>CM038680.1:569537673-570737673 GCA_021605205.1 Aegilops longissima | reverse complement strand
TGTCCATAACCGGGGACACCGCTAACCATGATTAGTTTATACACTCTGCAGAGGTTTCGCACTTTTCCCCACAAGACTCGATCGCCTCCGTTGGATTTCTCGCACTACATTATGTTTGAGAAACGGATGACCGATACATAGTCTTTCGGAAGCACTTGCACCTTACATGTGGGTAGACCGGTACACCTACTTTCCCCTACATCTGCTAGTCTACCCGTAAGAGTTCGCACAACTTAATCAACTATGCCAGAGCCCATAATGGCTTGTGGCTGCACACAGAAGTTTCTATTTTGAAATAATCTCATGATCCCTTTGAGCCTGGGTGGCGGTCCGAAGAAATCTGAGCAAGTCTGATGGAAACCAGGTGCCTCAATCCACCCAGATGTGTGTTTAAGTTGCCACCTTAAATAAACCATTAATTTAACAATCTCACATCTGTCATGGAATACACTCACCCAATCCACGTCTACTGGCATAGCATGGCATAATAAGCAAACATAGAAGTAACTCCCAAGGTTTGATAATAAAAAAGGTAATAGGTACTACCTCAATCTACTTCCCAAAACCCCACAATTTAATTAGATCCTAATCATGCAAGTGTTGAGGATAGATATAATGCATAAAAAACTGGGTATGAGAAGAGGTATGATCAAAGTGTTACTTGCCTTGCTGATGTGCCGCGAAACCTAGAGACTCGAAGTAACAGGCGGCGCACTCCGGGTATTCTATCGCAGACAAACAAACAAGCATACAATAAGTACTCATCTAATGCACAGGTAAAACTCAAATATATCTAACCAGATAGTTCAACTTAAGAACTCTGGTTTGCAAAAAGAATCAAATCAAACGAAGCAACGAAAGTCAAATGGCGGAAGAAAACAGCTCCGTTTTACTAATCTGGATCTAGGTCAAATTTTACAGTAGCAAAAACTTGTTTAAGTAGGTTATTCGGAAAGAGGGCTTTGAGACGAAACTCTAGGCGCTTGAATCGCCTGATTCCGATAAACGAGCGAAAAGTTATACTAAAACGAAAATCGGATCCGGAATCGCGATCAGAAAAATCGCGGATTAAATCCGAGAAAAAGAAAAACGACGAACGGGTTAACGAACGGACGTTCGTTAACTAAACTAATCTGACAAACGCGTTCGTTAAAAACGAATGAACGAACGAACGTTTGCTATTTAACCGAACCAGGAAAAAACCGAAACTAAAAAAACCGAAAACTAAAAAAACCGAAGAAAAACCGCCCGGTTTTTAGGAAAACCGGCGACACGGTTTACGAGGTGGCGGCGAACCTTGGCGGCGGGGTCCGGCGACGGCGGCGGCAAGCGGCGGCGGCGCTGGCGCTTCAGCTGCGGCGGCGGATCCGGCGGCGCGACGATCGGCTAGGGTTAGGGTTTGGTAGTGTTGGGCAATGGCGGCTTGGTGGGCTGGGGGCGGGGCGGCTCGGTGGGCTGGGTGCGCCGGGGCAGCGCTATTTAAAGGCGCCCCAGAGCGGAGTCCCGCTCGGGCACGGCCCAAGGTCGGTGCGCGTTTTTTTAATAATCCCGCGCAGAAGAAAAAAAATAAAAAGAAATACTAAACGGACTCCAAAAATCCCGAAATAAATTTTCCCCGGCTTCTAAAATCAAGCCGGACTAGATGAACATTTATTTGGGGCCTAAATACAATTTTGAAAAACGTGCATTTTCCTAAATTCAAATAAAAAGGCAAAAAACTACAAAATAAAATCTTATTTGATTTTATTATTAAATCTTCATTATTTCTTTATTGTGGGAAAGTCATTTTATTCCCTCTCTCATATTTTGATTGTAGAAATAATTGAAGATAAAATAATTAAAATCAAATGATCCTATTTTCAAAATTTGAGAAAACTCAAATATGAAAATAACGAAATCCCCAACTCTCTCCGTGGGTCCTTGAGTTGTGTAAAATTTCTAGGATCGAGCAAAAAATGCAACGAAAAAAATATGATATGCAATGATGCTCTATGTATAACATTCCAAATTGAAAATTTGGGATGTTACAATTTAACAATATCATTATCAACATCTTTCTTCTTTTGCATATCGCACAAATCAACGAAGCTATTTAGATGAGTAGCGGCATCTTCACTAGGAAGGCCGGCGAATTGATCTTTCATGACAAGATTCAGTATTGGTAAGAGGAGCAATCGGAGTGCTAAGGAAATCATTATTGTTGGTATTGGTAAAGTCACATAATTTGGTATTATCTTGAGCCATCGTGACAAACTAGCAATCCAACACACGAGCAAACAAAAGGAAAGGGAAAAGGAGGCAAACAGAAAAGAGAGGGCGAATAAAACAGCAAGGGTGAAGTGGGGGAGAGGAAAACGAGAGGCAAATGGCAAATAATGTAATGCGGGAGATAAGGGATTGTGATGGGTACTTGGTATGTTGACTTTTGCGTAGACGTGATCCGGCAACGGCGCCAGAAATGGCTTGTTGTCGGGAGTCCAAATCTTGACTTGACTTTTGCGTAAGCCTCCCCGGCAACGGCGCCAAAAATTCTTCTTGCTACCTCTTGAGCATTGCGTTGGATTTCCTTGAAGAGGAAAGAATGATGCAGCAAAGTAGCGTAAGTATTTCCCTTAGTTTTTGAGAACCAAGGTATCAATCCAGTAGGAGGCTTCGCGCGAGTCCCTCGTACCTACACAAAGAAAATAACTCCTCGCAACCAACGCGATTAGGGGTTGTCAATCCCTTCACGGCCACTTACGAGAGTGAGATCTGATAGAGATGATAGATAATATGTTTGGTATTTTTATGATAAAGATGCAAAGTAAAATAAAAAAACGTAAAAAGGAAAAGGCAATAAATAAAGCGATGGAAGATTAATATGATAGAGATAGACCCGGGGGCCATAGGTTTCACTAGTGGCTTCTCTCAAGAGCATAAGTATTCTACGGTGGGTGAGCAATTCTGTTGAGCAATTGATGAAATTGAGCATAGTTATGAGAATATCTAGGTATGATCATGTATATAGGCATCACGTCCGAGACAAGTAGACCGACTCCTGCCTGCATCGACTACTATTACTCCACTCATCGACCGCTATCCAGCATGCATCTAGAGTATTAAGTTCAAGAAAACAGATTAACACCTTAAGCAAGATGACATGATGTAGAGGGATAAATTCATGCAATATGATAAAAAAAACCATCTTGTTGTCCTCGATGGCAACAATACAATACGTGCCTTGTTGCCCCGCTGTCACTGGGAAAGGACACCGCAAGATTGAACCCAAAGCTAAGCACTTCTCCCATTGCAAGAGAAACCAATCTAGTAGGCCAAACCAAACTGATAATTCGAAGAGACTTGCAAAGATAATCAATCATACATAAAAGAATTCAGAGAAGATTCAAATATTGTTCATAGATAATCTTGATCATAAACTCACAATTCATCGATCTCAACAAACACACCGCAAAAAAAAGATTTCATCGAATAGATCTCCACGAGAGAGGGGGAGAACATTGTATTGAGATCCAAAAAGAGAGAAGAAGCCATCTAGCTACTAACTATGGACCTGAAGGTTTGAGGTAAACTACTCACACTTCATCGAAGAGGCTATGGTGTTGATGTAGAAGCCCTCCATGGTGGATTCCCCCCATGAGTTCCTAACAGGCCCCAAGATGGGACCTCGTGGAGTACTGAAAGGTTGGGGCGGTGGAATTAGGTTTTTGGCTCCCTATCTGACCGTTTGGGGGTACGTAGGTATATATAAGAGAAAGGAGTACGTAGGTGGAGCAACAGGGGGCCCACGAGGGTGGAGGGCGCGCCCTGGGGGGGTGGGCGCGTCCCCCTACCTCGTGCTTGTTGGGGAACGTAGTAATTTCAAAATAATTCGTACGCACACGCAAGATCATGGTAATGCATAGCAACGAGAGGGGAGAGTGTTTTCCACGTACCCTCGTAGACCGAAAGCGGAAGCGTTAGCACAACGCGGTTGATGTAGTCGTACGTCTTCATGATCCAACCGATCAAGTACCGAACGTACGACACCTCCGAGTTCAGCACACGTTCAGCCCGATGACGTCCCTAGAACTCCGATCCAGCCGAGTGTTGAGGGAGAGTTTCGTCAGCACGACGGCGTGGTGACGATGTTGATGTTCTACCGACACAGGGCTTCGCCTAAGCACCGCTATAGTATTATCAAGGTGGACTATGGTGGAGGGGGGCACCGCACATGGCTAAAAGATCAAACGATCAATTCTTGTGTCTCTGGGGTGCCCCCTGCCCCCGTATATAAAGGATCAAGGGGGGTGCAGACGGCCAAGGGGATAAGCGCGTCGGAGGAGTCCTACTCCCGGTAGGGGAGAGGCGCGTCGGAGGAGTCCTACTCCTACCGGGAGTAGGACTCCCCCCTTTTCCATGTTGGACTAGGAGAGAGAGGGGGAAGAGGTAGAGGGGAGGAAGGAAAGGGGGGCGCCACCCCCCTCTCCTTGTCCTATTCGGACTAGGGGGGAGGGGCGCGCGGCCCTGCCCTGGCCTCCTCTCTTCCACCAAGGCCCACTATGGCCCATTAAGTTGCCGGGGGGGTTCTTGTAACCTCCCGCTACTCCGGTAAAATCACGATTTCACCCGGAACACTTTCGATATCCAAACATAGGCTTCCAATATATCAATCTTCATGTCTCGACCATTTCGAGACTCCTCGTCATGTCCGTGATCACATCCGGGACTCCGAACAACCTTCGGTACATAAAAACATATAAACTCATAATATAACTATCATCATAACGTTAAGCGTGCGGACCCTACGGGTTCGAGAACTATGTAGACATGACCGAGACATGTCTCCGGTCAACAACCAATAGCGGAACCTGGATGCACATATTGGCTCCCACATATTCTACGAAGATCTTTATCGGTCAGACCGCATAAAAACATACGTTGTTCCCTTTGTCATCGGTGTGTTACTTGCCCAAGATTCGATCGTTGGTATCGCAATACCTAGTTCAATCTCGTTACCGGCAAGTCTCTTTACTCGTTCCGTAATACATCATCCCGCAACTAACTCATTAGTTGCAATGCTTGCAAGGCTTAACTGATGTGTATTACTGAGAGGGCCCAGAGATACCTCTCCGACAATCGGAGTGACAAATCCTAATCTCGAAATACGCCAACCCAACATGTACCTTCGGAGACACCTGTAGAGCACCTTTATAATCACCCAGTTACGTTGTGACGTTTGGTAGGACACAAAGTGTTCCTGCGGTAAAAGGAAGTTGCATAATCTCATAGTCATAGGAACATGTATAAGTCATCAAGAAAGCAATATCAACATACTAAATGATTGTGTGCTAAGCTAACGGAATGGGTCATGTCAATCACATCATTCTCCTAATGATGTGATCTCGTTAATTAAATGACAACTCATGTCTATGGCTAGGAAACATAACCATCTCTGATCAACGAGCTAGTCTAGTAGAGGCATACTAGTGACACTCTGTTTGTCCATATATTCACAAATGTATTATGTTTCCGGTTAATACAATTCTAGCATGAATAATAAACATTTATCATGATATAAGGAAATAAATAATAACTTTATTATTGCCTCTAGGGCATATTTCCTTCAGTCTCCCACTTGCACTAGAGTCAATAATTTAGATTACACTATAATGATTCTAACACCGACGGAACCTTGGTGCTGATCATGTTTTGCTCGTGAAAGAGGCTTAGTCAACGGGTCTGCAACATTCAGATCCGTATATATCTTGCAAATTTCTATGTCTCCCACCTGGACTAGATCCCGGATGGAGTTGAAGTGTCTCTTGATGTTCTTGGTTCTCTTGTGAAATCTGGATTCCTTGGCCAAGGCAATTGCTCCAGTATTGTCACACAAGATTTTCATTGGACCCGATGCACTAGGTATGACACCTAGATCGGATATGAACTCCTTCATCCAGGCTCCTTCATTTGCTGCTTCCGAAGCAGCTATGTACTCCGCTTCACACGTAGATCTCGCCACGATGCTTTGTTTAGAACTGCACCAACTGACAGCTCCACCGTTCAATGTAAACACATATCCGGTTTGCGATTTAGAATTGTCCAGATCAGTGTCGAAGCTTGCATCAATGTAACCATTTACGATGAGCTCTTTGTCACCTCCATAAACGAGAAACATATCCTTAGTCCTTTTCAGGTATTTCAGGAGGTTCTTGACCGCTGTCCGGATCCACTCTGGATTACTTTGGTACCTCCTGCCGGACTTATAGCAAGGCACACATCAGGTCTGGTACACAACATTGCATACATGATAGAGCCTATGGCTGAAGCATAGGGAACATCTTTCATTTTCTCTCTAACTTCTGCAGTGGTCGAGCATTGAGTCTTACTCAACTTCACACCTTGTAACACACGCAAGAACCCTTTCTTTGCTTGATCCATTTTGAACTTCTTCAAAACTTTGTCAAAGTATGAGCTTTGTGAAAGTCCAATTAAGCGTCTTGATCTATCTCTATAGATCTTAATGCCCAATATGTAAGCAGCTTCACCGAGGTCTGCTACGTATCGTGTTGGAGATATGCCCTAGAGGCAATCATGTATGATGATATTTCCTATGTGTTTATGAATAAAGATACTCCTTGGACATTATCAATGATGTGTATCAGCAAGTACGTGACTTGTTTGTGGGACTATGCATTGTATGATGACTATCCTAAAAGGTCCCTAGTCGAAAGGGCTGTGTGGACGCCAAGAGCCGACTAGACTAGCATATGACACGGTCGATGGCTCGGTCTCACTAGCCATGGAGCATTGGATGCTAACGGATAATATGGACTTGGAAAGGTCTGGTCGGATTCGACATAGTCGGATCCGAGTCGAGATAAGGTCCGAGTCGGACAGACCCAACTATGAGACGCAGCAATATGTCATCTGTGAGTCTCTAGTACAACATACGTTCTATGTCCTAAGACCTGAGCTGACGCATGTACTCGAGATGGTGATAGACTTGCTTTGGGTCGACCAAACGCTACTCCGTGGTCGAGTAGTTACAAAGGTAGGTTTGGGTTTGTCCAATCCCATGCTGCGAGACATGGTCGAGCAAGATGGGATTGCCCCTCCGATCGGAGAGATATACTCTGGGCCCTCGTGTGATCGACCAGGAATAGCATGGCCATGCGACAAGGATTATGAGATAATCCGGATTGTGGTCGATATCACCGAACGAAAAGAGGTTGGGCTAGCACAAGGATGGCAGTCTCGCCTTGAGCCCGACAACATATATCGTGTGGCAAAAGGAATGGAAGTATGATGTACAGGTTAGCTTAACCAGCTTCATCGTCGCTTGGTGGTCGGCACGCCTTGCTAGAGGTCGCTATTAACCGTATAGCTCGGAGGTAATCCGAATCGTGACCAAGCTGACTTGAACCTAAGGGGTCGCGCGCTTAAGGGAAGGAACCTATGAGGTCAGTTCGTAGGACACTGGTCGGATGTGATCCGAACTGGACTAGGAACGTGACCGAGTAGACTTTGGGCTTTAGGGTCCGTGTGAGGCCCAAGTGTTGAGCTCGCGACGGACGCCTATATAAAGTGGAGGTGCGGCACACTCGCAGGGGTTTTTGCCCTGAGGGGTGCGAGTACACTTTGGCCTCAGGAGGCAGATCGCTTCGGCCTCAGGAGGTTGATCGCTTCGGCCTCAGGAGCCACCTCCACTTGCCGCCGACTGTGTGATCGGACCTAGCAGTCCGCCGCTCGGTGTTCCTCCCGCACGCGCGGATACCGTTAGAGGCGGTGCACTTGCGCCGCTCCGGCGAACTCGTACGTGGAATCGGACGACCGGCCGCTCGAGGGAGATCGGACGAGGAGGAGACGATCCACTCGGACGCGCTGCCCCAACTCTTCTTCCTGCTGCACGCTGCGCGCGTCTAGTGGTAACGAACTGTGATCCATCTCCGTAGCATGTTCTGGATGTTCTGCGCGTAGGATTTTTATTTGCAATCGATGCACCCTACCGTAGAACCCAACAAAGGTATCGAGCCTCTGTTATAGGATTTGGATTCAGATCGTATGCATATTAGATATGTGGAGGCGACGATGAGATCTGTTGTCCTTGAAGAGATCGGCTATGTGCACGGTTGATGTGATCAACTGCACATGGGGATCGTTGAGGCTATGTTTTCTGTAAATCGGGATCGATGAGGTTGTGACACGATCTACCCCTACCGGTCGGTCATCCGCCATCGGGGTTAACAGTGAAACATAAATCCGAATCGGATTCGTGATGATCGATAAGATCGGTCAGATCAGAGAATTCAGCATGATCGGAGTTCAGATGTGATCTGTGATTTCTGAAAACGTAGCGCCGTGTGCGTAGCGCCGTGTATTTCGTACCCAACACACAAACTGGTAGAATGCGATTCTATGCATAACTTTGTTTTGCAGGTTTGATGTGGATAGTATGGCTCATGTGTATGTGATGCATGTGTGTAATTTATACGTGGCCTGCGTGTCATGTTTGTCAGCCGGCAGGAGCCAAAGTGCTGTCATTATATTGTATAACGACCTGCGTGTCGACTTGTGACTCTATCTAAAATTCATTACTAGTTGTAGTAGTTGGATAATAGAGATCAGGTTGGCGGCTTGGCGTCCCGGCGTGACAAACAAGATGGAGTTCGTAGATGGTCATCGGAGTCGGAGCCGACCTAGAAGAACGTCCATGAAGGAGCCATACTATTTCACAATATGTTTTATTTGTGATTGTTATGCTTCTTTGTTTCTATGCATGTTAAAATGATAGAATGATCCTCATGAATATCAAGCGGTGCCATCCCGATGTTGCACCTTCGCACGTCAAGTACATCTAGTAGTGGGCTCATAAAATTGGGGTGCTGCTGGGTGTCCTTGAACTGAAGGGTTCGTGTCGGACACGGACATGCACTTCATCAGGTTAACTTGACAAGGCTATCAAAATGGTTTTGGGCCTTGTGGCAAAGAAGGTCGGGAGCCGGGGTATGAGATACCTTCCCGATCGACAGCAGTCGTATAGAGATACGATTAGCAAGGAGTTGCTTACGGATAGGTATGTTGGCTAGCGATGATGCTAAAGCTCACTAGTCGCATGCGCTAGTCGGATCTGAATCACCGAGAGTTTGCGGAGGATGCTGACTTCATGGGAGTATTTCTGCTTAGGCTAGAATTACTCTACATAAACACATTGCTTAGTGATTGCATGATTTCTGTTGTAGATCAATGGCACCACCTGCTCAACCCAACTTTGCATTGAAATCAATTCGGAAAAGGATAAACTGAATGGAACAAACTTTACCACCTGGTATAGAAATCTGAGAATTGTTCTCAAGCACGATAAAAGGAACATGTTCTAGAGGATCCACTTCGGAGGAACCTGCTGATAATGCTAGTGCCACAGCTAAAAATGCCTACGAAACTTCGTTGATGAATCAACGGAGATCAGCCGTCGATGCTGGCTTGTATGGAGCCCGATTTGCAACAGCATTTCGAAAATGTTGAGGCTTACGATATGATCGAGAGTCTCAAGAGCATGTTTCAGACACAGGCTAGGACCGAAAGGTTCAACGTCTGGTGATCCTTGATGGATTGCAAGCTGAAGGAAGGTGATCCACTGAGCCCACATGTGATCAAGATGATCGGATATGTGCAAGCTTTGGATCGTTTGGGCTTCCCGCTCTTGGATGAGCTGGCTATTGATGCTGTTCTGGGTTCTCTTCCGCCTAGCTATGGGACGTTCATCTCGAACTATCATATGCATGGCATGGATAAGAAGCTCACTGAATTTCATGGGATGCTCAAGGTGGCAGAGCAGGATATTAAGAAAGGCACGCATCAAGTGTTGATGGTGCAGAAATCTGCTAAGTTCAAGAAGAGTTGGTCCAAGAAAAAGGCTAAGGCAAAGGGCACGGAGACGGTAACCTCTATCGCTGCGCCGAAGTCTGGACCAGACTCGAAGACCGTTTGCTATCACTGCAAGGAGACCGGTCACTGGAAGAGGAACTGTAGCAAGTGGCTTGCGAGCATGGCAAGAAGGCGGAAATTCTTCTTGAGCAAAGGTACACTTGTTGCATATGTTATAGACATTTACCTTGCTGACATACCTAGTAGCTCTTGGGTATTTGATACGGATCGGTTGTTCATATTTGCAACTCGATGCAGGGCCTGGTAAGAACTAGGCGTGTGGCACAAGGGAGATTGACATCGGGTCGGCAACAAAGCAAGAGTTGCTGCGTTGGAGGTCGACACGATGCAGCTCCAGCTTCCTTCCGGATTCATTATGGAATTGAATAATTGTTATTACATTCCTGCACTTAGTCGAACATTATTTCTGCCTCATGTTTGATGAGTCGTGGTTATGAATTCAATTTAAAGGACAATGTTTGTTCGATATTTTGAATGGTATGTCCCACGGCTATGCACCCATTGTTGATGGGCTATTTATATTGAATCTAGAACAGGAACGGTCTATAACGTAAATGTCAAGAGGCATAAGCCTAATGAGATAAATCCGACATACTTACGGCATTGCCGCTTGGACACATTAGTCTGAAACGCATGAAGAAGCTCCATGATGATGGGCTCCTAACCCGTCCGACTTGAACGTTCGAGACATGTGAATCATGCTTGCTCGGCAAGATGACTAAGTCTCCTTCGCAAAGAGTTGCGAGAGGCGTCCGAGTTGTTGGAGCTTATACACGTGATGTGTGTGGTCCAATGAGCACAACTACCAGAGGTGGCTATCAATGATTTTGACTTTTACCGACGACTTGAGTAGATATGGATATATCTAATTGATGAGGCACAAGTCGGAGACTTTGAAAAGTTCAAAGAGTTTGAGCGAGGTTGAGAATCAGCTCGGCAAGACTATAAAGCTTCTGCGATCTGATCGTGGAGGTGAGTACATGAGCCAAGAGTTCGATGATCATCTGAAAATTCGAGGTATAGTACCTCAGCTCACACCTCCGGGTACGCCACAGAGAAATGCCGTGTCAGAACGGAGGAATAGGACCTTGTTGGACATGGTCCGGTCTATGATGAGCAAATCGGATTTACCCTTGTCATTTTGGGGATACGCTCTAGAAACTGCAGCTTTCACACTTAACAGGGTACCATCAAAATCCGTAGACAAGACACCGCATGAGATGTGGATTGGGAAGAGTCCCAGTTTGTCTTTTCTAAAGATCTGGGGTTGTGAAGCATTTCTCAAGTGACTTATGTCAGACAAGCTTATACCCAAGTCGGATAAATGCATATTCGTGGGATACCCGAGGGAAACCTTGGGATATAGCTTCTACAATCGGGAAGAGAACAAAGTGTTTGTTGCTCGGAACGGGGTTTTCCTTGAGAAAGAGTTTCTCAGTCGGGAGGCTAGTGGGAGGACGGTTCGACTCGAAGAAATTCGAGGACCACTCGGGGACGGCTCAGCTGGTGATGAGATCATATCAGAGTCTGTCAGGGAACCCGTAGTGGAAGCGGCACCGGAACCATGGAGGTCGGAAAGATTGCGCAGAGTGCGCGATGTATTGTTGCTAGAAAGCGACGAGCCGGCCACGTATGCGGAAGCGATGGTGAGCCCAGATTCTGAGGCATGGCTAGAGGCCATGAGATCCGAGTTAAAATCCATGGATGAGAATCAAGTCTGGGACTTGGTTGATCCGCCACTGGCGTATCGCCATTGGTTGCAAATGGGTCTTTAAGAAGAAAACCGATGTGGATGGAAATGTTCAGATCCACAAAGCTCGGCTTGTCGCTAAAGGTTATGGACAAGTTCAAGGAATTGACTACGACGAGACTTACTCACGGTAGCGATGCTGAAATCGGTGAGGATCATACTAGCTATAGCTGCATATTTCGATTACGAGATATGGCAGATGGATGTCAAGACGGCTTTCCTTCACGGAAATTTAACCGAGGACGTGTATATGATACAGCCCGAGGGTTTTGTCGATCCGACTAGCACTAGTAAGGTATGCAAGCTCAAGAGATCCATTTATGGGTTGAAGCAAGCATCTCGGAGTTGGAACATTCGTTTTGATGAGGTCGTCACTGGTCTCGGTTTCATCAAAAGTGAAGAGGATTCTTGTTTATACAAGAAGTTAAGTGGGAGCTCGATAGTGTTTTTGATCTTGTATGTGGATGACATACTACTGATCGGAAATAATGTTTCGATGTTAAACTCGGTCAAGGGATCATTGAATGACAAGTTTTCGATGAAGGACCTTGCTGAGGCAGTCTATATTTTAGGCATTAAGATCTATAGAGATAGATCGAGGAGGCTGCTCGGCTTAAGCCAGAGCACGTACATAGATAAAGTGTTGAAGCGGTTCAACATGAGTGAGGCGAAGAAAGGGTTCTTGCCGCTCTCACATGGTATAAAGCTAAGCGAGACTCGAGTCCTTCGACATCGATGAGCGAAGCAGGATGAGTAGGATTCCGTATGCCTCGAAGAATCGGATCCATCATGTATGCCATGATATGTACAAGGCCTGATGTTGCTTTTGCAATAAGCCTAACAAGTAGATACCAGGCGAACCGGTGAGAGTCACTTTGGTGGCGGTAAAGACTATTTTGAAGTACCGAAAAGGACTAAAGAGATGTTCCTAGTTTGTGGAGGTGAGGAAGAGCTCGTCGTGAGGGGTTACGTCGATGCTAGTTTCCAAACCGGCGAGATGATGTCGATCATAGTCCGGATTCGTACGCCCTGAGCGGAGGAGCGATTACCTTTGGATGAGTTCCAAGCAGGATACGGTGGCCGATTCTACCACAGAAGCCGAATATATTGCGGCTTGTGAAGCTGCAAAGGAAGGTGTTTGGATCCGGCATTTTCTGGATGATCTTGGTATCTTCCCAGCCTCGGTGAAACCGTTGGACCTTTATTGTGATAATTATGGTGCCATCGCACAAGCCAAGGAGCCGAGGAATCACCACAAGGTCAGACACATAGACCGGAAATATCACCGATCGAAAGATCGTAAGAATGGTGATGTAGAGTTATGCAAGATTCACACGGATGCAAATGTTGCAGATCCGTTGACTAAGCCGCTTCCACAACCCAAGCATGAGGGGCACGTTAGAGCTATGGGCATTCGATGTCTATTTGATTGACTCTAGTGCAAGTGGGAGACTGTTGGAGATATGCCCTAGAGGCAATCATGTATGATGATATTTCCTATGTGTTTATGAATAAAGATAGTCCTTGGACATTATCAATGATGTGTATCGCAAGCACGTGACTTGTTTGTGGGACTATGCATTGTATGATGACTGTCCTAAAAGGTCCCTAGTCGAAAGGGCTGTGTGGACGCGCAGCCCGACTAGACTAGCATATGACACGGTCGATGGCTCGGTCTCACTAGCCATGGAGCATTGGATGCTAACGGATAATATGGACTTGGAAAGGTCTGGTCGGATTCGACATAGTCGGATCCGAGTCGAGATAAGGTCCGAGTCGGAAAGACCCAACTATGAGACGCAACGATATGTCATCTGTGAGTCTCTAGTACAACATATCGTTCTATGTCCTAAGACCTGAGTGGCGCATGTACTCGAGATGGTGATAGACTTGCTTTGGGCCGACCAAACGCTACTCCGTGGATGGGTAGTTACAAAGGTAGGTTTGGGTTTGTCCAATCCCATGCTGCGAGACATGGTCGAGCAAGATGGGATTGCCCTCCGATCGGGAGAGATATACTCTGGGCCCCTCGTGTGATCTGACCAGGAATAGCATGGCCATGCGACAAGGATTATGAGATAATCCGGATTGTGGTCGGTATCACTGGAACAAGAAAGAGGTCGGGCTAGCACAAGGATGACAGTCTCGCCTTGAGCCCGACAACATATATCGTGTGGCAAAAGGAATGGAAGTATGATGTACAGGTTTGCCTAACCAGCTTCATTGTCTGCTTGGTGGTCGGCACGCCTTGCTAGAGGCCGCTACCAACCGTACAGCTCGGAGGTGATCCGAACTGTGACCAAGCTGACTTGAACCTAAGGGGTCGCGCGCTTAAGGGAAGGAACCTATGCGGTCAGTTCGTAGGACACTGGTCGGATGTGATCCGAACTGGACTAGGAACGTGACCGAGTAGACTTTGGGCTTTAGGGTCCGTGCGAGGCCCAAGTGTTGAGCTCGCGACGGACGCCTATATAAAGTGGAGGTGCGGCACACTCGCAGGGGTTTTTTGGCCTGAGGGGTGCGAGTACACTTTGGCCTCAGGAGGCAGATCGCTTCGGCCTCAGGAGGTTGATCGCTTCGGCCTCAGGAGCCACCTCCACTTGCCGCCGACTGTGTGATCGGACCTTGCAGTCTGCCGCTCGGTGTTCCTCCCGCACGCGCGGATACCGTTAGAGGCGGTGCACTTGCGCCGCTCCGGCGAACTCGTACGTGGAATCGGACGACCGGCCGCTCGAGGGAGATCGGACGAGGAGGAGACGATCCACTCGGACGCGCTGCCCCAACTCTTCTTCCGCTGCACGGCACTGCGCGTCTAGTGGTAACGAACTGTGATCCATCTCCCGTAGCATGTTCCTGGATGTTCTGCGCGTAGGATTTTTAATTTGCAGTCGATGCACCCTACCGTAGAACCCAACATATCGAGCTTGCGTCGGTTTTCCCCAAAGAGGAGGGGATGATGCAGCACAGTAGCGTAAGTATTTCCCTCAGTTTTTTAGAACCAAGGTATCAATCCAGTAGGAGGCCACGCGCAAGTCCCTTGTACCTGCACAAAACGATAGCTACTCGCAACCAACGCTATTAGGGGTTGTCAATCCCTTCACGGTCTCTTACGAGAGTGAGATCTGATAGAGATAATATTTTTGGTATTTTTGGTATAAAGATGCAAAGTAAAAAGTAAAAGCAAAGCTAGTAAATAAAGTGATGGAGATTGATATGATGAGAATAGACCCGGGGGCCATAGGTTTCACTAGTGGCTTCTCTCAAGAGCATAGATATTTTACGGTGGGTGACCAGATTACTGTTGAGCAATTGACAGAATTGAGCATAGTTATGTGGTTATCTAGGTATGATCATGTATATAGGCATCACGTCCGTGACAAGTAGATCGGAACGATTCTGCATCTACTACTATTACTCCACTCATCGACCGCTATCCAGCATGCATCTAGAGTATTAAGTTAAAAACACAGTAACGCCTTAAGCAAGATGACATGATGTAGAGGAATAAATTCAAGCAATATGATAAATACTCCATCTTGTTATCCTCGATGGCAATACTACAATACTTGCCTTGCAACCCTTTCTGTCATTAGGTAAGGACACCGCAAGATTGAACCCAAAGCTAAGCACTTCTCCCATTGCAAGAACTACCAATCTAGTTGGCCAAACCAAACGGATAATTCGAAGAGACTCGCAAAGATAACTCAATCATACATAAAATAATTCAGAGAAGATTCAAATGTTATCCATAGATAAGCTGGATCATAAACCCACAATTCATCGGTCTCAACAAACACACTGCAAAAAGAAGATTACATCAAATAGATCTCCACGAGAGAGGGGGGAGAACATTGTATTGAGATCCAAAAAGAGAGAAGAAGCCATCTAGCTACTAGCCATGGACCCGAAGGTCTGAAGTAAACTACTCACACTTCCTCGGAGGGGCTATGGTGTTGATGTAGAAGCCCTCCGTGGTGGATGCCCCTCCGTGGAGCTCGAACAGGCCCCAAGATGGGATCTCGTGGATACAGGAAGTTGCGGCGGTGGAATTAGGTTTTGGCTCCTGTTACGATCGTTTGGGTGCGTGAGGTATATATAGGAGGAAGGAGTGCGTCGGTGGAGCGTCGGGGGCCCACGAGGTAGGGGCGCGCCCGGGGGGCGCGCCCACCCCGTGACCGCCTCTGCACTCCTTGGAGTAGGGTCCAAGTCTCTGGATCACATTCGGTGAGAAGATCACGTTCGAAGGTTTCATTCCGTTTGGACTCCGTTTGATATTCCGTTTCTTGAAACACCAAATAGGCAAAAAACAGCAATTACAGGCTGGGCCTCCGGTTAATAGGTTAGTCCCAAAAGTAATATAAAAGTGGAAAATAAAGCCCATCATAGTCCAAAACAATAGATAAAGTAGCATGGAGCAATCAAAATTATAGATACGTTGGAGACGTATCGGGCATCCCAAGCTTAATTCCTGCTCGTCCTCGAGTAGGTAAATGATAAAAAGAGAATTTTTGATGCGGAGTGATACTTTGGCATAATTTCAATGTAAATCTTCTTAATTGTGATATGAATATTCAGATCCGAAAGATTCAAGACAAAAGTTCATATTGACATAAAATAATAATACTTCAAGCATACTAATCAAAATAATTATGTCATCTCAAAATAACATGGCCAAAGAAAGTTCATCCCTACAAAATCATATAGTTAGGCTATGCTTCATTTTCGTCACACAAAGATGTTCCCAACTTCTATACCCCCGATGACAAGCCAAGCAATTGTTTCATACTTAAATAATCTCAAACTTTTTCAACCTTCATGCAATACATGAGCGTGAGCCATGGACATAGCACTATGGGTGGAATAGAAGATGATGGGGATTGTGTGGAGAAGACAAAAAAGGAGAAAGTCTCACATTGACGAGGATAATCAACGGGCTATGGAGGTGCCCATCAATTGACGTCAATATGAGGAGTAGGGATTGCCATGCAACGGATGCACTAGAGCTATGAATGCTCAACAAAAGAAAACTAGTGGGTGTGCATCCAACTTGCTTGCTCATGAAGACCTAGGGCATTTGAGGAAGCCCATCGTAGGAATATACAAGCCAAGTTCTATAATGAAAAATTCCCACTAGTATATGAAAGTGACAACATATGAGACTCACTATATGAAAAACATGGTGCTACTTTGAAGCACAATATATGAGACTCACTACATGAAGAACGAGGTGCTACTTTGAAGCACAAAATATGAGACTCATTACATGAAGAACATGGTGCTACTTTGAAGCACAAGTGTGGAAAAAGAGATAGTAGCATTGCCCTTTTATTTTCTTTTTTTGGGCCTTTCTTTTTTTATTTTGTCCTTTCTCTTTTATTTGGGCAATGCTCTAATAATGATGATCATCACACTTCTATTGATTACAACATAAGGATTACAACTCGAAACTAGAACAAGGCATGACTCTATATGAATGCCTCCGGCGGTGTACCGGGATGGTGCAATGAATCAAGAGTGACATGTATGAAAAATAATGCATGGTGGCTTTGCCACAAATACGATGTCAACTACATGATCATGCAATGGCATTATGACAAAAGTAATGTATGTCATGATGATGATGAACGGAACGGTGGAAAGTTGCATGGCAATATATCTCGGAATGGCTATGGAAATGCCATAATAGGTAGGTATGGTGGCTGTTTTGAGGAAGATATAGGGAGGTTTATGTGTGATAGAGCGTATCATATCACGGGGTTTGGATGCACCGGCGAAGTTTGTGCCGACTCTCAATATGAGAAAGGGCAATGCACGGTACCGAAGAGGCTAGCAATGGCGGAAAGGTAAGAATGCGTATTATCCATGGACTCAACATTAGTCAAAAGAACTCATATAGTTATTGCAAAAATTTAGAAGTCATCAAAAATCAAGTACTACGCGCATGCTCCTAGGGGGATAGATTGGTAGGAAAAGACCATCGCTCGTCCCCGACCGCTACTCATAAGGATGCACAAGCCAGGTACACTTCATGCTTCAAATTTGTTACACAACTTTAACCATACGTGCATGTTACGGGATTTACTAACTTCAACACAAGCATTTCTCAAATTCACAACTACTCAACTAGCATGACTTTGATATTATTACCTCCATATCTCAAAACAATTATCAAGCATCAAACTTATCTTAGTATTCAACGCACTCAAAAGAAAGTTTCACATATCTTGAACACCAAGTATATTAACATTAAGCAAATTACCATGCTATTAACGACTCTAAAAATAATCTAAGTCAAGCATGAGAGATCAAGTTTCTTTAAAACAAATCCACCACCGTGCTCTAAAATATCTAAGTGAAGCACTAGAGAAAAAATTATCACGCTCAAAAAGATATAAGTGAAGCACTATGAGCAAATTATCAAGCTCAAAAGATATAAGTGAAGCACATAGAGTATTCTATCAAATTTCAAATCATATATGGCTCTCTCAAAAGGTGTGTACAGCAAGGATGATTGTGGTAACTAACAAGCAAAGACTCAAATAATACAAGACGCTCCAAGCAAAACACATATCATGTTGGTGAATAAAAATATAGCTCCAAGTAAATTACCGATGGAAGTGGATTTAAAGAGGGATGCCTTCCGGGGCATCCCCAAGCTTTGACTTTTTGGTGTCCTTGGATTATCTTGGGGGTGCCATGGGCATCCCCAAGATTAGGCTCTTGCCACTCCTTGTTCCATAATCCATCAAAAGAATTCATCCAAAACTTGAAAACTTCACAACACAAAACTCAATAGAAATCTCGTGAGCTCCGTTAGAGAAACAAAAAAAAGACTACTTTAAGGTACTGTAATGAACTCATTTTTTATTTATATTGGTGTTAAACCTATTGTATTCCAACTTCTCTATGGATTGTAAACTATTTTACTAACCATAGATTTATCAAAATAAGCAAACAACACACGCAAAACAGAATCTGTCAAAAACAGAACAGTCTGTAGTAATCTGTAACTAACGCAAACTTCTGGAGCCCAACAAATTCTACCAAAATTATAAGACCTGGAAAATTTGTTTATTGATCAGCAGCAATTGGAATCACTATTTTATCACGTTCTGGTGATTTTTAACAATTCGGGCACTGAGCACAAAGATTCTGGAAATTACAGCAAGATCAAATAACTATCATCCAAGAAGATCCAATAGGTTCAACTTGGCACAAACAGTAATTAAAAGATAAAACCACATCTAAACAGAGGCTAGATGGATTATTTATTCCTAAACATAACCAAAAACAAAGAACACAAAATAAAACTGGGTTGCCTCCCAACAAGCGCTATCGTTTAACGCCCCTAGCTAGGCATAAAAGCAAGGATAGATCTAGGTATTGCCATCTTTGGTAGGCAATCCATAAGTGGCTCTCATGATAGATTCATATGGTAATTTTATTTTCTTTCTAGGAAAGTATTCCATGCCCTTCTTTAAGGGGAATTGGAATCTAATATTTCCTTCCTTCAAATCAATAATTGCACCAATCGTTCTAAGGAAGGGTCTAACAAGAATAATAGGACATGAAGGATTGCAATCTATATCAAGAACGATAAAATATACGGGCACATAATTCCTATTTGAAACAATAAGAACATCATTAATTCTTCCCATAGGCTTTTTAATAGTGGAATCCGCAAGATGCAAGTTTAGAGAGCAATCATCAAAATCACGGAAATCTAGCAAATCACACAAAGTTTTGGGAATAGTAGAGACACTAGCACCCAAATCACACAAAGCATGAAACTCATAATTTTTAATTTTAATTTTAATAGTGGGTTCCCACTCATCATGGAGTTTCCTAGGGATAGAAATTTTCAACTCAAGCTTTTCTTCATAAGATTGCATCAAGGCATCAACAATGTGTTCAGTAAAAGCCTTATTTTGACTATAAGCATGAGGAGAATTTAGCACGGATTGCAACAAGGAAATACAATCAATTAAAGATAAATTTTCATAATTAAATTCCTTGAGATCCAATATAGTGGGTTTAGCAATATATCGATTTTTATTTCTTTCAATCCCACTTTTATCAATTTCATCATCAAGATCTAAAAACTCAGAATTCTTAGAACGCCTTCTAGGTAAAGGAAGATCATATTCAGTTTCATCAAGATTCATATTGCAAAAGAAAGATTTTATAGGGGACACATCAATAACTTTTAGATCTTCATCTTTAGTTTCATAGGAATTGGAAGAACACGCTTTAATAAAGGCATCTTTGGAAGCACGCATCCTAGCGGCTCTTTCTTTGCACTCATCAATGGAAATTCTCATAGCTTTGAGAGACTCATTGATATCATGCTTAGGAGGAATAGATCTAAGCTTTAAAGAATCAATCTCGAGAGTAATTCTATCAACGTTCCTAGCCAAATCATCAACTTTAAGCAATTTCTCTTCAAGCAAAGCATTAAAATTCTTTTGTGAATTCATAAACTCTTTAACACTACTCTCAAATTCAGAGGGCATCTTATTAAAATTTCCATAAGAGTTGTTGTAGGAATTTCCATAATTATTAGAAGGATTACTAGGATAAGGCCTAGGATTAAAATTCCCTCTATACACGTTGTTTCCAAAACTATTCCTGCCAACAAAATTCACATCCATAGATTCATTATTATTCTCAATCAAGGTAGATAAAGGCATATCATTAGTATCAGAAGAAACACTCTTAGTAAATAACTTCATAAGTTCATCCATCTTTCCACTCAAAACATTGATTTCTTCTATAGCATGCACTTTTTTATTAGTAGATCTTTCAGTATGCCATTGAGAATAATTAACCATAATATTATCTAGGGTTTACTAGCATCTCCTAAAGTGATTTCCATAAAAGTGCCTCCATGCGTCGAATCTAAAAGATTTCTAGAAGCAAAATTCAATCCAGCATAATTTTTTTTGTATAATCATCCACAAGTTCAAACTATGTGTAGGACAATTACGTATCATTAATTTCATTCTCTCCCAAGCTTGTGCAACATGTTCATGATCAAGTTGCTTAAAATTCATAATATCATTCCTAAGAGAGATAATCTTAGCGGGAGGAAAATACTTAGAGATAAAAGCATCTTTGCACTTGTTCCAAGAATCAATACTATTTTTAGGCAAAGATGAAAACCACGCTTTAGCACGATCTCTAAGCGAAAAAGGAAATAGCTTCAATTTAACGACATCATTATCGACATCTTTTTTCTTTTGCATATCACATAAATCAACGAAGCTATTCAGATGAGTAGCGGCATCTTCACTAGGAAGGCCGGCGAATTGATCTTTCATAACGAGATTCAACAAAGCAGTATTGATTTCACAAGATTCGGTATTGGCAAGAGGAGCAATCGGAGTGCTAAGGAAATCATTGTTATTGGTATTGGTGAAGTCACACAATTTGGTAGCATCTTGAGCCATCGCGACAAACAAGCAATCCAACACACGAGCAAACAAACCGACGAGGAAAAAGGCAAAGGGAAAAGGAGGAGGAGATTGGGAAAGAGAGGGCGAATAAAACGGCAAGGGTGAAGTGGGGGAGAGGAAAACAAGAGGCAAATGGCAAATAATGTAATGCGAGAGATAGGGATTGTGATGGGTACTTGGTATGTTGACTTTTGCATAGACCTCCCCGGCAACGGCGCCAGAAATCCTTCTTGCTATTTCTCGAGCTTGCGTTGGTTTTCCCCGAATAGGAGGGGATGATGGAGCACAGTAGCGTTAGTATTTCCCTTAGTTTTTGAGAAGCAAGGTATCAATCCAGTAGGAGGCCACGCGCAAGTCCCTTGTACCTGCACAAAACGATAGCTACTCGCAACCAACGCGATTAGGGGTTGTCAATCCCTTCAGGGTCACTTACGAGAGTGAGATCTGATAGAGATAATATTTTTGCTATTTTTGGTATAAAGATGCAAAGTAAAAAGTAAAAGAAAAGCAAGTAAATAAATTGATGGAGATTGATATGATGAGAATAGACCCGGGGGCCATAGGTTTCACTAGTGGCTTCTCTCAAGAGCATAGATATTCTACGGTGGGTGAACAAATTACTATTGAGCAATTGACAGAATTGAACATAGTTATGAGGTTATCTAGGTATGATCATGTATATAGGCATCACGTCCGTGACAACTAGATCGAAACGATTCTGCATCTACTACTATTACTCCACTCATCGACCGCTATCCAGCATGCATCTAGAGTATTAAGTTAAAAACAGAGTAACGCCTTAAGCAAGATGACATGATGTAGAGGAATAAATTCATGCAATATGATAAATACCCCATCTTGTTATCCTCGATGGCAAAAATACAATCGTGCCTTGCAACCCTTTACATCACTAGGTAAGGACACATAAGATTGAACCCAAAGCTAAGCACTTCTCCCATTGCAAGAACTACCAATCTAGTTGGCCAAACCAAACGGATAATTTGAAGAGACTTGCAAAGATAACTCAATCATACATAAAAGAATTCAGAGAAGATTCAAATATTATTCATAGATAAGATGGATCATAAACCCACAATTCATCAGTCTCAACAAACACACCGCAAAAATAAGATTACATCGAATAGATCTCCACGAGAGAGGGGGAGAACATTTTATTGAGATCCAAAAAGAGAGAAGAAGCCATCTAGCTACTAGCTATGGACCCGAAGGTCTGAAGTAAACTACTCACACTTCATCGGAGGGGCTATGGTGTTGATGTAGAAGCCCTCCGTGGTGGATGCCCCCTCCGTGAGCTCCTAACAGGCCCCAAGATGGGATCTCGTGGATCAGGAAGTTGCGGCGGTGGAATTAGGTTTTGGCTCCTGTTACGATCGTTTGAAGTGCAATGAGGTATATATAGGAGGAAGAAGTGCGTCGGTGGGCGTCGGGGGCCCACGAGGCAGGGCGCGCCCGGGGGAGGACGCCCCCACCTCGTGACCGCCTCGCACTCCTTGGAATAGGGTCCAAGTCTCCTGGATCACGTTCGGTGAGAAGATCACGTTCCCGAAGTTTTCATTCCGTTTGGACTCCGTTTGATATTCCGTTTCTTCGAAACACTGAAATAGGCAAAAAACAACAATTCTGGGCTTGGCCTCCGGTTAATAGGTTAGTCCCAAAAGTAATATAAAAGTGGAAAATAAAGCCCATTATAGTCCAAAACAATAGATAAAGTAGCATGGAGCAATCAAAAATTATAGATATGTTGGAGACGTATCAAGGTCTTTCATTGAAAAACTCTTATTCAAGTATCCCTTTATGCTATCCAGAAATTCTATATCATTTCCAGTCAGTAATATGTCATCCACATATAATATCAGAAATGCTACAGAGCTTCCACTCACTTTCTTGTAAATACAGGCTTCTCCAAAAGTCTGTACAAAACCAAATGCTTTGATCACACTATCAAAGCATTTATTCCAACTCTGAGAGGCTTGCACTAGTCCATAAATGGATCGCTGGAGCTTGCACACTTTGTTAGCTCCCTTTGGATCAACAAAACCTTCCGGTTGCATTATATACAGCTCTTCTTCCAGAAATCCATTCAGGAATGCAGTTTTGACATCCATCTGCCAAATTTCATAATCATAAAAAATGCGGCAATCGCTAACATGATTCGGACAGACTTAAGCATCGCTACGGGTGAGAAGGTCTCATCGTAGTCAATCCCTTGAACTTGTCGAAAATCTTTCGCAACAGGTCGAGCTTTGTAGACAGTAATATTACCGTCAGCGTCAGTCTTCTTCTTGAAGATCCATTTATTCTCAATGGCTTGCCGATCATCGGGCAAGTCAACCAAAGTCCACACTTTGTTCTCATACATGGATCCCATCTCACATTTCATGGCTTCAAGCCATTTTGCGGAATCTGGGCTCACCATCGCTTCTTCATAGTTCGTAGGTTCATCATGATCTAGTAGCATGACTTCCAGAACAGGATTACCGTACCACTCTGGTGCGGATCTTACTCTGGTTGATCTACGAGGTTCAGTAACAACTTGATCTGAAGTTTCATGATCATCATCATTAACTTCCTCACTAATTGGTGTAGGTGTCACAGAAACCGGTTTCTCTGATGAACTACTTTCCAATAAGGGAGCAGGTACAGTTACCTCATCAAGTTCTACTTTCCTCCCACTCACTTCTTTCAAGAGAAACTCCTTCTCTAGAAAGGATCCATTTTTAGCAACAAATGTCTTGCCTTCGGATCTGTGATAGAAGGTGTACCCAACAGTCTCCTTTGGGTATCCTACGAAGACACATTTCTCAGATTTGAGTTCGAGCTTATCAGGTTGAAGCTTTTTCACATAAGCATCTCAGCCCCAAACTTTAAGAAACGACAACTTTGGTTTCTTGCCAAACCACAGTTCATAAGGCGTCATCTCAACGGATTTCGATGGTGCCCTATTTAATGTGAATGCGGCCATCTCTAAAGCATAACCCCAAAATGATAGCGGTAAATCAGTAAGAGAAATCATCGATCGCACCATATCCAGTAAAGTACGATTACGACGTTTCGGACACACCATTACACTGTGGTGTTTCGGGTGGCGTGAGTTGCGAAACTATTCCGCATTGTTTCAAATGTAGACCAAACTCGTAACTCAAATATTCTCCTCCACGATCAGATCGTAGAAACTTTATTTTCTTGTTACGATGATTTTCAATTTCACTCTGAAATTCTTTGAACTTTTCAAATGTTTCAGACTTATGCTTCATCAAGTAGATATACCCATATCTGCTTAAATCATCTGTGAAGGTGAGAAAATAACGATATCCGCCACGAGCCTCAACATTCACCGGACCACGTACATCTGTATGTATGATTTCCAACAAATCTGTTGCTCTCTCCATAGTACCGGAGAACGGCGTTTTAGTCATCTTGCCCATGAGGCACGGTTCGCAAGTACCAAGTGATTCATAATCAAGTGGTTCCAAAAGTCCATCAGTATGGAGTTTCTTCATGCGCTTTACACCGATATGACCTAAACGACAGTGCCACAAATAAGTTGCACTATCATTATCAACGCTGCATCTTTTGGCTTCAACATTATGAATATGTGTATCACTACTATCGAGATTCGTCAAAAATAGACCACTCTTCAAGGGTGCATGACCATAAAAGATATTACTCATATAAATAGAACAACCATTATTCTCTGATTTAAATGAATAACCGTCTCGCATCAAACAAGATCCAGATATGATGTTCATGCTCAACGCTGGCACCAAATAACAATTATTTAGGTCTAAAACTAATCCCGAAGGTAGATGTAGAGGTAGCGTGCCGACCGCAATCACATCGAATTTGGAACCATTTCCCACGCGCATCGTCACCTCGTCCTTGGCCAGTGTTCGCTTAATCCATAGTCCCTGTTTCGAGTTGCAAATATTAGCAATAGAACCAGTATCAAATACCCAAGTGCTACTACGAGCTCTAGTAAGGTACACATCAATAACATGTATATCACATATACCTTTGTTCACCTTGCCATCCTTCTTATCCGCCAAATACTTGGGGCAGTTCCGCTTCCAGTGACCAGTCTGCTTGCAGTAGAAGCACTCAGTTTCAGGCTTAGGTCCAGACTTGGGTTTCTTCTCATGAGCAGCAACTTGCTTGCTGTTCTTCTTGAAGTTCCCCTTCTTCTTCCCTTTGCCCTTATTCTTGAAACTAGTGTTCTTGTTGACCATCAACACTTCATTCTCCTTCTTGATTTCTACCTCTGCAGCCTTTAGCATTGCGAAGAGCTAGGGAATCGTCTTATCCATCCCTTGCATGTTATAGTTCATCACGAAGCTCTTGTAGCTTGGTGGCAGTGGTTGGAGAATTCTGTCAATGATGCTATCATCCGGAAGATTAACTCCCAGTTGAATCAAGTGATTATTATACCCAGACATCTTGAGTATATGCTCACTGACAGAACTATTCTCCTCCATCTTGCAGCTATAGAACTTATTGGAGACTTCATATCTCTCAATCCGGGCATTTGCTTGAAATATTAACTTCAACTTCTGGAACATCTCATATGCTCCATGACATTCAAAACGTCGTTGAAGTCCCGGTTCTAAGCCGTAAAGCATGGCACACTGAACTATTGAGTAGTCATCAGCTTTGCTCTGCCAGATGTTATGTGTTCATAACATCTGGTGTTGCTCCTGCAGCAGGCCTGGCACCCAGCGGTGCTTCCAAGACGTAATTCTTCTGTGCAGCAATGAGGATAACCCTCAAGTTACGGACCCAGTCCGTGTAATTTCTACCATCATCTTTCAAATTTGGTTTCTCAAGGAACGCATTAAAATTCAACAGAACAATAGTACGGGCCATCTATCTACAATCAAACATAGACAAGCAAGATACCATCAGTTACTAAGTTCATGATAAATTTAAGTTCAATTAATCATATTACTTAAGAACTCCCACTTAGAAAGACATCCCTCTAATCCTCTAAGTGATCACGTGATCCAAATCAACTAAACCATAACCGATCATCACGTGAAATGGAGTAGCTTTCAATGGTGAACATCACTATGTTGATCATATCTACTATATGATTCACGCTCGACCTTTCGGTCTCAGTGTTCCGAGGCCATATCTGCATATGCTAGTCTCGTCAAGTTTAACCTGAGTATTCTGTGTGTGCAAAACTGGCTTACACCCGTTGTAGATGGACGTAGAGCTTATCACACCCAATCATCACGTGGTGTCTGGGCACGACGAACTTTGGCAACAGTGCATACTCAGGGAGAACACTTTTATCTTGAAATTTAGTGAGAGATCATCTTATAATGCTACCGTCAATCAAAGCAAGATAAGATGCATAAAAGATAAACATCACATGCAATCAATATAAGTGATATGATATGGCCATCATCATCTTGTGCTTGTGATCTCCATCTCTGAAGCACCTTCATGATCACCATCGTGACCGGCGCGACACCTTGATCTCCATCTTAGCATCGTTGTCGTCTCGCCAATCTTATGCTTCTACGACTATCGCTACCGCTGGTGATAAAGTAAAGCATTACAGGGCGATTGCATTGCATACAATAAAGCGACAACCATATGGCTCCTGCCAGTTGCCGATAACTCGGTTACAAAACATGATCATCTCATACAATAAAATATAGCATCATGTCTTGACCATATCACATCACAACATGCCCTGCAGAAACAAGTTAGACGTCCTCTACTTTGTTGTTGCAAGTTTTACGTGGCTGCTACGGGCTTAGCAAGAACCGTTCTTACCTACGCATCAAAAACCACAACGATAGTATGTCAAGTTGGTGTTGTTTTAACCTTCGCAAGGACCGGGCGTAGCCACACTCGGTTCAACTAAAGTTGGAGAAACTGACACCCGCCAGCCACCTGTGTGCAAAGCACGTCGGTAGAACCAGTCTCGCGTAAGCGTACACGTAATGTCGGTCCGGGCGCTTCATCCAACAATACCGCCGAACCAAAGTATGACATGCTGGTAAGCAGTATGACTTATATCGCCCACAACTCACTTGTGTTCTACTCGTGCATATGATATCTATGCATAAAACCAGGCTCGGATGCCACTATTGGGGAACGTAGTAATTTCAAAAAAATTCCTACGCACACGCAAGATCATGGTGATGCATAGCAACGAGAGGGGAGAGTGTTGTCCACGTACCCTCGTAGACCGAAAGCGGAAGCGTTAGCACAACGCGGTTGATGTAGTCGTACGTCTTCACGATCCGACCGATCAAGTACCGAACGTACGACACCTCCGAGTTCAGCACACGTTCAGCCCAATGACGTCCCGCGAACTCCGATCCAGCCGAGTGTTGCGGGAGAGTTTCATCAGCACGACGGCGTGGTGACGATGTTGATGTTCTACAGACGCAGGGCTTCGCCTAAGCACCGCTACAGTGTTATCGAGGTGGACTATGGTGGAGGGGGGCACCGCACATGGCTAAAAGATCAAACAATCAATTGTTGTGTCTCTAGGGTGCCCCCTGTCCCCGTATATAAAGGAGCAAGGGGTGTGCGGCCGGCCAAGGGGAGAGGCGCGCCGGAGGAGTCCTACTCCTACCGGGAGTAGGACTCCCCCCCTTTTCCATTTTGGACTAGGAGAGAGAGGGGGAAGAGGTGGAGGGGAGGAAGGAAAGGGGGGCGCCCCCCTTGTCCTATTCGGGCTAGGGGGGGAGGGGCGCACGGCCCTGCCCTGGCCTCCTCTCCTCTCTTCCACCAAGGCCCACTAAGGCCCATTAAGTTGCCGAGGGGTTCTGGTAACCTCCGGGTACTCCGGTAAAATCCCGATTTCACCCGGAACACTTCCGATATCCAAACATAGGCTTCCAATATATCAATCTTCATGTCTCGACCATTTCGAGACTCCTCATCATGTCCGTGATCACATCCGGGACTCCGAACAATCTTCGGTACATCAAAACATATAAACTCATAATATAACTGTCACCGTAACGTTAAGCGTGCGGACCCTACGGGTTCGAGAACTATGTAGACATGACCGAGACATGTCTCCGGTCAATAACCAATAGCGGAACATGGATGCTCATATTGGCTCCCACATATTCTACGAAGATCTTTATCGGTCAGACCGCATAACAACATACGTTGTTCCCTTTGTCATCGGTATGTTACTTGCCCGAGATTCGATCGTCGGTATCTCAATACCTAGTTCAATCTCGTTACCGGCAAGTCTCTTTACTCGTTCCGTAATATATCGTCCCGCAACTAACTCATTAGTTGCAATGCTTGCAAGGCTTAAGTGATGTGTATTACCGAGAGGGCCCAGAGATACCTCTCCGACAATCGGAGTGACAAATCCTAATCTCGAAATATGCCAACCCAACATGTACCTTCGGAGACACCTATAGAGCACCTTTATAATCACCTAGTTACGTTGTGACGTTTGGTAGCACAGAAAGTGTTCCTCCGGTAAACGGGAGTTTCATAATCTCATAGTCATAGGAACATGTATAAGTCATGAAGAAAGCAATAGCAACATACTAAACGATCGTATGCTAAGCTAACGGAATGGGTCATGTCAATCACATCATTCTCCTAGTGACGTGATCTCGTTAATCAAATGACAACTCATGTCTATGGCTAGGAAACATAACCATATTTGATCAATGAGCTAGTCTAGTAGAGGCATACTAGTGACACTCTGTTTGTCTATATATTCACACATGTATTATGTTTCCGGTTAATACAATTCTAGCATGAATAATAAACATTTATCATGATATAAGGAAATAAATAATAACTTTATTATTGCCTCTAGGGCATATTTCCTTCAGTGCCCTCCTCCTTTCTTTCTTGACGTTGGGTCCAAATCTCCTGGATCATATTTCGTGAGAAAATCACGTTCACGAATGTTTCATTCCGTTTGGACTCCGTTTGATATTCCGTTTCTTCGAAACTCTGAAATAGGCAAAAAACAACAATTCTGGGCTGGGCCTCCGGTTAATAGGTTAGTCCCAAAAATAATATAGAAGTGGAAAATATAGCCCAATAATGTCCAAAACACTAGATAATATAGCATGGAGTAATCAAAAATTATAGATACGTTGGAGACGTATCAACAAGCGGTAGTACCGCTCCAACGGTTCTTCTGGCCTTCTGCCTCCTCCTCGTTGTTTTTCAAAGGGCTACTGCCGCCCTTGCGGAAGTACCGCTCCCCTGAGCGGTAGTACCGCTCTGTGCGGGCTGTGAGCATAACAGTTGGATTTTTTCCCACCTATAAAAGGGGGTCATCTTCCCCAATGAACCTTATCCATTGAGCTCGAGTTCTTCCCCCATTGTTGACCTTCTTCGAGCTTGCTAACTCTCAATCCCTCCATGGATTCTTGCTAGTTTTTGAGGGAAAAGAGAGAGGAGATCTAGATCCACATTTCCACCAATCACTTTCTCCTCTATGTGAGGGGAACCCCTTGGATCTATATCTTGGAGTTATCGGTATTCTCCTTCTTGTTCTTCCTCTCATCTTCCTCCCTAGCATTAGTTGCTTCGGTGGGATTTGAGAGAGAAGGACTTGGGCACTCCTTGTGCCCTTACCATTGCATTTGGTGCATCGGTTTGAGTTCTCCACGTGATGCGTGGAAGTTACAAGTTGAGAAGCTTATTACTCTTGGGTGTTTGGTACCCTTGAGCTTGTTACTCCTGGGTATTTGGACAACCTAGAGCTTGTTCCTCTTGGGTGCCTTGGAGCCCTATCCGGTTGGTGTTGTTCGGAGCTCAATCATTGTGGTGTAAAGCTCCGGGCAAGTGTCGGTGAGGGAGTCCTGGATTAGGGGGTGTCCGGATGGACGAACTATAACCTTGGCCGGACTCCTGGACTATGAAGATACAAGATTAAAGACTTCGTCCCGTGTCCGGATGGGACTTTCCTTGGCGTGGAAGGCAAGCTTGGCAATACGGATATGTAGATCTCCTCCCATTGTAACCGACTCTATGTAACCCTAACCCTCTCTGATGTCTATATAAACAGGAGGGTTTTAGTCCGTAGGACGAACAACAATCATACCATAGGCTAGCTTCTAGGGTTTAGCCTCTCTGATCTCGTGGTAGATCTACTCTTGTACTACCCATATCATCAATATTAATCAAGCAGGAGTAGGGTTTTACCTCCATCGAGAGGGCCCGAACCTGGGTAAAAACATCGTGTCCCTTGTCTCCTGTTACCATCCGCCTAGACGCATAGTTCGGGACCCCCTACCCGAGATCCGCCAGTTTTGACACCGACATTGGTGCTTTCATTGAGAGTTCCTCCGTGTCGTCATCTTTAGGCCCGATGGCTCCTCCGATCATCAACAACGATGCGGTCCAGGGTGAGGCTTTTCTCCCCGGACAGATCTTCGTATTCGGCGGCTTTGCACTGCGGGCCAATTCGCTTGGCCATCTGGAGCAGATTGAAAGCTACGCCCCTGGCCATCAGGTCAGATTTGGAAGTTTGAACTACACGGGCGACGTTCGTGGAGACTTGATCTTCGACGGGTTCGAGCCACAGCCAAGCGCGCCGCATTGTTACGATGGGCATGATCCAGCTCTGCCGCTGAACAGTGTCCTGGAGGCCGCACCAGTGTCCGCTCCGACCCTTAGCTCGGAGCCGACTGCGCCAATCGAGGACGGGTGGCTGGACACCACCTCGGGGGCTGCAATCTCTACGGCGATCGAGCCGAACACCATACCTGTCCTTCGCGAAGCTCGTGACTCCAAGGTGTCGGACTCCTCTCCGGACTCCGCACCTTCCGCGCCCCTGCCAATCGAATCCGATTGGGCGCCGATCATGGAGTTCACCGCCGCGGACATCTTTCAGCACTCGCCTTTTGGTGACATTCTGAATTCACTAAAGTCTCTTTATCAGGATAGCCCTGGCCGGACTATGGTCATCAAGGTTGGGATGCGGAAGACGAAGAAATTCAAAGCCCACCCACCACCCACTTTGTAGCCACTGTCGATGATTTAACTGACATGCTTAACTTCGACTCCGAAGACATCGATCGTATGGACGACGCTGTAGGAGACTAACAGGAACTAGCGCCTATAGGCCACTGGACAACCACCCCATCTCACGACGTATACATGGTAGATACACCTAAAGGAAACGACGACGAGGAGCAAAGGGACGCAACGAGGGATCGTTCCCTCGAAAAGCAATCAAAGCGGCGGCGTAAGCGCCGCTCCAAACCCCACCTCGACAGAGAGAGCAGCCATACAGACCCAGCCATAGAGCAGGGCAAACCGGCAGACGACGAACATGCCATCGAGCAACCGCCCGAACAAGGCAACTTGGATAAACAACCCGTCCTCGGCGAAAACAACAGTCCGGACGACCTCACGCCGGACAAGTTGCTGAAGCAGAAGAACCTCCAAAAAAGGCTCGTCGCCACTGCGCGTAGCCTGAAAAAGCAGAAGCGGAAGCTCAAAACAGCGGAAGATGCACTCAGAATTAGATGGAGGAAAGTAGTCAACACCGCAGACAAATACGGCGATAGTCGCCACAGAAAGAGCTATCTGAAGCGAAAATTACTGCCGGAATTTGATGATGAGGCCTTAGAGCCTCCGCAATCAAAAAATAAGGAAGCCACCCGGCCGGTCAAACGACCCCATGGCCAACACAGTGCGGCAAAGGACGCCGCACACAAGCCGGCACGCGATCCGCACAAGGATTCGCATCAAAAAGATGGTCCAGCTAGATCTATCTATGGGCCAAGAAAGCAAGCTCTAATAAGCAATGCAACACATCAAATGTCCGAACATCACGGTACGCCCAGATATAGGGGCGCCGCACACCCCCTATGTTTCACCGATGAGGTGCTCGATCATGAATTTCCAGCGGGATTCAAGCCCGTAAACATAGAGGCATCTGACGGAACAACAGACCACAGTCTGGATTGAGGATTACATCCTCCACATACACATGGCTAGAGGAGATGATCTCCACGCCATAAAATACTTACCCCTCAAACTCAAAGGGCCAGCCCGGCATTGGCTTAAAAGCCTCCCCGAAAACACCATTGGAAGTTGGGAAGAGCTCAAGGATGCTTTTCGGGCAAATTTTCAAGGGACCTATGTCCGACCTCCGGATGCGGATGATTTAAGTCATATAACTCAACAACCCCTGAGAGTCAGCCCGGAAACTCTGGAACAGATTTCTTACTAAAAAGAACCAGATAGTCGACTGTCCGGACGCCGAAGCCTTAGCAGCTTTCAAACACAGCGTTTGAGACGAATGGCTTGCCAGACACCTCGGCCAAGAAAAGCCAAGAACAATGGCCGCATTAACAAGCCTCATGACCCGCTTTTGCACAGGAGAGGATAGCTGGTTGGCAAGATGCAGTACCATCGACCCAAGTACATCCGAAGTTAGGGATGGAAACGGGAAACCGCGACGCAGCAAGGACCAACGCCGGACCAAGGGAAACAGCCCGAAGAGCACGACAGTCAACGCCGGATTCAAAAGCTCTCGGCAGAATCAGAAAAAGCTGCCCCCAAGGATAACAGGGATGAGCTAGCTAACTTAAACAAAATCATGGATAAGATATGTTAAATCCACAGTACTCCCGGGAGGCCTGCAAACCATACCTGTCGGTGTCAAAACCGGCGGATCTCGGGTAGGGGGTCCCGAACTGTGCGTCTAGGCGGATGGTAACAGGAGACAAGGGACACGATGTTTTACCCAGGTTCGGGCCCTCTCGATGGAGGTAAAACCCTACGTCCTGCTAGATTAATATTGATGATGTGTGTTACAAGAGTGAATCTACCACGAGATCAAAGAGGCTAAACCCTAGAAGCTAGCCTATGGTATGATTGTTGTTAGATCCTCGGACTAAAACCCTCCGGTTTATATAGACACGGATAGGGTTAGGGTTACACAGAGTCGGTTACAATGGTAGGAGATCTACATATCCGTATCGCCAAGCTTGCCTTCCACGCCAAGGAAAGTCCCATCCGGACACGGGACGAAGTCTTCAATCTTGTATCTTCATAGTCTTGGAGTCCGGCCGATGATGATAGTTCGCTATCCGGACACCCCTAGTCCGGAACTCCTCGAGAGCCCACGAACCAGGCTTCAATGACGACGAGTCTGGCGCGCATATTGTCTTCGGCATTGCAAGGCGGGTTCTTCCTCGAATAATTCATAGAAGATTGTGAACACCAGGATAGTGTCCGCTCGCAAAAAAGTTCCACATAACACCGTAGAGAGAATAATTTTGCACAGATCTGCTGACGTATTCAGCGGGCGTGACATCACACCACGGCCAGGCTTTTATATGAATCGTTTTTTATTGTTCCACCTCAGCGTGTTTAGCGAGGCGGTTTCCTTGGCACGTCTTATCAAAGCGTGGATCGTGCCCCTTATTCCGGATTCTCATCAATACGGACGTGGTAACCCAACCGTGCCCATTGGCCTGCCTTCTCTATCAAAGGCGAGTCCTAGTCGACCACGGGGTGGGCTCTTGGTATTCAACCTCTTTATAACGAGACCAAGGCCCTCTCCTTTTTACACCCTCTATCGAGTTCGCCTCGTGCTTCGAGTTCCAACACCCAAAGCTTGATTCAGCGCTTGGACTTTCGGCGATGTCCGCTCCGACCAGCATGGCGATGGATGTCTTCCTCCGTCCACGAAGAAGGCGTGCTAAAGCTGCGAGACGCCGGGTATCTAACCGGCGAGATCTCGCATAGGCTGCCTGCTCCAGGGCAGGTCATTCCCACTCCTGAGCCCGGTGAGAACGTGGTGTTCGTGTCTCACTTCCGTCGGGGTTTAGGCTTCCCGATGGACCCCTTTGTGCGGGGGCTCATGTTTTATTATGGGCTTGATTTTCATGACTTGAATCCGGAGTCCATCCTCCATATCTCGTCATTCATTGTTGTATGTGAGGCCTTCCTCCATACTACCCCCCACTTTGGATTGTGGCTCAAAACCTTCAAGGTGGAGCCAAAGACGATCAAAGGGCAGCAAGCAGAGTGTGGAGGGGCGGTCATAAGCAAATGTGCTGATGCTCCGTGGCCCGAGGGCTCCTTTCAAGAGGAGCTTGGTTTATGGCTACGGGAGTGGTTCTATATCACCGCTTCCAGGGGCACCAAATGGGCGGCGCTCCCTGCCTTCCGCTCAGGTCCACCACAGTGGCTGGCGTCATGGGTCAACAAGGGGCTCGACTGGGGGTTGTCCAAGGACGTTCCCCTGTTGTAGGGCCGTATTCGAGATCTCCAGGAAAGAGGGATCAATCTGGTTGCAGTGGCGCGGTTATTGTGATCCGGCGCCTTCAGCCTCAAGCGTCGCCCCTCCGCTTGTGGGAATTCAATCCGGAGGGACCACGAGCTCTCCAAAATTTTATGGGCACGACGCCCGCGGAGATGTATAAACTGTTCTTCGGATCACAAGAGAAGTGTCCGGATTTGACCGAGGACGCATGACTAAGCTGCAATCGCCCAGATACTCAAGTAAGTAGTCCTGTAACCGGACAAGCTATTCATTCATTTATTATACATATATGCCCTTTAAAGGAGCCGTTTTTTGAACAGGAGTGGATAGCCAAGGCAAAGTTGATAAGGTGTCCGGCTCCCCTCCCAGAGACCACGTCGGATCCCATGTTGACCAATATGTTGAAGGTCGCGCCCTTTGAAGAAGGCGAAGGGAGGAGCGGGGGAGCAACTTCCTCTGCGAAGGAGGCTATCAAGGAAGAAGGGATTAAGAGTCCCACCTTCCGAGGAGAGAAGAGGATCGCTTGAGAAGATCCGGAGGTCAAGGCCTCAAAGAAAGGAAGGGAATCTTCGGCAGAGAGTCCGGCGCTGGGAAGTAACCCAGCCGCATTGTTTCCCCAAGGGGATCAGCCCTCCAGCAAGCCGTAAGTAAAACGAAGGGGCCTTGTAAATAAGGAACATCCCTGTATTTATTTATGAAGATAACCAAATTGTACCTTGTAGTTCGGACCTCAGCCCTTCTCGTGAGCTCGTCTTGGGGATCTTCTTCCGGAGATGATGGAGAGCGAACGCCTCCACCTGTCGCACCCTCATGTAAGCGGACGACCCGGAGGTGTCGTCGCAGAGGGTTCCCCCAAGTCCGGCGGGGGCAGAAGGTCCGGCGCCAAGTGGTGTGCGGTCGGAGGAGCTGAAGGATTTGCTCGGGCGAGCGGCTATCTCAGAAGATCACCATGCTCTAATGGGTACGGTGATTAAAGAATTGCATCCGCGGAGAGCGGATTATGTGAAGCCGTCGAAGCTTCTTGACGGGTTTGAGGTACGCAAAAATGATGTACCGTCGGCAGCTTATGCATATAAATCGCCCTGTATAGATAGTAGCCCTCGAGACTCGGTATGTTGTCAAAATTGACAACGTGCGAGATCAAATCTCGTTTTAACATATCGCCGCTCCTAAGCAGGTGGCGGGCGTCCGAGGCCAGCCGGACTGATGAATATGCCGAACTAAAGCGGCAGCTTGATGAGGCGGATGCGGACATCGCGCTGGTCAATAAACGGTTTGACGAGTCACAAGGTATGCGACTTATATGCGGACACCTGGTAAGGGAGCTTGACGCCCATGTCTTACTAATCATATGCTAAATGCAGATGGTGCCGCTGCCGTGGAAGAGCTGCGGGCAGAACTCGCCCGAGCGAAAGAGCAAGCCAGAATTAGTAATGCGGCTGCTTTAAAGGCGGCCGAAGAGCTAGAAGCTGAACGGGCTGCTCACTACCGAAGCAAAGAGGAGATGGCCGAGATGGCCAAAAGGTTAAGGAATGCTACCGATCGCTGCGAGGTTTTCGAAAAAGAGCATCAAGCGGAACATGAGGGCCTAAAGAAGGCCGCCGCCGAAACCAAGAATGCCCAATCGACTTTGAGAGTTGCCAGGGAGGAGCTGAGTCAGGCCAGGGCAATTGCGGCTGGAAAACCGTTTTTGCCGTGGAGGAAATATACAGATCCAAGGTATGCTCCGTTGGATAAATTATGGAGTTCAGAGGATGCTTATATGGACTTGGCGGCGAGCGTTGTGGACGCGGTTGAGCACTTCCGGGGCCAGAAGGGGCACAAAAGGGAAGAGCTATACTGGTCGCAATTCCATAGTCCGGAGCGTCCTCTGCCGCTGACCGATCGGTTGGCCGAGTGGGCCGAGCTGAATCGATTTTGCGGATTGGCCATGAAGCATGTCTTGCCTCACTTGTGGCCGGACGGACCCTAGCCGAAGAGCTATTTTGGTGTAGTGCAGCAGTTTCTTGGTGCGGTGCCGTGTATCGACGCAATGAAGCGATCGGCGTGTATTGAGGGAGCGCGGATGGCTCTTGCCCGTGTCAAGACATACTGGGCAGAGATGAAGGCCACCGACGTTTCATCCCAAGACTCAGACAGAAGCCGAGTACCTGCCGAGCACTACTTTGAAGAAGTCCTGACGGGCGCTCGTTTAATAGAGACGCAGTGCTTGAAGGATATTATGTTTGAATGACATGTATGATTCGTGAAAACGATGTTGCAATGTAATATAAGTGCTTTTTATACTTGTGCGTTCAAGTAGTAAACTACTCCCTGTGCGGCCGTTTATGTATATGTGTATATAACATGAAAGATGGCAGTCCTTGGCTTCAGCCCCCACGCACATAGTGCGGGGTGTTCAAAAAAGCGCTTTTTCACACTTAATCCAACGTCTTGGTCCTGTTAAGGAGGTGGTAGCGTAGCAAACCGAGCAACGGACTATAATGCTTTATCACTTTCACTTAGCCATAGGAGTTCGAGGGTGGGGCTACTATATAGCCCACAGGGGCACCGCACTCTCCCGAATTCAGGGTGCGTATGTGCTCGACGAAAACCGGTCCTTCGTTAATCGGAGGAATCCTAAACATTCCTGTGAGTCATCGAGTGGTTGACCAGTCTCGCTATATCATGACAGTCGGTTTCGGCTTTCTCTCGAGGTGCTCGCTTGGCGAACCGGGCACAATCGCATAGTTCTCCGGTGCCGCGTTAGCCGTGAAAGCGGAACGTAAGGCAGCAAAACACAGGAGCCGGGCAACCCAACATTTGACCAAAGACAATGATTCGAGCTGATGCATATAAGGCCTAACTTCGAGGCGTCGAATACTCCCTAAGGTATTCGGTCTTTATGAAAATGGGCAAAATAAGGCCCTAAGCCCTTTGTGTCGATGCAGCAAAAAATTCTGGTGCGGCCAATGCCAAAGCACCGCCTCCTCCTCGCTTATATTTAAGGAACTGGGGAATGTATATCAACAAGAGGCAGTGAAAAAAGGTTTACGCAGGTCTTAATCTGAAAAGAATCCTTGCAACGGGTCCTGCTGCGTCTGCGCTGTGTCTCCGTTGTGCGTATCCTGGACGGGTGTAGCACGTTGTTCATCTGTAAAAGAGAGGAACTTAGTTTGAAAGAAAAAGGAGCGTGCGAAAGATGTACTTAATATTAAATGAACAGAGTACGGTTCAAAGAAGTGAACAAAATTGAGCTTTATTGTCTCTTGTTATACATGCATGCAACCCCTTGTATGGGGGTATGCCGCTAGTGGGCGCCGGACTCGTCTAGCCGTATCCGGGGTTTGAATGACCTATTGCAGGTTCTTTTCCTAGTGGAGCCGGATAGCTGTGGAGCTGTCGATGCAGTCTCCCCTTCTTCCGCGCTCGAGTAACACTTAATACTTCCTTTCAACGAGATGATGCCGCGTGGACCGGGCATTTTAAGTGTTAGAGATGCATAATGCGGTATTGCGTTAAAGCGGGCGAAAGCTTCGCGTCCCAATAGTGCTTGATGGCTACTTTTAAACGGGGCGACATGGAAGAGTAACCTTTCGCGACGGAAGTTGTCGGATGAACCAAACACAACTTCTAGCAGTATGGAGCCCGTGCAAAGGGCGTATGGGCCTGGCAGTACTCCTTTAAAGGAGGTGTTGCTATGGCGAATTTTGGTTGGTTTATCCCCATCCTGCGGATTGTGTCCGATATATCAGGTTTATGTCATCGCCGCCGTCCATGAGGACATGTGTAAATTGGAATCCGCCGATTATAGAATTCAATATCAAGGCAGTCCATCCTGCGTTCGGATATTATCGAATAGTCCCGATGGTCGAAGGTGATTGGTTTTGACAACCCAGCAGCGGCGCGCTTTTAGGGGCGCCGCTTTGTTTTTCACTTTGATCACGTGAAGTGAGTTTACTGTTTTAACCTCCTATGGAAAAGTTTTTCGTTTTTCGGAGTGCTGCTTTTGGGTTTCGTCACTCGCATTTGGTGTGTCGAGCCCCTTGTGTTCGGCGTTAAGTCGGCCGGACTGTTTGAAGACCCAACAATCTCTGTGGGTATGGTTTGCAGGCTTCTCGGAGGTTCCATGTATTTGACACAGTCTATCCAGAATCTTGTTTAGGTTGGATAGCTCGTCACTGTTATCCTTTAGGGGCAGTGTTTTGTTGTTCGGCCGAGAGCTTTTGAATCCGGCGTTGACCACCGTACTATTTGGGCCATTTTCCTTATTCCGGCGCTGATCTTTTCTACGTCGTGATTTCCCATTTCCATCCCTGATTTCGGATGTACTCGGGTCGCTGGTGCTGCATCTAGCCAGTCAGCTGTCTTCTCCCACGCAAAAGCGGGTCATGAGGCTTGTTAATGCGGCCATTATTCTTGGCTTTTCTTGGCCAAGGTGTCTGGCGAGCCATTCGTCTCGGACGTTGTGTTTGAAAGCTGCTAAGGCTTCGGCATCCGGACAGTCGACTATTTGGTTCTTTTTAGTAAGGAACCTGTTCCAGAATTTCCGGGCTGACTCTCCGGGCTGTTGAGTTATGTGACTTAGATCGCTCAGATCCGGAGGGCGGACATAAGTCCCCAAAATTTGCCCAAATGCATCCTCGAGCTCTCGCCACTTCCAATGGTATTTTCGGGAGGCTTTTAAGCCAATGCCGAGCTGGCCCTTTGAGTTTAAGGGTAAGTATTTTATGGCGTGGAGATCGTCTCCTCTAGCCATGTGTATGTGGAGGATGTAATCCTCGATCCGCACTCGAGTGTCTGTTGTTCCGTCGTATGCCTCTATATTTACGGGTTTGAATCCGCTGAAATTCATGATCCAGCACCTCATCGGTGAAACATAGGGGGTGTGCGGCGCCCCTATATTTGGGTGTGCCGTGATCTTCGGAATTTTTGCGTATTGCATTGCTTTGACGAGCCTGCTTTCTTGGCCCATAGATGGACCTAACTGGGCCATCCTCTTGGTGTGAATCCTTATGCGGATCGCATATTGGCTTGTGTGCGGCGCCATTCGCCGCTCTCTTTTTGCCATGAGGTCGTCCATTCGACTGGGTGGCCTTCTTGCTTTTTAATTGTGGGGGCTCTAAGGCCTCCTCGTCGAATTCGGGCAGTAGCTTTCTTTTCGGGTAGCTCTTTGTTCGGCGACTGTCCCGTACTTACCTGCAGTGCTGAATACGTTGCTCCATCTAATCCTGAGTATATCTTCCGCTGTTTTGAGCTTTCGCTTCTGCTTTTTTAGGCTACGCGCAGTGGCGACGAGCCTTTTCTGGAGGTTATTTTGCTCCAATGGTTTGTCCGGCGTGAGGTCGTCCGGACTGTTGTCTTCGCCGGGGACAGATTGTTTATCCAAGTTGTCTTGTTCGGACGATTGCTCGATAGCTTGTTCGTTGTCCACCAGTTCGCCCTACTCTATGGCTGGGTCTTTGTTGAGGCGGACTTTGTTCGGCGTTTACGTTGCCGTTTTGACTGCTTTTCGAGGGATTTATCCTTCGTAGTGTCCCGTTGCACCTCGTCTTCATTTGCTTTCGGTGTATCCACCATGTATACATCATGGGGTGAGTTTGTCCAGCATCTTATAGGTGCTGGTTCATTGTTGTCTCCTACATCGTCGTCCATACCGTCGATGTCTTCAGAGTCGAAATCGAGCATGTCGTGTAGGCTATCGACAGTGGCTACGAAGTAGGTGGTGGGTGGGCGTTGAATTTTTTCATCGTCCGTATCCCAACCTTCCCGACCGTAGTCCGGCCAGGGCTCTCCGGATAAAGAGAGAGACTTTAGTGAATTCAGGATGTCGCCAAAAGGCGAGTGCTGAAAGATGTCCGCGGCCGTGAACTCCATAACGGGCGCCCAATCGGATTCGATCGGCAAGGGCGCGGAGGGTTCGGAGTCCGGATGGGAGTCCGGCGCACTGGAGTCGGCGTCTTTGCAAAGGACAGGGATGGAGTTCGGCTCGATCGCCGTGGAGATTAAAGCCCCCGAGGCGGTGTCCAACCACTCGTCCCCGATCGGGGAGTCCGGCTTCGGATTAAGGGTTGGAGCGGATACTGGTGCGGCCTCCAAGGCACTGTTCGGCTGCAGAGCTAGATCATGCCCATCGAGACAGTGCGGCGCGCTTGGCTGTGGCTCGAATCCGTCGAAGATCAAGTCTCCGCGGATATCGGCCGTATAGTTTAAACTTCCGAATCTGACCTGACGGTCAGGGGCGTAGCTTTCAATCTGCTCTAGATGGCCAAGCGAATTGGCCCGAAGTGCAAAGCCGCCGGACACGATGATCTGCCTGGGGAGAGAAGTCTCACCCTGGACCGCGTCGTTGTTGATGATCGAAGGAGCCATCGGGCCTATCGGCGACGACACAGAGGAACTCTCAATGAAAGCACCAATGTCGGTGTCAAAACCGGCGGATCTCGGGTTGGGGGTCCCGAACTGTGCGTCTAGGCGGATGGTAACAGGAGACAAGGGACACGATGTTTTACCCAGGTTCGGGCCCTCTCGATGGAGGTAAAACCCTACGTCCTGCTAGATTAATATTGATGATGTGTGTTACAAGAGTGGATCTACCACGAGATCAAAGAGGCTAAACCCTAGAAGCTAGCCTATGGTATGATTGTTGTTCGTCCTACGGACTAAAACCCTCCGGTTTATATAGACACCGGATAGGGTTAGGGTTACACAGAGTCGGTTACAATGGTAGGAGATCTACATATCCGTATCGCCAAGCTTGCCTTCCACGCCAATGAAAGTCCCATCCGGACACGGGACGAAGTCTTCAATCTTGTATCTTCATAGTCTTGGAGTCCGGCCGATGATGATAGTTCGGCTATCCGGACACCCCCTAGTCCGGAACTCCCTCAATACCCACAGAGATTGTTGGGTCTTCAAGCAATCCGGCAAACTTAACGCCGAACACAAGGGGCTCGACACACCAAGCGAGGACGATGATGAACCCCACAAGCAGAGCCACCGGAAAAAAAAAAAAGAATTTCCCACAAGAAGTCAAAACAGTAAATTCACTTCACGTGACAAAAGGGGAGAACATAGTGGCGCCCATAGAGATACGCGCCATACGGCCTATCCCAGAGGAGTCCCGCCACTGGTTGTTAAAACCAATCACCTTCGACCATTAGGATTACTCTAGAAGTATCCGGAACGCAGGCTGGACTGCCTTGGTATTAGATTCGATAATTGACGGACTCCACTTTACACAAGTCCTAATGGACGGCGGCAGTGATTGAAACCTGATATATCAGGACACAATTCGCAAACTGGGGATAGACCCAACAACAATTCGCCAAAGCAACACTTCCTTTCAAGGGGTAACGCCAGGCCCAGATGCCCATTGTACGGGCTCTCTCCTGTTAGAAGTTATGTCCGGCTCACCCGACAACTTCCGCCGCGAAAAGCTAACCTTCCACATCGCCCCATTTACAAGCAGCTATCAAGCACTACTGGGACGCGAAGCTTTCGCCCGCTTTAACGCAATACCGCATTATGCATCCCTTATACTTAAAATGCCTAGTCCACGAGGCATCATCTCATTAAAAGGAAATATCGAGTGTTCCTCGAGCACGGAAGATTGTGCGGCTGCACTAACAGCCACACACTAAACCGGCTTCACTAAGCAAAGCACCTAAACAGGTCGTTCAGACCCCGGTCGTTTAGACCCCGGACACGGCTAGACGAGTCCGGCGTAAGGGCTTACTAGCCGCATACCCCCGTTCAAGGGGCTCCGCGCATGTACAACAAGAGACAATAAAGCTCAATTTTATTAATTTTTTAAAACGTACTTTGTTTATTTAATGTAACGTACATTTTCGCACGATCTTTTTCAACTAAGGTCCTCTCTTTTATAGATGAACACCGTGCTACACCTGTCCAGGATACGGCACAACGGAGACACAGGCGCAGACGTGCAGTAGGGACCCGTTGCAAGGATTCTTTTCAGATTAAGACCCTGCGTAAACCTTTTTTACTGACTCTTGTTGATACACATCCCCCGGTTTCTTGCTATAACAGAGGTGGAGGCTGGCGTCTTGGCATTGGCCACGTCAGAACTTTGCGCGTACCTGGACACCAGGGGATTATTACTAAGGGTGTTGTTCAACCCATTTTCATAAAGACCGAATACCTTAGGGAGTGTTCGGCGTCGCGAGTTTGGCCTTATATGCATCAGCTCCGAATCATGTCTTTGGTCACATGTTGGGTTTGCCCGGCTCCTGTGTTTTGCTGCCTTACGTTCCGCTCTATCGGCTAAGGCGGCACCAGGAGAACTACTGTGATTGTGCCCCGGTTCGGCCGGGCGAGCACCTCAGTAGAGAAAGCCGAAAACTGACTGTCATGATGTAGCGTGAGACTGGTCAACCACTCGATGACCCACCAAAATCTTTAGGATACCTCCGCATTAATGAAGGGCCGTTTCCCGGTCAGGCACACACGCGCCCCAAATTCGGGCGAGCGCGGTGCCCCTAGGGGCTATATAGTAGCCCCACTGTCAAACTCCTATGGCTTAGTGAAAGTGATAAAGCATTATAGTCCGGTTGCCTAGTTCGCTACGCTATCACCTCCTTTATAGGATCAAGACGTTGGATCAAGTGTGAAAATGCGCCTTCTGCGAACACCCCCGCATTATATGCGTGGGGGCTGAAGCCGAAGACTGCCATCTTTCAGGTTATATACGCATATACATTAAACGGCCGCACAAGAGGTATTTTAATTCTTGCAGGCACAAGTATAAAAAGCTTTTATATTCCATCGAAACATTGTTTTACAATTATACATGTTATTCGAACATGATATCCTTCGAGCACTGCGTCTCTATTAAACGAGCGCACTGCAGAACTTCCTGAAAATAGTGCTCGGCAGGTACTCGGCTCCCGTCTGAATCTTGGGATGCAACGTCGGTGGCCTTCATCTCCGCCCAGTATGTCTTGACACGGGAAAGAGCCATCCGCGCACCCTCTATGCATGCTGACCTCTTCATCACATTGATATGCGGCACCGCACCAAGGAACTGTTGCACCAAACCAAAATAACTCTTTGGCTCGGGCCTTTCCGGCCACAGATGATTCACGACATCCTTCATGGCAAGTCCGGATAACCTATTCAGCTCCGCCCATTCGGCCAAACGCTCGGATAATGGAAGGGGGCGCTCTGGATCATGGAACTGCGACCAAAAAAGCTTTTCCACTTCGTGATCCTGTTGATCTCGGAAGTGTTCGGCCGCGTCCGCGGCACTTGCCGCCAAGTCCAGATAAGTATCCGCCGCACTCCACAGCCGGTCCAACTAAGCATACTTAGGATCCCCGAACTTCATCCGCAGCATAAAGGGCTTTCCAGCCGCGATATCTCCGTCCTGACGTAGCTCCTGCTTCATGGCTCTCATTGCAGAGCGAGCATCCTTGGCCTCGGTAGTGGCCTTTTCCAGGTCCTTTTGTTCCGCCCGATCTTCTTTTTCAAGAAGCTTGCAGCGGTCGGCAGCATCCTTTAATTTCACAGCCATCGCGGCCATTTCCTTCCTGCTTCGGCAGTGAGCAGCCTGTTCGGCCTTCAGCTCTTCGGCCGCCTTTAAGGCAGCCGCATCACTTTTTCTGGCCTGCTCCTTGGCTCGGGCGAGTTCCGCCCGAAGGTTCTCCATGGCAGAGGCACCATCAGCATCAAGCATACATGTTGTAAGGCACGAGCATCAAGCCCCCTTACCAGGTATCCACGGAGAAATTGCATACCTTGTGACTCGTCAAGCCGCTTGTTGACAAGCGCGATGTCGGCATCCGCCACGTCCAGTTGCCGCTTTAGCTCGGCAAATTCATCAGTCCGGCTAGCCATCGGACACTTCGCCACCTACATAGGAAGAGCGACATGTTATACCTCGGATTATGATCCTCGGCGTGCTGTCATTTTTGACAACGCACCGAGTCTCAGGGGCTACTATCTATACATGGCGCATCTTTTATATGCAGAACTGTCAAAAGGTACATCATTTCGCGTACCTCAAAACCTGTCAGTAAACTCCTAACGGCCTCGTGCAACCCGCTTTCCGCGGATGAAATCCTTTCAATCACCGTGCCCATCAATGCACGATGTTCTTCTGAGATAGACGCTCGCCCGAGCAGATCCTTCAGCTCCTCCGACCGTGCACCGGACGGTGCCGGACTCGTCTGATGGCCTTTTTCGAAGGCCGGACACGGAGGGCTTTGGGGAGCCATACGACTGCTTTCCAGCCCTGCCGGATTCGGAGAAACCCTCCGCGACGACACCTCAGGGTCGCCCGCCTTGCAAGGCGGTACGGCGGGAGGAGGCATTCCGCTCTCCATCATCTCCGGATGAAGATCCCCTGAAGATGAGCTCAGCTGCGAAGGGCTGAGATCCGAACTACAAGGTAAAAATTCAGTTGTCTTTCTCAGGAATAAAATAGGGATTTCTCTTATTTTAAAATAAAAACTCCCCTCTCTACTTACGGCTCGCTGGAGGGCTGATCCCCTTGAGGGCACAGTGCGGCCGAGGCACTTCCCGGCGCAGGACCCTCTGACGAAGATCTCTTCCCCCGCTTTGAGAACATGGTCTCCGGGTCTTCAGAGGCGGCCCTCTTCTTTCCCTGGATGGAGGGATTCTCGATCTCTCCTTTCCGGATAGCCTCCTACGAGGAGACGGTAGCTTCCTTGTTCCCCCCCTTCGCCTTCTTCTAAAGGCGCAACCTCCAGCATCCTGGTTAACACGGGATCCGGCGTGGTCTCGAGGAGGGGGGCCGGGCACCTGATCAGCTTTGCTTTCGCTATCCACTCCTGTTTAAAGGGACAACTCCTTTAAGGGCAATTTTATGACGAATATACGGATAGCATGTTCGGGTACAGGGCTACTTACTTGAGTATCCGGGCGATTGCAGCTTAGACCTGCGTCCTCGGTCAAGTCCGGACACATTGCTTGTGATCCGAAGAACAATTTATACATCTCCATGGGCGTCACGCTCGTAAAGTGTTGGAGAGATCATGGTCCCTCCGGATTAAACTCCCATAGGCGTAGGGGGCGGCGTTTGCAGGGCAAAGTGCGGCGAATCAACATGACATGCGCCACTACGGCCAGGTTGATGTCTCTTTCCAGGAGATCTTGAATGCGGCCCTGCAACAAGGGCACGTCCTTGGACGGTCCCCAGTCAAGCCCTTTATTGACCCATGACGCCAGCCGTGGGGGAGGACCCGAGCGAAAGGCAGGAGGCGCCACCCACTTGGTGCCCTTGGGAGCTATGATATAAAACCCATCTCGTTGCCATAAGCTGAACTCCTCTTGAAAAGAGCCCTCGGGCCATGGAGCGTCAGCATTCTTGCTTATAACAGCCCCTCCACACTCCGCTTGCTGCCCCTTGATCATCTTCGGCTCTACTTTGAAGGTCTTAAGCCACAATCCGAAGTGAGGGGTAATGCAAAGGAAGGCTTCGCACACGACAATGAACGATGAGATGTCGAGGATGGACTCCGGATCCAAGTCATGAAATTCTAACCCATAATAAAACATGAGCCCCCTCACAAAGGGGTCCGTTGGGAAGCCTAACCCCCGAAGGAAGTGAGACGCGAACACCACGCTCTCACCAGGCTTGGGAGTGGTAATAACCTACCCTTGAGCAGGCAGCCTATGCGAAATTTCGCCGGTTAAATACCTGGCATCTCTCAGCTTTAGCACGTATTCTTCCGTAACGGAGGAAGGCATCCACCGGCCTTGAAGGTCGGAACCGTACATCATCGAAGGTCCGAAGCGCCTGAATCTGGAGCTTTGGGTGTTGGAACTCGAGGCGAGGGGCGGATTCGATTGAGATTGGAAGAAAGGAGTAGAGCCTTGGTCTCTTTATAAAGAGGTTGAATACCAAGAGCCTTCCCCCGTGACCGTTTGGGACTCACCTTCGATAGAGGAGACGTGCCAACGGGCACGATTGGGTTACCCACGCCCGTATAGATGAGAATCCCGGAATAAGGGGACACTATCTCTTCTTTGACAAGACGTGCCAAGGAAACCGCCTCGCTAAACGCGCTGAGGTGGGACAGTAAAAACGATTCGAATAAAGGCTTGGCCGTGGTGTGATGTCACGTTGCGGAATACGTCAGGAGATTGGATTTGTGTAAATGTTATTCTCTCTATGGTGGTATGTGGAAATTATTTTGCAGAGCCGGACACTATCCTTGTGTTCAAAATCTTCTATGAAGTATTCGGAGGAAGAACCCGCCTTGCAATGCCGAAGACAATCCGCGCGCCGGACTCGTTGTCATTGAAGCCTGGTTCAGGGGCTACTGAGGGAGTCCTAGATTAGGGGGTGTTCGGATGGCCGGACTATAACCTTTGGCCGGACTCCTGGACTATGAAGATACAAGATTGAAGACTTCGTCCCGTGTCCGGATGGGACTTTCCTTGGCGTGGAAGGCAAGCTTGGCAATACAGATATGTAGATCTCCTCCCATTGTAACCGACTCTATGTAACCCTAACCCTCTCCGGTGTTTATATAAACCGGAGGGTTTTAGTAGGTAGGACAAACAACAATCATACCATAGGCTAGCTTCTAGGGTTTAGCCTCTCTGATCTCGTGGTAGATCTACTCTTGTTCTACCCATATCATCAATATTAATCAAGCAGGAGTAGGGTTTTACCTCCATCGAGAGGGCCCGAACCTGGGTAAAAACATCGTGTCCCTTTTCTCCTGTTACCATCCGCCTAGACGCACAGTTCGGGACCCCCTACCCGAGATCCGCCGGTTTTGACACCGACAGTCGGGGTCTCCAATTAGATTGTGGAGATCGCCCCGAGCAATTTGACGGGTACCGGTGACCGCCCCCAAGGATTGCCAAAGTGTACGGGTTCGGTGACCGCCCCAAGGGTTGCCATTTGTACGGGTTCGGTGACCGCCCTCAAGGGTCCCTTAGTGGAATCACGACATCTTGCATTGTGCGAGAGCGTGAGGAGATTACGGTGGCCCTAGTGGCTTCTTGGGGAGTATTGTGCCTCCACACCGCTCCAAATGGAGATTAGCATCCGCAAGGGTGTGAACTTCGGGATACATCGTCGTCTCCGCGTGCCTCGGTTATCTCTTGCCCGAGCCCTTTACTTATGCACTTTACTTTGTGATACCCATATTGTTCCTTGTCATATATCTTGCTATCTCATAGTTGCTTATCTTGCTTAGCATAAGTCGTTGGTGCACATAGGTGAGCCTAGTTGTTGTAGGTTTTGTGCTTGACAAATTAACCTCTAGGTTTATTCCGCATTTGTTCAAGCCTCTATTATAATTATTTTAAAACGCCTATTCACCCCCCCCCCCCTCTAGGCGACATTCACGATCTTTCACAAGTCATCACAATAATCATCATAGATAGCAACTTTGTTCTCATAATCAATTGGAACCTCTTCTGAAATAGTGGATTCATCACTAAATAAAGTCATGACCTCTCCAAATCCACTTTCATAATTATCACAATAATATTCAACACCCTCCAAAATAGTGGGATCATTACTTCCTAGAGTTTACACTCTCCCAAACCCACTTTCATCAATATAATCATCATAAATAGGAGGCATGCTATCATCGTAATAAATTTGCATATCAAAACTTGGGGGACTAAAAATATCATCTTTATCAAACATAGCATTCCCAAGCTTGTGGCTTTGCATATCATTAGCATCATGAGTATTCAAAGAATTCATACTAACAACATTGCAATCATGCTCATCATTCACATATTTTATGCCAAGTATTCTATGTAATTCTTCTTCTAGTACTTGAGCACAATTATCGGAATCCTTATTTTCAGGAAAGATATTAAAAAGATGAAGCATATGAGGCACCCTCAATTCCATATTTTTTTGGTAGTTTTTTTATAAATTAAACTAGTGATAAAACAAGAAACAAAAAGATTCGATTACAAGATCTAAAGATATACCTTCAAGCACTAACCTCCCCGGCAACGGTGCCAGAAACTTCTTGATGTCTACTATGCAACCTTCTTCTTGTAGACGTTGTTGAGCCTCCAAGTGCAGAGGTTTGTAGGACAGTAGCAAATTTCCCTCAAGTGGATGACCTAAGGTTTATCAATCCATGGGAGGCGTAGGATGAAGATGGTCTCTCTTAAAAAACCCTGCAACCAAATAACAAAGAGTCTCTTGTGTCCCCAACACACCCAATACAATGGTAAATTATATAGGTGCACTAGTTCGGCGAAGAGATGGTGATACAAGTGCAATATGGATGGTAGATATAGGTTTTTGTAATCTGAAAATATAAAAACAGCAAGGTAACTAATGATAAAAGTGAGCGTGAACGGTATTGCAATGCTAGGGAACAAGGCCTACGGTTCATACTTTCACTAGTGCAAGTTCTCTCAACGATAATAACATAATTGGATCATATAACTATCCCTCAACATGCAACAAAGAGTCACTCAAAAGTCACTAATAGCGGAGAACAAACAAAGAGATTATTGTAGGGTACGAAACCACCACAAAGTTATTCTTTCTGATCAATCTATTCAAGAGTCCGTAGTAAAATAACACGAAGCTATTGTTTCCGTTTGATCTATCCTAGAGTTTGTACTAGAATAACACCTTAAGATACAAATCAACCAAAACCCTAATGTCACCTAGATACTCCAATGTCACCTCAAGTATCCGTGGGTATGATTATACGATATGCATCACACAATCTCAGATTCATCTATTCAAACCAACACAAAGTAGTTCAAAGAGTGCCCCAAAGTTTCTACCGAAGACTCAAGACGAAAACGTGTGCCAACCCCTATGCATAAGTTCAGCTGAACATGCAAGTTGATCACCAAAACATACATCAAGTGAATCACGTGACATCCCATTGTCACCACAGATAAGCACATGCAAGACATACATCAAGTGTTCTCAAATCCTTAAAGACTCAATCCGATAAGATAACTTCAAAGGGAAAACTCAATCCATTACAAGAGAGTAGAGGGGGAGAAACATCATAAGATCCAACTATAATAGCAAAGCTCATGATACATCAAGATCGTACCACCTCAAGAACAAGAGAGAGAGAGAGAGAGAGAGAGAGAGAGATCAAACACATAGCTACTGGTACATACCCTCAGCCCCGAGGGTGAACTACTCCCTCCTCGTCAAGGAGAGCGCCGGGTGATGAAGATGGCCACGGTGAGGATCCCCCCGGCGGGGTGCTTGGAACAGGTCCCGATTGGTTTTTGGTGGCTACAGAGGCTTGCGGCAGCGAAACTCCCGATCTAGTTTATGTTCTGGAGGTTTCTGTATATATAAGAGCTTTTGGCATCGGGAACAAGTTAGGGGGATCTCCGGGCTGTCCACGAGGTAGGGGGCGCGCCTAGAGTGGTGGCGCGCCTCCCACCCTCATGGGCAGCCCGGGACTCTTCTAGCCCAACTCTTTTACTCCATGGCCTTCTTCTGGTCCAAAAATAAGCTTCGTCAAGTTTCAGGTCAATTGGACTCCGTTTGGTTTTCCTTTTCTGCAATACCCAAAAAAAAGGAAAAAACAGAAACTGGCACTGGGCTCTAGGTTAATAGATTAGTCCCAAAAATCATATAAAATAGCATATAAATGCATATAAAACATCCTAGAAGGATAATATAATAGCATGGAACAATCAAAAATTATAGATACGTGGGAGACGTTTCACATACCAATCTTCCATCTAATGGCTTTGGATCCACCTCCTTGGGTGTTCATAAAATCGGACGTGCTTTCCTTTGGAAAGGAAAGGAGATGGTCCAGGAAGGTCATTGCTTGGTCAGCTAGAAGCAATTTTCCACTCAAAATCCCAAGGTGGTCTAGGTTTGCTTGATCTACAGGTGATGAACTCAGCCCTAAACATGGGATGGGAGTGGCTTGTTCATTCCTCGAGCACGAGGAATTGGAGTTCGCTCGCTGCACCAGTAGGTGATCAGGAGAGACACTTGTTTAATGCTGCGACCAAGGTCATTGTTGGAGACGGGAGGAAGAGTTTTTTTGGAGAGGAAGATGGATTAATGGTCTCTCGGTTGAGGACATTGCTCCAGATATTTTTGCTCTTGTATTTCCTAATAATTTGAGCAAGACGTATGATGGCTGATGCAATGATGAACGGACCATGGATTCGTGACATCAGGAAGCCAATTGCCATCGGGGTTTTCGTTCAAGCACTGCAACTTTGGGATGCTATTTTGGGCGTGCAGCAGAATCCGAACAGTTGTGACACTTGGACTTGGCAATGGGAGTCCAACGGCCAGTTCACCGTTAAGTCGGCTTATGGGGCATTTGTTGCTGCATCCCCGACTTGGAGAACCGCCGACTGTATTTGGAAATCTTGGGCCCCTCTTAGATGCAGATTTTTCATATGGCTGGCCACACGAGGTAGAATCTGGGCGGATGACCGGCTCATTAAAAGAGGACTCCCTCATAGCCAATTTTGTTGCTTCTGCTCATCTGGACAGGAAAATGCGCAGCACCTGTTCGTCGGGTGTGCAGTTGTGGACATCATCTGGAGCTCTATGTTGATCTGGGCTAACTTCCTGTAGGCTTTTCCCCTTACGGATCTTAGCCTGGAAGAGTGGTGGGATAAAGCGAGATCGAGGCATCGAGTAGATAAGAAAAGAGCTCTTTGGTTATCTTGGTCATTTGGTCCATCAGGAGAGAGAGGAACATGAGGGTTTTTGATGGAATTCACACGCCCATCAAATTAGAAACAGAAGCTCGCTTCGATTCTGGGTCGTAGCGAGTCGATATATATTTCGAATCCCCTACAATCCAGATTAGTCTAGAAGTACGGTTGTAGCACGCTCCCTTAGTCCAAGTACCATCCATTTCTCTTCCTTTCTTTTATTTTTGTGTTCGTGTTTGGATTCGGATGGTCGCCTTGTACTGTTGTTGTTTGGATGTTGTCTTTCTATCTATAAATATGCATGCAGCTCTCCTGCACGGTTCGAAAAAAAACGACATGTGTGCGGAGGCATAAGGGTAAAACTAGAATATGATCAGTCTTGGAGGTAGTTTATCATGTGCAAAGTATGGATGTAGCGTACAACAAAATAGAAAATTTATAGGTCTATGATAAATATGTTTTTTCAAAAGCAAACACACATCCAATGAATTACAAACACGATTTGTAATTTACAAGTTGCAAGGATTCTGTTTTACCGAAGGTACACACAGCTGGATCAAATAGCAATAGTGCTAACCTCACAATACAATACACATGATAACAAGGCTTAGAAGCAATATTTTTATATACAAGTAGTCGCTCTAGTAGATTATTATGCATGATCTAATCACCTTGCATAATAGGAATTTCGTGGGTTTATGGGTTGGTTCTCACTTTCACCCATAGGATACCCATTTAATTCTATTTCATAACCGCTTGTAGATTCTCCACCAAGAAGGCTTTCAGAATCCATCTCCAAGTCAATCCGTACCCAAGGATGCACTGAAAGCTTCCTCAATCTATTGAGCTCATCAACAACTTCTTTCATAAAGGGCCTATTGTCACCGCACATATCTAGGCATTTTTTAGCAAGGTCTGCAAGTCCTCTCAATAACTCCATGCTCTCTTCCCCTTTCACATGGCTCACTAACACTGCATCAAGATTGTTTTCTTTCATAGCAGACAAAAAAATTGATGACAAACTCCTTTGTGTCTCGGATCCTTCGAGCTTTAGCGGCAACTGACCGGTGAGGATCTCCAAAAGGATAACTCCGAAGCTATACACATCACTTTTCTCTGTTAACTGGCATGTTTGCATGTATTCAGGATCAAGGTATCCACAAGTACCTTGAACCATTGTGACAAACTGCTCTTTGTCAGACGGTGCTAGTATGGAGGCTCCAAAGTCTGACACTTTGGCCATGTAATTGTCATCAAGTAGGATGTTGGAAGTTTTCACATCACCATGAATTATTGGAGGAGATGCGTACGAATGCAGGAAGCAAAGTCCTTCGGCTGCTTCATGAGCAATCCTTAAGAGAGTGTTGAAGGATATTTGCAATGTGTGGTTCTTGCCATGGATTAGCTCGAATAGTGTACCATGTGGTACAAACTCATACACTAGAATTGGAACTTCCACCTCGAGGCAACAACCCAGGAGTTTGACAATGTTCTTGTGGTTGATTTGGGACAAAATGAGCATCTCCTGGCCAAATTCCTTCTTTTGTCTGTCATCGACTAATGAGCATCTTTTAACTGCAATTGGCATGTTCTTTATTATCCCTTTATAGACTGTTCCATGGCCTCCTTTTCCAAGTGTTCTACTATTGTCGAAGTTGTCAGTGGCATGAATTAGCTCAGCTAGTGAATATACGGTGAAAGCAAGACCTTTATCTGATTTCATCCTATCAAACAGAAGCAGGCCTCCATGTTGACGAAAATACTCTTGCTTAACTTTGTTCAATTTTCTCTTTTGAATTATCAGTTGTCCCCAGAAGATAGTAATCACAGTAAAAACCATTAGACCAAATAATCCCATTGTAACTCCTGCATAACGACATCATACGACACCATTATTTTTAGATATATAGATATATAGAGTGAGTGAGTGGGTGAGAGAGAGAGAGTGATAGAGAGAGAGAGAGGGGAGAGCAAAATGTGGGCGGCTATACATTGGCTGCACTATTTGTTATTTTGTTTCACATTATTATTTTATTTCGTGGCATTGCACAAGAATGTGATAAAGTAATTATCTAGTCAAGTGATCCCATTAGCTTGTTTTTTAGTTACCTATTATGAAGCCGGTGTCAGGGTTGCATGTGTTGCTTTGCTTTACATATCTTTTTCCTACTCGGCAAGAACATCGGTGCTCTCCAATGATATTGCGGCAAAAGCCGTCTGAAGGACATGTGTTGTAGTTGCATTCATTAACATCTGCAGCAAAACCAAACATAAATTAGAGCTTCTAATAGATGGGGACACTCTACATGTAGGGTGCAATTTGATTTGCGTAAGTGCATATACACATTGAGATTGCAATTAACCTTTGCATCCGTCTTGAAGATAAGGATTGCCTTCATACCCATGCGTACAATTGCAGATATACCCTTGATCATTTGTTGAATCCACACACTCACTGTTGCTGCTGAGACATTCATAAGTTTTATTCTGTCGTGCGACATCACATGGCCCAGCATCTCTTATGGCCCAGTCATACACCATAGGGGCCCGCCCAGCATTTGTGTCGTTGAACTTTGTGGTGTTTATGTAGGAGACGTCAAACTTGAACGCAGCTGCCTCCATCAACACCGCATAGCTGCAACGGTTGAATTTCCATATCAGACTTGTATTGGCGAAACTCGAGAAGCTTACGCTGTAGTCAAAAATCCTATTTGGTATCGTGGTCTGAGAGCAGCCCATCCCAGAGCAAGAACCGTCGACCAAGTCTGACGGGTCACGACATGTTGCAACACCCATGGCCTGGTAGCCTGTGCCATTGTAGTCAGCTATGTAGGCGAGGGCGTTGCACCCAATGACAGTGAACTTGTTCTGGACGTTGGAAAGCCGGAGGGGAGAGGCAGGTGAAGACTGGATGCCCCAACCATAAAGGCCCGGATACACCATGCTGCCGGTAGAGGTGTCGTAGCAGAACCCCAAGATGGCATTCAACACCCGGATGGTGGCATGAGTCAAGGAAATATCGAGGACCTCAAAGTCGCCCTGAAATGGCTTGTGAATTCCATCATGGACCGTGCAATTGATGGTGAACCACTTTGAGAGCGAGCAGTTCACGCCAATGCCGAATGGGTATGGTATGTCAATGTTGCCGCATTGCCTCTGGCACTGAGAGCTAGATGTCGCGGCTGTAGTGGCATATTGTTGTGCAAGCAGTACAAGGCTAAGGCCAAGCAGCAACAACACCTGCATTTTCTCCGACTGGAGAACAAGTAAACATGCATTACTTAGACTTCAAATAATGTGACACGCTCATAGATAAAACAGTTGACACACTTAGTCGTTACCCTTATCATATACTCTCTATATTGAGTGAAATGCCTCACTAGTCCATGAACTCAAACTGATCGCACACATTAGACCAACAACTTAGGAAGTGATCAGATTCAGTCGATAAACTCGTTTATTTGATGAATTAAGGCCAAAACCGAATCGATGGGGGATGGACACATGGCTGCCACATCCGCGTTCCTTAGACCATTCTGTAACCAATTATTTTTCTAGACGGACTTATTTGCAAATTAACCATTTTTTTCTAGCAACCCAAATTAGCTAATGACGTATACAAAGAGAAAAAAAGGGGTGCATGTGATTCGAACCTACAACCATTTGGAGTTAGGAACAAGCTATTGACCACTAGAGTCCAACATCATTTAATTAATAATAAATTGCATCCGAGCCTACATATATTATACTAGTTACATTGACATTAACCTTTCCATGCACCACTGCAATATAGTTTTTAAATTGTTCTTTCCAAACAATTAATGTCAAAGGCAGGAAACAAACTAATTAAGAGGAAGTTGATAGGATTGTGAATAAAAGGAAATCTATCAACCAAATCAGAAGGAAATTGATTAGGTGATTGCATGGGATCTCGATGGCATGTTCATCTTTAGCCTATTGGCAAAAACTGGTGTCAAAGGGAATAGAAAGATCAAGTACATTCAAGACATACTTAGCTGTGGAGGCTCGATCGTCAGTAATGGGAACATGCTTGCACAAGGGAGAATCTCGTTAATACTAGTACGGAATATCAACATCAACAAACACCGGGAGGATTCATTGATAAGGTCTCCTCTTTGGAATCCACAACACATGTATGCCACCTTTTTATTCAAAAAGAATTTTAAAAGCATTGTACAATTTAATTTGAGTGAAGTGCATTGTAGGCCCTTCAACTATTTCAGGAGTGTCATCTAGGTCCTCAAACTATGAAAACCATCATCTGGGTCCTCAAAGTGACATAAGTGTGTCATTCAGGTCCAAAATCAGTTGAGTACTAAAGTAGTACGAGGACCTATATTTTGCCTAGCATGATACATTTGATGTACTTCGAGGACCTGGATGACAATTTTCATAGATTGAGGACCTACGTGACACCCCTGAAATAGTTAAAGGACCTACTGTGCACTTCACTCATTTAATTCTTAGGAATTTCTCCTATAAAGATTGTTTAGTTTGTATAATTAAGCTCTTGCGAATCTGTTCTATTATACCCAATTTGATAGGAAAATCTTCTTTGAATATAACATTTTGAAATATATTTATGTTTCGTGAATTCTTGTGCCTTTCCCATGATGCAATCAAACTTTTGTATCGATTTCTATGGTTTCTAATCATTTAAAGTTTGATAGGATGTGCCATTGCAATGAAACAGTAAAATGGAGGGGAAATTAAAATGAAGAAAGTATGTCATGTTACATCACGCGACAAATTTTGAGCGAGAGAGTGGAATGGTTGGGCTGAAGAGCAGGGTATATGCCAAGTTTGGCATTACAGTGGATTACTATAACCCTATTTGTGTGACTCCATTTTTCCTATTACAGTTTTTGCTTGACCCACTTTTGTGGCTATTTTTCTAAGAGGGATAATGAAATTAGCGCAACACAACACAATCTAGCAACCACATATCGAGACATAACATAAAGTTAAAGAAAATATTTAAGAATAATATCTATGTTTCAAAATATATGGTATATTGTAGAAAGTACCGGTCAAACTCCTAACTTTGATTATTGATATATAAATATATTATTCAACTAGTCGCATATCATAAATTTATGGTGAATAATATTTTCTATTTTGTTTTTATTTATCAGAAAAATCATATATGGAAAACTAAATCGTCAAACTTTCATCTTGAAGACTACCTATGCTAAAACTTCATGTACTCCCTCCGTTTCTAAATAATTGTCTTTCTAGAGATTTCAACAAGTGACTACATACGGAGCAAAATGAGTGAATCTACACTCTAAAACATGTCTACATACATCCGTATGTTGTAGTCCATTTGAGGTGGCTAGAAAGACAATTATTTCGGAACGGAGAGAGTATTTAAGAACTAGAGTAAATGAGAGGAACAAATGTTTGCCCAAATATAGTAAAATGCTTACTGTTTCGTTGGCATATCTGTCAAAGAGAATAAATTATTTATATTTAAAAGATCAATTGGCCATTGCTCAACACGATCCTAATTATTGCTTGCACAAAAACATTATTGGTAATTGTACATATAATATCGATAACCGAGTATCTAAATGTTGTCATAGCATATGGATCTAACATCATAGTAAAACTATTGTCTATTACTCACTGATCTAACTTGAACTACCTCTATTACTGATCTAATACCATACACAAAAAAACACATAAAGTCATTAATATAAGTTTCGTGTGAAAACCGCATAATAATCATAGCTCCCAAGTTAAGCATGTCTTCCCTACAGGTAATATTTTATTTAGCATAACATCAGAGGTTGCTATAGAACCTTAATATTTTAGTTGGCATATCGCTAATGTACATGAAACTGCAAATTTGTTTCTCAGGCATTTTCAACACATAAATATGTCACTTCCACTAATGCGTTGGGTGGGGGTTGATGCGAGTGACTCCAAAAAGGGGAAATGCAAGAGGTGAGTAAAGCATATGTTAGAATTAGTTCCTACAAAAAAAACTAAAATGACTATTTGAATGCTATACGAGAATTCGATAGGAGAGAAGATCCACACAATATATAAATGAATTGTTCCATGAGGTCCAAACTTATGTTAGAAATTTTAAACTTTCTAAATTTTACCTATTGCATGAGAATTTCATAAGACTCCCACAAGCTCATTGCTTGTTGACTCTTTCCCCTGTTATTTGGTCCTTAGCATTATGTTGCTCTCTTGAAGCTTTGAAACTTGATTTATATGGCTAACTCTAGCATATTTGGATTTACCAATAGACTATAACATAAGCCTTTTCTATAGGGACCCACTATTGGGAAGTTGCTTGAACTTTTTTCGCGCTAGTCACCTCTTTTTCATATCAGTAAACAAAATATAGAGCTAAAACAAAAGTGGAAGGTACAATGAACTAAGGACATTGATTGGTATTACCCTAAAAGAAGAAAACAAAATGGAGAAACAAAACCTAAACAAAATGATGAAAAAAACATGGACACATGTTGTACATAATTCGCACTGTTTCACAATATGTAAGAACAATCATATAGTAGTGTAATTCAAGATAACAGTATGACTTGCACACAAATTGCATAGGAGTTGCATGTCATGTCTATGTTACGCTCGGTGTTTAAACAACAAAACAATCATGTTGAATATTAATCAATCATCTCCTGACACGTGGAGTATGAATTGCATCTCATATGGGTGATGATGCCCCTCTCTCTCTGTGTGTGTGCGCGTGCGCTTGCACAAATAAAGAGAAAAAGACTAAACAAAAAGGGAAAATCTAATGAAACTAAGAAAAGTTCAGACAACAACAAAAAGCAAAAGTGTTTTCTGTATATAAATAAGAACATAATATGTTCCTGAAAAAAATGAGCATGTCAAAGTATCTACAACAGGACACCCCATGCCCGCCCCAAACGACCGGGCGGGCTGCCCATCACTGTCCGAACGCAAAACCCACACCCAACCACGGCTGGCAAATCCGGCCCAAATGTCTAGGCTTATCGGTAGTCCCCATATATATCCCTTATCTAGGGCAAATATGGGGAAGCCGAACATGCCCAGGCATCGCTGCAACATCGGACCGGCCTGCTCTGGCACATCCCACCCTCACCACCGTCCCCACAAAAACCCCATCCGCTCGGACGAACCTTAGTCACTTCAGTACGCTCGCCCTCTCTGCCCCCGCCCCTTCCCTCCCGTCTTCTCCACTTCTCTCCGCCTCCAGCTGCCATGGCCAAGTTCGGCCACGACTTTGGCAGCGAGACGGATCCCATGGACTGGGACGACCTTGTGAAGGAGGAGGATATCTGCTCTGGCAGTGATGCGCCGGACAACGAGGAGCTCGCGCTCCGCATCGCCATCCTACACTTGCGTCTGGACACCGGCAGGAGCTCGAGCTCCGCCTCGTTCGCCGAAAGCTCCTCTGTGTCCCACCGACACAATGCGGGCCGCGGTCGCCACCGGTCCCACTCCGCGCCGCTCCAAATCCAGAGCAGGCGGCCATCTCCCCTTCCCCACTGGCGCGAGCACCACTTGGGTAGCACTAGGTGCTCGTGCCCGCGGCTCCCATGCGCATGCGCATGCCGGAGTCGGAGGCGAAGGCGGTTCAGTGCTAGCGGTCGTGGGCGGCGTCCGCAACGGAGTCCGGCTCTTCCCACCAGTACGCATGCTCTGTCCCCGTTGACCCGGAGGAGGCCCTCCTTCACGAGGTCATGCGGCACTCGCTGACAACGGTGGAGCCAGACGCTAGGCGCCTCCGGCGCAAAAACGCGAAGGAGCTCTTATATATGTGAACAACTAAACACTAGCATGCACAACCAACTCACAGGTCTCGCAACACAAAGGGTGCAAAAGTAATTCCCGGATAGTTATTAGGTACTTGTATTTGGTAGTTTGCCTGCAGCCTCGGCAAGTAATTCACAGTGCTGGGAACAAGTACGGATTCGTCTCGCTTTTTTCTAATCTAACCTCCAAGTACGGAAACGCAAGCTGAGATCTGGGAAAACTGTGGTGGTAAACCTCACCTGAAATAACGAAGGGGCTCAGTTCTCCTCGAGCAGAAGAAGAATCGTCTTGGGGTATTTACCTTTACGTTACGCGATTCGAATCACGGACGGATTTGCGTTTCCTAAGGTGGCATGGAGCTGCGTCAGTGGTACTTGTTGGAGGAGGAGGATTCAGAGGAGCCAACACCGCGCGTGTGTGCGTGTATGTATGTATGCATGAAGAGCTCTCGGCACCAAATTTGCGTCCGGAGGAAAGGAGTCAGAACAAGTCACGCGGCAGACTTAGTCGCTCCCTCCCGGGAATAAACAGAGGAGAGTCCCCATCAAGTCTTTCACATTTCGCAATATGCAAATTTCCACGAAAACAACAAGTCCAAATCATCCTCCTGGACTGGCTGGGAAGCTTTCGGTTCCTAGTATACACCAGTGCATTGGGGGAGCAGGTTGCAAGTGCACTTTCTTTACTGGACGTCGCTCTGAGAGCCGTAAGCCGAGAGAAACTGCTCCAATGATCATGTTACGCTTCGCAATCGGTGACCAAGGCGATGGCGTGGCGTAAACTCCCACCGGCGGTGACCGGGTCGGCTTGTTCGGGCCTTCGGGGGTGGAAAGAGACGTGACCAAGGACTCGGCGCAAGTCAACTCTCACCTCGCCTGTCACTGTGTTACCTCACTAAGGCGTAGATATATACTACTTTTGTAGTGAATAGTATCATAAACAATATTATTTATTGTCATGCATGATACATAGTAGCATAATATTTATTAGATAATACTCAAGGCTCTTTTTTTTCATTTATTATATGCCATCTCAGCAGAATTATCCAGTTGGCTTGCATGATACTAGCTATGATACTCCCATTACAAACAACATAATTAGTTGTCTTAGACTTGTCTAGATATGAATGTACCTAACATTAAAATGTCTCTAGATACATCCATATCTAGACAAATCTGGTACTTAGCGTCCAAGGGTTTACTGTTCATTGCTCGCACATTCACAATGTTACAACAATCTTTTACCCTTGAAAGTTGAAAGTCTTTTGTAAATTGAGAGTAGGAGCAAAAGAGTGGGATTGTATCAGAATGATCAAGTGGGTTTGCTTGCCTGGAAGATCAACAAGGTGGTGCCACTCGCAGGCGCAGAACCTATCCGTAAATGCATCTAATGCCACCCCTAGTGGCTGGTTCTGGAGTATTGATGACAAACTTAGTTGAGGGACTAATGTGTTTATGAGATCCACAGGAGAACACAGGTAGAAGTCCGTATTGATTCGGTTTACCCATCGAAGATGGCCCCTAAAAATGTATGAAGACATTGGTGGTTCGCGAAGATATTCATGTCGAAGATAATGACACCTGAAGACATTCGCTTGAAGACAATGGAGTGCGAAGACATAGTTTCTTTTGTAGTTTCATTTTCTTCTTTCTTGAGTCATAGGAACCATCGAACTGTTAAGTGGGGTCCAGGTAAATAAACTCAGAAAACTGACGTGATGCTCAACCCAAAAACCTATGTCTTCGAGCAAAGACAAATGTGAGAAAAAATATCCCGAGTTGGATGAGTCAGCCTTTTCTTATAGCCCAAGTCAAGTTGCCGCGTGTTTTAAAACCTGACCGTTGGACATGTGTCCGTTGTCCATTGACCCAAGGTCATTTCGGACATATTATTTCAGGTTGCCTCCTGGCTATAAATAACCCACCCCTCTACCATAAATTGGCGGCTGCTTCGAGTCAGTGCATGGCTTTTGTCGTTTGAGAGCAACCCCACCTCCGAAGTCATTGAGAGAGAAAGCTTGCAAGGACAAACCTAGAACACCCAAAGCCCAAAGAGTGTTAAGCATCACTGAAGCCTTTCTGTTCCGCATGAACCGAAGACTTATTACTTTTAAAGACTGTGATCTTTCAGTCAGTTAGGCATCATGCTCTAAGCATCCAAGAGTCATTGTGGATTGCCGGTGAACAAGGTCTGTGAAGGTTTTGAAGCCTAACATGAAGACTTACCTGAGTGACTGGGCGAGATCTGCGAGTCTTAGCTCAAGGGGAATAAGGTGAAGACGTGGTCTTCTGAGTTCAATCTCAGCCTCCCTAACCAGACGTACAATTGTCACAACAACTGGAACTGGCCTACCATATCCTTGTCTTCATCGAGCAACTAATTCTATCACTTCACTCCTTTACTTACAGTTTAGCTTCGTGAAGTCTTTGCTTGCCTGTTCTGTTCGAAGACATTGTGTGAAGACATTCACTCTAATTGCATATTTTTCTTCATACTATATTCCAATTCTGATCCATTCTACCTAGCTGCTACTTGTCTTCATGCATCACATGTATTCTACCTTAACACTCTTGCATGGCTAGTGTAATTTATTTTTTGATGTATCATGTTTAGTTACTGTTTTAACTGCCTGTGTTCGAAGACATTGCCTCTCTCAAAGACATTCATAAAAATCGCCTATTCACCCCCTGTAGTCGATAACTACCACTTTGAATTGGTATCAGAGCAAGGTGCTCATTCGTTCTGTGTGATTCGGTCTAACCACCTAGAGTTTTAGCTTTGTCGACTGCAGGGATAATCAAGGTCTCCGCTGTGTGCCCTGTCTTTGATGACACTGATTACCCCTACTGGAAGAATAAGACGCGCATGCTTCTTGAAGCCATTGACAATGACCTCTGCTATGTCGTCAGGACTGGTGTTTCCAAAGTTGGTGAAGGTGTCATTGCTGCTGATGTGAAGAGGTTCAAGCAACTGGACTCGACCGCCAAGAACATCATCTATGGTCATCTGACCAAAGGGCAGTATGGCCATGTGAGTGTTGTGGAGTCTGCGAAGTTAGTCTGAGACTGGTTGTCCAAGGTCAATGAACGTGTCTCAACTCAGAGAGACTCAAGAATCGATGTTCTTCGCAATCTCTTCAACTGCTTCAAGAGTCTTGACAATGATAATATATAGCTCACATTTGACCATCTTACTGATATCACCAACGAGCTTCGTGCACTTAGCGCCATCGAAATCACCAAGCATGAAGTCGTGAAGAAGCTATATATTGAGATCACTTCACAGCTCATTTGACACGCTATCACTGATGATCCAAGAACGTCCAGATTTTAAGGAGCTAGACCCCTCTGATATACTTGAGAGGCTCAATACTCATGAATTCCAGCTATCTGGGAAGAGAGATATCTATGGTCCTAACTATGTGTGATCCCGCGCTTTGAAGGCAAAGGTTGTATCTTCATCTGAAGACTCTGACTGCAGTTCAAGTGGCCCTGAAGATTTTGGCAAAGAGCTTGCAATGCTTGTGAGGAAGTTCCAAAAGTTCCTCAAGAAAAACCGCTTCGTAAAGTCTTCAAAATCCAGCTCGAAAAATGCTCAGACTTCCACTCGTGACTACAAAAAGAGAACATGCCACAAATGCAAGAAGCCAGGCCATTACATATCTGAATGTCCTCAATGGGAAAAGGAGACCAAGAAAAATAAGAAGAGCAAAGGAATATAACTCTAATGATAAGAAGAAGAAGAAGAAATTCTCAAAGTCTGTTGTGGTGATCTCACGGCATATGCCATAGGATGGCTAAAGAGGGGGGACAGACACAAGGGCACCGGTGGGCTCCAGAAGTGAGGTTGGCACGAGCAAGTGCGTGACACGAGACGTACCCAGGTTCGGGGCTTTCCGGAGATATATTACCCCTAGTCTTGACGAGTGTGGTTTATATGAGGTGGACACAGGTTTGCTCCTAGAGTTGTTCTGGGAGGAAGGAAGACAAGCCAGTGTATAGGTCGTTCCCTCTTCGTGTGTGTGTGTGTGTGTGTGTGTGTGTGTGTGTGTGTGTGTGTGTGTGTTCTACTAATGATCGCCCCGTGCATGGAGGCCTCCTGGGGTTTCTTATAGCCCCCCCCCCCAAGGTTACAATGGTAATACTAGATGTGCGCGGGGCCCTGGTGCCAGTGTCTAGGAGCCGACAGTGGGGGCCACTAGGACGTCAGGTCTGCCGGGCCTGCCTGGTGCAGGCCGTACCGGGGCCGCCAGGCGCGGGTACGGCCGGCTGCTGGATACTGTGGCACACCTTGCAAGGCGTCATGGGATGGTCAGTGCCGCCCTGCTACAAGGCCACGCCTCTAGGACACTGCCCACCCCGGGTGGGTGCGGGGGCGGGGGAAGCGCCGCTGTCGCGCCCGCCGGGGCCGGTGTAAATAAGGGCGCACTATAGCAACGCTTACTTGTCGTTGTGGGTTGACTTCTTGTGGACGGCCGGATGCACCAACCGGCTAGCCAGGTCGCGGCACCTGGCCGTGTCGCGTTGGGGAGCCTGCCAGGGGCGAGCCGGATTGAGGGGCTTTGCCAGCCCTGATGTTTTTGAAAAGGATATGGGTTCCGTTGCCTGCCCTGGGGACATCCCCCTAACGAAGTCTTCATATCACAAGAAGAGCTCATCTGGCAAAGCTTGTGCATTCATCGACAAGGAAAATGGTTACAGAGGAGGAGTCTGCTTCTTAGGAGGCGGAGGTGGAGTCTGATTCTGGCGTGGCTAGTCTGGCTCTAGCTTCATCATTTGTCGTCGAGTCCATCTTCGGCACTGAAGACAATGGCCATGTCGCCAACACTGAAGCCAATGATGACAGCGACTCTGCTCCTACCTACTGCTTCATGGCAAGAGGCGCAAATGTAAATTTGCGTGATGCCTATTTTGATACCTCTAGTGAAGATGACTCTGGATGCGAATCCAACCAGCTATAAGACACTTGCTAAAATTGCAACTGAACAGCAAACTGTAATGGAAAAGATTCAAAAACTGTTAGACAAAAGTGATGAACTGTTGGACGAGGAAATGAATCGAACTCAGTCCTTAATGAAGACATAAAAAAATCTTTGAGTTAAGTATGAGGAACTTCAAAGTCATCACTAAACCCTCTCAGTTGATCATGAGAAACTTTCCTATGATTATCTTCAAAAGGAAGCAAGATCTAGAAAATCTGAGAGTGTCTCATCATGATTTTTCGAACAGAAAATGATTCACTACTCGCTCAACAGATCAGTACCACTCAGGAAGGATTTGTGCCACCTTGGCTAAAATGTCTTGAGCGTGATAATGCCACTTCTTCTGTTGAATGTTCAAATGCTTCTGAGATAGCAATATCTTCAACTATTGATGTGGTAACTAACCCCTCTTCTGAGGATGTTGAAGGAAATATGCCCTAGAGGCAATAATATAGTTGTTATTTATATTTCCTTATATCATGATAAATGTTTATTATTCATGCTAGAATTGTATTAACCGGAAACTTAGTACATGTGTGAATACATAGACAAACAAAGTGTCACTAGTATGCCTCTACTTGACTAGCTTGTTAATCAAAGATGGTTAAGTTTCCTAGCCATCGACATGAGTTGTCATTTGATGAACGGGATGACATCATTAGAGAATGATGTAATTGACTTGACCCATTCCGTTAGCTTAGCACGTGATCGTTTAGTATGTTGCTATTGCTTTCTTCATGACTTATACATGTTCCTATGACTATGAGATTATGCAACTCCCGAATACCAAAGTAACACTTTATGTGCTATCAAACTTCACAACGTAACTGGGTGATTATAAAGATGCTCTACAGGTGTCTCTGATGGTGTTTGTTGAGTTGACATAGATCGAGATTAGGATTTGTCACTCCAATTGTCGGAGAGATATCTCTAGGCCCTCTCGGTAATGCACATCACTATAAGCCTTGCAAGCAATGTGACTAATGAGTTAGTTACGGGATGATGCATTACGGAACGAGTAAAGAGACTTGCCGGTAACGAGATTGAATTAGGTATTGAGATACCGATGATCGAATCTCAGGCAAGTAACATACCGATGACAAAGGGAACAACGTATGTTGTTATGCGGTTCGACCGATAAAGATCTTCGTAGAATATGTGGGAGCCAATATGAACATCCAGGTTCCACTATTGGTTATTGACCAGAGACGTGTCTCGGTCATGTCTACATAGTTCTCAAACCCGTAGGGTCCGCACGCTTAACGTTCGATGACGATCGGTATTATGAGTTTCTGTGTTTTGATGTACCGAAGGTAGTTCGGAGTCCCAGATGTTATCACGGATATGACGAGGAGTCTCAAAATGGTCGAGACATAAAGATTGATATATTTGATGGCTATATTCGGACACCGGAAGTGTTCTGGGTGGTTTCGGATAAAACCGGAGTGTCGGAGGGTTACGGAACCCCCCGGGGAACTAATGGGCCTAGATGGGCCTTAGTGGAGAGAGAGAGGGGCGGCCAGGGCAGGCCACACCCCCTCCCCCTTGAGTCTGAATTGGACTAGGAGGGGGTGGCTCCCCCCTTTTCCTTCCCCTCTCCCACTCCTTCCTTCCCCCTCCTAGTAGGACTAGGAAAGGAGGAATCCTACTCCTACTAGTAGAATGTCCGTGCGTTGCCACGGGCTTTTGAAAAAATATTGAGATGCTACCTACCAGTGGCATAGTTTGGGCCACTTCATAGGAGGGGCAATGAGTTTTTTTTGGGGGGGGGGGGGGGCTCAAACCAGGCTTTAGCTAGATTTTATTGATTCTCTGATTAATTTAGTGAGGAATAGTATGAAGAAATCCCATGGGCTGGGAATGACCTCCTATGTTGGCCTCCACTAAGCTCGGCCACTCCAACTCATTGAGCTATAATAATCAAGAATAATGTCGTCTAAGCTAACACACTTCTTTTTCTTTTGACGATCATCTAACACACATCGAAATATCAAGCACAATATCTTAGAGCACCTACGGCCTGTCCCCTTATAGAATGTTCTCAAACGTCCACGGACACGTCCGGTCAGTCACCGAATAGGGGAGAGAAAAAAAAAGTGACCCAACCGGACCCCTCATATCATCTCTACAAGTCCGGGTTGTCCACAAACTCTCATATTGACACCAAATATGGGGAGAATATGAGGGCTCGCAGACGCACCCGGTCAATCCGCCACCTAGGACGCGACCCGCCCCCAGATCACAATTTCTTCCTTATCTTTCTATCTCTTAATCTCCCTCAATCACATGCAAGTCACCGGATATATAAGGGAGAAAATGAGAAGTATGGTTGCATGCACAGAACAAACAGGGGCTCGAAACAGACACTGACCGACCGCGACTGTTGACATTTAGGGTGGCGAATTTGCTAAATCCGACTATAGATGCTCTTATTGACAACTCAAATAAAAATGTTTTTTAGTTGCAATGGGCTGCGGTTTATTTATTCATCTTGGCATGATCCAAGTCGAAGACATCACGAATACAATCCAACAAGCTGGCCCAAGTTTTACATAACTTATTCGCACAACCCTCCTTTCCTAGCCAATGAGAAGCTCCATTAGTCAATCATCTCACCCATACCACCCTGAACTCCTCCCTTCATCGCATGCACTCTTTTACCTCCTCAACAATAGGACATAGATTGATCTATCAATTTATGAGCTTCTTAACTTAGCCGCCACTATTTTTTAGTCGGTCTCCAAGATAAGCTTTGCCACGTCCAATTCATGTGCACGCAAACAGCGGCGGTGGCATGACGGGTCACAATGCATGCCCCCTCCCTTTCATGTAGATGCTCCTCAACCCCTGCACACTGATACGTCTCCAACGTATCTATAATTTATGAAGCATTCGTGCTATTATATTATCTGTTTTGGATGTTTATGGGCTTTATTATACACTTTTATATTATTTTTGGTACTAACCTATTAACCAGAGGCCCAGCCCAGATTGCTTTTTTTTTCTATTTCAGTGTTTCGAAGAACAGGAAATCAAATGGAGTCCAAACGGAATGAAACCTTCAGGAGCGTGATTTTTGGAACGAACGTGATCCAGGAGACGTGGAGCTGAAGTCAGGGAAGCTTCGAGGAAGCCACGAGGCAGGGGGGCGCGCCCACCCCCTGGGCGCACCCTCCACCCTCATGGGCCCCTCGTGGCTCCCCTGACCAACTTCTTTCGCCTATATATCTCCATATACCCTAAAACCATCGGGGAATAGAATAGATCGGGAGTTCCGCCGCCGCAAGCCTCTGTAGCCACCAAAAACCAATCGGGACCCTGTTCCGACACCCTGCCGGAGGGGGGAACCCTCACCTGTGGCCATCTTCATCATCCCGGTGATGTCAATGACGAGGAGGGAGTAGTTCACCCTCGGGGCTGAGGGTATGTACCAGCAGCTATGTGTTTGATCTCTCTCTCTCTCTCTCTCGCTCTATCGTGTTCTTGAGGTGGTACGATCTTGATGTATCACGAGCTTTGCTATTATAGTTGAATCTTATGGTGTTTCTCCCCCTCTACTCTCTTGTAATGGATTGAGTTTTCCCTTTGGAGTTATCTTATCGGATTGAGTCTTTAAGGATTTGAGAACACTTGATGTATGTCTTGCCGTGCTTATCTGTGGTGACAATGGGATGTTCACGTGATCTACTTGATGTATGTTTTGGTGATCAACTTGCGGGTTCAATGAACTTATGCATAGGGGTTGGCACACGTTTTTGTCTTGAATCTCCGGTAGAAACATTGGGGCACTCTTTGAAGTACTTTGTGTTGGTTTGAATAGATGAATCCGAGATTGTGTGATGCATATCGTATAATCATACCCATGGATACTTGAGGTGACAATGGAGTATGTAGGTGACATTAGGGTTTTGGTTGATTTGTGTCTTAAGGTGTTATTCTAGTACGAACTCTATGATAGATTGAACAGAAAGAATAGCTTCATGTTATTTTACTACGGACTCTTGAATAGATCGAGCAAAAAGGATAAATTTGAGCTGGTTTCGTACCCTACCATAGTCTCTTTGTTTGTTCTCCGCTATTAGTGACTTTGGAGTGACTCTTTGTTGCATGTTGAGGGATTGTTATATGATCTAATTATGTTATTATTGTTGAGAGAACTTGCACTAGTGAAAGTATGAACCCTAGGCCTTGTTTCCTACCATTGCAATACCATTTGTGCTCACTATTATCATTAGTTACCTTGCTGTTTTTATATTTTCGTATTACGAAAACCTATATCTACTATATATATTGCACTTGTATCACCATCTCTTCGCCGAACTAGTGCACCTATACAATTTACCATTGTATTGGGTGTGTTGGGGACACAAGAGACTCTTTGTTATTTGGTTGCAGGGTTGTTTGAGAGAGATCATCTTCATCCTATGCCTCCCACGGATTGATAAACCTTAGGTCATCCACTTGAGGAAAATTTGCTACTGTCCTACAAACCTCTGCACTTGGAGCCCAACAACGTCTACAAGAAGAAGGTTGTGTAGTAGACATCACACACCGCTAACAATAGCTACTCTATTTTTCATAGTTCTCGCGCATGATCAGCACCCATCGGTAATGCAACTCGAGATTTAAATGATTATCAAATAGTTCAGTTTCAAACAATATGAGCATTGTCCTAACCAGCCCATAGATACTTAACTGGTTTTAGAATCTTCCCTGAAATAAAATATTTTGGATTTCCATTGTCCATAATAATAACGTATAGCAAACATGCTGCGTTGCAAGAGGATAAACAAAGCGCTCTTATGACAACCATCGTGGCCGAAATAAACTCTCGCTGTAGTTTTCCATCATAACCGCCGTAACACATTTTTTCTACCAACCAAACGCACTATTATTTCATTCTCAAAAAGTAACATGGATCTAGCTCACTGATGCATTTTCATCAAAATATAACATATAAAGAAATATATACAATACACCCGTGACAAAATGCATAACTGCTCCTCTCTTAGACATTAGCGCAATCCCCTTTGTGCTATGAAGATGAAGCAGCACAAACAAACAAAATAAAAAAGATAAGTATTTTTCATTTTCAACACAAAGACTTTGTTGCTGAAAACCACAATTGCTCATCAGAATGAAAAGCAAAAAAATCTGCTTAGCAACACGCTTAGGTAGAATCGCAGCAGGTTCACACACTGGGTAAGGCAGAGGTGCATGGTATAAAGTTTTGTGATTTATGTATTGGTCGAGTTTTGCTCACCGCGGATCTTTCATTGGGCCAACAACATATGAGCAAACCTCGGCCAATTTGTTGAAGAACTATGCATGTCATCACCTGTTTACAGAAACCATGTATGATGTTGTTGATTTCTTTCTCCTCTTCTTCTACATAAATATTAAGTTAGGCCCAGTTTCACAATTAAGTTTAGTGGCTTAGACATCCATGTTGTAGATCAAAACATAGCATGAATTTCTCCAATTCATATGTCTAGATAAGGTATAAATATAAATCAGTGCCAAACATAGAATGTAATTTTCAACAGATAACCTACAAAGGTGATATAGTTTTCAGTAAACAACTCGCATATTGGTGGACAATTTTATAGAAATCGAAAGTTTAGGTAAAAATGGCTGACCTGTCAGAAACCTCGGGCCTTTCTCAGTTCATATTCTGGAGAACTCAACAACTGAAACTAAAGATACATGTTGTGTCTCAAGACCAGCTGAAACTTGGCACACAAAGCACATAACATAGATATCACTCTATCTTAGGCCATTTTGGGCAATCGAGTTCAGATTCACTGCTCGCTGAAGGTTGATGATATTGTCGGACATTCAACCATATGAAGCACAAGAACTACTTTCAATCCTTTTCCAAAACTAAGATGAAGGAGGCCACACAGGAAAAAAATGCATATGCAAGTGAATCAAACCGACTCTCCTGCCCATGTGGTCGACCCCTGGATGTCTGCGTTAATGGAGCAGAAGCTGTGTGCTCACCTGAAGGCTGCTAGAGGGGATCGATGGGAATGACAGCTTCTAGAACCGGAGCGCGGCAGGTCCAAAACTCAAGGGGCCAACACGGGAGATGCAGAGGTTGCCGGCGCCTCTCCACTCAGTTGTGCTCACGGTCTTCGGCGCTGTCACCGAGATTGGCATCTCACCCTCATTGCGGTCACTGTCGCTAGTGCGATGCCCCGTCCTTGGCTGTTGTAGAATTTAATGAATTACATGTAATTTTTAATGAGGGGATAAATTACAATGTAATTTGAATTAGTAGATACAGAGAAATCCAGATGGAACTGCTCGTATAAGATCTTACCTATAGCTGGGGTTATCAACTTTCCATGCATAACATGATCAAAGCAAATATGATGTAATCATGCATAAGTATAGAAAAGCCCATATTTTTATTCCTTGAAAAATGAATTCACAATTTCACTCGACCATTTACATATGTACAATTTGCTATTTTTTGGAAAGGATGTACAATTCATGTTACATCAATCATATGACAAAAATGGACCAGAAAAGTAAGTTTGCCTCCATCACAGGACTTGCTGAACTATTCTTATGTTTCTCTTCCTCCTAATCTTCAGTTATGTACAAAGGTATTCCATCAATCTATACAAAACAGAAGGGACAGCAAATAAGACCTCAGCTACATGGCATCACCATAAATCGCAGGTTCTAATGGGAAGCACTGTATGCAATCAAACTACCATGACAACATCCTGATTCCATGGGGAAAATGAATCAAAAGCGCATACCAAACCAACAAGTTCGGATCTAGGTAATTGCTCATGCGTTGCAACTGGGGCTTAACCAGTTATACCAAACATGTACGAAAAGATGGTCAAGTTCTTTCTTTACCATTATATCACCCTCCTCCTTGTTCTTCTTCCACCCACCATCGCCATCTATCAGTACAATCTCGTCGCTGCACTCAATAGCCCATCCAGCTCATATGATGAATAGTATGAAATATAAGTAGTTCTCAGTAAAGAAACTTAATGGCAAGGTACATCGTGGTATGATTCACACGGAAGGCACACACATGGGAAACTGTTAATATAGAAAGGGAAAAACACACGTCAACAACTGTCAAAAGCTTTGAAGAAATTATTAACAACCTAAAAGGCCATCACCTATGTATTCACTTTTTCTTCTGAAGAAAGGGTTGTCATTGCACACAAATTGATGCAAGCAAAGAAATATGTATTTACAATTTTATTTTCCTCTACAAATCCAAATACACATCTGCATGGAAATATCTAAATCAAATAGCACAGATAGCTTCAACTGTAGCATTGCTGGATGTTGTAATTCAGCCTTGTTAACACACATATAATAAAAATACAAAGGCCTTTACCATAATTCCTCCTTGCTACTGGCACCCAAACCGGCATGGAAAACAACACTTTAAAGCCCACGGCGATGACACAAAATCTCCAAGTTGTTTTACACGAACTCGATCAGATTGGACATACGATTCCAAAACAATGTATATTTTCTATACTCAATTCTCCCTAATTTTGCACAATTTTAGAATTGCAAAAAAAGGTATCTCACTGCTGCCTCTGCACCAAAAACGAACAAAGCCCGAATATGAATGTTAACTATCTAGTTGCAATGTCAGTACCTTGGAGCGCACCTGAAAATCCCCACTTCACTACTCGGTTGAAGGAACTTCATCAATCCATATTGCATTTTATTTCTAATGAAGATTTACCTTATATAATACCAACAGTTTAGTAAATCCACCAAAACAGAAAAATTAATGTCTTGGAGAAATAGGCAAGCACAGACAAACAACAACCCCGCAGCATACCTTGACATCACCTATGTCTTTCTCAAGTGCCCCAATGTTCGTCTATCGCTAGAAACGCATACTTGCAGCTCGGATCATATTCCATCTCTCCAAACAAGGGAACGTACTGCAGGGTAAGCAAGACTTATATTACTACTTGAGGATGCACGTGATACATGAAAAGAAAAACATGGCGTTGCAGCCTCTGGTATAGAATGCAATCGTTGTACAGACTGGTCGGGCTAATGTATCCGATAGACGGCAATTAATATAATCCAAACCCAGCCTATGCAAACTTCAAGATGGGCAATTAATATACCGGTCGGGCTAATGTATCAGATATATTGGATGGCTATATTCGGACACTGTAAGTGTTCTGGGTGGTTCCGGATAAAACCGAGTGCCGAGGTTACCGAACCCCCCGGGAACTAATGGGCCTAGATGGGCCTTAGTAGAGAGAGAGGGGCGGCCAGGGCAGGCCGCGTGCCCCTCCCCCTTGAGTCCGAATTGGACTAGGAGGGGGGCGGCGCCCCCTTTTTCCTTCCCCTCTCCCACTCCTTCCTTCCCCCTCCTAGTAGGACTAGGAAAGGAGGAATCCTACTCCTACTAGGAGGAGGATTCCTTCCCTCCTTGGCGCGCCATAGGGCCGGCCGGCCTCCCCCCTTGCTCCTTTATATACGGGGGCAGGGGGCACCCTAACACACAAGTTGACATTGTTTAGCCGTGTGCGGTTCCCCCCTCCATAGATTTCCACCTCGGTCATATCGTTGTAGTGCTTAGGCGAAGTCCTGCGTCGGTAACTTCATCAACACCTTCACCATGCAGTCATGCTGACGAAACTCTCCCTCGGCCTCAGCTGGATCTAGAGTTCGTGGGACGTCACCGAGCTGAACATGTGCAGATCGCGGAGGTGCCGTATTTTCGGTACTAGGATCGGTTGGATCGCGAAGACGTTCGACTACATCAACCGCGTCACTTGACGCTTCCGCTTACGGTCTACGAGGGTACATGGACTTCACTCTCCCGCTTGTTGCTATGCATCACATAGATCTTGCGTGATCGTAGGAATTTTTTTGAAATTACTGCGTTCCCCAACAGATATCACTACTATTGCTGATGAGAATGCCAGGTTGGAGACATTGCTTGAAACAGGCATGTACAAAAGCCTCAAAGGGCATCAAACTCTATGTAATGTCCTTAAGAAGAATATTCTGAACCGAGACCCTAGGAAGAGGGTGTTGGTTTCGAGAGGAAAATGAATTTTTATGGGTCCTACTGAAAGCCTGAGCAGTACCCCAAAACCACATGGGTTACTGCAGAGGGCCCCTCAGTGGATCCATCCACATTATCTGGTTTTCACTGTGCTAACCCTATCATCATTGATGAGTCATCTTACTCCAACTATAAATTGTTTAAAAATCAGAATGGCGAAGTGTTTGCCAGGATTTTGGAACTAAATTGTGGGAATGGGTACCCTACAAAGAAGATTTGGGTACCTAAAAGTCGTCTTAAGGAGCTTCCCATGAATGTCATCATGACACCATCAGGGAAGAAGACAAACCTCAGACCAAAGGCTTCATATGGACCAAAGTCTTGATACAGACAGAGGACCTCATATGGTCACCCTAACACTAATATTTTGTGGGGAAACTATCATTAGGCCCAAAGTCTTCATAGCAGACATGTTGTTTTGAAGTAAACTCATGCACATCATTCTTTTGTAGTTCCTTCAGAAGAAATGATTTGGTACTTTTAATCGAGACTAAAGAGTGGTTGTTGTTGATTCATCTTTACTTAATGCATGCCAGGAGAGAAAGATATACTTTAAACCTGATGGGGTCAAGGACGTGTGAGATTCCAGGTTCAGAGGACATCTCAAAGATCGGTTACATCAAACTAACAACATTTAACCAAAATGTTGCAGGTTTTTGCTGGCTCTGGCTCGAAATTATAGTCTCTTGCTGAAGCACTTATCGTCTTAAAGATGTCAAGCTCTTCTGACCATGCTAATTGACTATCATATTCCAGGATCCGTTAAGGAAGTCATTAAGAAACTAAAGGAGAACAATGTAAAGGCCTTTGTATTGGATCTGCGGAATAACAGGTTTTTACTTGCAGAACTTGGGGTGCCTTATCACCTAATTCTACTGAAATCTTGACATGGTTGTGTTTGATGCAGCGGTGGCCTTTTCCCTAAAGGGATTGAGACTGCCAAGATTTGGTAAGTTGTTACATCATCATATTTCAACACTTGAGTTTTGGTCTATGTTTGCATATGTGTTGACAGTTCATTAATTCTAAATTAAACTGGAATTTGTTCCTGAGTGGTAGAAATATGAAGAAAAAAATCCTTGGTGAATTATGTTGAATAATCAGGCATTATTCTGTTTAGTTTAATCTAGAAAATAGTGGACAAAATATAAATAGCAATATAGTGGTGAAACTAGAAACTAGCAACAATTCGTTGAGACTAGTCATGTAATCAAAAACATAAGCAAAATGCAACATACCCATGTCAATCGCTACTAGCAATAAAGCAAATGTTATCCCTACCAGTGAGGATAAGATGGCATACGACGCAGTAGCAGAAGGTGCAGATGTCCCGATCGTCATGTCGCTGAAGAGGTCGCTGACGTCGGGAAAGAAGTCGTCGTTGGGGAACTCATCGTCGGTGATGTCGCCATTCGCAGCCACGATGAACAAGAATCCAGCAGTCGTGCAAGGACGCTCCCCAAAAACCTGATCGCTCCTCTCCCTTAACGGAACACAAGAGGAGAGGTTTCGGAGGCCTGCTGTCTCACTCTCCGGTGCACGCCAAGAAGCGAGATGGGAAAGAGGTAGGCGGTGCAATGCACTGGAACAATGCGAGGGGTTGTGTCTCGTTGGGAAGAGGAGCGACCTCTTATAGGAGTAACGAGATGAAACTGAAATGACGCACTAATTCTTATTAAGGAGAGGAGAAACAGACGCACTAAAAATCCTATTAAGTGGTCAGTTTCATCTCCCATTAGTGGGCAAATTGTTTCAAGTTCTTGCATGACAAAATATGCTAGCACGCACGGTATGAAGAAACCAATGTAGTAATGAAGAAATGAAACTGACACCAAAACATTGATGCCATCAATGAGGAGATGAATGTCACCATTCACCACCATTCGGTTTCATTTTCAACTAGCGCAAATATTTTAACTTTTTTCTTGTCATGCATGAACGTGCCACATGGGCCTATGGGATTTTCCTAGAAATTATTGGATATAAAAGATGGTCTTAATCTCAATAATTCTAACAATCCGCCACCAGATCCCAGAGGCACATCAAGTTTGCATAAGGTTCCAAAACATTGTTTATACACCGGTATTTCCGTGGAGACTGTTAAGTTTAACTTCCACCTAGACCTCCATGCTACACTTGTTCACAACTTGAACAGTGGATTGTGCCTTGAACTGCAAGTTTTGTGCAAACAAGTTTCACATAAAATACTTCACCGTACTAGACCGCTGAAAAACTTTCCCGCGGGTAGGAGCATATACATCATACTCATTAGAGAGCACCCAACTCTCACAGACTGCAACGTTTAACAGCCTAACTCATATAGGTGTGTTCTTTCTAGATGTTCTGTAGGACAACATCTTAGCCTACCCAAGCCATTCAGAACACATTAAGATAAATATCAGCCTACCATACAGATAAGGAGAGAATTGCATCATAATGGAGTAGATCTTTATAAAATAAATATTCTCCTCTCGGTTATCCAAAAGCTTGTCTCGCCAATTCTAATTCACGGGATCTCCGATCACAAAGAATGGGTTGCCACCATGAACAACTTATATAGTGGGTCTCAATCCCATCTCCTTCGATGCATTGTCTATCACATTTTGTGATAAACCCTTTGCGAAGGGGTCTGCCAGATTCTTCGAAGTGTTTATATAGTCCAATGCTATAACTCTGGAGTTTCTCATGAACCTGACAGATTTCAGTCTCCTTCTCACATGTCTTGATGACTTCTTATTATCTTTAGAGATGTTTACCTTGACGATCACAGTTTGATTATCACAGTTCATTAGAATAGCTGGTATTGGTTTTTCAACCACCGGCAAGTCCATCAAAAGTTCTCGAAGCCATTCTGCTTCAACTGTTGCCGTGTCTAACATTGTGAGTTCTGGTTCCATTGTTGACCTTGTTAAGATGGTCTGCTTGCAAGACTTCCAGGAAACAGCAGCACCAACAAGTGTAAACACATAACCACTTGTGGCTTTAAGCTCATCAGCATCAGATATTCAATACGCATCACAATAATCTTCAAGTACTCTTGGATAGTATAGTGAAGTCCATAACTCGCAGTACCTCTTAGATAGCGCATTATTCTCTCAAGTGCATGCCAGTGAACATCTCCCAGGTTTGAAACGAACCGGCTTACTTTATTCACAGCAAACGAGATGTCAGTCCTCGTAGCACTAGCTAAATACATAAGCGAGACAATGATTTGAGAATATCTCAATTGATCCTTTATTTCTCCTTCGTTCTTCCGAATAAAAACACTCGGATCATAAGGTGACGGAGAAGGTTTGCAATCTGAATATCCAAAGCGATCCAGAATCTTCTCCACATAGAGAGACTGCAAGAGAGTGATCCCACCATCACCACCTCTTAAAATCTTGATGTTCAAGATAACATCAGCTACTCCAAGGTCTTTCGTCTCAAAGTTTTGATTCAAAAAATCTTTCACTTCCTAAATGACCTTGAGATTTGTTCCAAATATAAGTATGTCATCAACATAGAAACATAATATAAATCCCTCGCTCCCACCATGGCGATAGTACACACACTTGTCGGGTTCGTTTGCAACAAAGCCCGTAGATGTCAAAGTTCTTTCAAACTTCTCATGCCATTGCTTAGGTGCTTGTTTCAAACCATACAAAGATTTCAACAATTTACACACTTTTCCTTCATGACCATCTACTACAAAACCATCGGGTTGTTCCATGTAAATTTCCTCCTCCAACTCTCCATTTAGGAAAGTTGTCTTAACATTCATTTGATGAACGAAAAGATTGTGTGAGGCAGCCAATGAGAGTAGTACTCGAATGGTGGTCAATCTGGCCACAGGGGCACAAGTATCAAAGAAATCTTCACCTTCTTTTTGGGTATATCCCTTGGCTACAAGTCGCGCCTTGTACTTTTTGTTTGTACCATCGGGCCTAAGCTTTTTCTTAAACACCCACTTACACCCTACAGGTTTACACCCATAAGGATGATCAGTGATGTCCCATGTCCCGTTAGCCATGATGGAATCCATCTCGCTATGCACAGCTTCTTTCCAGTAGTCAGCATCAGGAGATGAATAAGCTTCTGAAATAGAAGTGGGAGTATTATTCACGAGATACACAATGAAATCTTCACCAAATGATTTTGCGGTCCTTTGACTCTTGCTCCTTCTAGGAGCTTCATTGTCATCCTCCTCATGAATATATGTGTGTTTCTTCTCGGAATGTTCCAATGGAACAGTAGGTCCAGGAGTTGTCTCTGACTTCTGACTAGATGAGCTAGGCATATCCTTTATAGGAAAAATATCCTCAAAGAAAGTCGCATCATTCGACTCCATGATTGTACCAACATTCATGTCAAGTACCTCAGATTTCACCACTAGAAATCTATAGCCAATGTTATGGAAAGCATAACCCAGGAAAACGCAATCAACTGTTTTTGGCCCAAGCTTACGCTTCTTGGTAATTGGTACATTGACCTTCGCCAAACAACTCCAAGTTCGTAAGTAGGAAAGTTTAAGCCTTTTCCTTTCCCATTCTTCAAACCGGGTAATCTCTTTGTTCTTCGTGGGAACTCTATTTAGGACATGACTTGCAGTTATCAAAGCTTCCGCCCACCATTCCTTGGAAAGTCCCATCGTATCTAACATGGCGTTAACCAAATCAGGTAGAGTTCGGTTCTTTCGTTCGGCAACCCCATTTGACTGGGGAGAATAGGAAGGTGTCCTCTCATGTATTATACCATGTTCCTCACAAAATAAATTGAACTCGTTGGAAAAATACTCTCCACCGCGATCCGACCTAAGCCTTTTGATCTTTCGATCGAGTTGATTCTCTACTTCGGATTTATAGATTTTAAAGTAGTGCAAAGCCTCATCTTTTGTTTTCAAAAAATATATCATGCAATATCTAGTAGAGTCATCGATTAGAGTCATGAAATATATTTTTCCACCTTTTGTCAACACACCATTCATGTCGCAAAGATCTGAATGTATGAGTTCAAGTGGTGCGAAATTCCTCGCCTCAACAGTCGTATGGGACATGCGAGGTTGCTTTGCTTGCACACAAACTTGGCACTTAGAACCTTTCAGAATTGTAAATTTTGGGATTAAACTCAAATTTTCTAGCCACGTCATGACACCAAAGTTAATATGACAAAGTCGTGGATGCCAAACATTTGATTCGGTTTCACTACAAACATGATTAATAACTTTAGTGCAAAAGTCTGGCAAAGATAAGCGCAACAAGCCTCCGCTCTCATAGCCCTTCCCAACAAATTGTCCAAACTTAGATACTACAACCTTATTGGACTCAAATACCAATTTATAACCATCTCGACACAAACGAGAATCGCTGACGAGTTTTTTATTTATAGCAGGGACATGCTGCACGTTCTTCAGTCGCACGATCTTTCCCGAAGTAAAGTTCAGATCGACCGTACCAACACCATGAACAGAAGCATGTGTCCCGTTTCCCATCAGCACGGGTGTATTTCTTGCGATCTGATAAGAAGAAAACATGTTCATGTCAGAACACACATGTACATTGGCACTAGTGTCAATCCACCAATCTGGAGAATGACATACTGAAAGAATGGTACGAAATTTACCATACTCGACATCTTTCATGTCAACATCGGCAATAACAACATTAGCGGTCTTGCTATTGTTCTCATTCCGACGCATGTCCCAGCGGTCCTTGCAGGATGAAGCCCAATGTTCTTCACTACCGCATACATGGCACTTTCCTTTCTTCTTATAAGTCTCCTTCTTCTTCTTGAAGTTGACAGGATGCGGAGCTTTGTACTTGCCATCAAATTTTACTTTGCCCGCATAGTTGTTTTTGTTCTTGGGTTTGTGGGTTTGGAAATTTCTCTTTTGTACCAAATTGGCACTAGAATTCCCCTCATGGAAACGAGCACGTGTGTATTTTGCCCTCGCCTTCTCTTCTACATCAAGAGTGCCAATTAGACTGACAATAGTAAACTCTTGCCTCTTAAGCTTCAGAGAGGTAGCAAAATTCCTCCATGAAGGAGGAAGCTTGGCAGTGATGCCTCCGGCAATGAATTTGTCCGGTAACACACAATTAATATGCTCAAGTTCTTTCATGAGAGACTAGAATCTCATGAGCCTGCTCTACAACGGAGCGGTCATCAATCATTTTGTAGTCATGATATTGCTCCATGATGTACAACTCACTTCCTGCGTTTGAGACTACAAATTCGGCCTCAAGTGCATCCCACATATCCTTACCGACCATGATGATCATGAAGGGGTCGACAATCTTGTTGCCGAAAACACTCAGTACAACACCTCGGAAGAGGGTGTCCGTAGCCTGGAAAGCTTGCTCCTGCTCATCAGTTAGCTCTCCCTCTGGCTTGCCCTTAGAGGCATGAAAACAGTTCATGGTGGTAAGCCAAAGAACTGCCCTTGCACGCCACCTCTTATAGTTCACACCCTCGAACACAGAAGGCTTAAGAGTAGCAGCAAATGCAATTGGAGAAAATGGCCTACACACATCAGGTTTTTGGATTGTTGAATAATGAGTCATTTTCCCGTTTAGTTTAATCCAGAAAAATAGTGGACAAAACATGAATAGCAATATAGTGGTGAAACTAGAAACTAGCAACAATTCGTTGAGACTAGTCATGTAATCAAAAACATAAGCAAAACGCAACATATCCATGTCAATCACTACTAGCAATAAACCAAATGCTATCCCTAACAGTGAGGATAAGATGGCATACGACGCAGTAGCAGAAGGTGCAGATGTCCCGATCGTCATGTCGCTGAAGAGGTCGTTGATGTCAGGGAAGAAGTCGTCGTTGGGGAACTCATCATCGGTGATGTCGCCGTTCGCCGCCATGATGAACAAGAATCCAGCAGTCGCGCAAGGACGCTTCCCAAAAACTTGATCGCCCCTCTCCCGTACCGGATCAGAAGAGGCGAGGTTTCGGAGGCCTGCTGTCTCAATGTCCGGTGCACGCCAGGAAGCGAGATGGGAAAGAGGTAGGCGATGCAATTCACTGGAACAACGCGAGGGGTTGTGTCTCGTTGGGAAGAGGAGCGACCTCTTATAGGAGTAACAAGATGAAACTGAAATGGACGCACTAATTACCATTAAGGAGAGAAGAAACAGACGCACTAAAAAATCCTATTAAGTGGTCAGTTTCATCTCCCATTAGTGGGCAAATCGTTTGAAGTTCTTGCATGACAAAATATGCTAGCACGCACGGTATGAAGAAACCAATGTAGTAATGAAGAAATGAAACTGAAACCAAAATATTGATGCCATCAATGAGGAGATGAATGTCACCATTCACCACCATTCAGTTTCATTTCCACTAGCGCAAATATTTTAGCTTCTTTCTTATCATGCATGAACGTGCCACATGGGCCTATGGGATTTTTCTAGAAATTATTGGATATAAAAGATGTTCTTAATCTCAATAATTCTAACAATTTATAGTTGTACACCTTGATACTTTACTCTTGGTTATATCTGTTGTGACTCGTGAAAGCTGGTGTCGGTGTCAAAACCGGCGGATCTCGGGTAGGGGGTCCCAAACTGTGCGTCTAGGCGGATGGTAACATGAGACAAGGGACACGATGTTTTTACCCAGGTTCGGGCCCTCTCGATGGAGGTAAAACCCTACTCCTGCTTGATTAATATTGATGATATGGGTAGTACAAGAGTAGATCTACCACGAGATCAGAGAGGCTAAACCCTAGAAGCTAGCCTATGGTATGATTGTTGTTCGTCGTACGGACTAAAACCCTCCAATTTATATAGGCACCGAAGAGGGTTAGGGTTACACAGAGTCGGTTACAATGGTAGGAGATCTACATATCCAGACGCCAAGCTTGCCTTCCACGCCAAGGAAAGTCCCATCCGGACACGGGACGAAGTCTTCAATCTTGTATCTTCATAGTCCAGAGTCCGCCAAAGGTTATAGTCCGCCATCCGGACACCCCTAATCCAGACTCCTCAAGAGCCCCCTAACCAGGCTTCAATGACGACGAGTCCGGGCGCGCATATTGTCTTCGCATTGCAAGGCGGGTTCCTCCTCCGAATTCTTCATAGAAGATTTTGAACACAAGGATAGTGTCCGGCTCTGCAAAATAAGTTCCACATACCACCGTAGAGAGAATACTATTTACACAAACTCAATCTGCCGACGTATTTCGCAGCGTGACATCACACCACGGCCAAGCCTTTATTCGAATCGTTTTTAGTGTCCCACCTCAGCGCGTTTAGCGAGGCGGTTTCCTTGGCATGTCTTGTCAAAGCAGAGATCGTGTCCCCTTATTCCGGGATTCTCATCAATACGGGCGTGGGTAACCCAACCGCGCCATTGATTACGGTGCTTGGAAGATATCGAGTTTTATCGGGCGGTGGGGACGCATAGCTTTGTCCGTCCATATAAGGGATAAGGATCCACTTTTCACACACGCCTTCTTCCTCCTTTGCTCATCCATTTCCGCGCACTTGAGCTCTAGCACCCAAGTCCGCACATCCCACCTCAACCTTCTCCAACTATGTCCGGAGCGGGAGGCAAGTGGATGGCCTCCTCCGTCACGGAGGGGCACATCAAAAAGCTGCGATAGGCCGGATACTTGTCCGACGACATCCCGCATCGGCTCCCCGACAAGGGGCATCTCATCCCCACCCCCAGGCCCCATGAGAGGGTGGTGTTCCTCCCCCACTTCCTCCGCGGACTAGGTTTTCCACTTCACCCATTTGTCCGGGGGCTCATGTTCTACTACGGCCTAGATTTCCACGATCTGGCCCCGAATTTCATCCTCAACATCTCGGCATTCATCGTCATGTGCGAGGCCTTCCTATGCATCCAGCCCCACTTCGGCTTATCGCTGAAGACCTTCAATGTCAAGCCGAAGGTAGTGGGCGGCCGCCAAGCGGAGTGCGGAGGTGCCATGGTGGGAAAGATGGCCAACGTCCTATGGCTCGAGGGCTCCTTCGTGGAGACCATAAAGGGGTGGCAATCGGGGTGGTTCTACATCACCGAGCCGCGCGACTCTAAATGGGCGGCGGCCCCCGAATTCCGATCTGGCTTCCCTACACGGCTCACCTCATGGAAAGAGACGGGCCTGGCGTGGGGTAATTCGGAAGAGCTGACCGGACTCCAAACCTGCGTCCGAAACCTGGTGGATAAGAAGCTCAAGCTTGTCAACATAGTCCAGGTTATGCTCATCCGCCAGATCCTCCCATGCCAAAGAACGGCCTTCAACTTGTGGGAGTTTGATCCGCACAGCACGAACCTTGAGCCGGCTCTTCACACTACGTCGAAGATGCCTGGAAGGTGTTGTTCAAGGGCGCCGAGGCTCCCGCATCCGCTACCGAAGATCGCGGATTCAGCTCGCGGCATCAAGCCAGCGAGGTAAGCTATTTTACCCTTTACGGGACTCTTTTTTCATAGTTTGACTCTATGCGGGATCTAAAACTCCTCACCTTTGGCAGGGATCGGCAGAAGACGTCCGGACAGGTTGACTGTCCGGCTCCCTTGCCAGAAGACCCAGCGGACGCCCGATTGACGGGGCTGCTAGCTCCGGCACCTTACGTGGTGCCGGAGAAGAAGGCCACGGGAACTCGAAGGAGTTCCCGGCGCCAGGTGTTGTCGGACTCATCGTCCGATGACTCTGAGGCGGACTCCTTCCACGAAGACGCAGGAGGAGGAAAAGGCCTCTCCCGGCCGGGGGAGAGAAGAAAAGGAAGGCCGCCTAACTGGGAGGCCGGAGGGTCCAAGAAGGAAGGACCCTTCCTCCGACTACACCACCAACGCCGACGACGGCGAAGAGGAGGGCCACCATGACCAAGCCCTGGCGAAATCGCAAGTGTCCGGACACCGAATAACTCATGGCGCTCCATTCGTCAGACAAAGATCTTCTAACGCCGAATATAACCATTCAGCCCGCCCAAGGACGGGCTCGACGCTTCGTCGAGCGGCTCCCTGGATTCATCGGATGAATAGCACGCCACTTCCGACCGCCTCGCCTCCTCCCGCCGCAGATGACACCGAGGTGGAGTCCCAAAGGCCCAGCCAGAGGAGGTGGCCTCGAGGCGCCGCAAGGCGACCTCCGGACTCGGCGCAAGGGGATAAAACCTCAAGGGCTTTAAGTCCGACCGGTGCGGACTCTATACCGAACCTTCAAGGGTTCCAAGTCCCAGAGGCGACCCTTCGTAAGAAGAGCAAGACTGCGACGCCGGTGACCTCCGTCCAACCAGAGGCACCGGATAATTTGATGGAGGCGCTTAACGACGCTTCCATCGACGAGGAGCACCGCACTATTATGAGTGTGGTGATCCAAAAAGTTCAGTCCGCCAAGAGCGGGCTGACTGAAGCATGTGCCAGCCTTCTAACAGGCTTTGAGGTATGTGTTTAAGATATGCAAAAATATTACCGCATAGACAGTAGCCCCTGATGCTCAGTTTGGTGTTCGGAAAGAAAAAGGTGAACTGAGGATCTAAAAGATATACGCAGGAGTCTAACATAAGTATGTCAATATGGGAATGCAGCCTGCGCTGCTGACCTCTGCCGCACTGACTGTGGAGGTTGATGCATTGAAGCAGAGCCTCGAGCGGTCCGAGAACGAGCTCGGCCTTGCCAAAAAGCAGCTCGAGGACAAGGAAGGTAAGTAATACCTTATGGGATTATTTAAAAGATGTGGTTGCAAAAAATGACAGGAATAACGTGAATATTGCAGGGGCCACAAACGAGGTGGCGACCCTGAGGGAAGCGGTGTCCAAGGCCGAAAGCAATGCGGCCGCGGAGCGCACCGAGCGAGAGAAGCAGGAGGCGCGGGTGGCGGAGGTGCGGCAAGAGCTCCAGGCTCGTGGAAAAACACGAGTTTGGAGCGTGACTCAAAGACTCGATAGTCAGAGCTCGCCTCCCGAGAGCGCCAAAGCCGCTAAGGCGAAGCCCAAAAAGCCTCCAGAAATTGAGGCGATGAAGAAGATAGCGGCGGGTAAGGCATTCTATATGCAAAGCAAGCATGTGAAAGTGAATTATCTGTTACTTACCCGAATCCGGAGCTCTCCAGGAGCATTAGCAGATCTGCCCCGCAGTGTGTCCGATGCTGCCGCATTCTACCGAGCCGAGGAGGGAAGCTCGACGGAGAAGGTGTTCTGTCTCAAGATGTTGAGGCGGACACCGTGCCCTTAAGTGACCAGTTGAAGCAGCTGGTCGAGCTCCATAAGGTGGCCGAACAGGCCATGAAGGGCCTCATAGTTCAGCTGTGGCCTAAGGAAGCCATGCCCGGAGCTACTTTGGGCTGGTGAGGCGGCTGGTGGGCGCCTGTCCATGGGTTGAAGTCGCCAAGCGCCTCCGCTCTGCATCGAAGGTGCTCAGTGGGGCCTTGCCCGTGCTAAGGTGCACTGGGCAAGATGAACGCTGAGAAGCTTGTGACGGACGGACCACCACCGGGCAAGGAGCATCGCAAGCCTGAAATGTATTATGAGGGCGCCTCAAGGGTGCCCGCCTTATATAGCGGTGAATGCTCCAAAGATGTAATTTTTGAGTAGACTCGCATTTGTTATCCTATGCGCTGAAAACTTGTTCATATGCGCTAAGCAACACTTTTGAATTTAAAATATTACCTTCTGTGCGGCCGTGTATTAAATTTGAGAGATGGCGAGTCGTCGGCTTCAGCCCCCATGCCACGAGTGCTGGGGTGTTCGGGATAAACTTGAGCGCTCTTGTTCCCATTCTTGGATCCTTCGAGGGAGGCGCTCAACGCAACGAACAAGGCAACCGGACTATAATGCTTGAACACTCTCACTTAGCCATAGAATTCTATAGTTTTAAATTTCAGCGAAGCCCCTGGTATTCAGAAGACCGAGTTCGGGGTGCTATCCACGCCTAGGCCGGACAATGCCGACTCCTCGCTCTAAGCGGCATAAGTCTTTAGGGACTCGAAAACCTCTCGAACAGCGACCGGCTCTCGCCCCATCATGACGGTCAATTTTAGCTTTCTCCACTGAGGTGCTTAACCCAGCTCAACCGGGGCACAATCGCAGTGGTTCTCCCAGCGCTACCTTAGCCGATATAACGGAACATAAGGTACTGAAACATGGGAGCCGGGCAAACCCAACTATTGACCCAAGACATGATTCGGAACCGATGCATATAATGCTATAAGTTCGGGGTGCCGCACTTGTGAAAGTGTTCGGACTTATCACACCATATTGTGGGGTACTTAAGCCGCTGGTGTATTGCCCGTACCAAAGTGTACGGTTGCACAATGTCATAACTGAACATATATATATAGAAAAAAGGAATTCAATAATAGGCAGAAGCTATATATTGTTTATTCAAAAGGGTTGCAGTAAGAGCAGAAAGATACAAATACTGCGATAAGCAAGGGACGTGACTTTTTAACATGTCCCCCTCCAGGGGTAAGCTGCGGGATGGTATGTAAAATAGGTATACTGCTCGTAATAGAGACCACCTGGACACTCGACGTAGCTTTCTGCTTCCCTGGCTATTGCATCGTGTGTTCGGCGATTCTACTACCGGACAGGGCTTCGTGATAACAGAGTCCTGAAAGTAAAAAAGAAAGAAGAAAAGAAAAGAATGACACAATCGGGAGCCCCTGGTGCGGTTGAGCCGCATTCTGGGCATGCCATGGTGGTGCCCCTCCCCCTATGCCCATGGTATTTCCAGAGCGTAATTATGTACGCGTAGTACTGGTTTCGCAATTTCGCGAGGGCTGGGGTTTGGGCCGCATTGCTACGCATGCTCGGAACGTGCCAGGCGGCCTTGTTGTAGGTTACTCCAGGCGCGCTTGACGGTGTCCGGACGTTTAATAGCCGGACTTGAGAATTGCCTTAAGAGGCTGCTTTGTACTTCCGCCGCGAGGGCCGCCGTATGCTCCTCCGTCCGGAGAGAGCGTTCGGTGTTTCCCTTGACCGTAATGACTCCTCGAGGACCTGGCATCTTGAGCTTGAGATATGTGTAGTGTGGCACCGCATTGAACTTTGCAAATGCGGTTCGTCCGAAAGTCGCGTGATAGCCGCTGCGAACGGGCTATGTCAAGATTAACTCCTCGCCGGAAGTTATCCGGGATCCAAGACCACTTCAAGTGTAATCGAGCTCGTCATGCTTGGCCTCTACACCTGGTATGATGCCTTTAAAGGTTGTCTTCGTGGGTTTAATTCTTGATGGGTCTATGCCCATTTTGGCGACCGATCTCGATAAAGTAGGTTCAGGCTGCTGCCGCCGTCCATTAGGACTCTAGTGAGGTGAAATCCGCCAATGATTGGGTCTAGAACCAATGCGGCGAATCCGCCATGGCGGATGCTAGTGGGTGGTCCTTCGATCAAAAGTGATCGGGCAGGAAGACCTCGGGTTGAACTTTGGGGTGACCGGCTCCATCGCATATACGCCCCTTAGTGCACGCTCCGCTCCCTTTTGGGTATGTGGGTTGCGATATCATGTTCACCGTCCGCACTTGTGGGGGAAGCCCTTCTGTCCTCTATTGTTCGGCGGCCGGGGCTCCTCCTCATCATCGCTATGCCGGGTTTAGAGCCTCTGAATCCTGCATTGACTGTCGTATCCTCAGCATTATCGCCGTTAATCGCGCGCGTTGTGCTCTGTGACGCGACCTGCCATTGCTGTCCTTGGTATCCGAATTACTGTGGCTCTTGGTCATGTTGTTACTACGAGCTAGCCAGCTGTCCTCTCCAGCAAAAGCGGGTCATGAGTGTTGTGAGGGCTGCCATGGATTTTGGCTTTTCCAGTCCTAGGTGCCGGGCAAGCCACTCGTCGCGGATGTTGTGTTTGAAGGCTGCAAGGGCCTCTGCATCCGGACAGTTGACGATTTGATTTTTCTTGGTTAGGAACCGTGTCCAGAATTGTCTGGCCGATTCCTCTGGCTGCTGAATTATGTGGCTTAGGTCATCGGCGTCGGTGGTCGCATATGTGCCACGAAATTGTCGAGGAATGCGGCTTCCAGGTCTTCCCAACAACTAATTGACTCTGCTGGCAAGCTATTAAGCCAATGCCGGGCTGGTCCTTTAAGCTTGAGTGGGAGGTACTTGATGGCGTGTAGATCGTCACGGCGGGCCATATGGATGTGAAGGAGATAGTCCTCGATCCAAACCGCAGGATCTGTTGTTCCATCGTATGATTCAATGTTTACGGGTTTGAAACCCTCAGGGATTTGATGATCCATCACTTCATCTGTGAAGCATAGTGGGTGTCTTGGCGCCTCAGATATTGGGCTATATCACGACGCAGCTCAAATGAGCTTTGTTCATCGTGTTCGCCCGCCGAGTTGCCATATCCGGCGTGACGGTTATTGTCACGTGTCGTGGGGCGCCCACGTGATCCATAGATCGATCTTGTTTTCCTTGCCTTGTCCTCAATATATCTCGCAGGTCTGGCGCATTTCCCCGTGCCTTGGTATTTTTTTGAGCGGCGCTGGGGTGCGGCTTGAGTTGAGGGCCGAGAGGCCTCTTTGTCGCGGCCACGAGGTGGCCGGTCAGCCGTATCATGCGCTGGTGATGTAGGTTTGGGTGCTTCCTCCTCTAATCGGGTAGCAGCCTGCGCTTTGGGTAGCTCTTGGAGGCGCTCGAGTTCATACTCTTGCCGCAAGGACTTCATCCATCTGTCACTAGCAAGTCTTGGTCAGCTCTAAGTTGTTGCTGCTTTTTCTTGAGGCTGCTTGTCGTGGCCATAAGCCTGCGTTTGAAACGCTCTTGTTCGACGGGATCCTCGGCACGACGAATTCGCCATCGCCGAGGCTTGCCTCATCTTCGGAGGGAGGCATGTAATTATCGTCCTCTACCTCTCTTTCGCCGCTCTCATGAGGGCTGGCTTCTCCATCCTCCCGCCTCTGAATCCTGCTTGAGGGAGTTGTCTTCGGCACTGTCCGGGGTGTTATTGTCTCCCATGCCGGAATCACCGTTTTTGCTGTGGCGGGATTTAGAGCGGCGCCGCTGACGCCGGCGCTTAGGATGTTTCTTGGAGGGGTCATCCTCCGCTGTTCCATCGCCATTCCATCTTTTGGGATGTCCACCATGTATATGTCGATGACGAGGTGGCCTTCCAAAGCCTGTGGGCGCTGGTTCTGGTCGCCTCCTGCATCGCCGCCCATACCATCGATGTCTTGGAGTCGGTCGAGCATGTCGGTTAAATCATCGATGGTGGCTACGAAGTGGGTGGTGGGTGGGCTTTGAATTTCTTCGTCATCCGCATCCCAACCACCATAATCCGGCCAGGGTTCTCCTGATAAAGAGAGAGACTTTAGTGAATTCAGGATGTCGCCAAAGGGCGAGTGCTGAAAGATGTCCGCGGTAGTGAATTCCATGATCGGCGCCCAATCGGATTCGATTGGCGGGGGCGCGGAAGGCTCGGAGTCCGGAGAGGAGTCCGGCACCTTGGAGTCACGGGCTTCACAAAGGACGGGTAGGTGTACGGCTCAATCACCGTAGAGATTGCAGCCCCCGAGGCGGTGTCCAGCCACCCGTCCTCGATCGGCGCAGTCGGCTCCGAGCTAAAGGTCGGAGCGGACACTGGTGCGGCCTCCAGGACACTGTTCGGCGGCAGAGCTAGATCATGCCTCTCGTGACAGTGTGGCGCGCTTGGCTGTGGCTCGAACCCGTTGAAGATCAAGTCTCCGCGGACGCCAGCCGTGTAGTTCAAACTTCCAAATCTGACCTGGTGGCCAGGGGCGTAGCTTTCAATGTGCTCCAGATGGCCAAGCCAATTGGCCCGCAGTGCAAAGCCGCCGAACACGAAAATCTGTCCGGGGAGAAAAGTCTCACCCTGGAGCGCATCGTTGTTGATGATCGGAGGAGCCATTGGGCCTAAAGATGACGACACAGAGGAACTCTCAATGAAAGCACCAATGTCGGTGTCAAAACCGGCTGATCTCGGGTAGGGGGTCCCGAACCATGCGTCTAGGCGGATGGTAACAGGAGACAAGGGACACGATTTTTTACCGGTTCGGCCCTCTCGATGGAGGTAAAACCCTACTCCTGCTTGATTAATATTGATGATATGGGTAGTACAAGAGTGGATCTACCACGAGATCAGAGAGGCTAAACCCTAGAATCTAGCCTATGGTATGATTGTTGTTCGTCCTATGGACTAAAACCCTCCGGTTTATATAGGCACCGAAGAGGGTTAGGGTTACACAGAGTCGGTTACAATGGTAGGAGATCTACATATCCGAATCGCCAAGCTTGCCTTCCACGCCAAGGAAAGTCCCATCCGGACATGGGACGAAGTCTTCAATCTTGTATCTTCATAGTCCAGGAGTTCGGCCAAAGGTTATAGTCCGGCCATCCGGACACCCCCTAATCCAGGACTCCCTCAGCTGGGGCTTTCTTTGAAAGCAGCGTTAGGGCAACTCCAATGCATGATCTAAAATCATCCGGGGCTATTCATATGGGGGTGAACGGACATACGAAACGTTCCAACGTGTGACCTCATCCTTAAAAAACGTATGTTCTTGGTCCGCCTCGCCCCATCTTTAAAGCAAAGTTGGGCTGATTGTGCGTACACGACCTGACGTTTTCTGCATGGCCCTCGTTCGGCCCTATCCCTTTGCATGTGAGGCCTGGCCCGCCTGTCAATGAAACCAAAGGGGCCCACCCACCCACTGCTACCTCTTGAGCTTCCGTTGGATTTCCTTGAAGTGGAAAGGTGATTGAGGGAGTCCTGGATTAGGGGGTGTCCGGATAGCCGGACTACCATCATCAGCCGAACTATCATTTGCCGGACTATCATCATCGACCGGACTCCAAGACTATGAAGATACAAGATTGAAGACTTCACCCCATGTCCGGATGGGACTTTCCTTGGCGTGGAAGGCAAGCTTGGCGATACGGATATGTAGATCTCCTACCATTGTAACCGACTCTATGTAACCCTAGCCCTCTCCGGTGTCTATATAAACCGGATGGCTTTAGTCCGTAGGACAACAATCACAACAACCCTTACAATCATACCATAGGCTAGCTTCTAGGGTTTAGCCTCCTTGATCTCGTGGTAGATCCACTCTTGTAAACATCCACAATATCAATATCAATCAAGCAGGACGTAGGGTTTTACCTCCATCAAGAGGGCCCAACACAGGTAAACATCGTGTCCCTTGTCTCCTATTACCATCCGCCTAGACGCACAGTTGGGACCCCTACCGAGATCCGCCGGTTTTGACACCGACATTGGTGCTTTCATTGAGAGTTCCTCCGTGTCGCCACCGATAGGCTTGATGGACTCTTCAATCAACAACGACGCAGTCCTGGGTGAGACCTTTCTCCCGGACAGATCTTCAGATTCGGGCGTTTCGCATCGCGGGTCAACTCCTTGGCCATCCGGAGCAGATCGAAGCTACGCCCTGGCCGTCGTCAGGTTTGGGAGCCTAAACTTCACGGCCGATATCCGGGGGACTTGATCCTCAATGGATCTGAGCCACAGCCGAGCGTGCAGCGCTATCACGATGGGCATGACCTAACTCGCCACGGACAGCCCCTTAGAGGTCAAGACACGAATCCGCTCCGACTCATAGTCCGGAGCCGATCGTCAATCGAGGACGGATGGCTGGACACCGCCGGGGAGCCGCAATTCCTACGGCGATGGAGCCAACACTTACCTTGTCCCACGTAAAGCCCATGACTTGAGGTGCCGGACTCCTGCCGACTCGAACCTCCCGCGCCCCCGCCAATAATCCGATTGGCGCGATCATGGAATTCACCGCTGCGGACATCTTTCAGCACTCGCCTTTCAGCGATATCATAAATTTATTGAAGCATCTCGCTATCCGAGAGCCTGGCGAACTACGGCCAGGACGGTTGGGACGCGGATGACGAAGAAATTCAGATCCCACCCACCACCCACTTCAGAGCCACCGTCGATGATTTAACCGACATACTCGACTACGACTCAAGACATCGACGGTATGGACGACGATGCCGGAGACTACCAAGAACCAAAGGCCTACAGGACACTTTGAAGACCACCTCGTCATACGACATATACATGGTGGACACCCCAAAAGATGGGGACGGCGAAGAAGCAGCGGAGGCCGATTCCTTAAAGAACAGCCCAAGCGCCGACGTCGTGGCGCCGCTTAAATCCCGCCACGGCAAGAATGGAGATTCCGCACAAGAGATCATAACACCCCGAAAGTGCCGAAGACAACTCCTCCAAAGACGATCCAGCGCAGGAGGAGGCAAAAGCAAGCCCTCGTGAGAGGGCGGCGGATTTAAGAGGTCGAGGATGACAATTACTTACCTCCCTCCGGAGACAAGGCAAGCCTCGGCGACGACGAATTCGTCGTGCTGAGGATCCTTCAACAAGAGTGTTTTAGACGCAGGCTAATGGCCACGACAAACAGCCTAAAGAAAAGCAACAACAGCTTCAAGCTGATCAAGACCTCATCGCCGACAGATGGACCGAGGTCCTCGCGTCAAGAGTATGAACTCGAACGCCCTCAAAGTTACCCAAAACGCAAGTTGCTCCCCGATTAGAGGAGGCAGCATCACCAGCGCACAATACGGCAGACCGACCACCTCGTGGCGCGATAGAGAGGCGCAAGCCCTCCACCAAAACCGCACCCGGCATCGCTCTAAAAGCAGGAAGCCACGGGGAACGCGCGGACTTGCGAGATATATTGAGGACAAGGCAAGACAATCCAGATCTATCTATGGATCACGTGGACGCCCACGACCCACGCATTTAATACCGTCGCACCGGATACAACTACTCCGCCGGGCCGAACACAGCAGATAACGCCTCTCGAGCTACGCCGCGATATTGCTCAATACAGAGGCGCCAAGACACCCACTATGCTTCACCGACGAAGTAATGGATCATCAAATCCTCAAGGGTTCAAACCCGTTAATATCGAATCCTACGATGGCACAACAGACCCGCGGTCTGGATTGAGGATTATCTCCTCCATATACACATGGCCCGCGCGACGATCTTCACGCCATCAAATATCTCCCGCCTGCTTAAAGGACCAGCTCGGCATTGGCTTAACAGCCTGCCCAAGAGTCAATTGATGTTGGAAGACCGGAAGCCGCATTCCTCGACAACTTCTGTGGCACGATAAAGCGACCACCGACGCAGATGACCTAAGCCACATAATCCAGCAGCCGCATTTAATCGCCAGCAGTTCGACACGGTTCTTAACAAAGAAAAATCAAATCGCCGACCGTCCGGATGCAGAGGCACTCGCTGCCTTCAAACATAACATCCGCGACGAGTGGCTGGCCCGCACCTAGGACAGAGAAGCCAAATCCATGGCAGCCCTCACATCCCTCATGACCCGCTTCAGGCGGGAGAGGATAGCTGGCTCGCTCGCAGAATAACCTCAAGAAAACGCCGGCAGTCCGGATACCAAGGACCGCAATGGCAGGTTGCGCCAAACAAAACAAACGCCGCATTAACGGCGAAAGCAATGAGGATACGGCAGTCAACGCCGGATTCCGAGGCTCCAAACCCGTCAACGGAAGAAGCCATTCAAAAGAACCACTCCGGCCCGCCCAATTTGGACCGAATACTCGACCGCTCTTGTCAAATACATGGAACTCCGAAAAGCCAGCTAACCATACCAACAGAGATTGTTGGGTATTCAAGCAGCAGGCAAATTAATCGCCAAAACAGTGACAAGGGCTACACAGCGATGACGAGGAAGAGACCCGCCGCCAACAACAGAGGACAAAAGGGATTCCCCCTCAAGTTCGGACGGTAAACATGATATACGCAACGATATTCCCAAGAGGGAGCGGAAGCGCACTAAGGGACGATATCGCGATGGAGCCGCCGCCCCAAAATTCAACCCATGGTCCTCTTGCCCGATCACTTTCGATCAAGAGACCATCCGACCAAGATCCGCCATGGCGGATTCGCCGCATTGGTTTTAGACCCAATCGCTGATGGATTTCACCTCACGAGAGTCCTGATGGACGGCGGCAAGAGCTCGAACCTGCTTTATCGTGATACAAGGCGCAAGATGGGCATAGACCCTTCAAGGATTAAACCTACAACGACGACCTTCAAAGGCGCCATACCAGGTGTCGAGGCCAATTGTACAGGCTCGCCACATCGAAGTGGTCTTCGGATCCCGGATAATTTCCAAGCGAGGAGTTAATCTTCGACATAGTCCCGCTCATGCAGCGGCTATCACGCTCTGCTCGGACGAACCGCGCTTGTAAAATTCAACGCGGTGCCGCATTATGCATACCTTAAGCTCAAGATGCCAGCCCTCGTGGAGTCATCACGGTCAATGGAAACACGGAACGCCCTCCGAACGGAGGAACATACAGCGGCTCTCGCGGCAGAGTACAGAGCAGCCTTTTTAGGCAATTCTCGAGTCCGCCGTTAAACGACCGGACACGACCAAACGTGCCCGGAGCAACATCAACCAAGACCACAGCACACGCCGTGCATCGCCAGAGTAATGCGGCCCCAACCCCAGCCCTCGCAAAATTGCAAGACCAACTCTCCACAGACATAATTACGCCTGGAGATACCATGGGCATAGGGGAAGGGCACAACCACAACAGACCCAGAGTGCGGTTCGACCACACCAGGGCTCCCAAGTGTGTCGCTTTTTTTCTTTTATTTTCTCTTTTTATACAGAACTCAGTCCGCGGCGAACCTGCCGAACTCATGATGCAACAGCCAGGAAGGACAAAGGCGCGACAAACACTCAGGTGGTCTCCATCACGAGCATTAAATTTGTTAAAATACAACATTCCGCGGCCTACCCCTGGAGGGAGACGCCTTTAATTCGTCCAATCCCTTGCTTTCCGCACTATTTGTATCATTCCGCACTAATAGCATATCTTCTCGAATAAAATGCAGCACTTTTTCCTATAATTGCATTACTTTATATATATATATATATATATATATATATATATATATATATATATTTCATTTACGACATGTTGCACCGTGCATCTTGGTACGCCAAACACACCAGGGCTTATGTCCTCCGCTTTATGGTGTGATAAAGTCCGCACACTTTCACAAGTGCGGCACCCCAAACTTATAGCATTATATGAATCAGCTCAATCATGCCTTGGGTCAATAGTTGGGTTTGCCTGGCTCCCATGTTCGCACCTTACGCCCGCTCTATCGGCTAAGGTAGCACTGGAGAACCACTGCGATTGCGCCCGGTTGAGCCGGGTTAACGCCTCGATGGAGAAAGCTAAACTGACCGGCATGATAAGGCGAGATTGGTCGCTGTTCGAGAGGTCCTTTCGGTCCCTAAAGACCTCGCCGCTTGAGCGAAGTTCGGATTATGTCCGATGAAGGCGTGATAGCGCCCCAATTCGGTCTTCGAATACTAGGGGCTTCACGAAATTTAAAATTATAGAATTCTATGGCTAAGTGAGAGTGTTCAAGCACTATAAGTCCGGTTGCCTTGTTCGTTGTGTTGAGCGCCTCCTAGATGGACCCAAAATGGGAACAAGAGTGCTCAAGTTTATCCCGAACACCCCAAAGACTGTGGCATGGGGGCTGAAGCCGACGACTTGCCATCTCTCGATTTAATAAACGGCCGCATGAAGGTAATATTTTAAATTAAACAAGCGTTGCTTAGCGCATATGAACAAAGTTTTCAGCGCATGTGATAACACATTGCGAATTCACTCAAAATTACATCCCGGGGCACTCATCCGCAATCTTGCGGGCACCCTTCAGACAGCCTTATAATAAATTTCGGGCGACGATGCTCCTTGCCCGCTGGTGGCGCGTCGCTGATTAGCTTCTCCGCATCCAGCTTGCCCTAATGCACCTTTGCGCGGCAAGGGCCCGACGAGCACCTTCAATACAGGCGGAGCGCTTGATAACCTCCACCCAGGGGCACGATCCACCAGCCGTCGCAGACGAGGCCGGTAGCTCCTGCATGGCCTCTCCAGCCACACCGGACTATGAGGCCCTTCATGGCCTGCTCGGCCACCTTAGAAGCTCGACCAGCTGCTTCACTGGTCGCTAGGGGCACTGGATGGCCGGCCTCATCTATCGAGACCGAAGACCTTCTCCGTTGAGCTCCCCTCCTCGGCTCGGTAGAATGCGGCGGCATCATACATGCTGCGAGGCAAATCTACAAACGCCCCTGGAGAGCTCCGAATTCGGGTAAGTAACACGTAATTTACATTCACATGCTTGCTTTGCATGAAAAATGCCTTACCCGCCGCTATCTTCCTCATCAAGTCAACCTCCCGAAGGGACTTATGGGCCTCGGCCTTGGCGGTTTTGGCACTTTCGAGAGCCGAGGCAAGCTCGGACTCGAGTCTTTGAGTCACGCCCAAACTCTCATGCTTTTCCATGAGAGCCTGGAGCTCTTGCTGAACCACCGCCACCCGCGCTCTCTTGCTTTTCTCGCTCTGCCTGCCTGCGTGGCCACATTATGCTCGTCACAGACACGGCCTCCTTCGTGGTCGCCACCTCGCTCGTGGCCCCGCAGCACCCATGTTATCCTTGTTATTTTTGTCGCAACCTAAATCCTTTTCTCAGAAGGTACAAATTCAAAGTGGTGTTACTCACCTTCTTTGTCTTGAGTTGCTTCTGGCGGCCGAGCTCTTGCCCGACCGCCAAGCTCCTGCTTCAACGCACCGACCTCCGCAGATCGGTCAAGGCAGAGGTCAGCAGCGCAGCCTGCAACCCATATTGACATAATTTTTAGCAACCCTGCAGATATCTTTTTAAGATCCTCATCCGCTTTTCTTTCCAACACCGATCCGAGCATCGTGGGCTACTGTCTATGCGGTAGTACATTGCATATTTTAACTTCTTACCTCAAAGCCCGATAGAAGGCTATGCAGGCTTCGGTCAGCCCGCTCTTGGCGAAGCTGCACTTTCGGATCACCGCACTCATAATAGTGCGGTGTTCTTCCTCGATGGAAGCGCTCTGCAGCGCCTCAACAAATTACCCGGCGCCCGGTTGGGCGGAAGCCGCGGCGTCGGTCTTGCCCTTCGCTCGAAGGGCACCGCCGGACTCCGGAACCACTGCGGGTTCTGTTGTGAGTCCGCGCAGAAGTCCGGAGGGCGCCTTGTGGCGCCCGAGCCTCCCGATGGGTCCTTCGGGATCCCACCTCGGCGTCTTCGGCGTCGAGAGGTGGAGGCGGTCGGGATGGAGTCTACATCCGACGAAGCCAACGACCCGCTTCGATGAAGCGGGAGATCATCACCGGCGGACTACGTGCAGCATGCGGCATTAGAATGACACTATGTGACGCAGAAAAGAAATTATAAATCATTCAGGAATCCGGATACTTACGATCTCGCCGAGGCCTGGCCCTCGAAGGCCATTCTTCCTCGCCAACGTTGATGTTGGCGGAGCTGTCCGGGAATAGTCCTTCCCTCTTGACCCTTCGGCCTCCCCTGTTGGGGAAGCCTTCCTCTTCCTCTCTCCCTCCTCTGGGAGAGAGTCCTCTTCCTCCTCCTCATTTTCGGGGGAGGAGTCAGCCCCGGAGTCGTCGGACACCTGAAAATGGGCACTCTTTCGAGCACCTGTGGCCTCCTTCTTGGCCTTCTTCTCCGGCACCACGTGCGGTGCCGGAACCAGCAGCCTCGCTAGACGAGCGTCTACTGGATTTTCTGGCATAGGAGCCGGACAGGTAATCTGCTCCGCCTTCTTCATCTAGTCCTGTCAAAGGAAAAGGGGAAATTAAAACCCGCATAGAGTCAAACTATGGAAAACGAAGTGTCCCGTAAAGGGTAGAATCACTTACCTCGTCACCAAGGCGCATGAGCAAAATCCGCGATCTTGATCATGGATGCGGGGCCGCGCGCCTTGAACAGCACCTTCCAGGCGCCTTCGTACGTTGTGTCGAAGAGCTTGTTCAGCGCCTGGTGCTGTTCCGGATCGAACTCCCATAGATTGAATGCCCGCTCTTGGCATGGGAGAATCCGGCGGACGAGCATGACCTGGACCACGTTAACCAGCCTGAGCTTCTTCACCAGCTTCTTGATATAGGCTTGGAGTCCCATCAGGTCCTTCAAACTACCCCACAGCAAGCCCTTCTCTTTCCAGGAGGTGAGCTGCGTGGGGATACCAGATCTAAACTCGGGGGCTGCCGCCCATTTAGGGTCACGCGGCTCGGTGATGTAGAACCACCCCGATTGCCACCCCTTGACGGATTCCACGAAGGCCCCTTCGAACCAAAGGATGTTGGGCATCTTGCCCAACATGGCGCATCCGCACTCCGCTTGGATGCCCTTCACTACCTTCGGCTTGACATTGAAGGTCTTGAGCCACAAGCCGAAGTGGGGCTGGATGCAGAGGAAGGCCTCGCACACGACGATAAACGCCGAGATGTTGAGGATGAAGTTCGGCGCCAGATCATGGAAATCCAGGCCGTAGTAGAACATGAGCCCCCGGACAAAGGGGTGAAGTGGAAAGCCCAGTCCGCGGAGGAAGTGGGAAAGAAAGACAACCCTCTCATGGGGCCTGGGGGTGGGGACGAGCTGCCCCTCGTTGGGCAGCCGGTGCGCGATGTCGCCGGAGAGGTATCCGGCGCCGCGCAGTTTGGCGATTTGCTCCTCCTTAACGGTGGAGGCCAACCATTTACCTCCCACTCCGGACATGGTCGGAGAAGGTTGAGACGAGATGCGCGAACTTGGGCGCTGGAGCTCGAGTGCGCGGAGATGGATAAGCAAAGGAGGAAGAAGGCGTAGGTGAGAAGGTGAATCCTTATCCCTTATATGGGCGGGCGAAATCTTACGCGTCCCCCACCGGCCTGGTAAAACTCGCTTATCTCCCAAGCGCCACCATCAATGACGCGTTGGGTTACCCACGCCGTATTGATGAGAATCCGGATTAAGGGGAAACACGATCTCTGCTTCGACAAGACGTGCCAAGGAAACCGCTTCGCTAAATGCGCTGAGGTGGTAAAGTAAAAAACAATTCGAGTAATGGCTTGGTAGTGGTGTGACGTCATGCCACGGAAAACGTCAGCAGATTGAACTTGTGTATATATTATTCTTCTCTATGGTGGAATGTGGAATTTATTTTGCGAGCCGACACTATCCTGGTGTTCACAATCTTCTATCATTTGGAGGAGGAACCCGCCTTGCAATGCCAAGCAATATACACGCCGGACTTATCGTCATTGAAGCCTGGTTCAGGGGCTACTGAGGGAGTCCTGGATTAGGGGGTGTCCGGATAGCCGGACTACCATCATCAGCCGAACTATCATTTGCCGGACTATCATCATCGACCGGACTCCAAGACTATGAAGATACAAGATTGAAGACTTCACCCGTGTCCGGATGGGACTTTCCTTGGCGTGGAAGGCAATCTTGGCGATACGGATATGTAGATCTCCTACCATTGTAACCGACTCTATGTAACCCTAGCCCTCTCCGGTGTCTATATAAACCGGATGGCTTTAGTCCGTAGGACAACAATCACAACAACCCTTACAATCATACCATAGGCTAGCTTCTAGGGTTTAGCCTCCTTGATCTCGTGGTAGATCCACTCTTGTAAACATCCACAATATCAATATCAATCAAGCAGGACGTAGGGTTTTACCTCCATCAAGAGGGCCCAACTGGTAAACATCGTGTCCCTTGTCTCCTGTTACCATCCGCCTAGACGCACAGTTCGGGACCCCCTACCCGAGATCCGCCGGTTTTGACACCGACAGTGATGCAGCACAGTAGCGTAAGTATTTCCCTTAGTTTTTGAGAACCAAGGTATCAATCCAGTAGGAGACTACGCGCGAGTCCCTCATACCTACACAAAACAAATAGCTCAACACAACCAACGCGATTAGGGGTTGTCAATCCCTTCACGGTCACTTACGAGAGTGAGATCTGACAGAGATGATTGATAATACTTTTGGTATTTTTTGTATAAAGATGCAAAGTAAAATAAAAGGCAAAGTAAAAAAGCAAAGCAATAATAAAGTGATGGAAGATTGATATGATATGAATAGACCCGGGGGCCATAGATTTCACTAGTGGCTTCTCTAAAGAGCATAAGTATTCTATGGTGGGTGAACAAATTACTGTTGAGCAATTGACAGAATTGAGCATAGTTATGAGAATATCTAGGTATGATCATGTATATAGGCATCACATCCGAGACAAGTAGACCGACTCCTGCCTGCATCTACTACTATTACTCCACTAATCGACCGCTATCTAGCATGCATATAGAGTATTAAGTTCAAGAAAACAGAGTAACGCCTTAAGCAAGATGACATGATGTAGAGGGATAAATTCATGCAATATGATAAAAAAACCCATCTTGTTATCCTCGATGGCAACAATAGAATACGTGCCTTGCTGCCCCTACTGTCACTGGGAAAGGACACCGCAAGATTGAACCCAAAGCTAAGCACTTCTCCCATTGCAAGAAAAACCAATCTAGTTGGCCAAACCAAACTAATAATTCGAAGAGACTTGCAAAGATAACCAATCATACATAAAAGAATTCATAGAAGATTCAAATATTGTTCATAGATAATCTTGATCATAAACCCACAATTCATCGGTCTCAACAGACACACCGCAAAAAGAAGATTACATCGAATAGATCTCCACGAGAGAGGGGGAGAACATTGTATTGAGATCCAAAAAGAGAGAAGAAACCATCTAGCTAGTAACTATGGACCCGAAGGTCTGAGATAAACTACTCACACTTCATCAGAGAGGCTAAGGTGTTGATGTAGAAGCCCTCCATGGTGGATTCCCCTTCCGGCGGAGCTCCGGAACAGGCCCCAAGATGGGATCTCATGGATACAGAAAGTTGCGGCGGTGGAATTAGGTTTTTGGCTCCGTATCTGATCGTTTGGGGGTACGTAGGTATATATAGGAGGAAGAAGTACGTCGGTGGAGCTTCGTGGGGCCCACGAGGGTGGGGGCGCGCATGGGGGGTACGGCGCGCCCACTACCTCGTGCCCACCTCGTGGCTTCCTTGACGTAGGGTCCAAGTCTCCTGGATCATACTCGGTGAGAAAATCACGTTCCCGAAGGTTTCATTCCGTTTGGACTCCGTTTGATATTCCGTTTCTTCGAAACACTGAAATAGGCAAAAAAAACAGCAATTTTGGGCCGGGCCTCCGGTTAATAGGTTAGTCCCAAAAGTAATATAAAAGTGGAAAATAAAGCCCAGTATGCTCCAAAACAGTAAATAATATAGCATGGAGCAATAAAAAATTATAGATACGTTGGAGACGTATCAGGCATCCCCAAGCTTAATTCCTGCTCGTCCTCGAGTAGGTAAATGATAAAAAGAGAATCTTTGATGGGGAGTGCTACTTGGCATAATTTCAATGTAATTCTTCTTAATTGTGGTATGAATATTCAGATCCGAAAGATTCAAGACAAAAGTTCATATTGACATAAAAATAATAATACTTCAAGCATACTAACAAAGCAATCATGTCTTCTCAAAATAACATGGCCAAAGAAAGTTATCCCTACAAAATCATATAGTCTGGCTATGCTCCATCTTCCCCACATAAAGTATTTAAATCATGCACAACCCCGATGACAAGCCAAGCAATTGTTTCATACTTTTGACATTCTCAAAACTTTTTCAATCTTCACGCAATACATGAGCGTGAGCCATGGATATAGCACTATATGTGGAATAGAATGGTGGTTGTGGAGAAGACAAAAAGAGGGAAGATAGTCTCACAACAACTAGGCGTATCAACGGGCTATGGAGATTCCCATCAATAGATATCAATGTGAGTGAGTAGGGATTGCCAAGCAACGGATGCACTAGAGCTATAAGTATATGAAAGCTCAACAAAAGAAACTAAGTGGGTGTGCATCCAACTCGCTTGCTCACGAAGACCTAGGGAATTTTGAGGAAGCCCATCATTGGAATATACAAGCCAAGTTCTATAATGAAAAATTCCCACTAGTATATGAAAGTGACAAAATAGGAGACTCTCTATCATGAAGATCTTGGTGCTACTTTGAAGCACAAGTGTGGTAAAAGGATAGTAACATTGTCCCTTCTCTCTTTTTCTCTCATTTTTTTATTTGGGCCTTTTCCTTTTTTTATGGCCTCTTTTTTTCGTCCAGAGTCTCATCCCGACTTGTGGGGGAATCATAGTCTCCATCATCCTTTCCTCACTTGGGACAATGCTCTAGAAATGATGATCATCACACTTTTATTTTCTTACAACTCAACAATTACAACTCGATACTTAGAACAAGATATGACTCTATATGAATTCCTCCGGCGGTGTACCGGGATATGCAATGAATCAAGAGTGACATGTATGAAAGAATTATGAACGGTGGCTTTGCCACAAACACGATGTCAACTACATGATCATGCTAGCAATATGACAATGATGGAGCGTGTCATAATAAACAGAATGGTGGAAAGTTGCATGGCAATATATCTCGGAATGACTATGGAAATGCCATGATAGGTAGGTATGGTGGCTGTTTTGAGGAAGGTATATGGTGGGTGTATGATACCGGCGAAAAGTGCACAGTATTAGAGAGGCTAGCAATGGTGGAAGGAAGAAAAGTGCGTATAATCCATGGACTCAACATTAGTCATAAAGAACTCATATACTTATTGCAAAAATCTACAAGTTATCAAAGCAAAGTATTACGTGCATGCTCCTAGGGGGATAGATTGGTAGGAAAAGACCATTTCTCGTCCCCGACCGCCACTCATAAGGAAGACAATTAATAAATAAATCATGCTCCGACTTCATCACATAACGGTTCACCATACGTGCATGCTACGGGAATCACAAACTTTAACACAAGTATTTCTCAAATTCACAACTACTCAACTAGCATGACTCTAATATCATCATCTTCATATCTCAAAACAATTATCAAGCATCAAACTTTTCTTAGTATTCAACGCACTCGAAATAAAGTTTTACAAATCTTGAATACCAAGCATATTGTTATTATTAAGCAAATTACCATGCTATTTAAGACTCTCAAAATAATCTAAGTGAAGCATGAGATATCAATAGTTTCTATAAAACAAATCCACCACCGTGCTCTAAAAGATATAAGTGAAGCACTAGAGCAAAAACTATAAGGCTCAAAAGATATAAGTGAAGCACTAGAGCAAAACTATAAGGCTCAAAAGATATAAGTGAAGCACAAAGAGTATTCTATCAATTTTCAATTAATGTATGGCTCTCTCAAAAGGTGTGTACAGCAAGGATGATTGTAGTAAACTAAAAATCAAAGAATCAAATCATACAAGACGCTCCAAGCAAAACACATATCATGTGGTGAATAAAAATATAGCTCCAAGTAAAGTTACCAATGGAAGTGGACGAAAGATGAGATGCCTTCCGGGGCATCCCCAAGCTTTGACTTTTTGGTGTCCTTAGGTTATCTTGGGGGTTCCATGGTCATCCCCAAGCTTAGGCTCTTGCCACTCCTTGTTCCATAATCCATCAAAAAAATTCACCCAAAACATGAAAACTTCACAACACAAAACTCAACAGAAATCTCGTGAGCTCCGTTAGCGAAAGAAAACAAAATAACACTTTAATGTACTGTAATGAATTCATTCTTTATTTATATTGGTGTTAAACATACTGTATTCCAACTTCTCTATGGTTTATAAACTATTTTACTAGCCATAGATTCATCAAAATAAGCAAACAACACAAGAAAAACAGAATCTGTCATAAACAGAACAGTCTGTAGCAATCTGTAACTAACGCAAACTTATAGAACTCCAAAAATTCAGCCAAAATAGGAAGACCTAGGAAATTTGTTTATGATCAGCAGAAATTGGAATCAGTATTTTATCACGTTCTGATGATTTTTAATAATTGTTTTCGTGAACAGAAAGTTTCTGGAAATTACAGCAAGATCAAATAACTATCATCCAAGAAGATCCTATATGTTTAACTTGGCACAAACACTAATTAAAACATAAAACCACATCTAAACAGAAAGTAGATGGATTATTTATTACTAAGCAGCAAGGAAAAACATTGGGTTATCTCCCAACAAGCGCTTTTCTTTTAAAGCCTTTCTAGCTAGGCAATGAGATTTCAATGATGCTCACAAGAAAGACAAGAATTGAGGCACAAAGAGATCATCATAAAACATGTGACAAACACACTTAAGTCTAGCATACTTCCTATGCATAGGCATATTATAGGCAAACAAATTATCGTAGCAAGCAAAAACTAGAATATGCAAGGAAGCGGAAAGGAACAATAGCAATCTCAACATAACGAGAGGTAATTTAGTAACATGAAAATTTCTATAACCATATTTTCCTCTCTCATAATAATTACATGTAGGATCATAATAAAATTCAATAATATAGCTATCACATAACATATTCTCAACATGATCCACATGCATGCAAAGTTGACACGATTCCAAAATAGTGGGATTATCATTAACTAAAGTCATGATTTCTCCAAGCCCACTTTTATCAAAAAATTCATAAGATTGAATGTCATCCAAATATGTGGGATCTAAAGTTGACACTCTTCCAAACCCACTTTCAATATTATTGCAAACACTATTATCAATCTTATATTCATCATGGGGCTTAAATAAATTTTCAAGATCATAAGAAGAATCTCCCCAATCATGACTATTGGACATAGCAAAACTAGCATCCCCAAGCTTAGGGTTTTGCATATTATTAGCATAATTTACATCAATAGAATTTATAATAAAATCATTGCAATCATGCTTTTTATTCAAAGATCTATCGTGAAGCACTTCATCACAATTTTCAGATTTACGGATTTCAGGCAAAAGCTTATAAAGATAATCTAGTGCATCCAAATCACTAGGAATTGGTTCATCATAATTGGATCTCTTAAAAAGATTGGCAAGCGGATGAGGATCCATAGATATTAGCTTCTCTGAGGAATAAATACTCAACTATTTCAACCAAGCGAGAAAATAAGCCAAGAAAGACATCAAGGCGAACGGAAAAAGGGCGAATAAAACGGCAAGGGTGAAGTGGGGGAGAGGAAAACGAGAGGCAAATGGCAAATAATGTAACGCGGGAGATAAGGGATTGTGATAGGTACTTGGTACGGCGCCAGAAATGACTCTTTGTTGGGAGTCCAAATCTTGACTTGACTTTTGCGTAAGCCTCCCCAGCAGCGGCGCCAGAAATTCTTCCTGCTACCTCTTGAGCTTGCGTTGGATTTCCTTGAAGAGGAAAGGTGATGCAGCACAGTAGCGTAATTATTTCCCTCAGTTTTTGAGAACCAAGGTATCAATCCAGTAGGAGACTACGCGCGAGTCCCTCGTACCTACACAAAACAAATAGCTCAACGCAACCAACGCGATTAGGGGTTGTCAATCCCTTCACTGTCACTTACGAGAGTGAGATCTGATAGAGATGATAGATAATATTTTTGATATTTTTGGTATAAAGATGGAAAGTAAAATAAAAGGCAAAGTAAAAAAGCAAAGCAATAATAAAGTGATGAAAGATTGATATGATGAGAATAGACCCGGGGGCCATAGATTTCACTAGTGGCTTCTCTCAAGAGCATAAGTATTCTACGGTGGGTGAACAAATTACTGTTGAGCAATTGACAGAATTGAGCATAGTTATGAGAATATCTAGGTATGATCATGTATATAGGCATCACGTCCGAGACAAGTAGACCGACTCCTACCTGCATCTACTACTATTACTCCACTCATCGACCGCTATCCAGCTTGCATCTAGAGTATTAAGTTCAAGAAAACAGAGTTACGCCTTAAGCAAGATGACATGATGTAGAGGGATAAATTCATGCAATATGATAAAACCCAATCTTGTTATCCTCGACGGCAACAATACAATACGTGCCTTGCTGCCCCTACTGTCACTGGGAAAGGACACCACAAGATTGAACCCAAAGCTAAGCACTTCTCCCATTGCAAGAAAAACCAATCTAGTTGGCCAAATCAAACTGATAATTCGAAGAGACTTGCAAAGATAACCAATCATACATAAAAGAATTCAGAGAAGATTCAAATATTGTTCATAGATAATCTTGATCATAAACCCACAATTCATCGGTCTCAACAAACACACCGCAAAAAGAAGATTACATCGAATAGATCTTCATGAGAGAGGGGGAGAACATTGTATTGAGATCCAAAAAGAGAGAAGAAGCCATCTAGCTACTAACTATGGACCCGAAGGTCTGAGGTAAACTACTCACACTTCATCGGAGAGGCTATGGTGTTGATGAAGAAGCCCTCTGTGGTGGATTCCCCTTCCGGCGGAGCTCCGGAACAGGCCCCAAGATGGGATCTCGTGGATACAGAAAGTTGCGGCGGTGGAATTAGGTTTTTGACTCCGTATCTGATCGTTTGGGGGTACGTAGGTATATATAGGAGGAAGGAGTACGTCGGTGGAGCTTCATGGGGCCCATGAGGATGGGGGGCGCGCCTTCCTACCTCGTGCCCACCTCGTGGCTTCCTTGACGTAGGGTCCAAGTCTCCTGGATCATATTAAGTGAGAAAATCACGTTCCCGGAGGTTTCATTCCGTTTGGACTCCGTTTAATACTCCGTTTCTTCGAAACACTGAAATAGGCAAAAAAACAGCAATTCTGGGCTGGGCCTCCGGTTAATAGGTTAGTCACAAAAGTAATATAAAAATAGAAAATAAAGCCCAATATAGTCCAAAACAGTAAATAATATAGCATGGAGCAATCAAAAATTATTGATACGTCGAAGACGTATCACCCACCCACCCCCTCTCTCTTCCTTTTCTTTGATTCTTCCCCACCGGGCCGGCGCGCGACCCCGGCAGCCGCAACTAACGGATGGCCTGCGCCATCCTAGGCTCTGACGGCGTCCTCCCTGCAAGGCTTGCAGGCAGGCCCGCGCGACGCAGGCAGACTCACATGTGAGGCCGGGCGCGATGGGCGAGCAAGCGCGCTTGCTGGTGAGCGCTTGGGGTGGGCGCGGCAGGCAAGGCCGGGGCGCGTCGGACAGGTGGGATGAGCGCGCCGCAGTGCAGGGTGCTGTGCACGGGAGCGCAGGGGCGCCGTGCACAGCTGACGCGAGCAGGTGAGCGCGAGCATGCGCGGTTCGAGCACGGGGAACACGGCCCACACGGGCAACAACTGTTGCTGCTGCGGTCAGTCTGGCTGCGGTGCCTGTGCTTGTCGTCGCCGTCTGAAGGGCGGGCGCGGTCGAAGCAGCTACAGATGCAGCTGGTGCCACCTTCAATAGAAGCAGGCGCGCGGTGGCGGGCACGACAACGGCGGCTGCTGCTGCGGGTGGGTGCGTGAGCTGCCGAGGGAAGAGCGCGGGGCAGGCGTGGAGCGGACGGGAGCTGCAGCGGGCGCGAGCCAGGCTGGGCACGGCTGGTGAACACGGGTGTGCTAGCTAGCGAGCCGCCGCGTTCGCGTGCTTGCTAGCTAGCCAGCTAGCCGTCAAGTTCGCGTGCGCGCTATGCTAGCTAGCTAGCCGGCCGCCGCCGTGTGCGAGCGCAAGGCGTGCTCGTCCGCCGAGTTCGAGGGCTCTCCAACGTTTTGGTTACCCGTCAAAATTTTAAGATTTTTCACGATTACCGCGTATTTCCGTACCCCTCGGTAAATCACCATATCAAACAAAAAATATTAGTTTTTGAAAATTTTAAATTTAAACATTCAATTTACAGTACTTTACGTAGGATCTAATTAATGTCATAAGAGTTGGTTCTGGCATGTTGGTATCAACCTAGTTCCTATTTTGAGAGGTCTCTGGTTCTAATATTCGTTCATTTATTTATTTAATTCAAAATTCAACTATAAAATTTGCTCGGAATATTATCGGTATTTCTCGGTAACCGTGGTAACCACATTTATCCACCCCCTCGGTAAAATTGCCTCATTCGGTAACCGAAACCTTGGGGCTCGCAATTTCACTTCGACTACTCATCATCGGTCTGCGCACTCAACCGCTCCGGCGCTGGCGCCAGCACCAGCTTCGCCGTCTCCGCCTGCCTCCAGAACATGAGCATGGGCGAGTGCGGCGAAGCCGACGAGCGCATGTGCTTGTTGATGCATGGACATTTTGAGATGAGTCGACCCGTGCGGACATGTGCCTGCCTAGACTTCCATTTATGTCCTAGGCGGCAAACCCAACTGTTCCGTCCATGCAACGACGACCGCACCGCATCTACGGAGGAAAGATAAATGATGACGCGGGCCCACCACCAAAAGTTTCACCCTGAGAAGACTAAAAAACACTACCATTTGAGTGATCTGCGGCGCGCTCCAGAAAGGAGAGAACTCATGGCGACTGTGGAGGAGACCGGCGATGGACTCGAGTTCCTATCGAATACGGTTAACATGTATGCCCCGTAGCCCATTGTCTGCAGAGCAATGGTTGTGAATCTTTTGCGGCAGCCAGTTTTCGGGTGTCTGGATGTCCTCGCAGGTTCCCCTTGCCGGATCTTGGCGGCGGGCCGGCGGCGACTTCCGACTTGACGCCGGACGGTGAGCCAGAACCTATTGTGACGCAGCCAGCTGCTGAATCAAGCATGGGAGAGATGGGCGATGCGCCCCAGACCCTGCAATTGGCCAGCAACAACGACTGTCATGCACTAAGCTTGTCAATGACCGATTCCCAACAGTCAACTGGAAAGGATGATCCTCAAGACCCCAGCTGGACAAAAAGGTAAACTGGATTAAACGTATTCACATTAGAGTTTTCATTTTGATCATGGTTTGCTCGGTTACGGTACCTGTTGTGATGAGACTTATCTGGACTATTTAGATTTCTGAAAGTATGACTCGCTTTGTATGTTCCTCATCTGCCGCAGTTTCGTCGCAGTACCTTATTCAGAAAAAAAAATACATCCCTGTGCAGGTTCAATTAAATCATTCTCAATGTTGCAGGGTTCGTATCGGTCGAGCACCTATCGGGCGTGCACCCTGCGCTGGCGGAGTATGCGCCCTCGAAAAAACTCTTTGAGGATCTGCAAAGAACAAAACTGATACTGTGGTAGTACCCGCTATTGGAAGCAGTTTCGATTCGTTGGGAGCTACAATCTGTATTAATAGGAGATTGGATTCGGAATAAGATATGGAAAAAATAGACTGAATGTTGAAAGAAGCAAATGTATGTAGGAGATAGTATGTGGATGCTCCGTGAGTCCTAATCAAATTCATCACCCCAAATCAAAATTGTTTGGTGAAAAATGCATTGAAAATTTGTTGCTTGACTTGTACTTTCAGGGGAAACAAAAAATGGAAATACACGGACATGCCGCTGTGAGTGCCCTGCAATGATACGTTTGCTTCGATCAAGTGATAATGGATGGTACATAAGTGAGCACAGGCCATCGCACAACCATGATTTGACGGATAAGTGCGGTGAGAAGGTGTATTACCCTTCCCATAAGCATATTGATATATACACCACAGACCTTATTAGGCAGCTTAGAGAGAATAATATCAACATCAGAAAAGTGTATAATATAATTGGTAGTTTCTTTGGTTCAATGAGAAATATACCTTTTTAGTAAGCGGGCTTGGAGGGGGCTATGTGGTTAGATCAGCCGGGATCAAGCGGATGATGATGTCCGAAAAACAATGGATGTTTTTGCACAATTGGGTTCAAAAGATGTTGGTTTTCATTACAGAGTACAACCTGACAGTGAAAGTCGCATATGGAATTTATTGTGGTCAACTGGAGCAAGCAGGACGCAATACCATTACTTCATAGATGTAGTAACATTTGACACCACATACCGTACAAATCTATATGCTATGCCATTTGGATTATTTGGAGTAAACAACCACTTAACATTATCTTCGGTGGAGTGCTTGTCAGGGGTGAGACTGCTGAAAACATTTGAGTGGGTATTCAATGAATTTATCCGCATGACGGGCGGCAAGCATCCGTAAACCATACTTACTGGTGAAAAATTATTCCACATTTTTATTCCTCTACAATTTTGAAACTCCTGAAGCTAACAGTTGTAGCTCAATGGCTAAACCAGTATGATTAATACTTGTTAGTAAATCTCGATGTTTCGCATTTGACAATTTTGGTCTGCTTAATAATAAAATTGATTGATACCACATATCAGAGCAGAGCTATGGAACTTGCACTAGAGAAGGTAATGCCAGACACAACACACCGGTGGTGCAAATGGCATATTCTTAAGAAGGTGAAGGAAAAACTTGGTTCATACTATACAAAACGAAGCAACTTCAGAGCAGAGTTTCACAAAATTGTCAATCACATGCTAACTATGGAGGAGTTTGAAAGTGCATGGGAGAACCGCTGTCACAAATCTACGAAATTCAGACAAAGTGGGCAAAACCATATGCTCAAGGGATATGTGCCAGCAAGATGCCCTATGCACCTAATCGTAAGGCAGTATATGAGACTTCTTTTCGGCCGAGAAGAAAATGAGAACTATGAAGAATGGAGGACAAAAATTGTAAGTTAATTGATGTATCCATAACTGTCATTCCCACTTTGCCAAAACATGCTGCCGACTAACCATGACATTATTTGTACACAGACATCACCAGTTATGAAGGTAAAAATCTACACTCGGGCAATATTCGAGAAATTTGGCGAGATCCTCTTCAAGCAAGCAATACAAAGTAGATGAACTCGAGAAAACTTCAAAATATTATGTGCACCAATACCACCCAGAGAAGCATGACAAGTGGTGCAGGGTGATGTACACAGTGGAGGTCCTCAATCAAGGTGAAGAGCTTACATGTGAATGTGGTAACTTCGAGCACACATGATTTCTATGCTGCCATGCAGTTAAGGTACCAATATATTGCCAAAAAATTGTAGTACTACATGGCAACATCACTTGAAAAGCCATACATGATGAATTGATGATCAACTTATGTTCTGTATTTCAGGTTCTTGATTTCTTGGGTATATACAAGATACCATCAAACACATCCTCAAGAGGTGGACAAAAGATGCAAGCCATATACTTCCATAGCACGTGGCACACCTGCAGAAAGATGAGATATCAGTTAACTCCATTACATTCAGGCATTCAAATCTATACACCAATGCTTTGGACATCGTCAAACTTGGTGACGCAAATCCAATTGCATATGAATGTGCAATGGAGCTCCTTAGAGAAGCAATGGATAAATTGATGCCTTTAGCTGCTGATCATGATGGACTGGGTTTGGAACACAGAATTGAGTAGAGTAAGGCAAAAGGTACATAATAAGTGTGTTACATGGACCACAAAACGGATACGGGAGTGATGCTGAAGGTAGTGTACTTGGAAATTTCATTAGTTTATCAGCTCTAGAACGCAAACAGAAAGCAGGACGACCAACCAGCAGGAGAGACAAGCCTCCATATGATGATGGTAAAAGTAAGCACAAAAACGCTCCTTTGGTCGCTCCCGCGGGCGGCCTGGGAGCGAACCTAGCTGTGACGCCCTCGATTCAATCGTACACTAATCATGCACGCAAATGTGTACGATCAAGATCAAGGACTCACGGGAAGATATCACAACACAACTCTACAAATAAAATAAGTCATACAAGCATCATAATACAAGCCAGGGGCCTCGAGGGCTCGAATACAAGTGCTCGATCATAGACGAGTCAGCGGAAGCAACAATATCTGAGTACAGCCATAAGTTAAACAAGTTGCCATAAGATGGCTAGCACAAACCGGGATACAGACGAAGAGGACAGGCCTCCTGCTGGGGATCCTCCTAGGTCACTCCCCGGTCGCCGCCGCCGGCTGCACGTAGTAGTAGGCGCCCGAGTAGTAGTCGCCATAGGCGCGGCGTCTGCTCCTGGCTCCATCGTCGATTGCAGCAATCGAGTAGAGATAGGGGAAAAGGGGAACAAGGCAACCGTGAGTACTCATCCAAAGTACTGCAAGCAAGGAGCTACACTACATATGCATGGATATATGTGTAAAGGCCATATCGATGGACCGAATCGCAGAATGCCGAATAAGAGGGGATAGCTAGTCTTAACGAAGACTACGCTTCGGACACCGTCTGGCAATGCATGTAAGAGGACAACGGAAGTCCTCCAAGTAACATCATATAGCAATAATCCTACCCGGCAATCCCTGCTCATAACCCCGAGCGAGAGCGACCACCGGTTGTATCCGCACTTGGAAGGTGTGTTTTATCAAGTATCCGGTTCTAGTTGTCATAAGCTCAAGGTACAACTCCAAGTCGCCCTGTTATCAAGATCACGGCTATCCGAATAGATTAACTTCCCGCAGGGTGCACCATCTTACCCAAAGACGCTTGATCCCATTTGGCCGACACACTTTCTGGGTCATGCCCGCCGCGGAAGATCAACACGCCGCAGCCCCACCTAGGCACAACAGAGAGGCCAACACGCGGTCTAAACCTAAGCCGCAGGGTCAGGCCCATCGCCTCGAGCACACACTGCACGTTATGCGTCGCTGCCGGAAGCGCACCTAGCCCAATGAAAGCGTTCCAGTCCAATCCGCGCTAGCGCCGCCCGTCGTGACGTCTGAAGTATTTCGGTGATACCACGACACCGGGATACCCATAACTACTCCCGTAGATGGTTAGTGCGTATAAGCTCAGAGCCAACCCAGATCAAATACCAAGACCTCGTTAAGCGTGTTAAGTAACCATGAACGCCGAACAGGCCAGGCCCACCTCTCTCCTAGGCGGTCTCAACCTGCCTGCCGCTCCGCCACAAAGATCCACTCATGGGTGCTCCATCACCGACCCGACTTTAGTCTCACATGTATCATGTATAAGTATATAGTATATACCGTGATCACCTCCCGAGTGATCACGGCCCGATAGTATAGCACGGCGATGACAAGTATGTAGGGCCACAGATGAATGTTCTAGCATCCTATACTAAGCATATAGGATTGCGGGTAAGGTAACAATGAAGTTACAAGGACAAAGGCTATGCAGCGAAAGATAGGAGTATCCAAAACAAGAATATGCTATGCTACTCTAATGCAAGCGTAGATAAGAGTAGGCGATATCCGGTGATCAAGGGGGCTTGCCTGGTTGCTCGGCAAGAGAGAGGGGTCGTCAAGATCAGTAGTCGAACTGCCACCGCAGCGTCGGTCTCGTAGTCTCACCAAGAGAAGAGGGGAAGAAACAATGAATACACGGTAACAGATGCATAACGATGCATGACATGCCAAGAAGCGATGCTATCGTGCCCTAACGTGGTAAGAGGGTACCGGTTTAGGGGGAAAGCATCCGGAGTTATCCTGTCTCCGGACGTCTGTCGAGACGGATGAACCGGAGGAGAAAGTTTGCAGGTTCGATAGGTTAGAGGCGTGTGGTGGACGAGCGGATTGCGTATCCGGATTCGCCTCGCTCGTTACGAGCAACTTTCATGTTGAAATTATTTTAATCCGGATTACGGATTAAAAGATATGATTTATAAAAGGTTTTATTAATTTCTGGAATTTTAATTAATTATTTAATTAATTTCGAAATTGCATTTATGACATCAGCATGATGTCATGCTGACGTCATCAGTCAACAGGGTTGACTAAGTCAACCCTGACAGGTGGGTCCCGCATGTCATTCACTATTAGCTTAATTAACCTAATCAGATTAATTAACCTTAGTTAATTAAGTTAATTAATGATTAGTGCTAATTAATTCAGAATTAATTAGTTTAATTAATTACCCAATTAATTTAACTAATGATTAGGGTTAATTAATCCGGAATTAATTAGATTAATTAATTACTCAATTAATTAATTAATTAATTATTTAGTTAATTAGTTTAATTCCTTTTTATTTCCTTTTTTTAGTTTCTGTTTTATTAAAACGTTCTTTTTTTCGTTTTTGGGGGGGGTGGGGCCCACATGTCAGAGGCCCATGGCCAAACGGGCGCGGGCGACGCGGGCGTCTGGGCGTTGCCGATTCAGGCACGCTGACCAAGCCCGGTCGAGCGCGATCGAGGCGGATCGGGCGCTGGGGGCCGAGCTGGCCGAGGCCACTGGCACACCGGCGGTGAGCGACGCCACGAGAGAGGCGTCCGAGCGGGGTGGTGGCTCGGGTTCGGGCCGGGCAGCCCATGAGGGAAGGGGAGGAACGAGGCGCCGAACGAGGGGGGGAAGGGGCCTTGGGCTGGGCGGCGCTTAGGGCGCCGGAGTGGGTCGCCGTCGGAGGAGGAAGGGGAGAGGGAGCCACTCGGTGGCGGGCCGGTCGGAGCCAGCAGGGGAGGAAGAGGAACAGGGGAGCGGGGCGGTCTGTGGCGGGCGCCAATCAGCAACGGGCAGTCGGGGCCACGGCGTCGAGTGAGGAGAGCCGAGGAGCCGGAGGGGGACCGGAGGGCGTCAGTCTGGCAGGGCCGGCCGAGCCGGCCCACGACGGGGAGAGGGAGGAGGGGGGCCTCACAGGGGAGCAGGGTCTCGGCCGGTGGGCTCGGTGAGGCGGGCAGGCCGTCGGGGAGGAGGCCGGGAGGCGTTCGGCGAGGGGCGGCGAGGCCGAGCCGGACAGTGGCGGCGCCGGGCTCGGGCGCTCGAGGCGGCGACGGGAGGAGGAGAGGGGGTTCTGGCGGCGGGGCGGGGAGTGGCGCCGACGAGGTGGGGAACAGCGGGGGTTCGGTCGGGTGGATCTCCGACGAGGTGGGGGGCAGCGGGTTCGGCTCGGTCGGGGGTGCTCTGCCCCGATCCAGATCGGGTCGGGAGCGAGGGGGGGGCGAGGGGGGCGCGAGGGGGAAGTGGGGTGGTGGCTAGGGTTAGCCACCGGTGGGGGGGGGCTAAGTGGGGCGGGTGGGCCGGTGGGCCGGTGGGCCGGCCCAGGGGGGAAGGGGAATGGGCCAAAGGGGAGTGGGGAGGGGGGCCGGCTGGCTGGGCCGGAGGGGGGGTTATCCCCCTCTCTGTTTTATTTTTTTTTTTTTCTCTTTTTATTATTTTTCTTTTTTCTGTTTTGGTTTATTTAAAATGCTCTGGCATTTTATAAATATTATTGCACCCCACCAACATGAGGTTAGGTATTTTAGAAAACCCCGGAACATTTTGGAATTAGTTTTCGAAACCCTTTATCATTTGTTTCATTTTTTGATTTTGTTTTAGGACGGTTCCGAATTAACGAGAGGTTAATTAACATAACCGGGTGATTACTGTTGCATAACCATCCGGGCGTTACAAATCTCCTCCACTACAAGAAATCTCGTCCCGAGATTTAGGAGGTAGAAGGAAAGAGTGCGGGATATTCATCTCGTAGACGATCCTCGCGTTCCTGTGTGGCTTCATCTTGAGTGATTCGACCATTTGGACTTTGAGGAATTTGATCGCCTTCGGCGGGTGCGGCGTTCAGCTTGGTCGAGGATGCGGACGGATGCTCTTTATAGGAGAGGTCTGTTGCAATTCGAGCACTTCATGGTCCATTGCTCGGATTGGGTCCTTGAAGCAGCGTCGGAGTTGGGACACGTGGAACACATCGTGAACTCGAGAAAGGTTCGACGGAAGCTCCAGTTGATAAGCCACTTTTCCACGCTTTCGAGAATAGTGAAAGGGCCAATATAGCGAGGAGCTAACTTGCCCTTGATCCGGCGGTGAGCACCCTTCATTGGTGTAACGCGAAGATAGGCCTTTTCGCCAGTTGGTAGACCATGTCCTTGTGATGACGGTCATAATTACTCTTTTGACGCGATCGAGCAGTCTTAAGATTCTCGCGAATAATGCGGACTTGTTCTTCGGCATGTTGGATAATATCCGGACCGAAGAGTGGACGTTCCCCAGTTTCTGACCAGTTCAGAGGGGTTGGGCACTTTCGCCCATATAACACTTCGAAGGGGGCCATCTTCAGACTAGCTTGATAGCTATTATTATAAGAGAACTCAGCATACGGGAGAGATTCCTCCCATTTCTTGCCGAAGGAAATGACACAAGCTCGAAGCATGTCTTCGAGAATTTGGTTGACACGTTCAACTTGCCCTTGAGACTGCGGATGAAAAGCAGTACTGAAAGATAAATGAGTCCCCATAGCTTCTTGAAAACTTGCCCAGAATCTTGAAGTGAATAAGCTGCCACGGTCCGAACTGATAACCAGTGGAATACCGTGAAGTGAAACAATTCTGGACATATAGAGCGTTGCAAGCTGGCTAGCGATGATCGTTTCTTTGACCGCCGTAAAGTGAGCAACTTTAGAAAGCCGGTCAATGACGACAAGAATAGCATCATTACCTTTCTGCGATTTGGGAAATCCAGTGACGAAGTCCATTTCAACATGGTCCCATTTCCATTCGGGAATAGAGATAGGCTGCAGAGTTCCAGCAGGCCTTTGATGTTCTGCTTTGATACGACGGCAAACGTCACACTCAGAAACATATCGAGCAATGTCCTGCTTCATATTAGACCACCAGAATCTCTGTCGAATGTCTTGATACATCTTTGTACTGCCAGGATGGATACATAGAGGCGTATCATGAGCTTCTTGCATAACCTCCCGAGTCATATTCAGATTTTCCTTCTTACAAGGCACCACTAGGCGGCCTTTGAAGTACAAGGCGCCATCATCAGCAATAGTGAAGGATGAGGGATTTCCTTTCCTGACGTCTTGTTTAAGCTTGTAGACCTCAGAGTCAAATCCCTGCATTGTCTTTATGGTGCCCAAGAGATCGGGTTCAACAGCCAGGGTAAAGAGGGATCCCTGGGGAACAACACGGAGATTCATCTTGCGGAACTCCGGAGGAGGGGAGCGAAGTGCACCGGAGGAACAATATGGAGGTTCAGCTGCTGAATTCTTCAACAAGTGAGGGCTGAACTTTGTGAACTCAAGGTGGTTGCAGAAGACTTGCGGCTCAAGGCATCAGCCATTACATTAGCCTTGCTCGGCGTATAGGAAATACCCAAATCAAAGTCTGCAATGCTCCATCCATCTCTGCACGACGGAGGTTCAGGTCTGGCTGAGTAAACAGATACTTCAGACTTTGGTGATCAGTGTAGATCTCGCAACGATTACCGAGAAGGTAATGTCGCCACTGCTTTAGGGCATGAATGACTGCAGCAAGTTCGAGGTCGTGAACTGGGTAGTTCTCCTCGTGAGGGCGCAACTGTCGAGAGGCATAAGCAACTACTTTGCGCTCTTGCATTAGGACACCGCCTAAACCTTGACGAGATGCGTCGCGATAAATGACGAAGTCCTTCTTAGTATCGGAGGAGCTAGCACTGGGGCAGTTGTCAACTTGTCTTTGAGTGCCTGGAAACTTTCCTGACACTTATCAGTCCATTGGAACTTGACGCCTTTATGCAATAGATTAGTCAGAGGCTCGGCAATCTTGGAGAAGTTCTCGACGAATCGACGGCAATAGTCAAGAGACCGAAAAACTTCGACTTGCTTAACGTTCTTCGGAGGAGTCCAATCGAGAATAGCCTGAACTCGTTCAGGGTTGACGGCAATACCATCCTTAGAGATGACATGTCCAAGGTAGGTTACTTCGGGAAGCCAGAATTCACACTTGGAGAACTTGGCATAGAGTTGATGCTCTCGTAGCTTTTCCAGCACAAGACGAAGATGTTCAGCATGTTCTTCTTCATTCTTGGAATAGATCAGGATATCATCCAGATAAACCACGACGAACTTGTCGAGGTAATCCATGAATATATAGTTCATCAGGCGAGAGAAGGTGGCTGGAGCATTGGTTAAGCCGAAAGACATGACGGTGTACTCGTATGAACCATAACGAGTCACAAATGCGGTCTTGGGGATATCCTCCTCGCGAACACGGATCTGGTGGTAACCCAACCTCAAGTCGAGTTTGAGAACACCGATTTAACCAGCCAGTTGATCATAAAGATCATTGATCCGAGGAAGAGGATACTTATTCGAATGGTAGCTTGATTTATGGGACGGTAGTCTTGGACCAATCGGTTTGTCCCATCCTTCTTCTTGACAAAGAGAGAAGGTGCTCCCCAAGGAGAGCAACTTGGGCGAATGAAACCGCTTTGAAGAGATTTGTCGATTTCCTCCTTTAGTTCAAGGAGTTCATGCGGCGGCATCTTGTAGGGACGCTTGGCTATAGGAGTGGTGCACGGTTTCAAGTCGATGACGAATTCGACAGCTCTAGCAGGGGAATCCTGGAAGTTCTTCAGAAAGACGTCTTGGAAATCGCAAGCAGCAGTGAATGTTTTCAATTCCCTCGAGGGTGCGGCGTTCAATGCATTCAATGCATAGAGCCTTGCCTCGGCATCTTGAACCGCATTTAGCATTGTAGCTTACGATTTCATCGAAGGGTGCAGCAGATGGACGGTCTTAGTGGCGCAAACGATTGACGCCGATGCGCTTTCAACCAATCCATCCCCAAAATGAGGTCGATGTTAGGCGTCTTCGGATAATGGGGAGGCATAGAATTCCAACCCTTCGATTTCCACGGGACGCCGACGCCAACCATGGAGGTTTGACATTGCCCCAATGGGGTTTTACCACTACCAAGAGTTCATCTCTTCACACTTAACGTCGTTTTGTATGCAAAGTCCTCGACATGAATGAATGCGATGCTCTGAATCGAATAAAAAGATGCAGGTACTGAATTTACGAGGAGTGTACCCATCACGATGAGCAGGCTGGTCTTGAGCTTCGTTCGGATCAACGTGGTTGGCCTGAGCTTGCCCATAAGACTTGCCGGTGTTGTTGCGGTTCGGGCGTTTCCACGGCCGATTCTTTGGAAGGGCCGATTGATTCGGTTCGGTTTGCATTCTCTAGCACGGTGCCTGGCTGTCCGCACCAAGCATAAGCCATTATTGGGAGTGGGAACAGGAGCTTGGGGTGGTGGAGCTGGAAGCTTCGGCTGCTTAGTTGTAGGCAGACGAGGTGTAGCATAGTTCTGCTTTGGAGCAGATGCATTCGGCTGGTACATGCTGTTGGGAATCCATATCTTGCGCTTCTGCGAGGACGGGCTCAAGATGAGCCCGTGTCGCAGTTGCGCTGTTAGAGCTCTGGTATTCCTGCGGACCAGTTTCGACATTGATAGCTTTGTTCACCAAGGTGGCGAAATCAGCAAAGTCGTGCACTAGTAGTGCGAGCTTGATGTCGCTTGAAGACCGCCACGGAACTTCTCTGTCTGCGTGCATCCGTTGCAATATCCTCTTGACAGATAGCGAGACAAGTCCAAGAACTCTCGCTGATAGGCTTCAACAGACTTGTTGCCTTGGGTGAGGTTGCGGAACTCACGCTTCTTCCGTCCATGACCCCTTGAGGATGAAGCGGCGCGGAAGGCAGCCTGGAAGTCTGGCCAGTGATGAGTGTTCCACCGGCGAGTACGCGGTGGCTGTCCCACCATTGAGCTGCGGGTCCCTTCAGGAAGAAGGAAGCAAAGGTGACATAGCTGGCAGGGGCTACATCAGCAGACTCCATCTCATAGGTGATGTCACGGAGCCAGTCATCAGCATCCAGTGGCTGAGTTGAGCTGCGGTAAACGCTAGGGTTCAGGCGTATGAATTCCTGCAGAGTTGTTCCGTTTGGGTGCTGGTGCATATTGGGGCGAGGGAACTGAGCCATCATGTTCTCCATGAACTGGCGATTCATCTCAAGCTGTTGTATCATACCAGCCATGTACTCAAAGCGGTGGTGGGAAGTTGGCACCACGCCACGACCTGCTGGCCTAACCATCCTGCTATTATATAACAGGTAGTTCAGCATTTGAGAAATTAAGCAAGAGACAGAATCATTCATGATGAAACATGCATAATGAAAGCGAAGATGATGGGAACTACATAGTAGTTGGCATATCTTACAAAAGGAATCATGCATAGAGTTCGATACATAGAGTCCAATTACATAGACTACTACATCATAGGCGGCACACAGTGCTCGCATGGCGAATACATCAAATGCTAACAAGCAAGTCTACATCAGTCCCACGCTGCATCATGGAGGTAGTCAGAGCTGAAAGCTGGTAGTCTTGCGGCAAAGATAGTCCTCCACGCCGGTGACACAGGGGCGTGGATACTCGTGCTGAATCCGGCGTCCAGTGTGGCGAAAAGGGCCAAGGCGGAGAGTAGCCTCCCACGCCCGCCAACCGACACCTGGGGCATCACGGTCTGGCTGGGTAGATCGCAGAACGCGGCAGCTCTCCTGAACGGACAAAGGGTGCATCAGCGTCGAGCACGGTAGAGGTGCCGACGGGTGATGTACAACTCGTGGCGGAGAGCTCGGTTAGCTCGATCCAGCCCATCGAATCATGCGTAACAAAGTTACGATGGTGGAAGGGCTCTCTGGTGACGATGGTATAGGCAGCGGTGTAGTAACCCTCCTCACCAACATCGACGCGATAGCAATGTGCCCAAAGGGAGGTGTCCAACTCGATACTCGCACGAAGACGTGTCGAGCAGCATAAGCAGCATCGTGGACTGCCATATCGATGGTCACTCCAACACCATGTGCGGTGTGCAGCACGATGAGTGGACTCATACTCCCGAGTAGAGGTGGACGATGGCGGCATCTGCTCTGGTTGTAGTCCCGGTACTCCTCATAGACGGTGTACTCAGGGTGCCAGCGATAACCCAGATAGGTCATCATCTCGGCTAGCACCGCAGTGATCCCGAGGCACCAATGGCCGTCGTGTGGCGCATTTACCTGCCTCGTGGGTTCCATCTGAAAACAAAGACGTTTCAAAGGAGTCAAATGACAAGTGTGGAAATTGCTCAAATACAATTCCAAAAACAACTTAGGCTATATCCAACTTTGGGGTGAATGCGGTCACGGGATCCTAGTGATAGTTAGTAAAATCGTTTAACCCGAGTAGAAGAGAGTTCGAGTCCCGAGTAAAGGTCGAGGAGTAAAAGATCCTAGTACCACCCGATGGCGGCGTGGGCCCGTAAGGCACACAGCCAAGTTAGTAAGAGTTTTGCAATGTCTAGACTCGACTTGACCAAGGAGTGTGGAAGGGGATTCCTACAGCAGTCGGCTCGATACCAATCTCAGACGCCCTCGATTCAATCGTACACTAATCATGCACGCAAATGTATGCGATCAAGATCAAGGACTCACGGAAGATATCACAACACAACTCTACAAATAAAATAAGTCATACAAGCATCATAATACAAGCCGGGGGCCTCGAGGGCTCGAATACAAGTGCTCGATCATAGACGAGTCAGCGGAAGCAACAATATCTGAGTACGACATAAGTTAAACAAGTTGCCATAAGATGGCTAGCACAAACCGGGATCAGATCGAAGAGGACAGGCCTCCTGCACAGGATCCTCCTAGGTCACTCCTGGTCGTCGTCGCCGCTGGCTGCACGTAGTAGTAGGCGCCTCGAGTAGTAGTCGCCATAGGCGGCGGCGTCGCCCTGGGCTCCATCGTCGATTGCAGCAATCGAGTAGAGATAGGGGAAAAGGGGAACAAGGCAACCGTGAGTACTCATCCAAAGTACTGCAAGCAAGGAGCTACACTACATATGCATGGATATATGTGTAAAGGCCATATCGATGGACTGAACTGCAGAATGCCGTAATAAGAGGGGATAGCTAGTCTTAACGAAGACTACGCTTCGACACCGTCTTGCAATGCATGTAAGAGGACAACGGAAGTCCTCCAAGTAACATCATATAGCAATAATCCTACCCGCAATCCCTGCCATAACCCCGAGCGAGAGCGACCACCGGTTGTATCCGCACTTGGAAGGGTGTGTTTTATCAAGTATCCGGTTCTAGTTGTCATAAGCTCAAGGTACAACTCCAAGTCGCCCACATTATCAAGATCACGGCTATCCGAATAGATTAACTTCCCTGCAGGGTGCACCATCTTACCCAAAGACGCTTGATCCCATTTGGCGGACACACTTTCTGGGTCATGCCCGCCGCGGAAGATCAACACGCCGCAGCCCCACCTAGGCACAACAGAGAGGCCAACACGCGGTCTAAACCTAAGCGCCAGAGGGTGCAGGGCCCATCGCCTCGAAAGCACACTCAAGCGTTATGTGACGCGCCGAAGCGACCTAGCCAAAGAAAGCGTTCCAGTCCAATCCGGTAGCGCGCGCCCGTCGCCGACGTCTGAAGTACTTGCCGATACCACGACGCCGGATACCCATAACTACTCCCGCGTAAATGGTTAGTGCGTATAAGCTCGAGCCAACCCAGATCAAATACCAAGACCTCGTTAAGCGTGTTAAGTAACATGAACGCCCGAACAGGCCAGCCCACCTCTCTCTAGGCGGTCTCAACCTGCCTGCCGCCTCCGCCACAAAGATCCACTCATGGTGCTCCATCACCCGACCCGACTTTAGTCTCACATGTATCATGTATAAGTATATAGTATATACCGTGATCACCTCCCGAGTGATCACAGCCCGATAGTATAGCACGCGCATGCACAAGTATGTAGGGCCACAGATGAATGTTCTAGCATCCTATACTAAGCATATAGGATTGCGTAAGGTAACAACGAAGTTACAAGGACAAATGCTATGCAAAGATAGGAGTATCCAAAACAAGAATATGCTATGCTACTCTAATGCAAGCAGTGTAGATAAGAGTAGGCGATATCTGGTGATCAAGGGGGCTTGCTGGTTGCTCGCAAGAGAGAGGGTCACAAGACTTGTAGTCGAACTGCCACCGCAGCTGCGTGGTCTCGTAGTCTACCGAAGAGAAGAGGGGGAAGAAACAATGAATACACGGTAACAGATGCATAACGATGCATGACATGCCAAGAAGCGATGCTAGGCGTGCCCTAACGTGGTAAGAGGGGTACTGGTTTAGGGGGGAAAGCATCCGGAGTTATCCTGCTCCTGACGTCTGTCGAGACGGATGAACCGGAGGAGAAAGTTTGCAGTTCGATAGGTTAGAGGCGTGTGGTGGACGAGCGGATTGCGTGTCCGGATTCGCCTCGCTGCTCGAGCAACTTTCATGTTGAAATTATTTTAATCCGGATTACGGATTAAAAGATATGATTTATAAAAGGTTTTATTAATTTCTGGAATTTTAATTAATTATTTAATTAATTTCGAAATTGCATTTATGACATCAAGATGATGTCATGCCGACGTCATCGATCAACAGGGTTGACTAAGTCAACCTGACATGTGGGTCCCGCATGTCATTCACTATTAGCTTAATTAACCTAATCGATTAATTAACCTTAGTTAATTAAGTTAATTAATGATTAGTGCTAATTAATTCAAATTAATTAGTTTAATTAATTACCCAATTAATTTAACTAATGATTAGGTTAATTAATCCGAATTAATTAGATTAATTAATTACTCAATTAATTAATTAATTAATTAATTAGTTAATTAGTTTAATTCCTTTTATTTCCTTTTTTAGTTTCGCTTTATTAAAACGTTTTTTTTCGCTTTTGGGGGTGGGGCCCCACGCCGAGGCCCATGGCCAAGCAGGCGCGGGCGACGCGGCGATCTGGCGCTGCTCGATTCGGCACTGACCCAAGCCCGGTCGGGGCGCGATCGAGGCGGATCGAGCGGGCTAGGCGGAGCTACCGAGGCCACAGGCCGCCACGGTGGTGAGCGACGCCATGCGGAGAGGCGCCGAGGGGTGGTGGCTCGGGTTCGGCGGGGCAGCGCCATGAGGAAGGGGAGGAACGAGGCGCCGAACGAGGGGGAAGGGGCCTTGGGGCTCAGGCGCTTAGGGCCGGAGTGGGTCGCCGTCGGTGGGGAGGGGGGAGAGGAGCCACTCGGTGGCCGGGCGGTCGGAGCCAGCGGGGGAGGAAGAGGGAACGGGGGCGGGGCGGTCTGGCCATGGCGCCTGAACCAGCCGCGAGGGGCGGTCGGGGCCACGCGTCAGCGAGGAGAGCCGAGGAGCCGGAGGGGGGACGAGGGGGCGTCAGTCTGTGGAGGGACGGCCGGGCCGGGCCGACGGGGAGAGGGAGGAGAGGGGGGCCTCACAGGGGGGAGGCGGTCTCGGCCGGTGGGCTCGGTGGGCGGGCAGGCCGTCGGGAGGAGGCCGGGGCGCGTCGGCGAGGGCGGGCGAGGCCGAGCCGGACCATGATGTGGCGGCCGGGCTCGGGGGGGGCCCGAGGCGGCGACGGGAGGAGGAGAGGGGTTCCGGCGGCGGGGCAAGGGGAGTGGCGCCGACGAGGTGGGGAACGGCGGGGGTTCGGTCGGGTGGATCTCCGACGAGGTGGGGGGAACGGGGTTCGGCTCGGTCGGGGTGATCTGCCCGATCCAGATCGGCCGGGAGCGAGGGGGGCGAGGGGGCGCGAGGGGTGGGGTGGTGGCTAGGGTTAGCCACCGTGGGGGCTAAGTGGGCGGTGGGCGGTGGGCGATGGGCCGCCCAGAAAGGAATGGGCCAAAGGGAGTGGGGGGGGGCGGCTGGTCATGCGGAGGGTTATCCCCTCTGCTTTTTTTTTTTTCTTTTCTCTTTTTATTATTTTTCTTTTTTCTGTTTTGGTTTATTTAAAATGCTCTGGCATTTTATAAATATTATTGCACCCCACCAACATGAGGTTAGGTATTTTAGAAAACCCCGGAACATTTTGGAATTAGTTTTCGAAACCCTTTATCATTTGTTTCATTTTTTGATTTTGTTTTAGGACGGTTCCGAATTAACGAGAGGTTAATTAACATAACCGGGTGATTACTGTTGCATAACCATCCGGGCGTTACACTAGCCGCTGCCGCCAGCGCCACAGCCCCCGTCCCCCTGCTATGTCTTGAGCTTGCGTTGGCTCCCTGGATGTTTTCATGGTACGTAGGTATATATAGGAGGAAGAAGTACGTCGGTGGCCGCTCGTGGGGCCCAGGAGAAAGGGGCGCGCCCAGGAGGGGTGGGCGCGCCCTCCTATCTCCTGGCCGCCTCGTTTGCTTCTTGACTTGCACTCCAAGTTCTCCGGATCACGTTCGTTCCAAAAATCACGCTCCCGAAGGTTTCATTCTTTTGGACTCCGTTTGATATTCCTTTTCTTCAAAATACTGAAATAGGCAAAAAAACAGCAATGCGGGCTGGGCCTCCAGGTTAGTAGGTTAGTCCCAAAAATGATATAAATATGTAAAATAAAGCCCATAAACATCCAAAAGGGGTAATATAATATCATGGAACAATAAAAAATTATAGATACGTTGGAGACGTATCAAGCATCCCCAAGCTTAATTCCTACTCGTCCTCGAGTAGGTAAATGATAAAAATTTGATGTGGAATGCTACCTAGCATAATTCTCAATGTAATTTTCTTTATTGTGGCATGATTGTTCAGATCCAAATGATTCAAGATAAAAGCTTATAAAACATAAAAATAATAATGCTTCGAAGCATACTAACAAATAATCATGTCCTATCAAAATAGCATAGCCAAAGAAAGCTTATCCCTACAAAATCATATAGTTAGGCCATGCTTCATTTTCATTACACAACATACTCCCATCATGAACAACCCCGATGACGAGCCGAGCAATTGGTTCATACTTTTTACGCGCTTCAGCTTTTTCAACTCTTACGCAATACATGAGCGTAAGCCATGGACATAGCACTATGGTGGTATTTGGTGGTGGTTGTGAGGACAAAAAGGGAGAAGATAGTCTCACATCAACTAGGTGTATCAACGGGCTATGGAGATGCCCATCAATAGATAACAATGTGAGTGAGTAGGGATTGCCATGCAACGGATGCACTAGAGCTATAAATATATGAAAGCTCAACAAGAGAAACTAAGTGGGTGTGCATCCAACTTGCTTGCTCACGAAGACCTAGGGCATTTTGAGGAAGCCCATCATTGGAATATACAAGCCAAGTTCTATAATGAAAAATTCCCACTTAGTATATGAAAGTGACAACATGGGAGACTCTCTATCATGAAGATCATGGTGCTACTTTGAAGCACAAGTGTGGAAAAAGAGATAGTAGCATTGTCCCTTCTCTCTTTTTTCTCTCATTTATATTTTTTCTCTTTTTTTCTTTTTTTCTTTTTTTCTTTGGCCTTTCTTTTTTTGGCCTTTCTCCCCTTTTTTCTTTTTCTCTTTTTTTTTCTTTTAAAGTCCGAAATCTCATCCCGACTTGTGGGGGAATCATAGTCTTCATCATCCTTTCCTTACTAGGACAATGCTCTAATAATGAAGATCATCACACTTTTATTGATTTACAACTCAAGAATTACAAAGCTAAAACAAGATATGACTCTATATGAATGCCTCCGGCGGTGTACCGGGATATGCAATGAATCAAGAGTGACATGTATGAAAATTATGAAGGTGGCTTTGCCACGAATACGATGTCAACTACATGATCATGCAAAGAGCAATATGACAATGATGAAGCGTGTCATAATAAACGGAACGGTGGAAAGTTGCATGGCAATATATCTCGGAATGGCTATGGAAATGCCATAATAGGTAGGTATGGTGGCTGTTTTGAGGAAGGTAAATAATGGGTGCATGATACCGGCGAAAGTTGCGCGGCACAATAGAGGCTAGCAAAGTGGAAGGGTGAGTGTGTGTATATCCATGGACTCACATTAGTCATAGAACTCATATACTTATTGCAAAAGTCTACTTATCCCTCGAAGCAAAGTACTACTACGCATGCCCCTGGAGGGATAGATTGGTAGGAAAAGACCATCGCTCATCCCTGACTGCCACTCATAAGGAAGACAATCAAAAGAGCACCTCATGCAACAAATTTGTCACACAACTTTTACCATACGTGCATGCTACGGGACTTGCCAACTTTAACACAAGTATTTATCAATTTCATAATTACCCACTAGCATGACTCTAACATTACCACCTCTATATCTCAAAACAATTATCAAGCATCAAATTGATCCTAGTGTTTTATGCACTTTCTATGATAGTTTTTATTATATCCAACTTGGATGCTCATCATTCTAGGACCAAATTTGTAACCATAGCAAATACCATGTTGTTCTAAAAGACTCTCCAAATAATATAAGTGAAGCATGAGAGACTAGCAATTTCTTCAAAATTAAGCCACCGCCATGATCTAAAAAATATAAGTGAAGTACTAGAGCAAAAACTATCAAGCTCAAAAGATATAAGTGAAGCACATAGAGTATTCTAACAAATTCAATCAAGTGAGCTTCTACCAAAAGGTGTGTACAGCAAGGATGATTGTGGAAAACTAAAAACCAAATACTAATATCATACAAGACGCTCCAAGCAAAAAAACATATATCATGAACAGAAAGTTTCTGGAATTTTCAGCAAAATCAAATAATTACTATCCAAGAAGATCCTATAGGTTAAACTTGGCACAAACACTAATTAAAACATAAAAACACATCTAAACAGAAGGTAGATGCAAAATTTATTCCTAAACAGAAGCAAAAACAAAAAAACACAAATAAAATTGGGTTGCCTCCCAACTAGCGCTATCGTTTAACGCCCCTAGCTAGGCATAAAAGCGAAGATAGATCTAAGTAGTGCCATCTTTGGCACTAAATTCATAAGTAGCCCGCATAATAGATTCATAAGGTAATTTGACTTTCTTTATTGGAAAGTGCTCCATGCCTTTCCTTAATGGAAATTGGAATCTAATATTCCCTTCCTTCATATCAATAATCGCGCCAATCGTTCTAAGGAAAGGTCTACCAAGAATATAGGGCAAGAAAGATTGCAATCTATATCAAGAACAATAAAATCTACGAGCACCAAATTTATATTTGCAACAATGAGAACATCATTGATCCTTCCCATTAGCTTTTTAATGGTGGAATCCGCAAGGTGCAAATTTAAAGAGCAACCATCAAGATCATGGAAACCTAGAATATCACATAAAGTTTTCGGAATCGTGGAAACACTAGCACCCAAATCACACAAAGCAAAACACTCATAATCTTTAATTTGAATCTTTATAGTAGGTTCCCACTCATCATTAAGTTTTCTAGGTATAGAAACTTCCAAATTAAGTTTTTCATCATAAGATTGCATCAAGGCATCAACAATATGTTTGGTAAAAGCTTTATTTTGACTATAAGCATGAGGAGAATTAACAACGGATTGCAACAAGGAAATACAACCTTCTAAAGAACAATTATCATAATCAAATTCCTTTAAATCTGAGATAGTGGGTTCAATGCTATTTAAAGTCATGACCTCTCCAATCCCACTTTTACCAAATTTAGCATCAAGATCTAAAACTCCGAATTCTTGGGACGCCTTCTAACTAAAGTTGACTCATCTCCAGTCCCATTATTATCAAGATTCATATTGCAAAACAAAGATATAATAGGAGACACATCAATAACTTTAAGATCTTCATCATTATTTTCATGAAAACTAGAAGAACACGCCTTTACAAAGCAATCTTTCTTAGCACGCAATCTAGCGGTTGTTTCCTTGCACTCATCAATGGAAATTCTCATGGCCTTGAGACTCATTGATATCATGCTTAGGAGGAGTAGATCTAAGTTTAAGAGAATCAACATCAAGCGAAAGTCTATCAACGTTCCTAGCCAAATCATCAACTTTGAGCAATTTTTCTTCAAGCAAAGCATTAAAATTCTTTTGAGAAATCATAAATTCTTTCACACTATTCTCAAAACCAGAGGGCATCTTATTAAAATTACCATAGGAATTATTGTAGGAATTTCCATAATTATTAGAGGAATTACTAGGGAACGGTCTAGGATTAAAGTTTCCTCTATAAGCATTGTTTCCAAAACTATTCCTACCAACAAAATTCACATCCATAGATTCATTATTATTCTCAATCGAAGTAGACAAAGGCATATCATTGGGATCAAGAGGGGTATTTTTAGTAGCAAACAACTTCATAAGTTCATCCATCTTTCCACTCAAAACATTGATTTCTTCTATAGCATGCACTTTTTTACTAGAAGATCTTTCTGTGTGCCATTGAGAATAATTAGCCATAATATTATCAAGAAGTTTTGTAGCATCTCCTAATGTGATTTCCATAAACGTGCCTCCCGCGGCCGAATCCAAAAGATTTCTAGAAGCAAAGTACAAACCGGCATAAAAAATTTGTATGATCATCCATAAATTCAAACCATGAGTAGGGCAATTGCGAATCATCAATTTCCTTCCTTCCCAAGATTGGGCAACATGCTCATGATCAAGTTGTTTAAAATTCATAATATCGTTCCTAAGAGTGATAATCTTAACGAGAGGAAAATACTTAGAGATAAAAGCATCTTTGCACTTGTTCCAAGAATCAATACTATTTTTAGGCAAAGACGAAAACCAAATTTTAGCACGATCTCTAAGTGAAAACGGAAATAACTTCAACTTAACAATATCATTATCCGTATCTTTCTTCTTTTGCATATCACACAAATCAACAAAGTTGTTTAGATGAGTAGCGGCATCTTCGCTAGGAAGGCCGGCGAATTGATCTTTCATAACAAGATTCAGCAAAGCAGTATTGATTTCACAAGACTCAACATCATTAAGAGGAGCAATCGGAGTACTAAGGAAATCATTATTATTGGTATTGGAGAAATCACACAATTTGGTATTATCTTGCGCCATGGCAACAAGTAATCCAACACACAAGCAAACGTAAAAAGGCAAGCGAAAAGAGAGGAGGAGATTGGGAAAGAGAGGGCAAATAAAACGGCAAGGGTGAAGTGGGGGAGAGGAAAACGAGAGGCAAATGGAAAATAATGTAAATGCGAAGGAGATGAGTTTGTGATGGGTACTTGGTATGTCTTGACTTGAGCGAAGACCTCCCCGGCAACGGCGCCAGAAATCCTTCTTACTACGTCTTGAGCTTGCGTTGGCTCCCTGGATGTTTTCGGGGTACGTAGGTATATATAGGAGGAAGAAGTACGTCGGTGGCCGCTCGTGGGGCCCAGGAGAGAAGGGGCGTGCCCAGGAGGGGTGGGCGCGCCCTCCTGTCTCCTGGCCGCCTCGTTTGCTTCTTGACTTGCACTCCAAGTTCTCCGGATCACGTTCGTTCCAAAAATCACGCTCCCGAAGGTTTCATTCCGTTTGGACTCCGTTTGATATTCCTTTTCTTCAAAATACTGAAATAGGAAAAAAAAACAGCAATACGGCTGGGCCTCCGGTTAGTAGGTTAGTCCCAAAAATGATATAAATATGTAAAATAAAGCCCATAAACATCCAAAAGGGGTAATATAATAGCATGGAACAATCAAAAATTATAGATACGTTGGAGACGTATCACCCCCTCCCCTCGCCGTCGCCAGAGGGCGTAGCTGGGCAAAACCCAGGTGGCGATAGCAGCGGGGCCTTCCCTCCTCTCGCTCAGATTTGGGTGGCGCGGGCTGCCCGAATCGGCAGGGGTTCATGTTGGGGAACAAAATTTCCTACGATCACGCAAGATCTATCGAGGAGAAGCATAGAAACGAGCGGGGAGAGTGTGTCCACGTACCCTCGTAGACCAGAAGCGGAAGCGTTTAGTAACACGGTTGATGTAGTCGAACATCTTCGGGATCCAACCGATCAAGTACCGAACGCACGACACCTCCGTGATCTGAACACGTTCAGCTCAGTGACGTCCCTCGTACTCTTGATCCAGCTGAGGCCGAGGGAGAGTTTCATCATCACAACGGCGTGGTGACGGTGATGATGAAGTTACGACACAAGGCTTCGCCTAAGCACTACGATAATATGACAGAGGTGGAAAACTGTGGAGGGGGGCACCGCACACGGCTAAAGATCAACTTGTCTGTCTATGGGGTGCCCGGTGCCCCCCTCCCCTGTATATAAAGGAGGGGAGGAGGAGGCCGGCCGGCCACAAGGGGCACGCCAAGGGGGGAGGAATCCTACTCCTAGTAGGAGTAGGTTTCCTCCTTTCCTAGTCCAAGTAGGAGAAGGGGGGAAGGAGGAGGAGGAGAGAAGGAAGGAGGGGGGCGCCGCCCCTCCCCTTGTCCAATTCGTATTGGGGCAAGGGGGTGTGCGCCACCTCCTGGCCAGCCCTCTCTCTTCTCCACTAAGCCCCATAAGGCCCAATAGCTTCCGGGGGGTCCGGTAACCCCCGATACTCCAAAACTTATCCGATACGACCCGAACCATTCCGGTGTCCAAATATAACCTTCCAATATATGAATCTTTATGTCTCGACCATTTTGAGACTCCTGATCGTGTCCATGATCTCATACGAGACTTCGAACAACCTTCGGTTCATCAAATCACATAAACTCATAATACCAATTGTCATCGAACGTTAAGCGTGCGGACCCTACGGGTTCGAGAACTATGTAGACATTACCGAGTCACATCTCCGGTCAATAACCAATAGCGGAACCTGAATGCTCATATTGGCTCCTACATATTCTTCGAAGATCTTTATCGGTCAAACCGCATAACAACATACGTTGTTCCCTTTATCATCGGTATGTTACTTGCTCGAGATTTGATCATCGGTATCATCATACCTAGTTCAATATCGTTACCGGCAAGTCTCTTTACTCATTCCGTAATGCATCATCCCATAACTAACTCATTATTCACATTGCTTGCAAGGCTTACAGTGATGTGCATTACCGAGAGGGCCCAAAGATACCTCTCATACAATCGGAGTGACAAATCCTAATCTCGATCTATGCCAACTCAACAAACACCATCTGAGATACCTGTAGAGCATCTTTACAATCACCCAGCTATGTTGTGACGTTTGATAGCACACTAAGTGTTCCTCCGGTATTCGGGAGTTGCATAATCTCATAGTCATAGGAACATGTATTAGTCATGAAGAAAGCAATAGCAATAAACTAAACGATCATAGTGCTAAGCTAACGGATGGGTCTTGTCCATAACATCATTCTCTAATGATGTGATCCGGTTCATCAAATGACAACACATGTCTATGGCTAGGAAACTTAACCATCTTTGATTAACGAGCTAGTCTAGTAGAGGCATACTAGGGACACTGTGTTTGTCTATGTATTCACACATGTACTAAGTTTCCGATTAATATAATTCTATCATGAATAATAAACATTTATCATGATATAAGGAAATATAAATAACAACTTTATTATTGCCTCTAGGGCATATTTCCTTCAGTCTCCCACTTGCACTAGAGTCAATAATCTAGACTACACAATAATGATTCTAACACCCATGGAGTCTTGGTGTTGATCATGTTTTCCTCGTGCAAGAGGCTTATTCAACGGGTCTGCAACATTCAGATCTGTATGTATCTTGCAAATCTCTATGTCTCTGTCCTTGACTTGATCGCGGATGGAATTGAAGCGTCTCTTGATGTGCTTGGTTCTCTTGTGAAATCTGGATTCCTTTGCCAAGGCAATTACACCAGTATTGTCACAAAAGATTTTCGTTCGACCCGATGCACTAGGTATGACACATAGATCGGATATGAACTCCTTCATCCAGACTCCTTCATTTGCTGCTTCCGAAGCAGCTATGTACTCCGCTTCACACGTAGATCCCGCCACGACGCTCTGTTTGGAACTGCACCAACTTACAGCTCCTCCATTTAATATAAATACGTATGCAGTTTGTGACTTAGAGTCATCCGGATCAGTGTCAAAGCTTGCATCGACGTAACCATTTACGACGAGATCTTTGTCACCTCCATAAACGAGAAACATATCCTTAGTTCTTTTCAAGTATTTCAGGATGTTCTTGACTGTTGTCCAGTGATCCACTCCTGGATTACTTTGGTACCTCCCTGCTGAACTAATAGCAAGGCACACATCAGGTCTGGTACACAGCATCGCATACATGATAGAACCTATGGCTGAAGCATAGGGAATGACTTTCATTTTCTCTCTATCTTCTGCAGTGGTCGGGCATTGAGTTTGACTCAACTTCACACCTTGTAACACAGGCAAGAACCCTTTCTTTGCTTGATCCATTTTTAACTTCTTCAAAACTTTATCAAGGTATGTGATTTCTGAAAGTCCAATTAAGCGTCTTGATCTATCTCTATCGATCTTGATGCCTAAGCACCTTCACCGAGGTCTTTCACTGAAAAATTCTTATTCAAGTGTCCTTTTATGTCATTCAGAAATTCAGTATCATTTCCGATCAACAATATGTCATCCACATATAATATCAGAAATGCTACAGAGCTCCCACTCACTTTCTTGTAAATACAGGCTTCTCCAAAAGTCTGTATAAAATCATATGCTTTGATCACACTATCAAAGCATATATTCCAACTCCGAGATGCTTGCACCAGTCTATAAATGGATCGATGGAGCTTGCACACTTTTTTAGCACCCTTTGGATCGACAAAACCTTCTGGTTGCATCATATACAACTCTTCTTTAAGATATCCATTAAGCGATGCAGTTTTGACATCCATTTGCCAAATTCCATAATCATAAAATGCGGCAATTGCTAACATGATCGGACGAACTTAAGCATCGTTGCGGGTGAGAAAGTCTAATAGTAGTCAACTCCTTGAACTTGTCAAAAACCTTTCGCAACAAGTCAAGCTTTGTAGACAGTAACATTACCGTCATCGTCAGTCTTTTTCTTAAAAATCCATTTATTCTCTATGGCTTGCCGATCATCGGGCAAGTCGACCAAAGTCCACACTTTGTTCTCATACATGGATCCCATCTCAGATTTCATGGCCCCAAGCCATTTCGCGGAATCTAGGCTCATCATCGCTTCCTCATAGTTCGTAGGTTCGTCATGGTCAAGTAACATGACTTACAGAACAGGATTACCATACCACTCCGGTGCGGATCTTACTCTAGTTGACCTACGAGGTTCGGTAGTAACTTGATCAGAAGTTTCATGATCATTATCATTAGCTTCCTCACTAATTGGTGTAGGAATGACTGGAACTGATTTCTGTGATGAACTACTTTCCAATAAGGGAGCAGGTACAATTACCTCATCAAGTTCTACTTTCCTCCTACTCACTTCTTTCGAGAGAAACTCCTTCTCTAGAAAGGATCCATTCTTAGCAATGAATATCTTGCCTTCGGATTTGTGATAGAAGGTGTACCCAACAGTCTCCTTTGGGAATCCTATGAAGACACATTTCTCCGATTTGGGTTCGAGCTTATCAGGTTGAAGACTTTTCACATAAGAAACGCCCCAAACTTTAAGAAACGACAACTTGGGTTTCTTGCCAAACCACAGTTCATATGGTGTCGTCTCAACGGATTTAGATGGTGCCCTATTTAACGTGAATGCAACCGTCTGTAAAGCATAATCCCAAAACGATAGCGGTAAATTAGTAAGAGACATCATAGATCGCACCATATCTAATAAAGTGCGGTTACGACGTTCGGACATTGTAAGTGCATCTAGTGCCCCTTAGTGATTTTGGTGTATTGAAGACTTATAGGTTAAGGATCTAATGCGTTTGTAAGTGTACACAGGTCTATAAGTCTATGAGGAGTTTGATGTTTACAGAGAAAGTCGACCCCTAAAAATGAAGTTCTTCGATCAAGACTTTGATATTCAAGACTTTAGAAGACTTTGAAAGTGAAGAAATTGGTGTGACCTTGAAGACTTGGTATTCATTTGAGGAACATGAAGCGTGAAGACTTTCGTTTTCGTTGTTTCATTTTCTCTTTCTTGAGTCATAGGAAACACCGTCTCGTTAAAGGGGTCGAGGAAATACTAAGGAAAAATTTCCATGTGATGCTCAACTCAAGATCCTACACCTACCAATCCCTTCGAGTGAAGCCTTTGGAAAACTCATACAGTTCAGTCAATTTCTTCATGGATGAGACGAAGTTCTTCCGTCACGAGAATTTGTTCGACCGAGGAGTTAGGAATTCGCCAATCGGATTGCCTACACAAGAGGAACATGATAGCCCGAGGAATTTGAGATTCAAATTTCCGACCGTTGCCGTCTTGCTTGCCACCTGTCCCAAAATATCTTATCCACCTAACGATCATATCATTGAAGGGCATTTATGTCTTATCAGGTCGGGCTGCTCCCTAGGCTATAAATAGCCGCCCCCTACAACCACTAGCTGGTTGGCTGCTCCGAGAGAAACTCGACACTTGTCATTTGAGAGCAACCCATCCTCCGAGGACTTTGAGCGAAAATCATCAAGTGAGGAAAAACCCAAAAACCAAACCCCTACAAACCCAAAGTGATTGAGCATCATCAAGAGATTGATCCTGTGGATCCGGCGCTTGTTACCTTTGAAAACTGTGCTTCTTCCAGACGGTTAGGCGTCATGGTCTAGAGCATCCAAGAGGAATTGTGGATCGCCGAAAGTGACCAAGTCTGTGAAGGTTTGGAAGTCGCTCAAGACTTACCACGAGTGATTGGGCGAGTCTCATGTGACCTTAGTTCAAGGAGAATACGGTGAGGACTTGGTGTCTGAGCTGCGTGCTCAGCGATCGGGTGTCCGGACTGTGTGTCCTCGAGTTTAAATACTCAGCCGCTCCAACCAGACGTATAACCGAGACAGCAGTTGGAACTGGTCTACCAAATCATTGTCTTCACCAACCTTATCTGGTTCTATTTCCTCAACCCTTTCATTTCCTCATTCTTGTGTTGAGTGTTCGTTCATATCTGTGTTTGAAGACTTTGATCAAGACTTTCTCAATTTCCTCGCCTCAATTTCTTGATCTGTTTGTCTTCATCTTGTGCTATCCTGTGTTTACGTTTTCTGTACTCTTTGTTTGTCTTCATTTCATCATGATGACCATGCCCGCATTCTGTTATGCTTACTTCTGAGTACTTATTCCGTTGCAAGTAGTTCTTCGCTAAGGAATTTCCTCACCGGCAAATTCCTCAGTGAAGAATTCATAAAAATCGCCTATTCACCCCCCCTCTAGTCGATATAACGCACTTTCAGACACACCATTATGTTATGGTGTTCCAGGTGGCGTGAGTTGCCAAACTATTCCGCATTGTTTAAAATGAAAACCAAACTCGTAACTCAAATATTCACCTCCACGATCAGATCGTAGAAACTTTATTTTCTTGTTATGATGATTTTCCACTTCACTCTGAAATTCTTTGAACTTTCAAATGTTTCAGACTTATGTTTCATCACGTAGATATACCCATATCTGCTCAAATCATCTGTGAAGGTCAGAAAATAATGATACCCGCCACGAGCATCAACACTCATCGGACCGCATACATCAGTATGTATTATTTCCAAAAAGTCTGTTGCTCGCTCCATTGTTCCGGAGAACATTGTCTTAGTCATCTTGCCCATGAGGCATGGTTCGCAAGCATCAAGTGATTCCAGAAGCCCATTAGCATGGAGTTTTTTCATGCACTTTACACCAATATGACCTAAATGGCAGTGCCACAAATAAGTTACACTATCATTATTAAACTTATATCTTTTGGCTTCAATACTATGAATATGTGTATCACTACTATCGAGATTCAATAAAAATAGACCACTCATCAAGTGTGCATGACCATAAAAGATATTACTCATATAAATAGAACAACCATTATTCTCTGATTTAAACGAATAACCGTCTCACATCAAACAAGATCCATATATAATGTCCATGCTCAACGCTGGCACCAAATAACAATTATTAAGGTCTAAAACTAATCCCGAAGGTAGATGTATAGGTAGCGTGCCGATGGCGATCACATCGACTTTGGAACCATTTCCCACACGCATCGTCACCTCGTCCTTAGCCAATCTTCGTTTAATCTGTAGCCCCCGTTTCGAGTTGCAAATATGAGCAAGAGAACCAGTATCAAATACCCAGGCGCTACTACGAGCATTAGTAAGGTACACATCAATAACATGTATATCAAATATAACTTTCACTTTGCCATCCTTCTTATCCGCCAAATACTTGGGGCAGTTCCGCTTCCAGTGTCCAGTTCCTTTGCAGTAGAAGCACTCAGTCTTAGGTTTAGGTCCAGACTTGGGATTCTTCACTTGAGCAGCAACCTGCTTGCCGTTATTTTTTAAGTTCCCCTTCTTCCCTTGGCCCTTCTTCTTGAAACTAGTGGTCTTGTTGACCATCAACACTTGATGCTCTTTCTTGATTTCTACCTCTGCAGCCTTTAGCATCGCGAAGAGCTCGGGAATTGTCTTATCCATCTCTTGCATATTATAGTTCATCATGAAGCTTTTGTAGCTTGGTGGCAGTGATTGAAGAACTCTGTCAATGACACTATCAACCGGAAGATTAACTCTCAGCTGAGTCAAGTGATTGTGGTACCCAGACATTTTGAGTATATGTTCACTAATAGAACTCTTCTCCTCCATTTTGCAGCTATAGAACTTATTGGAGACTTCATATATCTCAATCCGGGCATCTGCTTGAAATATTAACTTCAACTCTTGAAACATCTCATATGCTCCATGATGTTCAAAACGTCGTTGAAGTCCCGGTTCTAAGCTGTAAAGCATGGCACACTGAACTATCGAGTAGTCATCAGCTTTGCTCTGCCAGGCGTTCATAACGTCCGGCGTTGCTCCTGCAGCAGGTTTGGCACTCAGCGGTGCTTCCAGGACGTAATTCTCCTATGCAGCAATGAGGATAATCCTCAAGTTACGGACCCAGTTCGTGTAGTTGCTACCATCATATTTCAACTTAGCTTTCTCTAGGAACACATTAAAATTCAATGGAACAGTAGCACGGCCATTTATCTACAACAACATAGACATGCAAAATACTATCAGGTACTAAGTTCATGATAAGTTAAAGTTCAATTAATCATATTACTTAAGAACTCCCACTTAGATGGACATCCTCTAATCATCTAAGTGATCACGTGATCCATATCAACTAAACCATGTCCGATCATCCACTACTAGGAAAAGGGCTATAGATGGGATGGACACTAATGGCGCACCAGAGAGGTAGTGCGCCACTACTATATACTAATGGCGCACCATTTGGCGATACGCCATTAGTGTGGAAGACACTAATGGCGCACTAGACAAAAGGTGCGCCACTAGTGATAATTTTTTTTCATTTTTTCATACATACTAATGGCGCATCCAGCCGAAGTGCGCCATTACTAGTTCTAACTAGTAATGGCGCACCAGCCACAAGTCGCCAAGATCGTATTCTTTTTAATTCTTTTTTGCAAAACTACTAATGGCGCATCGTGTCACGGTGGCGCCATTACTAGTTTAAACTAGTAATGGCGCACTACTACGCTGTGCGCCATTAGTATATATATATTTTGCACTACTACACGACTATCTCGATTCACGGATATCTCATGGGCAGGTAGTCCACGGATTTTCTGGATGCATAAGGTGCATGGATGACACAACGTATCGCCAGCTAGATAGAGATCCCGGGTCTTTGAAAACCGTGTTCATGGGACATCGACGTCCCCCTCGCCGCCGACGATCAACCGCACCCTCCCCCGCTCCACCGCCGCCGACGATCAACTGCACCCTCCCACGCTCCACCGGCCGCCGCCGCCGACCCCCGGCCCGCACCCTCCCCCACTCCACCATCGCCGATGACCCACCGCACCCTCCACTCCACGTTTTTCATATTTATAAATATTTTCAAATAACAAATTTGAACATATTTTTAAAAAAAATTATTACTATTTTTATAAAAAAATATTACTATTATGGTTTAAACAAGTTTGAACATATTTAAACACAAATAAATATCAAACAGCATTTTATACAATCGAGAAATGATCCGGTCCCCACTCCACTGTCCGACGACCCACCGCACCTCCCCGCTCCACCACCGCCGCCACGACCCCGCCCGCACCTCCCCACTCCACCGCCGTCGACGATCAACCGCACCTCCCGCTCCACCGCCGCCGCCGCGATTCCCGGCCCGCACCTCCCCACTCCACCATCGCCGATGACCCACCGCACCTCCACTCCACCTTTTTCATATTCATAAATATTTTCAAATAACAAATTTGAACATATTTTTAAAAAAAAATTTATTACTGTTTTTATAAAAAAAATATTGTTATGATTTAAACAAGTTTGAACATATTTAAACACAAAAAAATATCAAACAGCATTTTAAATGCATAAAAATAAAAATTGGGGAGCCTGGGAATCGAACCCAGGACCTCCTAGTGTGTGTGTTGTGTGCTGACCAGTCGGGCTAGTGGGCGAGTTCTGATGTAGATTGGGTTAGGTGGAATATAACCTGAGGGCTCGAACTGTAATAAAAAACATTCTAATGGCGCACCACCGCTGGTGCGCCATTAGTAAGCTCCCCCACTCCACCTATTCCTCCTCCTTCCTCCCCACTCGACCTAATTTGCCCCCTCCGCCCCAACAGCGCGCCGCCACGCCAAGGCCTCCGTCCCCTCCGTCCCCTCCGTCTCCGCCGCCCGACCCTGCCGGACTCCACCCCGCCGCCCCACGCCCCCACGCCCCACCACTGCAGCTCCCAGCCGCCCCCACGCCCGCGCCGAGCCGGAGGAGGAGGACGAGGAGGAGGAGGAGACGACGACCGCCTCTACCTCAGCTCAGCTCTGCTACGGCGTGGTCTTGTGCCGGCCCCGAGCCCTAGGGATCCGGCACGACCACGGCTTCCTCCGGGTCCAAGGGCCGGCCGGGCGCCTGCACGCCGATCGCAGTGAGCCCCTCCCCTCCACTTCCTTCTTCTTCTTCTTCCTCTTGCCCTCAACCTCTGCTCTGAGTCTCGACCGCTGTGCAGGGCCCGTCCATCTCCGGCGAGCCCACCACACCGCGCGAGCTCAACAACAGTTGTGCAGGGCACCACCACGCAGGTGACAGTTAGGTACAGTTATAGAAAAATTGTTGTAAATTGTCGCAAATAGATACTTAAAGCACTGAATAGGGTTTGGGAGTGGAGACCATGGCTTGTAAATTGTTGTTGATTCTCAAGAAAAAAAGGTGGTAAATTGTTCACGGCCAGAAAATTAGCCGTTTGGTAAATTATTCAGGGTCAAACCAAGTATCTTCACCCAATAATCACTCTGTGTCGCCGAACGTTTACCATTGCATTGCTACACACTGTTTAGAGCCCTCCGCTTTTGTCTTGCTATTCCTAGATGATGGTTGTTGGTGTTGCAAATCGGTCGGATGTCGGTTCATATCCTAAGTCCTAACCTAGTGGCTTAGCTGGTCGAGTTTAAGTTGTCCAAATGTTTCAGCAATTTCAATTCGGTGCAGCAATGCAGTTTCGATTGTCGGCTCTTTTCTCTTCAAAAGAAAAGAAGAAGAAAAGCCTATAAATAGGTGATGATTACTCGAGCTATTCCAGAGGCGAAAAATGTACCAATCCGTGGGTACCGGCAAAATAGGCTATTGACATACGAAGGTAAAATATAGGATAGTAAATTTTTCTCATTAGGTGCAGTTAGGTACAGATTCTGTAAAAATTCAGTTAGATACGATTCTGAAAAAATTCAGTTAGGTACAGTTACTGTAAAAATTCAGTTAGGCTTTTTAGAGGCAATACTAGTGGATTTTAGGTATCTATTTGCTTGTCCTTCAAATAGGGCAAGACTGTTACAGAAAAATTACTAAATACAATTAGCTACTTGTCAAAAATTCAGTTAGGTACAGTTAGCATCATGTAAGAAAATGGCCATAATGTGCCCTGATAATGATGTATTTTGTCATAAAAATATCATATTTGTGACAGTTAGCATCGATTAGGTACAATTAGGTACAATCATATCTGCTATGTTTTGTCTGCTGCTTGACCGCTTCAAGAAGCTTAGTTGCTGCAGGAAGTCGAGTGATTATGACCATGCCCAAGGTTTGCCCCATGTGGCGTGAATTAAACTAGGATGAGGAGTGAAAATTGAAGTGAATTTGTTTGTGCTGTCTTCAGACAAGAGGATCTGATTGTCTGTTTTCTTACACAACGAGTTGCCCTTAATTGTGAAAAAAAAACAAGTTACCCTTGGTTCTGTTTGTGTTGTGTGCCTGTGTCATCTGTTATTCTGTGTATGTTATTGAGCTTTACATCTATTAAGTTTTAGTGTTTTGTTCTAGATGACTCATCCAAGCAGTAAATTTGGATTAAGTTTTACTTACTAAACTGGATTTCTGCCAGCTTAAGACCATCTACAGTCCACTTAAGCTTTACCATTTGATAGTAGGTTATTTTCGGCCAATTTGCCAATTACATTACCTTAAGCTTTAGAGCTTTCTGTGACTTCTTTTCGGCAGCAACAACCTGTGCTTGCAATCTACCAATTGCATCATCCTTCACCTTAAGAGCATCAACACTGTGCTGAAGGTTTTCAGCTGTATGTACGTGTTGCATTGCACTACCAGCAGCTTCAAGCTCATGGTTTGTGTAGTTGCTTGTTTTTACTTTAGTTGTGGCTGCTTTCTTCTTGTATCATAAATGAAGTCAAAGAAAGCATTTCTGAGATCAAAGATGATTCCTCATTTCTACCATTGCTATGTGCATGTGTGTGGCTTCGTTGTGTAATTTTCATTCAGTCAGTAGTTCCGGAAAATTCGGGTACTCCATATGTCCTATTTTCAGCAAAGGTCATGCTGAAATTTTCTGTGAATTTTAGCATGACTTTGCTAAAAATAGGACATATGGGGTACTTGCGACTAATGCCTGTTATCATGCATGTTTTATGATCTGTTGTAAGGGTACTAATTGGTCTCTTCGCTGCTTATAAGAGATGGCGGAAGCAGCCACCGCCGCTCTGCGACACATGATCTGAGTTGGATGCTTCCAGTTCTTGATATCATACTTGGGACTTCAAGATCATCCATGACGCAGTATATAAAGCGAGAGATCGCCCTTCACCCATCTCATTATGATATCTGTTGTTTGCTACATCACTCATTGTCCCAAACTGCAGAGGCTGCTGACAGTTTATGAACATGCTTGATGGGTGAAGATCCGCCAAATAATGTGAAGCTGCGACAGGCGGCAGCGGGTTTCGCAGCGATGGGATGTGGAGTTGGTGATCAAGGAGGGCCACATGTACTTGTCTCATGGGTGGGAGAAGTTCTACCATGCCTACGACCTGCGGCTGGGGTACTTCCTTCTCTTCAGGTACGACGACGACGCCACCATGCTCATCGTGAAGGTGTTCAACGCGACTATGTGTCGCATCCGTTACACTGACGATGATGATGCCGTTACGTTCTGCCTCTTCTTATTCCTCTACATTTGGCTTTGTCTCACATCGATTGTTAACGGTCATTGTTGCATTTGGACAGGTAATGGGAGCAGAAGAAGAAACAGCTACAACCAAAGCAATGAGCGACTATGGCTGTAGCGAAAGCAGCAGCGATTCTGGCTGTAGCGAAAGCAGCAGCGATTCTGGCAGCAGCATAGACAACAAGGATGGTCCAGACTGGAGTGCGGGAGAAGAGGAGCAGAGTGGGGATGAGGAGCTGCAGGATGACGATGGGCATCAGGCTGAGGATGACCTAGCGCTGGTGGTGGCTGACCAAGGGCAAGAGATGGTGGTGGCTGACCATGGGCAAGAAATGGTGGTGGCTGACCATGGGCAAGATATGGAGGTGGCTGAGGATGACCTAGCGATGGTCGTGCCCGTCCTGCCTGAAGGTGGCCTCACGATGGTGGTGGTGCCTGACAATGACCACGCACCGATGGTGGCGCCGGCGATCCCACAGCTGGGTGACATGACCACGCCAATTATGGTAGAAGACTACATCCCACTACCTCCACTGCCTCCACCGCCTCGCCGCTCTTGGCGCATCAGGCTAAGGAAGGAGAAGGAGAAGAACAATGCATGAGAACTGAACTTTTCAGGTATGTCAAATCTCCAAATGATATATATATATATATATATATATATATATATATATATATATATATATATATATATATATATATATATATATATATATATATATATATATACTTAGTTACCTATGTTATCTCTAATGTGCTTAGTTTCCTATAGGTTAGCTTCATTTTACCTAAGTTGGCTCTAATATGCTAACTTAGAGCTTATATGCTTAGTTTCCTATAGGTTAGCTCCAAAATAACTTATGTTAGCACAAAATGATCAAGTTTACATAATAAGCTTATAGTCTTTTCTTATTCTTCTTCTTTTCCAAAATGACATAGGTTAGCTTCATTTTACCTAAGTTGGCTCTAATATACTAACTTGGAGCTTATATGCTTAGTTTCCTATAGGTTAGCTCCAAAATAACTTATGTTAGCACAAAATGATCAAGTTTACATAATAAGCTTATAGTCTTCTTCTTATTCTTCTTCTTTTCCAAAATTCTTCTTATTCTTCTTCTAGTGTTCTTCTTCTTCTTCTAGTATTCTTCTAGTCTTCTTCTTTTTCTTCTTCTAACTTCTTGTTTATCATTTTGCAGATTTGATTTAATTCACGGAAGCTTGCATGGATGGAGTGGTTCTTTTCCATTTGTGTTTTTATTTTGTATCAATGTGAAACTTTTGTGAATTGATGGATAACGGTGTTGGATGAATAATGTGAAACTTTTGTAATATGTAACGATGGAACTATGTGTTGGCTATGTATGTATATATGATGGAACTTGTGTGTTGGCTATGATTGTTATATGGATGCTTGTTGTATATATATGTGTTGGATATCTCATATGTGAAATAGTGACCTGAGTTTAAAAGAAGAAAAATTAAAAAATTGTTACTAATGGCGCACTACCACGTGGTGCGCCATTAGTATAGCGGACACTAGTGGCACACTGTGGGCAAAACTAATGGCGCACCAGTGGTGCGCCATTAGTAAAAAATTCTAGTGGCGTGATACTAATGGCGCACCGGTAGTGTGCCATTAGTAGGCAAAACCGGTGCGCCATTAGTAGGCCTTTTCCTTGTAGTGATCACGTGAGATGGAGTAGTTCTCAATGGTGAACATCACTATGTTGATCATATCTACTATATGATTCACGCTCGACCTTTGGGTCTCAGTGTTCCAAGGCCATATATGCACGTCAAGTTTAACCCGAGTATTCTGCGTGTGCAAAACTGGCTTGCACCCGTTGTATGTGAACGTAGAGCTTATCACACCCGACCATCACGTGGTGTCTCGGCACGACGAACTGTAGCAACGGTGCATACTCAGGGAGAACACTTATACCTTGAAATTTAGTGAGAGATCATCTTATAATGCTACCACCATACTAAGCAAAATAAGATGCATCAATGATAAACATCACATGCAATCAATATAAGTGATATGATATGGCCATCATCATCTTGTGCCTTTGATCTCCATCTTCAAAGCATCGTCATGATCACCACCGTCACCAGCTTGACACCTTGATCTCCATCGAAGCATCGTCGTCGTCTCGCCAACTATTGCTTCTATGACTATCGCTACCGCTTAGTGATAAAGTAAAACAATTACACGGCGATTGCATTTCATACAATAAAGAGACAACCATATGGCTCCTGCCAGTTGCCGATAACTGTTACAAAGCATGATCATCTCATGCAAAAATTTCTATATCATCACGTCTTGACCATATCACATCACAGCAAGCCCTGCAAAAACAAGTTAGACGTCCTCTACTTTGTTGTTGCAAATTTTACGTGGCTGCTACGGGCTTAGCAAGAACCGCTCTTACCTACGCATTAAAACCAGAACGATTTTTTGTCAAGTGTGCTATTTTAACCTTCAACAAGGACCGGGTGTAGTCACACTCGATTCAACTAAAGCTGGAGAAACAGACACCCACTAGCCGCCTATGTGCGAAGCACGGCGGTAGAACCAGTCTCATGAACGCGGTCATGTAATATCGGTTTGGGCCGCTTCATCCAACAATACCGCCAAGTCAAAGTATGACATGTTGGTAAGCAGTATGACTATTATCGCCCACAACTCTTTGTGTTCTACTCGTGCATATAACATCTACACATAGACCTGGCTCGGATGCCACTGTTGGGGAACATAGTATTTCAGGAAAAATCCTACGATCACGCAAGATCTATCTAGGAGAAGCATAGCAATGAGCGGGGAGAGTGTGTCCATGTACCCTCGTAGACCGAAAGTGGAAGCATTTAGTAACACGGTTGATGTAGTCGAACGTCTTCGCGATCCAACCGATCAAGTACTGAATGCACGGCACCTCCGCGATCTGCACACGTTCAGCTTGGTGACGTCCCTCGTACTCTTGATCCAGCTGAGGCCGAGGGAGAGTTTCGTCAACACGACAGCGTGGTGATGGTGATGATGAAGTTACCGATGCAGGGCTTCGCCTAAGCACTACGACAATATGACCGAGGTGGAAAACATTGTAGGGGGGCACCGCACACGGCTAAAGATCAACTTGTGTGTCTATGGGGTGCCCCCTCCCCTGAATATAAAGGAGGGTAGGAGGAGGCCGGCCGGCCACAAGGGGCGCGCCAAGGGGGGAGGAATCCTACTCCTAGTAGGAGTAGGCTTCCCCCTTTCCTAGTCCAAGTAGGAGAAGGGGGGAAGGAGGAGGAGGAGAGAAGGAAGGAGGGGGCGCCGCCCCCTCCCCTTGTCCAACTCGGATTGGGGCAAGGAGGAGGGTGCGCGCCACCTCCTGGCCAGCCCTCTCTCTTCTCCACTAAGCCCCATAAGGCCCAATAGCTTCCCGGGGGGTCCGGTAACCCCCGGTACTCCAAAACTTATCCGATACGACCTGAACCATTCCGATGTCCGAATATAACCTTCTAATATATGAATCTTTATGTCTCGACCATTTCGAGACTCCTCATCGTGTCTGTGATCTCATTCGGGACTCCGAACAACCTTCGGTACATCAAATCAAAAAACTCATAATACCAATCATCATCGAACGTTAAGCGTGCGGACCCTATGGGTTCGAGAACTATGTAGACATGACCGAGACACATCTCCAGTCAATAACCAATAGCGGAACCTAGATGCTCATATTGGCTCCTACATATTCTTCGAAGATCTTTATTGGTCAAACCTCATAACAACATACGTTGTTCCCTTTGTCATCGGTATGTTACTTGCTCGAGGTTCGATCGTCGGTATCATCATACCTAGTTCAATCTCGTTACTGGCAGTTCTCTTTACTCGTTCCGTAATGCATCATCCCGTAACTAACTCATTAGTCACATTGCTTGCAAGGCTTATAGTGATGTGCATTACTGAGAGGGCCCAAAGATACCTCTCCGACAATCGGAGTGACAAATCCTAATCTCGATCTATGCAAACTCAACAAACATCATCAGACACACCTGTAGAGCATCTTTATAATCACCCAGTTACGTTGTGACGTTTGATAACACACTAAGTGTTCTTCCGGTGTTCGGGAGTTGCATAATCTCATAGTCATAGGAACATGTATAAGTCATGAAGAAAGCAATAGCAGTAAACTAAACGATCATAGTGCTAAGGTAACGGATGGGTCTTGTCCATCACATCATTCTCTAATGATGTGATCCCGTTCATCAAATGACAACATATATCTATGGCTAGGAAACTTAACCATCTTTGATTAACGAGCTAGTCTAGTAGAGGCATACTAGGGACACTATGATTGTCTATGTATTCACACATGTACTAAGTTTCTGATTAATACAATTCTAGCATGAATAATAAACATTTATCATGATATAAGAAAATATAAATAACAACTTTACTATTGCCTCTAGGGCATATTTCCTTCAGTTCATGCGCTGGCGAGGGTTCCCGTGTCCATGGCGTGGCGGCGAGGCCCTGCTGGCCGGCGCACAACGTCTCTTCATGGCCTGGTCAGCGCAGAGGTGTGGGTGCGCGGCGCCGGCTCATGGAGGTCCAAGGCGAGTCCCTTGCGGCGGATCTGGCAGCTCCGGCGACGACTATGGGTGCCGCTGACGCGTGGAAGTCAGGGGCACTGGAGAGGCGGTTGCGCGGTGCCAGCGAGTGGTGGCCTGCAGCAAGGTGCATTGGCGGGCTGCAAGGGGCGGCTGGAGGTGGAGCTTTTGGCATGGGAGGCATGTTTGGCGGATCTGGCGCCCCGACGCAGTTCTGGGTGGCGCTGAGGTCCGAGGCGCGGGAGGCGGGCGCTGAGTGGTGTGCCCGACGTATCGGTCGTCTTCGAAGTAGAGGGTTGCAGATGCAGAGGATCTGATGTCTCCGGTTCCTGGTGTGCACGACGTGCTGCGCGTCAGTGTGCCTGGTCCGGGGCTGCGGCCGGGAACCGCGGTGGTTCTCGGCCTCAGGCGGTGCTCCTCGTTCCTTGATGGAATGGTGTTGTGCGGGGCGCGGTGGCACATGCTGCGTCCGGTGGCATTGGTTCTGGCCGGCCGTGGACTTGATCTGGCCGGCGGCTCCCTGTTTATCTCTGCGAGGTGTGGTTGGCTACGGTGGCTGCTCGGTCCTTCGTCGACTTGCTTGTTCGTGGGAGGTTGTGGCTGGTGGTCTTGCCGGTGCCGGATTGACGTGCGGTTGCGGGTGCTAGTAGTTTGGGTGAAAACCCTATCTCGGCCGTGGGCCTTTGACCAGCGATGACGGCGGCCTTGGGCATCATAGAACTTCTTGGAGGCATCGTTGCATTGATCTTGCACCCTTCCCGTGTTGGATCCGGCCGCCCCTACAGCTCCGGAGGAAACCCTAGATCATGTGTGATCGCATGATGGCGGCGCCATGGCGTCGTATCCCCTCTTGAGGGCTTCATCTTTGTAGTTGGGCATCGGCAAGAGGGACCAGTGGGAGGTGATGAAGTTGGCGCTGAGACTTTTGTGGCAAAAGTAACATGGGAAACAATGTAGGAGACGTGGTTTTGGTTGAGGTAGTCGGCTCTTCTCCGGCGTGTTAGTGGGATGCCCTTGGCTGGTTTGTTGCTTTGAAGTCGAAGCTGCAGTGGCAGGGCCTTGTGGTGTACGAGGACGAGTATCAGGTGGTCCGTTCAGTGATCTTCCACAATGCCAACCTTGTCTGGTTCTCCTTCGTAGCTTCCCGTCGGTGTCGGAGCTGTGCTGTCTCGTCGCGGTGCTTGAGGTTTGGCGTAGATCTTCATGTGACTGCACACCACATTTTTAGTATGGGTTTGTTTGACGATCATCTTTGGCGAAGTCGGAGTTATTTCTCGGAGTTTGGGTTGGCGATGACGCCTCTAGGGGAGAAGTGATGACAATGACATCGTTGTATTGTCTTGACGAGGCCCTCTTTAGAGTGGCATGTGTGGGTATCTTGTATGTGCCGCTCAACAGTTTGTCATGGTTTTTGTCCCTTTTTCACTAATTAACTAGGCAACTCTTTTATGCTTATTTAATGGAAGAGGCAAATCTTTTGCCTCCGTTTCGAAAGAAAAAAATGATGATCATGATGCAAAGAGCAAAAAATGTAAGGTGATAGCACATCTGGATACTGATGTAGGATATGTACAAGTAAATGTTTTTGAAATGTTTTTCATGGGCAAAAAGGTCGGTTTGACTCCGGACCTTCCATTGCCGGCATCGTTCCCGACAGACGAAGATGGCTTCTGCAGCTGCCTCAGGGACCCAGCTTCTTACAACCTTAACGCCGCCCGGCTGTTTGTGAGATCGTGATATGGTCCCAAGTATGTTGCAACATTTTGGGTTTTTTGGCCAGTTGTAGTTTCTCTTACCTGGGGTGCGTGGCTGGTCCTATTCAGTTTGTTAACGTCTGGATATCTTGAAGGAGAAATCTGTTCACATCTGTACAAAGTTCCAACTTCACCATGTCGAAAAGAAAAAAAGAACTGTCTATATTTGTCTCTGTAAGGTGTCCAATGTATAGTTTTGACTATTACCTTTCGTGGGAGAAAAAGCAAGTCAAATGGCATATGTTGAGTAGTAAACATGGAGGGAGTGTATCAGGCATGAATCAGGTTTTGCTGACTGCACGGGAACACTGGTCAATAACAAGCCAAAACCTGAACAGAAAAAGGGCCTGAAGTACTGTATCGTGTGTCCAGAGCAGAGTTAACACATGAGACCATAAGTTGTACTCCCTCCGTTTCCAAATATAAGTCTTTCTAGAGATTTCAACAATTAACTACATACGAAGCAAAATGAATGAATCTACACTTTAAAATATGCCAACATATATTTGTATGTTGTAGTCCATTTAAAATGTCTAAAAAAACTTATATTTAAAAACGGAGGGAGTATTACCAAGGATGTGCTTTCCACGGCCTGACCCAAAATAAAGAACAATGAGCTAGATGTGGTTGCAGGCTAGACTCTGGGCCAAGTGAGCCCTGATGGGCAATATTAGATTGACTGGACAGTGGATTGTGCAGACATTTCCATCCTCTGGACAACAACTCATTGTGGAGTATGCGGAGGATTGCAACAAGAGCTTGATAACTCGGCACAGTTTAGCCAAAAAAAAAAAAAACTCGGCACAGTTGATCCTCTACAGTAGCTAAAAAAACTGATCCTCTACATTTATTTAATTTACACTACCTGTACCTGGGGACCTTATCACATAGAAACAGCCACGAGAACTAAATCATTTCCCAAAATAACCAGCTGGAAGATGTATCGTTGCTTCATTTCCTCACCAAATGTTCAACTTATTTCTCATCATTACTCACAGATCGATAATTAGACTTGACCGCGCGGGTGGGCTGGGGCAGAGGAGAGGGACGGCGCGCGGCTTTGGCTGGAGAGGGGAGCGCCACGGGCAAAGAGAAGCTTTCAGCGGCTTAAAAATATTTGAAAGACCAACGTATAGGAATCTAAGGGCGTTGCGGGTACAAACTGAGTGTCGCAAACACGGAAAATTACGTGAACAGTAATTTTGCTGGCACACGTGAAAAAAATATCCTCATCATAAGGAAAGAGTGCAAACATCCCGGCAAAAAGAAAGGGGGGGAAGCGCAAACAAGAGGTTGGCATGGATGTTCAAAAAGTTTGTGGTGTTATGATATAGGAAAACAATTCTTATTAATCTATTTTTTTATCGCATGGTAATTTGGATTTGACATGAAAAGTTTCTATAGATTAGAATTCTACAAAATTCCCATGAAAATCCTCTATTCCAAAACGGCCCAAACTCCATCCTTGAAACTATGTCACAAGCAAAAGTGCAAAACAGAGTTGGACCAAGATTGCAATAGATAAGCTTACTGGGATTGACTAAAACACAAGCAGAGTAAACGTGACCTTACCTGCAAAAAAGGGAAAACGCAGAATACAGTGTTTCTGAGGCCTCACGAGCCTTCAAATGTACAGTAGTACAGTACTCTCTCCGTAGAGAAATATAAGAGCGTTCTAAGGAGGCAGTATGTTTTAAGGAGCAGCGTGCATCGAGAGATGCAGAGGAACATGGTTCGAGAGCTCCCTCCCTTAAAATGTGCTGGCTTAGCTAAGTCGGCGGCGTGTAATCCTCATTTGAGTTTGCACGTCTTGCGGCGACGAGAAACCCCAAAGCAGCGACAACAATTGCCCCAGCGATGATGATCACCACCCACATCAAAGCACCGCAAGGATGCGTCACTCGGGTGAGCATGGCAACTCTGATTTGCACCATGTTTGCGCCGACGAGGAAGCATACAGTGAGCAGCGCGACAGCTTCGACTCCGGCAGGGACGAGGAGGATGATGCCGTCGTACGGCGACTGTTGGGCCAGGGGATTGACGGCTGCTTCGATCCGGACAGAACGGCCGAAGATGAGATCGGGCACGGTAATGGCGAAATACACGTGGAGATCCATTGGGACAATGTACACACGCTTCGCTACTGGAGTACGTAGTGAAAGACGATATATAGTGGCAATATATCAGAGCACATGCCGCCGGGGTTTTGCTCTAGGTTATCTCGAGGCAGGAGAATGGAGTTGACAAACTACATCGGGTACCACGACCAAGCGGATCTGGCAGGGGGCAGGCGGCCTTTTCTTGTGAGCCTCAGGCAATCTTTCACCATCCACTAAAAAAAGGACAATATTTGAGCAACACCGGTTTAATCCATATCGTTTCCTACATTTACAAGAGTAGCGGAATTCTCTATTAAAATATGTGTGTTTGTTAGAGTAGAATGATCAAAGACTACATTTTTTCAAAAAGGGGCTGGGAAGACCGGACCTCTGCATATGATTAAAGACTAATGATGAACACTAATCAAGAGTCCATCAATGGTTTGGATGTTTACACCCTCCTAAATGGTGCATCACAAGAGACACATGTTTCCATTAAGCATGGATTAAACTGATAATTTACATGTGTTAACTATTATTCACACTCCTTCTAATCAAATATTTGTCCTTGCTACTATGTGTCATCTTGATAAAGAATCCTTCAAAATCCAGTGGGAAAATGTGTGGATCCTTCAAGTCCAGTTAAACGAACTACCATATAATAAGATCACATATAATTGTAACTATATTCTCCTTGGCAACTCATACGAGAACCCCCCCCCCCCCCCCCTCCGAGTATAAAACCCGTAGGTGAGTTTAGAGAGCAATGGTATGTCTTGATATATTTCCTTCATAAATGCCAAAAAGGAGACACAAAAAAGAATGCCACACAATCTGTGTTGGTATTCTTAGAAATCTTGATGAGAATCTTGAGAGTAAACCCATAAAGGGGAAAATGCAATATAATATTATGAACATGTTACATTTCATGAAGATACTTCCCCAAACCCTTGCAAAATCTCAAAGTCATCCCATACCAATTCCATGAATGTATTATTTTCTTTATTTTGTTGAAGTTGATAGCAACTATGTGAATAAAGCAGCAAGCTTATCGCGCGACTTAACTTACAACATGTTTATTTTCCCATTGAAATTCTTGAGGCTATAATAATTTTGGGGTTGTATGTTAGTGATATTGCTCTTTTTGTATTATGTTTGAATCTGAACAAAACAAACAACCTTATATCCATAGATACTAGTTGGCTGTTCAATTGAAGCAATACCACATGACAGTTGTTTCTCTCTCGATAAACGAGTAGACCAATATCTTTGGTGCCTTAGAGATGTCTGGTTAGTACATTTCACTTCAAATGTGATATCAGGCCTATCGATTTGCAAGACCAACATGTGCTCCAATGTCACTGAGATATTGAACCTTATCTGTACACCTCTTCTCCATCTTCTTGCCTCTCAGTGGAACTTATTCTTCTTGCCTCTCAGTGGAACTTATTCTACGTCTAGAGATCGGACAACCATGATAATTTTATATGGTAAGCCTTGCGCGTATTGAATTTCACCAGGTCGATGTACCATAATATTGGAGGGAAGGTTCTCGAAATGAAGAAACAAGAAAAAGTTAGTTATATCTAAATCCTTCATCCAAAATTCCGACTTTTACGTGATTGTCTGCTTCACCGATATCTTGTGTGTTTCCAATGACATTAAGACCATTAACATACACTAAGGTAATGCAAAATCATGCTGAGGACTTATTTACGAATACACATGGGAAACCATCATTGTTAGACTAACCCAAATGCAAAAGGAACTGGGAAAGTCGGTTGCACCACATCCGGCCCGACTGGTTAGGATGTATAATGACTTATTGAATTTTACACAATTCATGTTGCATTTTGCATGTGGGTTCGGGATTGTGATTTTGTCCGGAACCGTCATGTAAAGGCATGTGGTCATCCATTAACTACATAGATAGATGATTTTTAACTGTAAAAGATATAAAATATCAAAAATGAATCCGCCCATTAATGGAGAATATGTTTCATTAAAATCAATGATAACCACACGCTCTAATAGATGGCGGTGCTTTATCTTTGAGTTGTCTTCCATGCTCCGATCCTCCTTGAGTTCGTCAATTGGGCGACGGGTTTAGGGTTTCTTGTCGTGCAATGCCAGTAACACCTCGTAAAGTGTCAGCTCGATTCAAGCGTTCAACGGCAACAACTACGGCTTCGGGTGCTGGTCCTTAGGGCCATGTGCACGAAGACTTTTCGCTTGTTATCGACAGTGTAAGGCCGACTCCGGTAAGAGAGTGGTGACAACAGCAGGAGAGGGAGTCCTCTTTTTGTACTACGGCGAGCACCGCGGAGAGTTCCTTCACCTGATTGTACTCCGTGCAAACAGCTTCAATGTCTCCCCTGGTCCATCCATCATTGGTTCCTGTCTCGTAAGTTGAAGCCGCTACAGGTTGCGGCTTCTTGACTTGGAGGCGGATGATGATGGTGGTGTAGTCCTGTGCGGAGGAGGGGATGTTCGTCAAGAGGGAAGATGACGTTGGGATGGGGCGATCATGGAGGCGCTGACCGATGAGGAGGAGGTTGGGGAAGGAGCAAGCGGTAGCAGCAGAGGCCATGGGTGGGATGTGGTCGCTCACATGGAGGGGGGGGGGCATCGTGGATTGTTGAGGTGCATTTTCGCAAACCGTGCGGGCAAATCGGTCTGAAATATCGGGAGGTGAGATATATCTAAGAAAAATCGATGGGAGGGAGGAATCACTAGAGGGTTGGGTGGAAGGCAAATGAAACAATGACGTACTGATTCACCTTTAATAATACTCGCTCCATTTCTTTTTATGCTGCGTATAAAATTTGTTAGAAGTCAAACTAAGCAAAGTTTGACCAGATTTCTTAAGAAATATCGGCATCTACAACACTATAGTTATAGCATGAAACTTTATTTCATGATGCATCTAATGATATTGATTCGTATTGTTAATGTTGATATTTATTCTTATGATGTTGGTTAAACTTTATGAAGTTTGACCCGAATTTTTTTATATATAGACTAAAAAGAAATGGAGGGAGTCCTAGAGATATGTTAGTACCCGTCTAAAAAAAGAGAGATATGTTAGTGTGTGTGTGTGTCAAATGAAGGAATATATATATATATATATATATATATATATATATATATATATATATATATATATATATATATATATATATATATATCAAACTAATTAATACGGAGTAATTAAGATTACACATAAATTACGAGGTGATGTTGTATATATTATATACAAATGAAGGGAGTATATTATACGGCGTTCCGTTTCACGGAGCATATAGTATACGAACGTACGTAATTGTCTCCGAGTTGGTAGGTGGCAACCCCTTGATCCTTCGTGTGTAACGATGCTGGCTTGGTAGGTAGCTCTCCTCGGCAAGGCGTATGTCTTGTCTCCGACTTTACCTAAGATCTTAATTAACATCTCTGCTGAGATACCTATGTATGGTGATAATCGATCTGAGGCTGGCATAGAATTAATCTTCACACATTTTGTTTTGTATGGATCAACTGCATGTTCTTATAGTATGTAATATTGACAGCTTCAGAATGTCTTGACAAGCTGGAAGTTAATTCCAAGGTTGGTTGCTGACGTGATATATACTATTTCATTGATAGGAGAATTGGAGTTGTAAGTACATGGGATAACACAAGCATGTACAGAGGAATGTCCTAAATAATTGTACTCCCTCCATCCGAAAATACTTGTCATCAAAATAGATAAAAAGAGATGTATCTAGAACTAAAATACGTCTAGATACATCTCCTTTTATGCATTTTGATGATAAGTATGTCCGGACGGAGGAAGTACAACGGTATGACTAGATTACACAGATGAAGAAAGTGAGTATTAGATTATTGGCCGTGTACTGGTCGGTGTGCATCCTCCGACACTGCCGCGTGTCATGCACACGGCCGCGGTCATGCATGGCGAGGAGCAACTCTGTGAAATGGTGTGCATTCTGTGACAGTGATCTTGCTCCATTGCCTGCAGGCTAACACACCCCATATCCGTGTGGCACGTGTTCCACCGACACGTGTGTTTGACCCGCCGCGTCCTTCCATGCCACCGCCTTGCCGTCCGTTGGGTCGCCTGATTCAGTTCATGTGGCCGCTTGATACGGAAACATTACAGCATCAACGACGGAGACGTACGCCTTCTACCACGACGATGGCAACGCAGGGTCACGTGTCAGAGGCGCTGACGATGGCGACCTTGCAGCACGCCGGATGCTGCAAAGTAACTACGGTCGTGAAGTTGGCCTTGCAGCACGACCACGAGGAGAGTGCTGTAGCATCAACGGGAGCGACGGCCTTGCAGCAGCTCATGGCCGGCTCCACGAAAGCAAAGGGTGCGTGGCGGTCGTGTGGCCGTTGGGAGCCTCGTCGGAGCAGCGCCTGCTGCTGCGTTGGGCAGTCGATGGCCTCGTGGTCGTGGGTATAGACCGCCATGGTTTGTGTAGAGTACTGAGGAGAGGCGCGCCCTCATCAGGGCGACGACGGCGTCGCGGGCGGGGCTGACTGTCGGGGGAGAGAGAGCTTGGCTGCCCGGCTATGTGGACGCTGGGGTGAAGGTATTCAGGGAGGGAAGTATCATGGAATGGACGCATCCATAGATATATAGCCGATGCGCAGAGAGTCAGAGTGAAAGCGAGAGCTATTAGCATAGGACGTCGTGCCAAACACATGCATATATACAGCCGCGCGCATGTCCGCTAAAGCTCAAACGCAGCTATCAGAGATCCTTGCAGTAACACGTACTCCCTCTGTTTCTTTTTAATGCGCATATAAGGTTTGGTCAAAGTCAAGCTTTATAGAGTTTGACTAATTTTATATTAAAAAATATAAACATTCACAACATGAAATTAATATTATCAGATGCACCATAAGACGTATTTTCATACTATATAGTCTTAGTATTATAGATGTTCATATTTTTTTAGATAAATTTGGTCAAACTTTGTATAGTTTGATTTTGATTAAATCTTATATGTGAAGTAAAAAGAAAAGGAGGGAGTACGTACGTAGGTGCACTAGGCAGGCTGGGTTTCCAAGAGCTACATCTTTGTACTTACATGTAATCCTTGTACGCATTTTCCTCGTCGACATCGGTTTTGTCACTGCAGGTCAATCGACCACGCCAGCCGGCCGTCCATGGGATATATCGTCGTATGCACCAGCGAACCCTTCTAGAGTATATCTTGTACACGCATCGATAGCCCCAATGTAGAAGAAATAAGCACTCACCAATGCGAAAACTGCTTTTGGACTCCGGTTTTTGCAAAAATATACTGTATTATATTTTCACATTTTTAAAGAATTCTGAAGAAAATACATATATACATGGGGCAAAAATCTAGATCAGCGTTCATATTCCACTTCCTCAAGTCTAGATCTTGACTTCTAAATCTCCCTAGTAACACTGCCAAACTTTTTCTTGCTCCAGTTATGCAGGGAGCTCATGATTTTTTTTCCAACGCTCCTGAGGATTGCTTCGGTCCTGCCTCTTCCCACAAGTTAGAGATCAACTCTGGGAGGCGGGGGTTCACGTTCCCACAGAACCTAATAGCACTTGCATCGACTCCTTGGTCTAGTCTCAGTTTCTGCCTCCAACAATCAACAGGGGACAATGATCATTGTATGGCGATGTAAGGTGCTTAACCTAAGCTCGTGAATAAATGTCCCACCAGGAGTTTGCGGTAGCTCCCCTATCCACACGGACTTTAAAGTTTCCTGCAACGGCTTGTTTGTTTCCTACTCCTTCCGTCCGGAAATACTTGTCATTAAAATAAATAGAAGGAGATGTATCTAGATGTATATTAGTTCTAGATACATCCATTTTTATCCATTTCGATGACAAATATTTTTGAACAGAGGGAGTACTAATAAACGCTACTCAGACGCATGGATCACATGCAAAAACGGCCAGCTGAAGTGTACCGGCCCGATCAGGCTCCAGATCAGCATTAGCCGGCCGCTCTGCCCCGTAAATGGAAACTAATCCCACTGTACCCGGCGTTCATCGTCGCTGATACATTCCTTTTTATTAATATATATATATATATATATATCTGGTTATCCCAAAGGAGAAGGAACTGTTAACATCTGAACAGCGTTCCAATTTCACTATGTCGATAAAAGTCTCTCACTGCCGCTGCAAAGTTTCCAATGCAAGAATTTTTGTGCACGTCAAGAAAACTCAAATGACATCTTTTCCACAATCAATCTATATCCTCAAACCAAAACTTCAACTCTTTCCAAGCCACCGCAGACCGGAATGTCAGAATCTCGCATGGCCTAAAATCCTAAATACTACTAACATTCAACAAGCATAACTGTATTACACGCTCAAAGGCTACTCAGAATTAATGTGCTAAATCCAGTGGCAATGATCATGTCCGGAGGACCCAGCGTCTTTGATCAAATATATCGTGCATCATCAGAACCTGTAAAGCGAGAATATGGAAATTACAAGTACACCCTGAAAACTTCCAGTCACGGTACAGGCAGGTGAAACAAATGGAACACATAGGGGCGAATAGGCGATGAGCATTGGAAAGCATAGTTTAAAAAAAGGACACACCTATGCTCAAAAGGCGATAGCAAAACATCTACTCCCTCCGTTCTGAATTACTTGTCTCGAAAATGGATGTATCTAAAACTAAAATGCGTCTAGATACATCCATTTCTGCGACAAGTAGTTCCGAACGGAGGGAGTAGTGCTTAAGCACGCTTCATGTGCGTATAATTGCGCTTAAGCGTGCACTTTGGTCAGATAGGCGCAAGGCGGTGGCAAGACACACAACTAACGCCTAGCAATTTTTTAAACATTGTTTGGAAGCAAGACACAGTGGATATAGGGGTAGATCAATCAAACATTTACTGGATTACTAAACTTTTGAAAGCTGATCAACAGTGAGGTAGACAATAACCAATGGCTTCATCAGTGTGCAGAGCAGAGTCCGCATTTGGCCATACTAAGTTTAAGTTGTATACAAGGGACTAGGCAAACAGTAGCCAGCTAGCCACTGTACAGGATACCAATACATTACAGGCAAATACACTAGAAATATGGGTAGTAGCTGCTTCCACTAAGAAATAAGGGCACATATTTAAGTACATAACTGAAAAAGTCAGACACCTGAGGCTCTGAGCAAATGAGATACAACTCTGTAACCAACAATTTTACCTTCCTATCTGACAAAGTAAACAAGATCTATTCGACCTTTGCAACTTTTCTTTGCTCGATTTGGCCAGTTAATTCACATTGCATCTCAGTCCAACTGGTTGGGACCAGCGTACCACCTAAGGCAAACAAAACAAGGGTAGCTGCATTAGCACAATTCTGCCTGATCATACAATATGAGGATCAGTTGTAACTTGGTACGGCAGTTACAGAGAGCTTACCAGCTATACTTTGGGCAGAAACAACTCCAAGTTCATTCTTGGCTGTCGAAAGGTAGTATGCCCTTGCATCACCAAGAGAGAGCTTCAGCATGATGTAAGGTTTGCAATTTGGTCAAAAGTGAGTACTCTTGCAAGACAAGAAGCTGGTAGCTAAATAATTCAAATGAATAATTTCTGGAAATAAAGTGACTTGAAGCATGCAGATGCACATGACCAAGACTCCAAGAGAAAACAAATAGGACGTAATGTCCCCCCTAAAGGATACAACCAGAGCTCTGACAATGTCACCAGGTCGATATGACTGGTACATATCCACCTTGTCGATCTCAGTTGCACGAACATCTTGCTGCCTACAAAACATAAGAGCATGGCATGAGGAACTTTCCTGCAATACACTGTCTATTGTCTACAAGAAAAATAATGAACAAAAGCAATTGACTCTAAACACTTTGGCAATCAACTCAAAGCAAAACCATACAATAAATCTATGACGATCAGTACCAAATGGCAGCATAACAGAAATGGACCAATACCTTATCATGCCAGTGAACTTTTCCTTGACAGCCTTTGAGTCAACACACATTATATCTGCAGACGCCATCCTAGCCATAACCTTAGTCACCTACGAAAGAAACAAGCAATTAGCACTGCAGCAATTAAAAGAAGTTGGCATGCAAATCTCTTTCAGCTACACCACCTACAGAAAAAGAAGGTTGACCAGTGGCACTGCCGACAGCAGAATATCCACACATGCTAAAAATTGATGCTAAGATAGTTACGAACAAGAGAGAGTGTCTGCTAAAAAAAAATAGATATAGACGTAAGATCTTTCCCCCCGTTTATTTGCTTAGAATCAGAGGCCAAGCCCAGGTTACATTTGCATGAAACACCAAACTCCCCTTATCCATTATGTAAAGTCATCTCCAGAGGTCAATGAGGAGATGATAGAAAGAAAACCTTAATGTACCAGATATTGTTTGGGAGCAAGCAGCCATATGAACTTGTTTAGTGCTAGGCTCAACACGTGAACAATAGGCTGGTTGTTCACCATTACCCGAATTTCAAGTCAGTAAGGCTTTACAGGTTAACAAGGTCAACCTTTAACAGGGAAAAGTTGTTTCCATGTGCACACGTCTATTAACACAGGCAACGCCGATGCATTCTAGTCTTCTAACAGTTCACACAATTTTCAGTAACCGCCACCCACATATGCCGGACATATCCACATGAAAAGCAAGATTACAGACAACAACAGTACCCAGCTCCTAATTCAACCATGGCATTAGATGGGTACACACCACATCCACTCAGCGCTAACGAAATTCAGCGCCACACAACACAGCTACTGAACATCAAGCTTCCCCAATCAACGGTGTCTGGGAACAGAGAGAGATCTTACACGGGCAATGACGATGCTCCCCGGCTGCGGCACGGCTCCGTGCGCCTTGTGCCCGACCACCTCCACCGTGGACCTCTGCAGCCAAACCAAAACGAGCCAACCAATCAATCAGCAGCAGCAGCGCGAGGAGCGAAGGGACGGAAAGCTCCAGAAACCCTAGGTAAACCCCACCTGGTCGGAGGAGCCGGGGGCGGGGGCCACGAAGCGGCGGCGGCCGGTGACCGACGCGCGCACGGAGCGGCCGTCGGCGTAGGCGCCGCGCCCGGCCTCGAGGGACGAGGAGGGCCCGAGGAGCTCCCCCGGGGTGACCACCACCTCGGCGCCGCCGTCGTGCTCCATCGCCGTGGCCGCCATTGGTTGGGAGTTTGGGTTCGGGGGAATGCGAGGAGAGGGTTTCGCTCTGCCTGTTTCGGGTGACTTTTGTGGGCTGAACACTCCCGTTGATTCGAGGCCGTACGGCCCAAGGAGTTGCTCCAAAATGGGCCCCACTTCTGCAAAAGAAACGGCCCAAGTTTTTGGAGGTAGAGACTGGATTTATTCGTAATTTTTTGGAGTACTGTATATGGGGAGTGGCTAACTAATCAGGCGCTAGACATGCTCCCTAGGGTAGACATCTTTGGCTCGTGGAGCCTCCTGATTTAAGTTGTATTTGAATGAACATTTTATCAAATGAATATAACTGAGCATTTTTAGCCTAAAAAACATGATCAAAGTGTACCCTCTCGAGGGAAATCCGGCGCATCACTTTTGCTGGACTAGGAGCATGCTAAAGTGGTACACCCGACCGCCGCCATGTATCGCGGGATAGCGTATCCTCATGATTTTTTCTTTCTCCACGTGCTTTCAGGTTTTATTTGTTTTTTCACCTTTTGCATGGTTTTTTATGTTTTGAGAGATTTTTTTGGAAGCAGTGCTTTTCCACGAGAAGCACAACTATGTTTTCCCAAAAGGGGAAAGTACAACATGTGCTTCCATGAGAAGCACAATTATGTTTCCTGAAAAGGAAAGAAATGTTGGGAAAGGTAGTAGAAAACAAAAAAAATGTATAACGGTTTGTGATCAACGATCATTACCGACTTCGGAGTGCAGCGGAAGTAGACGAGTTGGTGTAGATCGTACTTGAACTCCCTCGAACGTTGATGACGATCCCATGAACCGCCCTCAAACGATCCCTCAAACTGAAGACCGAAAGCACGGCCTCTCTACTTGGTTGCAAGCGTACAGTCTTCACGATCCGACAGCGCTTCGTCGTCCAGATCCAAACGTGGCTGGAGAATTAGAGGGGGGAGATTAGAACCACACTGGGCTTCTAATTATGAGGATTAGAGGTGGCTAGGGCTAGCTCTAATTAGTCTAGGACCAACTAGAATTAGAACTAGATCAACTGGAAGAGGCACCCAAAACTTGTGTCACAAAAGATGCAAATCATCTATTATATATAGGTTGTGAGGGGAGGAGGGGGCGCCACACAAGTGGGGAAAGTCTCCCCCTTGTGGTCGGCCAAGGGGAGGGGAATCCCCTCCAATCCGGCCTCCCTCTCCCCTTTCCATGGGGAGAAGGGGGCGCCACCCCTATTGGGCCTTTATGGCCCAAGTGGTCTTCCACCACTTGGCCTTATTAGGCCGTTGATATTAAAGTAAATATATATTTGTTCTAAACATTTTCAGAGTATTATATATATATATATATATATATATATATATATATATATATATATATATATATATATATATATATATATATATATATATATTAACATCCCCAAAAACATTTTTCACCTATATATATTAATCGGCAATATCCTGTATTACCCGATATCCACCGAAACCCTTCTGGTGACCTCGAAACGCTTCCGGAACCTCTCAGAACTATTCCGAATATTAATGAGACAATTCCACAAATATTTTCTCATCACTCCCGTCCTATTAACACTCAGCAGATCGTGATTACCTTAAGCTTGTGACCCCGTAGGTTCGGTAACCATAGACATGAGCGAAACCCTTCGCTCAATGACTGATAGTGGACCGTGGACATCCATATCGGTCCCCATGATTACACGCATGATATTCGAGTGAACCATTGGTTATCATGTGATGTTCCCTTTGCCTCACGATACTTGATACATCCATTTTGCATCATGTTTACCTACTGTTATTTATGATGTTTTTATGCACAGTAATGCTTTCTGGAGTAATTCTAATGCCTTTTCTCTCATAATATGCAAGGTTCACACAAAGAGGGAGAGTTTCGCCAGTTGGAAATCTGGACCTGAAAAGGCTACGTCAGGCCACCTATTCCGCACAACTCCAAATGAGCTGAAACTTCACGAGGAATTTTATGGAAATAAATAAGAAATAGTGAAGCAAATAACTACCGGAGGAGGGCCACCTGGTGAGCACAAGACACCAGGGAGCGCCAGGAACTTTTATTGTGGCGCTCCCTGGTGTCTTGTGCTCACCAGGCCCCTAGGCGTGCCCTGGTGGGTTGTGCTCAGCCTAGCCCACCTCTGGTGCCCCTCTTCTGGTATATTAGTCATTTTGACCTAAAAAAAATAAGGAGAAGACTTTCGGGACGGAGCGCTGCCGTCTCGAGGCGGAACTTGGGCAGGAGCACTTTTGCCCTCTGGCGGAGCGATTCCGTCGGGGACCCCCCTCACCCCCCACTCGAGAGGGAAATCATCGTCATCATCATCACCAACAATTCTCCAATCTTGGGGAGGGCAATCTCCATAAACATCTTCAACAGCACCATCTCCTCTCAAACCCTAGTTCATCTCTTGTGTTCAATCTTTGTACCCGAACTATATATTGGTGCTTGTGAGTGACTAGTAGTGTTGATTACATCTTGTAGTTGATTACTATATGGTTTATTTGGTGGAAGAATGTTCAGATCCATTATGCTATTTAATACCCCTCTGATCTTGAGCATGATTATCATTTGTGAGTAGTTACTTTTGTTCTTGTGGTCACGGGAGAAATCTTGTTGCAAGTAATCATGTGAATTTTATATGTGTTTGATATTTTGATGGTATGTATGTTGTGATTCCCTTAGTGGTGTCATGTGAACGTCGACTACATGACACTTCACCATATTTGGGCCTAAGGGAATGCATTGTGGAGTAGTTATTGGATGATGGGTTGCGAGAGTGGCAGAAGCTTAAACCCTAGTTTATGCGATATTCCATAAGGGGCTGATTTGGATCCAAAAGTTTAATGTTATGGTTAGAATTTGTTCTTAATACTTTTCTCGTAGTTGCGGATGCTTGCGAGGGGGTTAATCATAAGTAGGAGGTTTGTTCAAGTAAGAACAACACCTAAGCACTGGTCCACCCACATATCAAATTATCAAAGTAGCGAACACAAATCAAACCAACATAATGAAAGTGACTAGATGAAATTCCCGTGTGCCCTCAAGAACACTTTGTGATGTAGGGTGGAACCCTGGATGCCCAATCTTTCACGATTGGAGGGAATCCTACGAAGAAAACGAAGAACACAAGGAGAAATCACGAGGGAAAACATGAGAGAATCACTCAAACCAACAAGATATGGTCACACATGTGCTAGATCCTCGAAACACAAAGAGATACACGATTCAAATCCAACAAAGGATGATACAAGTAACTAGTTCATCTCCATGAGGAGGTCTTGAGGGGTCTTCCCATGAAGGGGTCTTGAATCCAAAGGGGATCTTCTCCGAAGAGGGAACGGTCTCTCTCGGTGGAGTAGATCCGTATGGATGAGCAAAGCTCTATCTCACAAATGAGCTAAACCAATGCTAACCCTAACTAGGAGGAGGATGTCTATTTACAGTCTAGGTGCAAATGGGAGTGAAATGAAAGGGTACATGGGCCTCGGGCCCGTAACTGTGTACACACAGGCAGCGCACGTCCGACCTTTACCGGTCATCCGGTGGCTCACGAGGGACCGGACGTCCGGTAGGGCTCGGACTTCCGCTATTTTCGTTCTGTAAAAGTGACACCGGACGTCCGGAGACAGCCGGTCATCTGGTCGTCGGTCGTTTGGTCCTAGACGGACGTCCACTCGCTGTAGTTGCCGATGGCTGGGACTTGGGCCGGCTGGGGCTTCAGGCGCCAGACGTCTAGCCCCGACCGGTCGTCCGGTGGCTTCCAGGCCTCGGACATCCGGTCCAGACCGGTCGTCCGGTTGCTGTAGATTTCTGACAGCTTCTCCTTTTGGTCCTTGTACTTGGTGTCCTCGTCGTCTTGTCCCTGGCCTCCCTCTTGGTTCCTGGTCATGCATAGCACATATGTTTGAGGTAGTAGCCATGTCTCACATGTGGAAAGTGACGGTTCGGAGAGGAGCGAGTTCACCTTGCGTTTGATGGCGTATAGTCGAGGTCTCATCTTATGTATCCTTGGGTCATGGGGAGTGGTCGAAGTGAACATGGGGATGATCGTAGGATGCTTCGCGTCATCTCCCCCCCCCCCCCCTTGGGAAAGATCCGACCTCGGATCATGATCCTCATCACCATGGAAACGGTTGTCATGGACGGACTTGTAGTTGGACGGAGTTGAAGGCATGGCACAATCCAAGTACTCCAAGGTGTCTCCGGTATGTGGTCATGCAAAATGAGCAAACACAAGCGACACTCGAAAATACAATGGTTAGTGCACACAAAGTGTCCATCATGTAAGAATGAGTCCGTACGGCAAGATTGTTCGTGACAAAGCGCATGAAAGCTTATCAAGATGATATAGAATGATATGCAAAGCATTCATGGGAGCAAATGCAATCATTGTGCACACAAAATGTGTTGTGAATATGATCAATGCAACCACGGCGCAAAATGATGTCATAGTGAGACGGTTTATCAATAGCATGAATATGGCAATGGATGCTCAATATGATTATGTTATCATGCAATTGATGGTAGGCAATGTGATCATTATGTATGAATATGCAATCAAGGAAGATCACAACAAATTTGCTAAGGAAATGCACAAGCTCATATATCATGGATGACATGGGAATACAAGATGCAACAGGGCAATCATAATGTGAGTCAATCCATGCATAGGGTGCAAACTTGTGGTGAGTATGATATGTCCATCGAGCATGACATGTGTGAGCACAATCAACAAATATGGAGGTGTTGGTGTACCAATGCTCGATGTCGTGGCATGAGTGGAGTTCCGAAGGTGCATCCAATAAGTGCGAGTGCTCCTCAATGTGAAGGTCCATAGAGCCAATCTCCAATGTCGCTCCTCCGTTCTCCAGATGTATCGTGTAGACAACAAGAAGGAAACAACAATGAAAGAGTGACCCATCCAATATGCGTACTTGAGGATGGCTCAAAGGGAAGGAGTTCACCTCATGAATGTTCCTGAAGATGTTGGAGTTGCACATCATGTATGCATTCACATACCCAATATTTCTCATGACGGTAATGCCTTGTGAATCCTTCAAAACCAAAGAGCATGACAAACACTCAGAAAAACAAGTGATGTTAGCGGAAATGCAAAACCTATCATTCGTGTGGTAAGATACCCAATAAGTGTATGCATCATGCTCGTCATAAGAAAGGACAAGGGATTTTGGCTTGGTATGTAAGCATATGATGCGATAACAACCAAAGGCATTAGGCTCAAACAAACAAGCATGCATCACAAATAAAGTGTCAAAGTCTCCAAGATCAAGAAGCATAGTATGGTTGCACTCAATACAAGTGGATGTGAGAGAGGCAACTAATGGACACAGGAGACAATGATCAAGATATATCATGTGAGAGTTGAAGGAAATATGCCCTAGAGGCAATAATAAAGTTATTATTTATTTCCTCATATCATGATAAATTTTTATTATTCATGCTAGAATTGTATTAACCGGAAACATAATACATGTGTGAATACATAGACAAACATAGTGTCACTAGTATGCCTCTACTTGACTAGCTCATTGATCAAAGATGGTTGAGTTTCCTAACCATGGATATGAGTTATCATTTGATCAATGGGATCACATCATTAGAAGAATGATGTGACGATTGACTTGACCCATTTCGTTAGCTTAGCACTTGATCGTTTAGTATGTTGCTATTACTTTCTTCATGACTTATACATGTTCCTATGACTATGAGATTATGTAACTCCCGCTTACCGGAGGAACACTTTGTGTGCTACTAAACGTCACAATGTAACTGGGTGATTATAAAGGTGCTCTACAGGTGTCTCCGAAGGTACTTGTTGAGTTGACGTATTTCGAGATTAGGATTTGCCACTTCGATTGTCGGAGAGGTATCTCTGGGCCCTCTCGCTAAAGCACATCACTATAAGCCTTGCAAGAAATGTGACTGATGAGTTAGTTACGGGATGATGCATTACATAACGAGTAAAGAGACTTGCCGGTAACGAGATTGAACTAGGTATTGAGATACCGACGATCGAATCTCCGGCAAAGCAACATACCGATGACAAAGGGAACAACGTATGTAGTTATGCGGTTTGATCGATAAAGATCTTCATAGAATATGTGGGAACCAATATGAGCATCCAGGTTCCGCTATTGGTTATTGACCGGAAACGTGTCTCGGTCATGTCTACATAGTTCTCGAACCCATAGGGTCCGCACGCTTAAAGTTTGGTGACAATCGGTATTATGAGTTTTTGTGTTTTGATGTACCGAAGGTAGTTCGGAGTCCCGGATATGATCACGGACATGACGAGGAGTCTCGAAATGGCCGAGGCGTAAAGATCGATATAATGGATGACTATGTTCGGACACCGGAATGGTTTCGGAAGGTTTCATACATATACTGGAGTACCGGGGGGTTACTGGAACCCCCCGGGGGGTTTATTGGGCCTCATGGGCCCTAGTGGAGAAGAGGAGGGGCGGCCAGGGCAGGCCACGCGCCCCCTCCCCCTCTAGTCTGAATTGGACAAGGAGGGGGGCGGCGCCCCCCTTCTTTCCTTCTCCTCCTCTCTCCCTTCCTTCCCCTCTCCTACTCCAACAAGGAAAGGTGGAGTCCTACTCCCGGTGGGAGTAGGACTCCCCCCTTGGCGCGCCCTCCTTGGCCGGTCGCCTCCCCCCCTTACTCCTTTATATACGGGGGCAGGGGGGCACCTCTAGACACAAGAATTGATCATTGATCTCTTAGCCATGTACGGTGCCCCCCTCCACCATATTTCACCTCGGTAATATTGTAGCGGTGCTTAGGCGAAGCCCTGCGTCGGTAGCATCATCAACACCGTCATCACACCGTCGTGCTGATGAAACTCTCCCGCAAAGCTCTGCTGGGTCGGAGTTCGTGGGACGTCATCGAGCTGAACATGTGCTGAACTCGAAGGTGCCATACGTTCGGTACTTGATCGGTCGGATCGTGAAGACATGCGACTACATCAACCGCGTCGTGCTAACGCTTCCGCTTTCGGTCTATGAGGGTACGTGGACTCACTCTCCCCGCTCGTTGTTATGCATCACCATGATCTTGCATGTGCGTAGGAATTTTTTTGAAATTACTACGTTCCCCAACAAGAGCATGAACATATATGTCATCAACCCAAGAAAGCGAGTAAGAGTGGGACATGGGTGATGCGACAAAGCAAGCAATCATAGTGATCAAGTCAAGCAAGCTAGTAGTGCAAAGATGCAACGTATTAGAAGGAATCATGGCAAGCATGTCATGTGTGCAAATAGTGGGCATGAATAATTCACATGTCATAGCACAAACATGAAAGCAAGATATGAGGGAAGTATCATCATTGTATTGGCAAGAAGTACTAGGTAAATAGCAATGGAACATCATGACTCTCCCAACACAAGAATCAACAATAGCATGTGGCACATGGTAAGCATGGCAATAGCTACTAGTATCTCCACCAAGCATGCAAATACACATAGGAGTAGCATAATGGTGAATCATGGGTAAATGCAAGCAAGGGTCACAATTGCATGGCAAAATCATGTAAATAGGCAGAACATGCAAAGTGAACACGATAGTATGAGCATAAGGTGACAAGTGGTAAATAGCCCATAGTCGTGTGAGAGCCAAGTAGAATAGATGCGCGTAGTCGTTGCGCGAAGAGAGCGATGGGAAGGACAATCCACGTGATCCCAAATCGTTGTTGCTCTCAAGAGCTCGTTTCGTCAACTCTTGGGATTGAGAGGTTGATGAGTATACATGAGTACCTACACAAAACAAAGACAAATGGAAATTTATGTGTGCGTGGTATATGTACACATCATCCATCATGATGTGCATGTGCTTGTGTTGATTAGCACCAAATATCCAATGCTCAAATAAATGAGATGCATGATATAGAAACATTTCATCCATCATGAGAGGTTTGTTGTTATGTATGGCATAATGGAGACTCAAATTGTGTAATGCATCATGAAAAATATGTAGAACAATGTTATTCATGAAATGAATATGGTGCACGCAATAATGGGAATCATGCAAAGTATGGAATGCATCAAAATCTCCTAAATATACGAGGAAACTATGGGGTTCTCCTCATGAGCATTAGTAGAAACATCACATGGATCCAAAACAAAGCATATTTGGTTCTATGTGATCATGGCATGACATAGTAGATGAATTGCGCAAATCATGTAAAGGGAGCATGGCAATATCATCACATGAAAAACAAAAGCCAATGATCATCATCTCGACATCTATGCCGTAATTGCAGATGGGATTGATTTTAATGGGGCATGCATAGTTACTATGATGAGATTGAAATGATGCAATATGGGAGATCTCACTCATAGCATATGACAAGTTTAAAGGGTTGTCGAACATGATGTGACCAAAAGAATTTTGACATGATATCCTATGGAGCATAACATCATAAGTTGGCAATTCAACATGCTCATAATCATATTCATCATAAATGGGTGGCATATCGAAACAAGACATAGTATGTGATGAATCCATAGGGTGATCAACATCATGGGAGCAATCGATATCAAGAGAATCCACTAGTGGGACAAGAGAAGCACCATCACCTATGTTACCTTTGGAGCGTCGCTCGTGTGTTGTAGGTGAGGTGTCGAAGATCACTACAAAAAAAGACACATCCGTGACATTTTGGGCGGAACAAATTTTTTTCTGTCATACATATGACACTTCTATGACGATAATTGTGACAAAACCCGGTATCATCATAGATGTTGTGGGCTCCTACTTCTATGACAAAAGATCATGACAGAAAATGGGCTTTTCGTCCTGGGCGGGCCGGAGATGCAGCTGCATGACATTCTTTGGGCCATCCATGACGGAAAAACCGTGGTAGAAGCGAGGGAGGAAAATTTCGGGAGTTGCGTTACGGTGGGAGGTCGGGGCGAAGCGATCGTGTTTCTCGTACGTCTGCTGCTGCGTGTGTCTGGCGTTGGCTCTAATCAACCCGAGCGAGGCGTTGGGCTCTAATCGAACTGGCGATTACAGCTGCGAACTCGCGTTCTTGAACCCGGCGATCGATCGATGGCTGTTAATCGAACCCGATCAGCGATTCGCCGCTCTGCTGCTAACTAAAGCCGATCGATTGGATGAGCGAAGTGGCGTTGCGGGGAGGGGGGTTGGATGAGCGGTGGCGGTGGCCTTGCCTCGGATGAACAGGACCCGTGGTGTGGAGGGTTGGATGAATAGTAGGCGGTGGAGGGTGGCCGTGGAGGGTGGTTGAACAGGACCCCGTGGTGTGGAGGGGCTGGATGAGCAGTGAGCGGTGGAGGGGTGCCCGTGGAGGGGTGGTTGAACAGGGCCGATGGAGTAAGCGCGGTGGAGGCTGGATGAGCAGAGCCCGTGGGGGCTGGAGGAGGTCGACGGTAGCCCATGGAGGCTGGAGGAGGTCGACGGCGGAGATGAACAGTATCCCGTGGAGTCCCGTTTTGCGGTACGCCACACCCCTCCCGATGAACAGGACCCCTGTTTCGACCATAGGAGGTCCGTTTCGTCCGTTTTGCGGTACGCCACACCCCTCCCGATGAACAGGACCCCCGTTTCGACCATAGGAGGTTCGTTTCATCCGTTTTGCGGTACGCCACACCCCTCCCGATCAACAGGACCCCCGCTTCGACCGTAGGAGGTCCGTTTCGTCCATTTTGCGGTACACCACACCCCTCCCGATCAACAGGACCCCGTTTCGGCCGTAGGAGGTCCATTTCCTCTGTTTTGCGGTACGCCACACCCCTCCCGATCAACAAGACCCCGTTCCGAACGTAGGAGGTCTGTTTCCTCCGTTGTGCAGTACGCCAGGCCTAGTTTCCATCGTCTGTTCCGTCCAAGCCCTCCCGATGAACACGACCACGCATTCTGTTCCGACCCAGCCGGTTGGCTCCCCATGAACACGACGACGACGTTGTTTCTCCGTACCGACCGAGCCATGTACGTATGCACGAGTAGGCGTTCGAGACCCTGCCCGTATGTACGTACGTGGTCGTATTTTCTTTCTTGCACCCTCGCCGTTGTACGTACGTGTACATGCTACGTGTGCGCCTCTACTACGACGCGTGTGCGCCTCTACTACGACACGTGCGCGCCTCTACATCGACAAGTATGTACGTACACATTCGCGACCAGAATGACAACACTACGTACGCTTCGACCTGCTGGGTCTCGACTGTCAGGCACTTTCTTGCCTGCGAAGATGTAGCTGGTGGGTCCCAGCAGTCAGGGGGGCGAATCATATTTTTTTTGCCCGGACGCACTTCCTTGCGTGCGAAGATGTAGCTGGTGGGTCCCAGCAGTCAGGGGGGCGAATCGTTTTTTTGTCCGGATGCACTTCCTTGCGTGCGAAGGTGTAGCTGGTGGGTCCCAGCAGTCAGGGGGGAAACATTTTTTTTCGCGAAATACGATGGCCCGTCCGGTGGGTCCCCGCTGTCAGGTGGAGAAATAATTATTTTGCGCGTAATAAGGAGGCACTTCCTTGCTGCGGCCGTGGACCCAGCTATCAGCGTCTCCACGCATAGTACTCTTTCGATGGAAGTCGGTCATTGACCACATTGACCACGCCACGCCGAGAGCACCACGGCGGTGGATGACGGCGAGGCCTAGGAAGGGGACGACACGGAGGCAGGGAAGACTCGGCAGTTGTTTCCCACGCGGGGGGAGTACGACTGTATGAGGGTTTACTGGTTCGTCTGCCGTCGCCGAAGAATAACGATGAGGTGTGGGTGAGCGGAGGATGGCTAGGCCAGCGATGGGAATCGGTACGGGGCGGTGAGGCTGCAAGGCAGCCTGCCGCATGAGGAGGAGGGAGAGCAGTCCGCCAACGATTGTTTGAGCGGCCGAGCAGAAGAGCAGAGATTGAAGAAGACGACGGCCGTTGGATGGACATCCAACGATCCTTTGCTGTCGTCAACCATTTTTTAGGAAAGCCTCAAATCTGTGGAAAACAGCATACAACCCATTTGCCATTATTTCTAATAATTTACAGCCCATTTGCTAATTCTTAAGGTTTTTGGAGCCCATATTCTTTTTGTTAGCATTACAGCCCATATTGTGGCCACGGTTAAAAATTATCGAAATTTTGCATATTTCAAAAGCGGTCCTAACTGTTTTTAATCCCGAAATTTCAACTCACATTCAAACTGATTTTAAAAATAAATGTATATCAATATAAAATCCAACAAATTCTCCACGCATAAAAATTAATGTAATTTAAAATCTTGAAATGAAAAAAAATGATATTTGAAACTATTTGTCGGTTTGATGTGTTTTAAAAATGTACAACCCATTTCTCATTACTGATGGGCCATTTTCTCGGCCAGCCGAATGAAAGCTCTCCTCGTCTTGAAAGATTTGCAGCCCAACAGGCGTGACAAAGCGACTTACTTGGAAAATCACAAAAAAACTGGGCTGTGGCCGTGGACCCAGCTGTCAGCCTCTCCATGTACAGTACTCTTCCGATGGAAGTCGTTCCTTGACCATGTTGACCACGCCACGCGGAGAGCACCATGGCGGTGGACGACGGCGAGGCCTAGGAGGGGACGACACGGAGCCGGGGAAGACACGGCAGTGGAAGCCCGCGCGGAGAGGAGTATGAGGGTTCACTGGTTTGGCTGCGGTGTGAGGCTGCCGTCGCCGCAGGCTCTGCCAGCCGTGGGAATAGTAGGGGCGGTGAGGCCTCCAGCGGCCACAGCCGCCACGGAGGCGGGAGCATGCGGCACAACCGCGCTGCTTTGGGCGGCCGGAGCAAGAAGACCAGAGGTTGAAGAAGCACTATGGCCGTTGGATGGACATCGTCACGGTCCTTTGGAGCTAGAATCGTTCATATTGACTAAGTTGACAAAGCCCTTCGTCCCGTCAACTTAGTAGGCCCATTAAGACAGCCTCCCACCAAGGTGGGTCCCAGCTAGCCGGGGAGTATTCATTTTTTGTGCGTAATAAGGAGGCACTTCCGTGGGTCCGAGTGACAAATGGGGAATGTTTTTTCGCGAATCGGTGGCCCGTCCGGTGGGTCCCAGCATGATCGTGGGGAAACGATTTTTTAGCAAAATACTGGTGGCCCGTCCGAGGGTCCCATGTCGGTGGAGGAATAATTATTTTCCGCATAATAAGGAGGCACTTCCTTGCGGCTGCCGTGGACCCAGGTGTCGCCTCTCCACGTCTGATACTCTTCGATGGAAGTCGGTCGTTGACCATTGACCACATCAGCACCGAGAGCACCACAGTGGTGGACGACGGCGAGGCCTAGGAAGGGGATGACGCGGAGCCGGGCACGGGAGGCAGGAACAGGCGGTAGCATGATAACCCACAAGTATAGGGGATCAATTGTAGCCTCTTTCGATAAGTAAGAGTGTCGAACCCAACGAGGAGCTAGTGGTAGAACAAATATTCCCTCAAGTTCTATCGACCACTGATACAACTCTACGCACGCTTGACGTTCGCTTTACCGGAAACAAGTATGAAACTAGAAGTACTTTGTAGGTGTTGTTGGGTAAGCTTGCAAGAAAGTAAAGATCACGAAAATAAAGACTAGGGGCTGTTTAGATAAAGACACAACTAAATTAGTAAAGAGCTTTTTGTTACGAGAAAGTTATTTGTCCCTAGGCAATCGATAACTAGACCAGTAATCATTATTCAATTTTATTTGAGGGAGAGGCGTAAGCTAACATACTTTCTCTACTTGGATCATATGCACTTATGACTGGAACTCTAGCAAGCATCTGCAACTACTAAAGATCATTAAGGTAAAACCCAACCATAGCATTAAAGTATCAATTCCCCTTTATCCCATACGTAAACAACCTACTTACTCGGTCTGCATTAGCTTCATCACTCCGCCACCCACCATAAGCAAATCATGAACATATTGCAAACCCTACAGCGGGAATATCTCATGCTTGCGCGACACGGAGAGCACCATAGGACAGCACCAATAATAAAACATGCAACTCAAACCAATCTTGATCATCAAATAGCCCGTAGGACAAAACAGATATACTCAAACATCATAGGATAGCCATACATCATTGGGAAATAATATATAGCGTTGAACACCATGTTAAGTTAGAGGTTACACCACTGCATAGAGGGGGGAAGAGTTGGTGATGATGGCGGTGAAGTTGTTGGTGAAGATTGCGGTGATGATGATGGCCACGGTGGCGTTCCGGCACCACCGGAAGAGAAGGGGAGAGGGGGCCCCTTTGTCTTCTTCTTCCTTGACCTCCTCCCTAGATGGGAGAAGGGTTTCCCCTTTGGTCCTTGGCCTCCATGGCGTGGGAGGGGCGAGAGCCCCTCGGAGATTGGATCCATCTCTCTGTTTCTCTCTGTTTCTGCATTCTGTTCTGCTGCCCTTTCATCATTTCAGGTATATATGGAGATCCGTAACTCCGATTGGACAGAAACCTTCGCCGTGATTTTTTACCAAAAATTAGCTTTCTTGCGGCCGAAGAAGGGCATCAACCGCCTTACGGGTGGCCCACGAGGGTGGGGGCGCGCCCTCCTGGTACGGGCATGGGCCCCTGCCTTGTGGCCACCTCGGACACCGTTTCGCGTTGATCTTTCTCCCAGATTTTCCAAATATTCCAAAAATAAGTTCCATCCGTTTTTATCCCATTTGGACTCCGTTTGATATGGATATTCTGCGAAACCAAAAACATGCAATAGACAGGAACTGGCACTGGGGACTGGATCAATATGTTAGTCCCAAAAATAGTATAAAAAGTTGCCAAAAAGTATATGAAAGTGGAATAATATTGGCATGGAACAATCAAAAATTATAGTTACGACAGAGATGTATCATAACACAGCCGGCCACGGGAGGCAGGAGCAGGCGGCACGACCGGCGCTGCTTTGGGCGGCTGGAGCAAGAAGACCAGAGGTTGAAGAAGCACTATGGCCGTTGGATGGACATCATACGGTCCTTTGGAGTATTGACTAAGTTGACAAAGCCCTCCGTCCCGTCAACTTAGTAGGCCCTAAGTCAGCCCAACAATATGGTGGGTCCCAACTAGCGAGGGGCATTCATTTTTTAGGCGTAATAAGGAGGCGCCGTTGCGTGCGAAGATATAGTGGTGGGTCCGACACATCGTGAGGAGCGTTTTTCACGAAATACAAAGGCCCTTCTGTGGGTCCTAGCTGTCGGTGGAGGAATCATTATTTTGCACGTAATAAGGAGGCATTTCATGCGTGCGGTCGTGGACCCAGCTGTCAGCCTCTCCACGTACAGTCCACTTCCGATGGATGTCGTCCATTGACCACGTTGACCAGGCCGCGCCGAAAGCACCAGGCGGTTGTCGGTGTCAAAACCGGCGGATCTCGGGTAGGGGGTCCCGAACTATCGTCTAGGCGGATGGTAACAGGAGGCGAGGGACACGATGTTTTACCTGTGTTCGGGCCCTCTTGATGGAGGTAAAACCCTCGTCTGCTTGATTGATATTGATATTGTGGATGTTTACAAGAGTGGATCTACCACGAGATCAAGGAGGCTAAACCCTAGAAGCTAGCCTATGGTATGATTGTAAGGGTTGTTGTTATGCGGACTAGAGCCATCCGGTTTATATAGACACCGGAGAGGGCTAGGGTTACATAGAGTCGGTTACAATGGTAGGAGATCCACATATCCGTATCGCCAAGCTTGCCTTCCACGCCAAGGAAAGTCCCATCCGGACACGGGGCGAAGTCTTCAATCTTGTATCTTCATAGTCTTGGAGTCCGGTCGATGATGATAGTCCGGCCGATGATAGTCCGGCCGATGATGGTAGTCCGGCTATCCGGACACCCCCTAATCCGGGACTCCCTCAGTAGCCTCTGAACCAGGCTTCAATGACGATAAGTCCGGCGCGTGTATCGCTTGGCATTGCAAGGCGGGTTCCTCCTCCGAATGATAGAAGATGGTGAACACCAGGATAGTGTCCGGCTCTGCAAAATAAATTCCACATTCCACCGTAGAGAGAATAATATATACACAAGTTTAATCTGTTGACGTTTTTTGTGGCATGACGTCGCACCACTACCAAGCCATTACTTGAATTGTTTTTTACTTTACCACCTCAGCGCATTTAGCGAAGCGGTTTCCTTGGCACGTCTTGTCGAGCGAGATCGTGTTTCCCTTAATCCGGATTCTCATTAATACGGACGTGGGTAACCCAACCGCGCCCGTTCGCCCGCCCCTCTATCGGCGAGTCCCAAGCGGTCACGGAGGCGGCTCTTGGTATTCTCCCTCTTTATAACGGGACCAAGGCTCGTTTCTTTTCTTCAATCCTCCATCGAATCCTCTCCTGCTCCAAGTTCCAGCACCTAGAGCTCCAGATTCGAGCGCTTGGACTTTCAGCGATGTCGGTTCCGACCTCGGGGCGGTGGATGCCCTCCTCCATCACGGAGGAGGGCGTGCTAAAGCTGCGGAGGCCAAGTACACGCTTATGAGATTTGCACAGGTTGCTGCCGAAGGCAGGCTATCCCCACCCCGAGCCCGGCGAGTATGTAGTCTTCGTATCCCACCTCCGTCGGGGTTTAGGCTTCGATGGATCCTTTTGTGAGAGGGCTCATGTTTTACTATGGGTTGGAATTCCACGATTTGGCTCGAGTCCATCCTCCATATTTCGCGTTTATTGTCGTCTGTGAAGCCTTCCTCCGCGTCACCCCTCACTTGGCTGTGGTGAAGACCTTCAATGTGGCGCCAAGATGATCGAGGCGTCAAGCGGAGTGTGGCGGGCGGCCATAAGTAAGAGGGCGATGCCCGTGGCCCGTGGCTCCTTCAAGAGGAGCTCGGCCCGTGGCAGCGAGTGGTTCTATATTACCGTTCCGAGGGGCGCAGACAAAAGCCGCCGCCCTTATTCTGCCGGGACCTCCTGACGGTTGATGTCGTGGGTCAACCAAGGGCTCAACTGGGGGCCATCAAGGGCGTGCCCCTCTGCAGGGCGGTTCGAGATCTCCAAATGAGGGAGGTCGATATGGTGGTGGTGATGCAGGTTATGCTGATTAGGCGTCTCCGCCCTGCAAGCGCCGCCTCTCCGGCTATGGGAGTTTAATTCGGAGGCCTGGATTCTTCAACACTTCATGGGTATGACACCCTTGGAGATGTACAAATTATTCTTCGGATCGCAAGAGTGCGTCCGGAATTGACCGAGATGCTGGCCTAAGCTGCAATCGCCGGATACTCAAGTAAGTAGTTACGAGTCCGGACATACCGTTTGTTTGCCTTTCGATGATTAGCCTTATGACCAACTTCCTTTTACACAGGAGTGGATAGCGGAAGCAAAATTGATATGGTGTCGGCCCCCCCCGAGACCGCGCGGATCCGTCTTGGTCCGGATGCTTGAGTTGCGCCTTGAGAGGAAGGCGAAGGGGAAGCGGAAAGCTCTTGCCTCGCCTAAGGAGGCTCTTGAAAGAGGGGATCGAGAATCCCTCCTTCAAGGGAGAAGAGGACTGCCTCCAAGACCCGGGGCAAAGCCCCTAAGCAGGGAAGAAATCTTCGCGAGGTCCTGCGTCAGGGAGGCCCGTCGCACAATCTCCTTAAAGAGTCAGCCCTCCAACGAGCCGTAAGTAGAAAGAAAGGAGTTTTATAATAAGGGACATCCTATTTGTGCTTACGAGGATAACTAAAGTTTTTACCTTGTAGTTCGGATCTCCGTCGCCATAAATGAGCTCGTCTTGAGGGGACCTTCGTGCGGAGATGATAGAGGCGAGACGCCTCCGTCCGGGCGCCCGTCGGATAGAGGCGGACGAGCCTGAAGTGTAAATCACGGAGGAGCCCGGGTTTGGCAAAGCCGGATAGTTCGGCGCCAAGCGGTGTCTGGTGAAGGATCTGCTTGAAGGCGTCTATCTCGAGAAGATCATCACGCATTGATGAGCATGGTGATTGAAAGGATTTCGTCCGCCGAAGCGCGTTACCTGATCTTGCGTCGGGGAGTTCTTGGCGGGGTTTGAGGTGCGTAAAATGACACACCTTTTAACAGTTTGCATATAGAATCGCCCTGTATAGATAGTAGCCCACGAGACTCGGTAGGTTGTCGAAATCGACGGCGTCGAGGATCAAATCGCAGTTTAAATTCCGTCGTGCCGATGCAGGTGGCGGGTCGTCCGAGGCCAGCCGGTGATGGTGTTGCTGAACTAAAGCGGCAACTCGATGTTGCGGATCACGGACATCACGCTGGTCAGCAGCGACTTGATGAGTCGCAAGGTAAGTGTTACTGCGCGGTCACTTGGTAAGGAGCGAAGCCAGCTCCTTACAACATGTGCGTGAAATGCAGATAGTGCGCTGCTGTGGAGAGCCTTGGGCGAACTTGCTCAAGCCAAGGAGTAGGCTAGAAGGAGTAATCTGGCTGACCTCGAGGCGGCCGAGAGTTAAGCGGCGAAAGGTCGCTGCTTGCGGAGCAGGGAAGAGATAGCCGAAATGGCCGTGAAGTTAAAAGATGCTACCGACCGCAATGAGGCTCTTGGGAAGGAGCGCCTAGCGGGGCAAGAAGACCTGCGGAAGGCCACCGCCGAAGCCAAGGATGCCCGCTCTGCAATGCGGGCTATAAAGGAAGAGCTGCGCCAGGCCGGAGATATTGTAGCTGGCAAGCCTTTTACGCTTTCTTGAAGGTTCTGGATCAAAATATGCTCATTTGGGCCAAGCTGTGGGGTCGAGAGGACCCTTATATGGACTTAGCAGCGAGTCGGCGGATGCCGTTGTGCATTTTCGAAGCGGAAGGATCACAAGGCGGAAGAGCTGTTTTGGTCTCAATTCCATAGTCCGGAGCATTCACTTCCGCTGACCGACCGTTTGGCGAGTGGGCTGAGCTAAATAGGTTGTCGGGCTTGCTATAGCGGATATAGTGACCCATATCCGGCGGATAGGCCCCAACCGAAGAGTTACTTTGGCTTATTGCAGCAATTTCTTGGGGCGGTGCCGCATATCAAGGCAATGAAGCGGTCGGCCTGCATAGAGGGTGCGTGGATGGCGCTCGCCCGTGTGAAGACACATTGGACAGAGATGGATGACACCGCTGTTGCGACCCGGGTTCGGATGATAACGGTTACCAGCTGAGCACTATTTTGGCGAAGTGCTGCGTGGTGCTCGTGTAATAGAGTCGCGATGCTAAAAAATGCTACGTTGAATGAGCGTTTATATGATGTAAAACGATATTTATGATGTAAGCGCCTTTTATACTTGTGCGTTCAAGTAATAGAATATCTCCTATCGCGGCCGTTCATGTATCGTGTGTATAACTTTGAAAGATGGCGATCGTCGGCTTTAGCCCCCACGCACAAGGTGCGGGGTGTTATAAAAATAGCGCGTTTTCACACTTAATCCGGCGTCTCGGTCTGTAAAGGAGGTGGTAGCGTAGCAAGCGAGGCAACGGACTATAATACTTTATCACTTTCACTTAGCCATGGAGTTCGAGGGTGGGGCTACGACATAGCCCACAGGGGCACCGCGCTCTCCAATTTAGGTAGCGTATGTGCTGGCCGGAAAGCGGCCCTTCGTCAATGCGGAGGAATCCTAAACATTCCCATGGTCGATCGAGTGGTTGACCGGTCTCTCGCTGTATCATGACGATCAGTTTTCGGCTTTCTCTCTTGAGGTGCTCGCCCGGCCGAGGCTGGGGCACAACCGCAGTAGTTCTCCTGGAGCGCGTTAGCCGATGATCTGAGCGTAAGGCAGCAAAACACGGGGCAGGCAAACCCAACATTTGACCAAAGACATGATTCGGAGCTGATGCATATAAGGCCTAACTCGAGGCGCCGAACACTCCGAAGGTGTTCGGTCTTTATAATAGCGGGCAAAACATAGCCCTAAGCCCCTTGTGTCGAGTGCAGGCGGGTTCTTACAGGCGCGCCGATGCCAAAACGCCATCTCCACTCTGGTTATAATGATAAACCAGGGATTATAGCAACAAGAGACGATAAGAAAGGTTTACGTGAGGGTCTTAGTGCGAAAAGAGTCCTTACAGCGGGTCCCTCTTGCGTCTGCGCTTTGTGTCTCTGTTGTGCCATATCTGGGCGAGTGTGCGTTGTTCATCTGTAAAAGAGAGAACTTGGTTGGAAAAGAAATGCGATGCGAGAAAGTGCATAAAAATTGAAATATAGATTTAATGAAGCTAAGCCTATGCTAGCTCATTATGGCTTATATGTGCAAACCCTTGTGAAGGGGTGTGCGGCTAGGTAGCCCTAGCTTATTTATTCGGACTCGTCCAGCCGTGTCCGGGGTCTCGAGCGACCTTTTAGTGAAATGATGCCCGTGGACCGGGCATTTTAAGCGTAAGAGGCGCGTAATGTGGTATTGCATTGAAGCGGACGAAAGCTTCCGTCGATGATGCTTGATAGCTACTTTTAAATGGGGCGACATGAAAGGTTAGCTTTTCTCGTCGGAAGTTGTCGGGTGACCCGAACATAACTTCTAGTAATAATGAAACTATGCACCGGCGTAAGGGCTGGCGCCACTCCTTTGAAGGAAGTGCGGCTATGCGAATGCGGTATGGTCTATCCCAACCTGCGGATTGTGTGCGGATCTAGCAGGTTTAAGTCACCGCCGCCGTCCATCAAAACCTGCGTGAATTGCGGTCCGTCTATTATGGGATCCAATATCGGGCGATCTATCCTGCGTTAGGATACTTCGGACTAATCCGGATGGTCGAAAGTGATTGGTTTTGACATCAATCTCGTTGTTCCACAGGGTGGACCGTGCGACACTTGTCTTAGCGAGTGCCGTGTTGGTTTCCGTACTATCACGTGAAGCGAGTTCTTATTACGGCTTCTTGTGGGAAAGTCTTTTGACTTCGGTGCTCTCTGCTGGTGGGGTTCATCATCGTCCTCGCTTGGCGCATCGAGGCCTTGTGTCGGCGTTGAGTCTGCGGACTATTTAAAACAACAATTTCGGTTGGTATGGTTTGCGAGCCTTAGAAGTCTTGTGGATTTGACATATCCGATCTAAAATTTTGTTTAAATTTCATAGCTCATCTCTGTTGTCCTTGAGAGGCCGTGTTTTATTGTTTGGCGCGAGCTTTTGAATCGGCGTTGACCGCCGTGCCTTTGGGCTTTTTCTTTATTCAGTGACCTTTCTGCGCCGTGACTTTCCGTTCCATCTCGATCTCGGATGTATCCGGGTCGCTAGTGCTGCATCTTGCTAGCCAGCTGTCTTCTCTCAAAGCGCGTCATGAGAGCTTGTTAGCGGCCATTGTTCTTGGCTTCTCTTGGCGAGGTGTCTGGCGAGCCATTCGTCTCGGACGTTGTGTTTAAAAGCTGCTAAGGCTTCGCGTCCGGACAGTCGACTATTTGGTTCTTTTGGTAAGGAACCTGTTCGAAATTCTTGTGACTCTCCGAGCTGTTGGGTTATATATTTCGGACCGTCGCATCTGGAGGGCGGACATAAGTCCCTTGAAAATTTGCTCTAAACGCGTCCTCAAGCTCTTCCCAACTTCCAGATGTTTTCTGGAGGCTTTTGAGCGGTGCGAGCTGGCCCTTTGAGCTTAAGGGTAGGTATTTTATGGCATGGAGATCATCTCCTCTCACCATGTGTATGTGTAGTATGTAATCTTCTATCCGGACTCAAGGTGCATTGTGCGTCGTATGCCTCTATGTTCATGGGTTTGAACCTGCTGGAAATTCATGATCCAGCACCTCATCGGTAAAACATAAGCGGGTGTCTTGGCGCCCTCGTATGTGGGTGTGCCGCTGTCTTCGAACACTTGTTGTGTTGTGTTACTTCCTGGGGCCCTCTTTTTTGGCCCGTAGATGGACCTAGTTGTGCCATCCGTTTTCCCAGGATTATAATTTGGCTTGTGCGCGGCCCCACTTGTCGCTTTTGGCCTGTCATCTGGCCGTCTATCCGGCCAGGTGGCCTCTTTATTTTTTGACTGTGGAGGCTCTATGGCTTCGTCGTCAAATTTTGGCAGCAACTTGCGCTTCGGGTAGCTCTTAGTTTGATGGCCATTGCCATATTTGTCTACAGTCTTGAATACTTTGCTCCACTTCATTCTGAGTGTGTCTTCTGCTGTTTTGAGCTTCCGTTTCTCTTTCTTCAAACTTCTTGCAGTGGCGACGAGTCTTTTGTGTATGTTCTTATGCTCCGGTGTTGTGTCCGGACTGTTGATTGCTCCGTGAAGGGGTTGATTATCCGGCTTGTCCTGTTAAATAAATCATTGGTTTGCCCTGCTCTATCGCTGGAGTCGTTAGGAAGGCTGCTTTGATCGGCGGGACTTAGGGCGGCGTCTACGTCGCCGTTTTGGTTGTTTATCGGCGGGATTATCCTCTGCCGCGTCCGTTGTTCCTCGTTATCACTTCCCTTTGGGGTGTCCACCATGTATATGTCGTATGGCGAGGTGGTCTTCGGTGTCCTGTAGGCCTTTGGTTCTTAGTAGTCTCCGGCATAAATCGTCCATACCGTCGATGTCTTGGAGTTAATCGAATCGTCGGTTAAATCATCGACGGTGGCTCTGAAGTGGGTGGTGGGTGGTCTCTGAATTTCTTAAGTCGTCCACGTCCCAACCATCCTGGCCGTGGTTCGGCCAGGCTCTCGAGATAGCGAGAGATGCTTGATGAATTTAGGATATCGCCCGAAGGCGAGTGGTGAAAGATGTCCGCAGCGGTGAATTCCATGATCGGCGCCCAATCGGATTCGTGGCGGCGCGGGAGGTTGGTCCGGCACCTCGGAGTCATGGGCTTTATCACGGGACAAGGTAAGTGTTCGGCTCCATCGCCGTAGAAGTTGCAGCTCCGGCGGTGTCCAGCCATCCGTCCTCGATCCGGCGGTTGACTCGGTCTATGGGTGGGCGGATTCGTGTCTGACCTCAAGGTGTTGTCCGGTAGCGAGTTAGAGTCATGCCCATCGTGACAGCGGCAACACGCTTCGGCTGTGGCTCAGATCCATCGAAGATCAAGTCCCCGCGGATATCGGCCGTGAAGTTTAGGCTTCAAACTGACTGACGGCGGGCGTAACTTCGATCTGCTCGGATGGCCAAGTGAGTTGGCCCGCGATCTGAAAGCCGCGAATCTGAAGATCTGTCCGGGAGAAAAGTCTCACCCAGGACTGCGTCGTTGTCGATTGAAGAGGCCATCAAGCCTATCGGTGGCGACACGAGGAACTCTCAATGAAAGCACCAATGTCGGTGTCAAAACCGGCGGATCTCGGGTAGGGGTCCCGAGCTGTGCGTCTAGGCGGATGGTAATAGGAGGCGAGGGACACGATGTTTTACCCAGGTTCGGGCCCTCTTGATGGAGGTAAAACCCTACGTCCTGCTTGATTGATATTGATATTGTGGATGTTTACAAGAGTGGATCTACCACGAGATCAAGGAGGCTAAACCCTAGAAGCTAGCCTATGGTATGATTGTAAGGGTTGTTGTGTCCTACGGACTAGAGCCATCCGGTTTATATAGACACCGGAGAGGGCTAGGGTTACATAGAGTCGGTTACAATGGTAGGAGATCTACATATCCATATCGCCAAGCTTGCCTTCCACGCCAAGGAAAGTCCCATCCGGACACGGGGTGAAGTCTTCAATCTTGTATCTTCATAGTCTTGGAGTCCGGTTGATGATGATAGTCCGGCCGATGATAGTCCGGCCGATGATGGTAGTCCGGCTATCCGGACACCCCCTAATCCGGGACTCCCTCAGCGGTGGACGACGGTGAGGCCTAGGAAAGGAACGACACGGAGCTAGGGAATACTCGGCAGTTGTTTCCCACAGCGGAGAATCGAGGAGGTTTGCTGGTTAAATCTGCCGTCGCGGAGAATACAACATGTGTGGGTGAGTAGAGGGATGGCTAGGCCAGCGATGGGGAATCTGATGAGGCCGTGAGGCCTGCTTGCAGCAACATAGCCGACAGCATGGGAGGAGGGAGCGAGCAGTCCGCCGGTGCTTGTTTGGCGGCCGGAGCATGAGGAGCGAGAGATTGAAGAAGCCGACGGCCGTTGGATGGACATCCAACGATCCTTTGCTCTCGTGTGTTGACTAAGTTGACAGGCGTTGCGTGTGCATCAACCTTTTTTTATGAAAGCATACGCGTCAACCTATAGTAGGCGCACAAGTCAGCCTCAAATCTGTGGAAAACAGCATATAGCCCATTTGCCATTATTTCTAACAATGTACAACCCATTTGCTAATTTTTAAGATTTTTTTGGAGCCCATCTTCTTTTTGTTAGCATTACACCCCATATTGTGGCCATGGTTAAAAAGTATACGAAATTTTGCATATTTCGGTGTGGTCAACTGTTTTTAATCCAGAAATATCGATTCACATTCAAACTATTTTGAAAAATAATTTATATAAATATAAAATCCAAATAATTGTCCACGCATAAAAATCAATGGAATTTAAGATCTTGTAATGAAAAAAAAATCGAAACTAATTCCCGGTTTGATGTGTTTTAAAAATGTACAGGCCATTTCTGAGCAAACCGAATGAAACTCTCCTCGTCTTGAAAGATTTGCAGCCCAACAGGGCCGATAAAGCAAGTAGGCCTTGTTTGGGTATTTCTTTAAAAAATAGAACTGGGCTAGCCATTTTCAGCAAGAAAAAAACACAACTGGGCTCATGATGTGGTAAACATAAATAAAACCACAGCTAGGCAGACCCCAGCCCCTTACAGCCCGTTGTTACCCTGATCCGTCGCTAAAACTAGTATAAATAACAACTGTTTGTTCCTTAAAAAACTGCGCGACTTCTTTGGGTCCACAGTGTCGGCCGCTCGTAGTGTAATTCTCTCGTTTATTGACTTCGTTGACAATGGCGTGAGCCCGGATGTCCAACCATTAGGAGGAACCATATTTTTGGGCTTGTAATATAGAGGCACTTGCTTGCGTACTGCCATGGCGCTGGTGGGTCCCTCATCATCCTCTCCACGTCTGTCATCTCCTTGTACTTCTCGGTTGTTGTGATGTTGACAACGCAAGAAGGCGGCACACCGCACATGGCGAAGCGAACCAAGGCCGCAAAGGCGGAGGGCAGCAGCGAGGCCTCGGGCGGAGCGAGCGAGGAGCCGTTGAAGATCGCCGTCCAATCGATCGCGGAGGAGGGGAGTATGAGGTTGACTGGTTCGGGCATGGAGTGCGTGTTGGGGTTGGCGTCGCGGAGAATAACAGGGCGTGTGGGGAATAGAGGAGGGACTAGCCAGCGTTGGAGAATGCGTCGGTAGAGGCGGCGGGCGCAGCCAGCCATGGGAGGCGGGGCAGGCGGAGCCGGCAGGGTGGTTTGGTTTGGTAATTTGGAGGAAGAAGAAGACAAGAGATAGAAGATACCGGCAGATGTTGGATGTCAATCCAGCGGCTGGTAAACAGAATGTTTGTTGGTGGCTAGTAAGTCGACACCACCTTGGATAGGCTATTTCCTCGCGGGTCCCAAATGTCGAATCCAAATCTGTCACGATCATGCAGCCTTTCCTATGAAAATTTACAGCCCATTTGATGTGCTAGTTGAAATAAGTTTGTGGGTGCTGGTGGGGCTAATCACTTGGCTTACAGTAATGCACAGTGAGCTCAAGCAGCCGGCGAGAGTGATGTTATTTCCTTGGTTGGGATTTGTTACAATATTTCACTCTAAATTAAGCGAATGGCAAGCCATTTGCCTTGTTTCAAAGAAAATATGACAGATCACAGCCGAGTTGAAAAGGGCAGAACATCTAACTCCAGCTTACAAACTGTACAAAAGCACGAGGTTAATTGTTCATCAGGTTTACAAAAAACCCAGATTGAAAAGGGCAACAACATCTAACTCCAACCTTTTTTTGGCGAGTCACGGTCAAATGGATCGGTCAGGTCCATAGAATGAACATCTGGGTCGTAAAATTTCTTGGATTATGACCACAATATGTTGTAAATAGAAGCCCGACACGTTCGAAAGCTCTTTTGCCCACCTGAAACTCCTTTTTTGCTCTTCAACATACCCATCCGTCAAAACCATGCTGCTGATAAACTTAAGCACGATGGACAATAGTAACCTCGCATTCAGCGGGAAGAATGTGACAAATCTTGTGTTTGCGGTTGGCTACATATCGTTCTAGCGTTATTGTCTTCAATCGAATCTCATGAGAAGTGAGAAAATCCCGATGCTTATGAATCCACCGATTGGTTATAACTTTCTTACCCGTCACATTGCCTAAATAGACATGAAGATTGAAAACAGTTAAGGTCTAAAAGAAGAGTGTCGAAGAGCAACAACTGAGCAGTTAATTCTAGTACACTATATGCGGGCTTCAATGTGCGTGAAATTATCACCTTTATATACAACTTCTCCGGACATGGAAAGCATTGCAGCAAGCCAATAATCTTGTTCAGATCAAAACTATTCATTTGGATATATAAGATCTTGACAGAATCCAGCACCATTGATAGGCCATCATCATGGAGAAACTCTTCATTGAGCATAGAACATAATATTAGTACAAAATGTGTACTCCAAGATGATATATAAATTATGCTTGAAATTTAAAATGCAGCTTATGGTTACAAGTGTAGATGATAATATAAAGTACACGAAGAACTGTGGAGCCAAACACCATATTGAAATGAGCACGAGAGATCATGTATTACACCCAAGGTCTCCAGTTTAGGCGCGAGAGGACGGTTATTTGCAACGGTGAATAACTAGAATCAAGGATCAACCTTTGAAGTGAAGGGCATCTTGGATGATGAGCTGCCTTCCGTCAAAAGAAATTCCAATTCTTACAAGGTTAGGCGACTTTATTTGGAGACAACCGATTCTAATCTGTGAAAACAAGCACCAAGCACTCCAGCGCAGGCAATGGAGTGGATGATGTTGTGCAATGAGGCCTCCGATATCTGAACCCGCACAAGTGAAAGTTTCTTGAGAAATGGGAGTCGAAGGTTTAGTACAGTTATGCGGTAGGTAGCACAGCGCAAAGGTGGTGGTGTGGAGAGAGGAGGAAAACCGCGAGATGGACATCGGTCTTTGAGGCACAAGTTCATGGCGTTCGGTATGTGGTATGTGATTTCGAGGGAATAGTAGAACTCAAGCAGTTGTAGTTCTGTGAATTGAGGATTTCAGCCAGGCGTCCACCATGCAGGGCATGGTATGCTTGCTCGAGTAGCATGACGGGATCTGAGAGGCTTTGAGCGGAGCCCTGGTGGGAGGAGATGATGGCTCTGGGGATTTCAAAATCATTGAAGAGAGATAGCTGATGACAGTCGAGATTAAGGGGCACGGCACACCATAGAGGCGCCACCGAATTGAGAGGACTTGGGTGCGGCAGCAATCCTTGGTGGGGAGAAGCGAGATGATCTCCCCAAGGGCGGCGTCCGGGAGATCGCTGATCACGGTCCACCCGAGATTCTACTGAGTTCCCGGATCCGGTGGGGGCGGTCGCCGCTTCTCCCAGCGTTGCGGGTGAGGATCTACAATAGGCGTCGCCACAAGCGGAGCCTCATCTTCTTGTCATATTGGGGTCAGCCGACTCCATTTTCCTCGAGGCGTCGCGTCGCTCATGGATTTGAGCAGAGTAACGAATGACGAGCCTAGTTGTAGTGCGAGCGAAGAAGAAGGGGAGCTGGGGGTTTTCTGTAGGAGTGAGGAAGAAGGGGAGCTGGGGTTTTCTGTAGGAGTGAGGTGAGGAATTTGGGGGTACGAGTGGAGCGAGCTGACGTGAAGTGGGTGGGAGCGAGGAGGAAGAAGAGCACCCAGGTTTTTTTTGGGGGTGTCTTTGGGTGTGGGTAGCGCCTCTCATTCATAAATATATGGGCTTTTGAATTGATTTTACTATTTACTAGTGTGGATGGGCTGTTTTGTCTTGGGCCCGGAGAAACAATTACTACTAGTACAGTGGAGACACTCTCAGCTACCTAGAAAAACAATTACTACTAGTGCAGTGGAGACACTCTACCGCTTGGCTCCTCCTAGGTCATTGAAACGTCTCCCTCTCACTGAATGCCGTTATACTTTTGTTCACCGACATGCGGGCCATGCAGCAAGGGCCCAAATGCCATCCACCAAATTAGAAGGCAGTATGCAGCGGAGAGTCACCCGGTCGTGGCAGCAAATAACGAGCCGTCGTATCAAAACCCCACCTCCCAGAGTCTAAGTTTGATGGACGAAGCAACCATCATTTCACTCTTCGCTGAATCCCTTCTCCTCACCGTCTTCAAGAAAGGCAACACTTTTCGCATCTCGCCACTGTTCTTCTCTCCCAGCGAAGGGAAGGTAAGCGGATCCGTGATGTTGGTATATTTTCGTTCGAGAGAAAAAAAGAACTTTTGCAAAGCGATAACCGATCCTCACTCTCTTTTTGTTTCATTGTCATTGCGATTGTGTTTTCCTTTCGTGGTCTCCTAGTATTTGTCGGTTTCATGATGGACCAAGGAGAACCAGGCAAAGATCTGCCGATATTGGAGCGGACACGGAGGCTGATCCCCACGAGACGAGAGCTCCAAGAAGATGGAGGCAACCACCGAGCCGACCCCAGATCGCTCACGGCCACTTGAGATGGTCAACGCCCGTTTGAGGTTACAGACCCGTGGCACTGCAGGAGCAGTTTTCCCCTTCGAGGATGTGTCCCCCCAGAGCTGCCCAAGGTGATTTCCTTCTTTGCCGATCTCGATTGTGGTTTCTCATCTAAGTATGTGGTGATTTTTTAGAAAAGGAAGTATGTGTGATTAATAATGCAAAATTTTATTAGCTTGATGCCATGCTATACATAGTGGTTTAAATAACTTGTGTTTCTTATCTTGAAAAGTAATTCAGAATTTGTTTCTGTTTCAATTAGAGCCCGATGCGGACAAGGATTGTGTGGTTGTGCATGTCACTTTCGCTATGAGGCGGACGACCTGAATATCGCCTTTGGAAAACAGAGTTCTTAGGCTGTTGGATCCTGGAAGCCATTTGCGGTTATACCAATGAAGAGTTGTATTCCAGCCTCACTTGTTGTCGAGCGTGTTGTCCGAGGTGTCTTGAAGCACAAGAAGTTCAAAGCTACTCCTTCGTTTGTGAGGCATACTATTCTTGTCAAGCTTACGCAGGAAGATGATGTGGCATGCCTCCACAAACAAGTTTATCAGTGGCAAGGCCACAAGGTTGTCTTCATGAAGGTTCACAGGATTGAGCTGCCGCGGGACGTCCTCGATGATGTTCATGGCAAGGTCCTTCTTGTGTCCAGCCCAAATTAGATCGAGGCATGAAATAGTTGCCCCAGCTAGTGTTTAATAGTAGTTTGGATTGTGTCTAATTATCCGAACCTTGCCTGTTATCGACCCCTCTGGGGCTAGTACTCTATTTGAATATGTCTATGGGAACTGCTGCTACTTTTGTGTGCATGTGAATCATGTGAGAACCATCGTAATTGTTGCCGAAACAGATGCGTCCTCACTAGTTTTTTCATGAATATGGCATGGTAAGACATAAGTTGTCACGGTTTATCATATGAGCAGTGTGTGTTTTGATGAAATAGAGCACTCGTTCGAGAACCATGCGCTGACGTATACATAAGTACTTGTAAACACTGTTGGTGCTACCCCACTTGTAAGCAGTTGTGCAAAACACGGCACATTGGCTCAGCTCGCTTCAACACTAGGCTATCGACCAGCTAACAATCAACAATCTGCATCGACATATAAGCAACTATGTATCTTGTTACAGTGGTTCATGCAGTTAATTGAGGCCACAATGTAATAAATTCCAAACGTTCACACGCTAGTCCAGCGCTCATGTGGAACACTCACATTAAACTCGTCTTCATAAAAATCTTGAAAAGCATAAGTTAAGCAATTTTATACATCTCAATGATTCATAGAACATAAAAAACATATACTAGTTCACAACAAAAGACAAAATTGTGAGAAGGTTTACAAATCAGGAAAAAACAAGCAAGGCTTCTCTGAGCAAAGGACCTCCCGCGGGCTTAAATTTCCTGGAGTTCAGTTTGGTTTTTTCTTGTTGCCACCATCCAGGGTTAGGTTCTCTCATTCCAGAATAACCAATTATAATTGTGGTCTCAATTGGAATGCTGAAATGAACCATGCGATGTCTTGACCAGTGAAATTCTTGTGCATTCCACTAAATTTAAGCACCGCTATTTGCAGAAATAAGCAGACCACAATGCCTCTTGTCCGCACCTGTCAAAAAACCGCCCGTGCAGCCATGCCAGCTAGTCCTCGGTCCATGGATGAACTGGTAGAAAGTGCATTCGGACTAGGATGCAGTTGTTTTCGCTCGTCCCTGCACTTTGCAATCAGGAAGTAAAAGCGTCTGAATCAGCTTCTTTTAGATTGCGTTGGTCATTCTACCTTAGTTACTACCAATGTAGGGATACCTTGAAGACGGGAGGTTAGACGACGGCAATGAGGGATAGCCATCTCATTTTGCACATTTGTACTAAAACTGAGGTGTGTGCTTTTGATTGCGCGGATAGAAACGATACGGAGACAGACATCCCGAAACGATATGGAGACAGACATCCCTGTTTGCGCAAATACGAAACACGGTTATTTAAACAGTGACTTATATTACTACTTTCCCCCGTTTCCTCTTAGAACCAAGTCCTAGATTCATGCTACAGCTTTCCCACTTTCTTCCCTGTTTGTACCAACGCTTTGAGTTGACTGTATGAACTAGATTTACTTCTAATAATAGTAGAAGTCTAGGTGGCTTTGGAACAGCACACGGAAGTAGAAAAGGATCCACACGAAGGGGGAAGAGCTGGGGCAGTAGAGCAAGGCAGGTTTCGAAGGAATATATACCTGAGGGTCGTCGACATGTGGCAAAGACGGCATCGGGAGGCCGCATCTTGGCCACAATACCGCAGGGGGGAAGAAGGGTTGGAGGCCCTCCCGAGCCGGCGCTCTCTCGGAGAGAACGGCACGGCCGCCGATCGGGACGCGCGGGCAGCCGTTGGTCTCCTCCCTCGCCGCCAACAACAGCGTGAACGATGCACCTACACCCCTGCCCCGGTCGAGGTTGTCCGGCCGGATTTGTGACCAGCCGTGAGCTGAGAGAGAGTGTGGCCACCTATGTCTTGCTTAGATCTGGAGAGCATGAGAGAGTGCGCGAGAGGAACCCTAGTAAAGCAAGCGCTAAGGCTCCTGCTTTTATATATAGTGGAGTGATTTTGTTGTACCAGCTTCAAAAAATGCGCTCCTCACGTGTACCAGCGAGTGGGTGTGAGAGAACTAGTGCGTCGTGCACGCTTCTCTTCGTGAGAGTACAATATACTATGCCCAAAGAACGTTCGCATAAGAGTAATAGTATAAGTGTGTGACGTGTGAGCTAAAATAAAATGTGCGCCATCTTTTGTTTTTAGAAGTTACGAGGTAGGGTGTGAAGAGCACATATGTGCGTGGCGTCTACCTGCAGATAGACGATGGGTGCGACGTCTTGAGTCTGCGAGAGGACTCGGGAGAGTCGTGACTCGTGAGGGTGCGTGTGCGTGAGAGAGAGGGGGGCACGTATCAATGCAATGCATGTGTCCGTAAATCATTATCCGACAAACGTTCGCCACAAGCCTTTTCCCGACGAACGCCGTAAGAACCGTTAGATCGGCATCCGACAGTGTCAGTTTTGCCATGTCATTTAACAGAACAGCCACTCCTCCTACACACAAATCTTCCACGTGAGTGTTAGCAACTGCCGTATGCTCCCTCCGTTCCGAAATGCAGTGCATATAGCTTTATTGAAAATTCGAACCTCGCAAACTTTTACCGAGTTTTCGTGTACCAAATTGCACATGTAGAATACCCTGTATATATCATTTCATTCATCTTCGAGAGGTAACTATAAAGATGGGTGAGGAGTCTACAAAGAAAGACCATCATATCACCCGCAGCAATTTCAACCATCCTTTAGTGTCGAGGAATATCATAGGAACTCTATATGATATGATTTTTAGGATTTTTTCCTTTAGAGCCAATTGGTTCATAGGAATAGATTCATATACTCTACATTTCAAAGGAAATAAACATGATATCATTTCTATAGCTTTAGAGCCACTTGGTTCATATGAATGGATTCCTATACTCCCTTAATTTCAAAGGAAAATAAACATTAGCGTATATTCAATAGAAAAGTTCCTATGATATGAACCAAATTACATCTCTTTACTAATCCTCCTCATAGGAATTGAGATACATGTCATCTCTAGATTCAATAGAAAAGTTCCTATGATGTGAACCAAATGACATCTCTTTTCCAATCCCTACTCATAGGAATTGAGATGCTCCATGTCATCTCTTTCCTACAACTTCCATGTATACATCTTCTATTCCTAAATAGATAGTACAACCCACTAGTAGCTTTTTCCAAAACATGCAACTATGGCACAAGAACTATATAGTGTGCCAATAACTTTGAAAGATGGTCCTGGATGAAGCTAACTCGACAAAGGTGAGAGATGGGCAAATCCGAGCACTCTTGGCGTTGGATATCATCAACATTCCACCAGATCTGCCACATGTACAATTTAGAAGACTCCATGGTTGAACTTAAGCATAATGCACAAACCTCAAAACACAAGCACTTCTCCTTTGTTCTAGAATCTTCAGTATCATAATTGATTATTTTTTCTAAATGAATTGCCATTATTTGTTTTTACTTTATGATTTACAATGCACAACCCCATGAATCTTAACATTTTTATAAAACTAATTGATTTTGAATGAGATGAACTATAAGAACTAAGCGAACATCTACATCATGCATATATGACTCAAAGCTTTACATGCTATAGTGTGTATTTATTCATAATTTGGTTTCGAAATCTCATGCGTTCAATACATGTGTACCTTACTAGTTTTGAGTAGAGTAGCAAATTTCACGCGGCCCCGGGTATATCAAAATGCAGGGCCCATGCATCATTGCCTTCGGTCGAACCTCGTCCACAATTTTTGTACGTACTATATCTCCACCGTCCCCGAACCCAAAATGTTGCCTCGTTCCGTAAAACCAAGCGGCCCACACATATTTAAGGCGTCGACTCGAACCCGTTTACTACGACGTGGCCCCGCACGCCGTAGTACTCTTACAAACCCTACCGCCGCACTCATCATCGGTTTTCTTCAAGAGGACGAGGAGAAGCCGATTTGTAGTGGAGGCGCTTTAAAAAGGATCTCAGTAGTGGAGACCCTACCTAGGGTGCCCTAGGTAGCTGCCGCACGCATCATTGTTTTCTCTTTTCTTTATGCTCTTGCGTGCTAGAGTGAAATGATGGTTGCTTCGTCCGTCCCAAATCTTAATGCGGGAAAGGTGGGGCTTTGTGATTTGACCCTCATCGCTCATTTTCTACTATCAAGGCGCTTCGACCGGGGTGCCTCCAATTCCAACCGCTGCTCCGAACTGTAATTTGGTGCATCGCACGTGGAACAAGGCGGTGGATGAGCCACATGTCTGCCAAAGGGTCTGTTAAGTGTGTCACCATTTAGGTGTGCGGACGACCTGCTTGAGTTGCTACGCCAACACGACAGGAGCAGCCTACCACTTGGTTTTGCTCCCTGGTGAATCCCGACTATATTGATCTAAAAAGATACATGTTGAACTACCCTCTCCGTCTTAGTTTTTTATTTGTAGGCGTCTCGGTTTATAGGGCCTGCACGTAGTTCTAGGTCATCCATTTGACTAACTAAATATGAGTTACTATGTCACAACGAGGTAGAAGTTAATGCACCGGGCCTTAGTATTTTTGGATTATTGGTTTTCGTAAGATGACTTACTCACCTAGACGGAGGGAGTAGTTGTATTTAAAAGTCGAGGGCGGGGCTTTTCCTGCTTGCGGTGGCGGGGCAGTTCCGCCTAGTCGGTTCGACGAGAGGCGAGAAGACGAGGGAGTAGGCTGCTGCAAACGTGGGGCTGTGTGATTTGACGGTGAGTTCTTCTGGACAGGTGGGGCCCGTGATTTGACTTGCCATTATCATTTTAACTACGGGCGCTTCGACCATGCGTGAGTCTCCGATTCTGACCACCTCCATACAGGTGCCTCTCCCAATGCTCCACCATGTAGTAGAGGCTGGCTCTTGCATGAGAGCCCACTTCTCCACTTTTCCTTGCCTCTCTTTCCTCCACATATGCAAAAATGCCATGTAAAGCACACTATTGTACTTACTTGCTCCTACAGGTGCTTAAGCTTGCCACATAGGCATAAAGTCTGATGTGGCAAGTTAATCAAGAAGAGAGAGACTAGTTTGGTGACCCAAGGAAGAAAGCGATGCTAGCGCGTGTACCTAGGTGAAAAGACAATTTTGAGTCTATAGCTAATTAAATGAAGCAAACTTAGCAACACCATTTCATTGGAAGAGGTTGCTCCTTGGCAAATGCAATAAATACTAGTACTCCCTGTGTCCCATAATATAAGAACGTTTTTGGCACTACACTAGTGTCAAAAACGTTCTTATATTATGGGACGGAGGGAGTCTGAAAAAGAGATAGAGAGGAGTAAAAAAATACACTTATAGCCAACCTTGTTGTAGTATGAGTGACTAAGTGATGACTATGTATGACATGCCAACATCAGATAGCCTAACGCACCATGTTAAATCTCCAAGGGTGCGACCAGCATGAGCGACGCTGGCGGTCATGGTAAGCGCGACCATGATACGAGCTCTTGGCAGCCCTTGGATCTGAGATCAAGCGATCGCATGCAAAGTTGCTAAAATTTGCGTAATAACCTTCGAGGATAGGATATTCACCCATAGGTCTAGAATCACGCCATGCAACCGTTCGATCTCAGATCCAAGGGCTCTCGGAAGCCCGTATCATGGGAGAATGGAAAGCCACTACCCTGCCGTTCGCACGCTGGCAGTTCGCTCCTACTCGTCCCCGCACGTCCTTTAATACTACGGCGGTTCGCTCCTAGTTGTCCCGTCCATTCACATTACGGCAGTTCCACTAATCCTAACTGTCGGTGTCAAAACCGGCGAATCTTGGGTAGGGGGTCCCGAACTGTGCGTCTAGGCGGATGGTAACAGGAGACAAGGGACACGATGTTTTTACCCAGGTTCGGGCCCTCTCGATGGAGGTAAAACGCTACTCCGGCTTGATTAATATTGATGATATGGGTAGTACAAGAGTAGATCTACCACGAGATCAGAGAGGCTAAACCCTAGAAGCTAGCCTATGGTATGATTGTTGTTCGTCCTACGGACTAAAACCCTCCGGTTTATATAGACACCGGATAGGGTTAGGGTTACATAGAGTCGGTTACAATGGTAGGAGATCTACATATCCGTATCGCCAAGATTGCCTTCCACGCCAAGGAAAGTCCCATCCGGACACGGGACGAAGTCTTCAATCTTGTATCTTCATAGTCCAGGAGTCCGGCCAACGGTGATAGTTCGGCTATCCGGACACCCCCTAATCCAGGACTCCCTTAGTAGCACCTGAACCAGGCTTCAATGACGACGAGTCTGGCGTGCATATTGTCTTCGGCATTGCAAAGCGGGTTCCTCCTCGAATACTTCATAGAAGATTTTGAACACAAGGATTGTGTCCGGCTCGCAAAACAAGTTCCACATACCACCGTAGAGAAATAACCTTTGCACAGATCTGCTGCGGCGTATACCGCGTGACATCACACCACAGCCAGGCCTTTATACGAATCGTTTTCACTGTTCCACCTCAGCGCGTTTAGCGAGGCGGTTTCCTTGGCACGTCTTATCAAAGCGGAGATCGTGCCCCCTTATTCCGGGATTCCCATCAATACGGACGTGGGTAACCCAACCGCGCCATTGATTACGGCGCTTGGGAGATAAGCGAGTTTTACCAGGCTGGCGGGGGACGCATAGCTTCATCCGCCCATATAAGGGGATAAGGATCCACCTTTTAACCTACGCCTTCTTCCTCCCTTGCTCATCCATTTCCTTTTCGAGCTCCAGCCCAAGTCCGCACATCCCTCCTCAACCTTCTCCAGCCATGTCCGGAGCGGGAGGCAAGTGGATGGTCTCCTCCGTCATGGAGGGACAAGTCAAAAAGCTGCGGAAGGCCGGATACTTGTCCAGCGACATCGCGCACCAGCTCCCCGACGAGGGGCAGCTCATTCCCACCCCTAGGCCCCATGAGAGGGTGGTGTTCCTCACCCACTTCCTCCACGGACTAGGTTTTCCACTTCACCCATTTGTTCGGGGGCTCATGTTCTACTACGGCCTGGATTTCCACGATCTGGCCCCGAACTTCATCCTCAACATCTCGGCATTTATCGTCGTCTGCGAGGCCTTTCTCTGCATCCAGCCCCACTTCGGCTTATGGCTGAAGACCTTTAATGTCAAGCCGAAGGTAGTGGGCGGCCGCCAAGCGGAGTGCGGAGGTGCCATGGTTGGCAAGATGGCCAAAGTCCTATGGCTCGAGGATCCTTTGTGGAGACCATAAAGGGGTGGCAATCGGGTGGTTCTACATCACCGAGCCGCGACTCCCAATGGGCGGTGGCCCCGATTCGATCCAGCTTCCCCACGGCTCACATCATGGAAAGAGACGGGCTGGCGTGGGAGTGATTCGGAAGAGCTGCCGGACTCAAACCTGCGTCCCAACCTGGTGGACAAGAATCTCAGGCTTGTCAGTGTAGTCCAGGTTATGCTCATCCGCCGGATCCTCCCATGCCAACAACGGGCCTTCAAATTGTGGGAGTTCGATCCGGCACTGCACCAAACTCTGAAAAGGCTCTTCGACACTACGTACGAAGATGCCTGGAAGGTGCTGTTCAAGGGCGCCGAGGCTCCCACATCCGCTACCAAAGATCGCAGATTCAGCTCGCTGCGCCAAGCTACTGAGGTAAGCTATTTTGCCCTTTACGGGATTCTTGTTTTTCATAGTTTGACTCTATGTGGGATCTAAACTCCCTTACCTTTGACAGGACTGGCGTAACACGTCCAGGCAGGTTAACTGTCCGCTCCCTTGCCGAAGACCAGTGGACGCCCGCTTGACGGGGCTGTTGGCTCTGGCACCTCACGTGGTGCCGGAGAAGAAGGCCAAGAAGAAGGCCACGGGGACTCGAAGGAGCGCCCGACGCCAGGTGTTGTCGGACTCATCGTCCGATGACTCGGGAGGAATCCTCCCCGAGGACGGGAGGAGGAAAAAGCCTCTCCCAGTGAGAGGAGAGAAAAAAGGAAGGCCGCCCCGACTGGGGAGGCCGGAGGGTCCAAGAAAGGAAGGACCCTTCCTCTGGACTTCTCCACCAACGCCGACAACGACGAGGAGGAGTGGCCACCTAGGGCCAAGCCCATGGCGAGATCGTAAGTGTCCGGACTCCGGAATAGCTCATGACTTTTTATTTGTCGCATAGTGTCTTTTAACGCCGAATATCCGTACCTGCGGACTCATCGCAGAACCTTGATGGTTCCGATGTCAAAGAAGCGGCCCCTTCGTGAAGAAGGGCAAGATCGCAACGCCGGTGACCTCCGTCCATCCAGAGGCACGGGATAGCTTGTCGAGAAGCTTAACGGTGCCTCCATCGACGAGGAGCACCGCATTGTTATGAGTGTGGTGATCCAGAAGTTCAGTCCGCCAAGAGCGGGCTGATCAAGTTTGTTAGACGCCCGATTCAATCGTACACTAATCATGCACGCAAAGCGGTAATGCGATCAAGATCGAGGACTCACGGAAGATATCACAACACAACTCTAAAACATAAATAAGTCATACAAGCATCATAATACAAGCCGAGGCCTCGAGGATCGAATACAAGTGCTCGATCATAGGCGAGTCAGCCGGAAGCAACAATATCTGAGTACGATATAAGTTAAACAAGTTGCCATAAGATGGCTAGCACAAAGCGGGATACAGATCGAAAAGAGGCGCATGCCTCCTGCCTGGATCCTCCTAACTACTCACAGTCGCCGCCGGGCTGCACGTAGTAGTAGGCACCTCCGGGGTAGTAGTCGCCATCGATGGATGGTGGCGTCGACTCTGGCTCCGACATCTGGTCGCAGCAACCGGAGTAGAGATAGGGGGAAAAGGGGAACAAGGCAACCGTGAGTACTCATCCAAAGTACTCGCAAAGCAAGGAGCTACACTACATATGCATGGATATATGTGTAAAGGGCCATATCGATTGACCGAACTGCAGAATGCCGTAATAAGAGGGGATGCTAATCCTGTCAAGAATACGCCGGCAGCCTCCGCCTTGCAACATGTAGCGAGAGAGTAGATCAAGTCCTCCAAGTAGCACCACATAGCTAATCCTACCCGGCGATCCTCCTCGTAACCACGAGAGAGAGCGACCACGGGTTGTATCCGCACTTGGAAGGGTGTGTTTTATTAAGTATCCGGTTCTAGTTGTCATAAGGTCAAGGTACAACTCAAGTCGTCACATTATCAAGATCACGGCTATTCGAATAGATTAACTTCCACTGCAGTGCACCACATAACCCAACACGCTTGATCCCATTTGGCCGACACACTTTTACGGTCATGCCCGCCGCGGAAGATCAACACGTCGCAGCCCCACCTAGGCACAAAGAGAGGCCAGCACGCGGTCTAAACCTAAGTGCACAGTGCAGGCCCATCGCCTTAGCACACATGCACGTTCTGACGCGCCGAAGCGAAACTAGCCCCCTTAATACAAGAGCAAGCTGCGTTCCAACACGTGTAGCGCCACTCGATTCGCCGTTGGCGTCACGAAGGCTTCGGTGATACCACGACGCCGGGATACCCATAACTACTCCAGCGTAGATGGTTAGTGCGTCTGAGACCAAATGGCGAGACTTAGATCAAATACCCGGATCTCGTTAAGCGTGTTAAGTATCCGCGAACGCCGACCAGGGCCAGGCCCACCTCTCTCTAGGTGGTCTCAACCTGCCACTGCCGCTCCGCCAAAAAGTAACGATCGGGGCCGTGAGAACCCAGCCCACCTCTACCGGGATGGAGCCACTGTCCTTTCAGCCCCCATCTCCTAACAGTATCACGGTAATGTAATAGTGTAAAGTATATAGTATATGCCCGTGATCACCTCAGGAAGTGATCACAACCCAGTAGTATAGCATGGCAGAGCGGACAAGGGTGTAGGGCCACTGATGGAACACTAGCATCCTATACTAAGCGGTAGGATAGCGGTAAAGGTAACAATGATAGTAGCAAGGACAGAGCTATGCAGCGGTATGCAAGCGATATAGAGAAGAGTAGGCGATATCGGGTGATCAAAGGGGGCTTGCACTGGTTGCTCGAGACAAGGAGGGATCGTCGGTGGCGTAGTCGACCAAAGGGGTATCATAAATCGTCACGGGTCTCACGGAAAGAAATAACGGAGGGGAACACAATAAATAACAGAGCAATCAAAGTATAACATGGCAATGCGCGGTGCTAGGTGTGCCCTAACACGGCAGGAGGTGATACCGACGAAGGGGGAAACATCCGGGTAAGTATCCCGTGTTTAGCGTTTTGAAGCGAAGAGGCCGGAGGAAAGTTGCGAGTTTGACATGTTAGGGGTGTGTGGCGGATGAACGGGTTGCGTATCCGGATTCGTCTCGCTGTTCTGAGCAACTTTCATGTATAAATTTTTTTCATCCGAGCTACGGATTATTTTATATGTTTTTTTCGAAGATTAAAACAACTCTTGGAAGTTCTGCATATAATTTAATTCGAAATAATAAACAGACAAATTGCTATGGGTTCACAGGAGTGTACCCACAGTAATGTGCATGTGTATTACATGTGGGGCGAGGGCTGGGTTGACCAGTCAATATTTTGACTAGTCCAAGGTGAGCAGTGTATGTGGGTCCCAATTGTCATGGACTCACTTTAATTAACAGTTCTTGACTAAATTTACTTAGCTTAATTAGGGGTTTGGGCTAAACTAATTAGGCCTCCTTAATTAATAGGGGTCGGGCCCATGTGCGATGGCTCAAATCGGCCTCTGGTGAGGCTGTGCCTGTCTGACGACGCGTGAAATCTGACGCCGGGCGGCCATAGTGCTGGCCGGGGAAGGCTCGGCATGGGGGCGCGAGCAGGCCCGGCGGAGAGGTGGCCGCCACGGTTGAGGCGGGTAGCGAGGGAAGGTGAGCCGGGCGACGAGTGGCGGGCCGAGCACTGTCTTGGGGGGCGTGGCGCGAGGGAGCGGGACGGCCCGTGAGCGTGACGCGGAGCCGAGGCGGAGGAGGCGAGTTCAGGGGAGGGGGGAGATGCAGCGGCGCTCACATCGGTGACGGGGAGCCGCTCGTTGAAGCCGGAGGGGGTCGGGGCGGAGCTAATCGACGGGGAGGACGAGGGCGGCCGAAGGCGAGGAAGTGGACGCGCGCGTCGTCGTGGTGACCTCCTGGCTCCGATCCAGCGGCTTAGTCAAAGCAGGGGAGCACCATAGAGCTTCTTGACGTGTTACAAGGGCGCGGGGTCGACGGGGAGCGCAGCGGGGCATCCATCCAGCAGCGTCCATCCAGCGGCGAGGTGGCGGGGTGTCCATCCAGTGCGACGGAGATGCGTCTTGGGAGGCTCGGTGGCGCTGGGGAACAAGAGCAGGTGGGGTCTCGGTCGGGAGGAGTGGGGTCGTCTTGAGAGGAGTGGGGTTCGTAAGTCGAGGATGATCCCGATCCAGATCTGGATCGATGGGGATGTGGGGGTGGTTGCCCTAGGGTTCGATCGGGGTGGGGATAAGGAGGGCAGCACTGGGTGGGTGGGCCTTGCCACTGCTGGGCAGTTGGCCCGAGGGGGGGGGTTGTGGGCCTTTCTTTCGTTTCTTTAGTTTTTGTAATTTTGTGTATTATTCTTTTACTAATTTTATTTGATTTCCCAATTTCTTTTTGTTTGCAAAATATGTTATTAACACCCAAATTTGCATTACTAAATATACCTCTACCACAATAACTTTGGCACCTAAATAAAATAGTTTTGTAATTATTTATTATTTAAAAGTATTTAAATAATAGTTTTGTTACTGTTTTATTAACATTAGAATATTTAAAAATTTTATTAAAGTGTGGTTTTCTCCACCATAATTACCTATGCATTATTTGTCACAATCCGAACATTTTAGTTTTAATATTTGAAATTTTTTATTGTTTGCTTGATTTTGAATTTGAATTCGAACTGGTTTCGAACTAACGCGAGATTAGCAACAGTAATCGAGGTGACATGGCATTATTAGCATAGGTTTACTGTAGCTTAAATATCCGGGCGTCACAATTCTCCTCCACTAAAAGAAATCTCGTCCCGAGATTTAAGAGGGGAGTAAGGGGGAAAGTTCTTGTTACGATATTCTAACGGATCTTCTCGGTCTTGGTTGCCTTCTCGAAGCGGTCGACCCACTACGTTGATGTCTCCATTTCTCTGCTTCATGTCATCATGATGAAGACGGCATCCTTTCTTCGGGGGTTCCATTGTACTTACGAATAGCTAACGGGGCAGATCGGCAACAACATAATGCTATAAGGGTAATAATATGGATTAACCCTTGAATGAGCATATGAGTACCTCTCGAGTTGAACAAATAAAACACATCGAGAGTAAAGTTGAAGGTACAATAAGAAGTTTCAAGAAGATAGATAGTTGCTTGAAGTCTGAACCAGAGTGAGAAAGGGGTTCAGCGCAGCGAGAGTAAGTATTGTGTCCGATACGAGAATAGAGCACTAGGAAGGTGGCCCGTGAATTAAATCTGAAGCAAAATGTGAGGAATAACCATTAGAGACAGGGTTGTACAGAGAGTCAGGTTTGATCCTGTGGAACTGTGGGTTAAAAGTAGGAAGGGCGAGAGGCGTCTTGCGTGATCATGCAAGCAAGGCATGTCGAGAGGGTAGCTCGTCGATTATGTCGGCAACAACGCCGATACCAAGGCGAGGATGAAGAGAACCATTTTCCTGCTTTCGTTGAGCGAGGCGGACCAATAGGCAAAGTTCCCGTCCGTCGGTGGCTACGGAAATGTCATCAACAGTAGAAAGCGGGTCTTATCGACACGGTTGTACACCAAGGTGTTTTACATAAGCAGAAGATTAATACTGCTTAGATTATATAGACCTCAAAAAGGTTAAACCAACCAATGGAAAGGAAAATAAGATTATCAGATTAAACAGAACAATGGAAAGGAAAATGTGTTTAAACACATATTTCAAGGGTATATCCTTTCCAAGGGCAAATAGAGCATGATATCCATGACAGGATATAAAGTAGAAAACCCTTTTAGGTACGGGGAGAGAAATTTCATGACATTACCCATACAGCGTGTTTGGATAATTGAGCAGAAACATTTAGCATTGGGCTTCAAATGTTCTTATTGAACATCGGAGTACCACAGACATGCTTCGAGATAGCATTGACATGGTCATCAGGTGAAGATCAGACTTTGGATACACGAAGGATTCATCAGGAACAACTTGTAGAATAAGTCTTACCATTACTCATGGAAGAATAGATAACCTTGCTAAAAAGGAAAACTATAACATTAGGTCCTCCGGCCAGGGGTGCTCGGCATGACATCACCTTACCGGGTCATAAAAGACCAGTGTTATAACTCTTGGAATTATGTTCCAACCATCATATCCGACCGAGATTCAAATCTGATTGGTGTCAGGATAACTCAGACTTAAGATGCCTGAGAAGAAAGGTGCAACACAAATTGTCGAGATGGCAATGTAAGATTCTCGGGAAATGAACTAGGGAGCGAGTTTCAACTCAAGAGTTCATCATTTAAACCAAAGAGAGGATGACGGGGTAGCTGATGGAGTCAGTAACAATCCTTGAGATTTCCAAAAAGGTGGATTTCCACAATTTTGTGAACAAGGAGATAGCATTTGTCAGATCAAATGGTATAATGATGTATGCTCGAGGAAAACATACACAATTAAACATTGGTTGAAAGGCGCACCCGAAATATGGGCTGGGTTGCACGGCCAACATTGGAATGGTGATTCAATAATCAATAGTCTAAGAATGAACGGTCGACCATTAACTTCAAAGCAATATGGTTGCTAGAAGGGCGGAATCCAAACAGCACCGCTCACTTGTTGGTACCCTGGTTGGAATCAACACAAGGACCCAAGAAGAATGGTGATGGTGAGAAGTATCACCATACCAAGAATTCTTAAGAGGTGGTGAAATTCCCACGACATTCTTGACATAAAAGGTGGTAATATTACAAGGTAAAGAAGAACAATGCTGGGTAGCAAGGAACTCAAGGTATAACACAAAACACGAACAAGATTGTGTTGAACGGAGGGCAATAAAGTGGTCGATGATAACACGAAACATCGAGGGGCAAGGATGGTATTACCCATCAAGAATTCGATATATATCTTGGTAGAGCTTAGGATGTTGATGATGATCACGACACAATTGTCGAGAGATTTCATGAAGATGTAATTCAATCAGCGACGACATCAAGCCAAAGGAATGACGAAGCAAGAGGTTATTGGAACCACAGTTACGACACGAACTCGAACTCAAGCTTGTTGTTTAAGGTGAAATGGTATGATGAGGGAAATCGACGTAAGCTTAGCTATCGTCGCAAATTGGTGCTCCGAGAATAAGGACCAGGTAGCATAGTTAGAATCGTCACGACAATGATATAGCCAAACAGGCTAGGAATGGCGTGATCGGGTACAAACTCGTACTTATAGAAGCTTACTGAAGAGTTGTTGAACCGTAGTGCGGACTTGGTTCAGTTATCGGTGTCCTCGAGTGTTTAATAACTCAGAGCCCGTGAAAAATTGGAATCGGTGGGAAGGTAGCACTTGATGAATAACTCCTAAGAAGTTATGCAGTTCCATGATAATCTCGAGATACCAGGGGGTAATACTCGATGACAGATCAAAGTAGAGGTTGGACTGGGGCATTGCTCTGCAGAAGACAAGTGCTTAAACTTGCACGAGAAATGGTATTTAAAGGAGAACATGGTCGGAACAACGATTGCAAATAGGCCAGATCTCAGATATAAGATGAACTTATACCAAGGGAATAATTAATTTTAAAAGAAGCTTAGATGAGAAGATGTACATCGTGTCCATGGGCATGAACAAAAAGTTCAAGGTCGACTCCCACTTCTCCAATGCACAAACTTCCATTCACTTCTCGCGTTCAATGAAGTTGTAGTGTTGAAATTTTATCTGGAAAAGTACCAGAAGAGTACGACTCGTGAAAACTTTCGAGTTCACACATATTAAGGAAGGCGTAGATTCAACCCATCAGGGCATCTTACGAACATATACCACAAACTTCGGGGTAAATAATACAAGCTCGAAAGTAGAGCATTGTTCAAAAGCAGATGATACAATTTACCAAAGGCATTATATACCCATGGAAAGGCTCTCAAGGTTATTCAATATGAAGGACACTGTCGGATAAAATCCGACAAAGGAACCGATGGTCCACAAGGGATCTGATGTGAGCATCGGTACTCAACCAGAGGAAGAAGAATGCACGGGCATCATATTATAGAACATCGGAATAATTTGATGCTTAGATAACAAAGGAATTTCGATTTCCAAAACAAAGGATCGAAGCGATTAATGCTCCGATCAAGGATGAATAAGTTGGATATACCAGGAGGCACAATTGACGACAAATAGTTTGGTGAGAACTAGCTCATGTTAAAAAATGATGTCTGAGCCGGAAAGATAATTTAGAAGGGTTGATAGATGATTGTGTGCATTCGCACACATGCTGAATCAATAGGATCAAAATGACGGTGTCAAAAGATACTAGTGAATATTGCCAGATATATGGGAAGCATCCATAATGCAAGTAGACAAGTATTTGCAGGGCAATAAAACTGCTAAGGAATTTTGGAGGATCAAATAGTATTTCGAAGACCATTGTGAAACACATGAACAACTGGGGGATGAGCGGATACTCGATAAGTGCGAGAATTATCCGTAGGGGTATTCAGGTGACAAAGAACAGCAAGGCAGTAAGCTCAAAGGATTATCGAAACAACGACGAGTATTTCGGGGTATCTTGTAATAACAAGACCAACTGGGGATGAATGTAAGAATAACAACTGCAAGTAGTTATCCATAAGGGTTGACGATGGAAGGGGAATTGCAAACGCGATTGGCACAAGGTCTCAAGAGAATGTCGGAAGGTATCTTCAGAATCCTTCGGTGCACCAAGTAATCATCCGGACTGAAGAGGCTCTCCGGGAGAAAGTATTATCGAGAACCTAGAGTCAGAGTTAGTAAAAATCATTTAACCCAAGTAGAAGAGAGTTCAGAGTCCCAGAGTAAAGGTCGAGGAGTAAAAGATCCTAGTACCACCCAATGGCGACGTGGGCCTGTAAGGCACACAGCCATGTTAGTAAAAGTTTTGTTATGTCTAGACTCGACTTCGGCCAAGGAGTTGGAAAGGGGGATTCCTACAGGCAGTCGGCTCTGATACCAACTTGTGACGCCCCCGATTCAATCGTACACTAATCATGCACGCAAACGGTAATGATCAAGATCGTGGACTCACGGAAGATATCACAACACAACTCTAAAACATAAATAAGTCATACAAGCATCATAATACAAGCCGGGGCCTCGAGGGCTCGAATACAAGTTCTCGATCATAGACGAGTCAGCGGAAGCAACAATATCCGAGTACGGACATAAGTTAAACAAGTTGCCATAAGATGGCTAGCACAAACTGGGATCTGAGACGAAGAGGCGCATGCCTCCGCACTGGATCCTCCTAACTACTCCCAGGTCGCCGCCGCCGGGCTGCACGTAGTAGTAGGCACCTCCGGGTAGTAGTCGCCGCCGATGGTGGCGTCGGCTCCACGGGCACCGACATCTGGTCGCAGCAATCGGGTAGAGATAGGGGGAAAAGGGGGAACAAGGCAACCGTGAGTACTCATCCAAAGTACTCACAAGCAAGGAGCTACACTACATATGCATGGATATATGTGTAAAGGGCCATATCGGTGGACCGAATCTGCAGAATGCCGAATAAGAGGGGATGCTAATCCTGTCGAAGACTATGCTTCTGGCAGCCTCGCCTTGCAGATGTAGCAGTGTAGATCAAGTCCTCCAAGTAGCATCACATAGCTAATCCTACCCGGCGATCCTCCTCGTAACCACGAGAGAGCGACCACCGGGTTGTATCCGCACTTGGAAGGGTGTGTTTATTAAGTATCCGGTTCTAGTTGTCATAAGGTCAAGGTACAACTCCAAGTCGTCCTGCTATCAAGATCACGGCTATTCGAATAGATTAACTTCCAAGAAGGGTGCACCACCTAACCCAACACACTTGATCCCATTTGGCGGACACACTTTTACGGGTCATGCCCGCCGCTGAAGATCAACACGCCGCAGCCCCACCTAGGCACAACAGAGAGGCCAGCACGCCGGTCTAAACCTAAGCGCCACAGGGTCCGGGCCCATCGCCTTAGCACACCTCAAGCACGTTATGTAACGCGCGGAAGCGTAACTAGCCCCCTTAATACAAGAGCAGGCTTGCGTTCCAATCCGCGCGCGCCACTCGGGCCAAGGCGTCCACGAAGGCTTCAGGTGATACCACGACGCCGATACCCATAACTACTCCAGCCAGAGATGGTTAGTGCGTATAGACCAAATGGCGGACTCGGATCAAATACCCAGATCTCGTTAAGCGTGTTAAGTATCCATGAACGCCGACCGGGCCAGGCCCACCTCTCCTAGGTGGTCTCAACCTGCCTGTCGCTCCACCACAAAGTAACGATCGGGGCCGTCGGGAACCCAGGCCCACCTCTACCGGGATGGAGCCACCGTCCTTTCAGCCCCATCTCCGAACAGTATCACGGTAATGTAATAGTGTAAAGTATATAGTATATGCCCGTGATCACCTCCCAAGTGATCATAGCCCAAAGAGTATAGCATGGCGGGCGGACAAGAGTGTAGGGTCACCGATGGAACACTAGCATCCTATACTAAGCAAGACGATAGCGTGTAAAGGTAACAACAGAGTAGCAAGGACAAAGCTATGCAGCGGTATAGGATTAATTGAAAGCGGTAACATGCTACACTACTCTAATGCAAGCAGTATAGAGAAGAGTAGGCGATATCGGGTGATCAAAGGGGGGGCTTGCCTGGTTGCTCAGACAAGGAGGGGTCGTCGGTGAAGTAGTCGACCAGAGGGGCATCAGCATCGTCACGGGGTCTACCGGAAAGAAGTAACGGAGGGGGAACACAATACATAACAGAGCAATCAAAGTATAACATGGCAATGCGCGGTGCTAGGTGTGCCCTAACGCGGCAGGAGGTGATACCGACGAAGGGGGAAACATCCGGGTAAGTATCCCCGGTGTTTCGCGTTTTCGGGCAGAGGAGCCGGAGGGGGAAAGTTGCGAGTTTGACATGTTAGGGGTGTGTGGCGGATGAACGGGTTGCGTATCCGGATTCGTCTCTTCGTTCTGAGCAACTTTCATGTATAAAACTTTTTCATCCGAGCTACGGATTATTTTATATGCTTTTTTCGAAGATTAAAACAACTCTTGGAAGTTCTGCATATAATTTAATTCGAAATAATAAACAGACAAATTGCTATGGGTTCAAGGAGTGTACCCAGCAATGTGTGCATGTGTATTACATGTGGGGCCAGGGGCTGGGTTGACCCAGTCAATATTTTGACTAGTCCAAGGTGAAAAGTGTATGTGGGTCCCAATTGTCATGGACTCACTTTAATTAACAGGTTCTTGACTAAATTTACTTAGCTTAATTAGGGGGGTTTGGGCTAAACTAATTAGGCCTCCTTAATTAACAGGGGGGTCGGGCCCATGTGCCAGTGGCCCAAATCGGCCTCTGGTGAGGCTGTGCCCGTACGTACGTACTCGTAGAGTACGACGCCGGCGGCCATAGTGCTGGCCGGGGGAAGGCTCGGCACAGGGGGGCGCGAGCAGGCCCGGGCGGAGGTGGACGCCGCCGGTTGAGGCGGGGTAGCGCGGGGGGAGGTGAGCCGGGGCGACGAGTGGCGGGGCCGCAGGCACTGTGCAGGGGGGCGATGCAGGCGCGAGGGAGCGGGACGGCCCGTGAGCGCGGCGCGGAGCCGAGGCGGAGGAGGCGAGTTCAGGGGAGGGGGAGATGTAGCGGCGCTCACATCGGTGACGGGAACCCTTCGTTGAAGCCGGAGGGTCGGGCGGAGCTAATCGGGCGGGAGGACGGGCGGCCGGGCGAGGGAAGTGGACGCGCTGCCGTGGTGACCTCCGGCTCCGATCCAGCGGCTTAGTCAAAGCAGGGAGCACCATAGAGCTTCTTGACGTGTTACAAGGGCGCTGGTCGACGGGGGCGCCAGCGGGCATCCATCCATCGGCGTCCATCCAGCGGCGAGGTGGCGGGGCGTCCATCCAGCGGCGACGGGGGTCGTGCGTGGGGGGGCTCCGTGGCGCTGGGGAACAAGAGCAGGTGGGGATCTCGGTCAGGAGGAGTGGGGTCGTGGCGAGAGGAGGGGGTTTCAGGCGACGGATGATCCCGATCCAGATCTGGATCGATGGGGATGTGGGGTGGCCCTAGGGTTCGATCGGGTGGGGATAAGGAGGTCGCCTGGTCGGTGGATGGCCAATGGGCCAAGTTGGCCTGTGGGGAGGGGGGTTGTGGGCCTTTCTTTCTTTTCTTTATTTTTTTGTAATTTTGTGTATTATTCTTTACTTGATTTTATTTGATTTCCCAATTTCTTTTTGTTTGCAAAATATGTTATTAACACCCAAATTTGCATTACTAAATATACCTCTACCACAATAACTTTGGCACCTAAATAAAATAGTTTTGTAATTATTTATTATTTAGAAGTATTTAAATAATAGTTTTGTTACTATTTTATTAACATTAGAATATTTAAACATTTTATTAAAGTGTGGTTTTCTCACCATAATTACCTATGCATTATTTGTCACAATCCAACATTTTAGTTTTAATATTTGAAATTTTTATTGTTTGCTTGATTTTGAATTTGAATTGAACGGTTTGAACTAACGCGTAGATTAGCAACAGTGATCGAGGTGACATGGCGTTATTAGCATAGGTTTACTGTAGCTTAAATATCCGGGCGTCACACCTGTACCACCCTTCTAACAGGCTTTGAGGTAAGTTTAGAATATGTGAAAATATTACCGCATAGACAGTAGCCCCTGATGCTTAGTTCGGTGTTCGGAAAGAAAAGCCGGACTGAGGATCTAAAAATATATACACAGGAGTCTAACATAAGTATGTCAATATGGGAATGCAGGCTACGCTGGCGACACATGCCGACCGACTATGGAGGTCAATGCATTGAAGCGAGCCTCGAGCGGTCCGAGAACGAGCTCGGCCTTACCAAGAAGCAGCTCGAGGACAAGGAAGGTAAGTAATACCTTATTAAAGTAATACCTTATAGAAAGGATTTGGTTGCAAAATGACAGGACTAACGTGGGTATTGTAGGGGCCACGAACGAGGTGGCGACCACAGAAGAAGCGGTGTCCACGACCGAAAGAAAAGCGGCCAGGAGCGCACCGAGCGAGAGAAGCGGAGGCGCGGGTGGCGGAGGTGCGGCAAGAGCTCCAGGCTCGTGGAAAAACACGAGAGTTTGGAGCGTGACTCAAGACTCGAGAGTCCGAGCTCGGCTCTTGAGAGTGCCAAAGCCGCTAAGGCGAAGCCCAAAAGCCCTCCAGAAATTGAATCTTTAAAGAAGATAGCGGCGGTAAGGCATTCTTTATGCAAAGCAAGCATGTGAAAGTGGATTATCTATTACTTACCCGAATCCGGAGCTCTCCGGAGCATTCAGAGATCTGCCCGTGGTGTGTCTCGATGCTGCCGCGTTCTCTACCGCGCCAAGGAGGGGAGCTCGACGAAAAGGTGTTACGGTCTCAAGATGCTAAGGCGGACATCCGGTGCCCTGAGCGACCAGTGAAGCAGCTGGTCGAGCTCACAAGGTCGCCGAATAGGCCATGAAGGGCCTCATAATTCGGCCGTGGCCATTGGAAGCCATGCCCGGAGCTACTTCGGCTAGTGCGGTGGCTGGTGGACCTTTGTCCATGGATTGAAGTCATCAAGCCTCCGTCGCATTGAAGGTGCCCGTCGGCCCTTGCCCGATGCTAAAGTGCACTGGGGCAAGCTGGATGCTGAGAAGCTTGTGACGGACGGGCCACCAAAGGGCAAGGAGCATCGCAAGCCGAAATGTACTATGAGGGCGTCTGAAGGGTGCCCGCCTTATAGCGGTGAATGCTCCAAAGATGTAATTTTGAATAGACTCGCATTTGTTATCCCAGCATGATGAAAACTTGTTCATATGCGCTTAAGCAACGCCAGAATTTAAAATATTACCTTCATGCGGCCGCTTATCAAATTTGAGAGATGGCAAGTCGTTGGCTTCAGCCCCCATGCCACGAGTGCTGGGATATTCGGGATAAACTTGAGCGCTCTTGTTCCCATTCTTGGGTCCTTCGAGGGAGGCTCTCAACGCAACGAACAAGGCAACCGGACTATAGTGCTTGAACACTCTCACTTAGCCATAGAATTCTATAATTTTAAATTTCGTCGAAGCCCCTAGTATTCGGAAGACCGAGTTCGGGCGCTATCCACGCCTTTTGGCGGACAATGCCGACTCCTCGCTCTAAGCGGCATAAGTCTTTAGGGACCCGAAAAAACCTCTCGAACAGCGACCGCTCTCGCCCCATCATGACGGTCAGTTTAGCTTTCCACCGAGGTGCTCAACCCAGCTCAACCGGGGCACAATCGCAGTGGTTCTCCCAGCGCTACCTTAGCCGATATAACGGAATGTAAGGTACCAAAACATGGGAGCCAGCAAACCCAACTATTGACCCAAGACATGATTCGAGCCGATGCATATAATGCTATAAGTTCGGGTGCCGACTTGTGAAAGTGTTCGGACTTATCACACCATATTTTTGGGGTACTTAAGCCCCAGGTGTATTGGCCGCACTAAAGTGTACGGGTGCAACATGTCATGAATGAACATATATATAGATAAAGAAAGGAGTGCAATAATAGGCAAAAGCTATGTATTGTTTATTCAAAAGGGACCGCAATGAAAGCAGAACGATACAAATAGTGCGATAAGCAAGGGATGGGACTATTTAACATGTCCCCCTCCAGGGGTAAGCTGCGGGATGGTAAGTAAAACAGGTAATGCTCGTAGTAGAGACCACCTGGACACTCGACGTAGCTTTCTGCTTCCCTGGCTGTTGCATCGTGAGTTCGGCAATTCTAGTGCGGGCCAGGGCTTCTGGAAAACGGAGTCCTGAAAGTAAGAGAAAAGAAGAAAGAAAAAGAATGACACAATCGGGAGCCCCTGGTGCGGTTGAGCCGCATTCTGGGTGTGCCGTGGTTGTGCCCCTCCCCTTATGCCCATGGTGTCTCGAGCATAGTTATGTACGCGTAATCTTGGCCGCAATTCGCGAGGGCTGGGGTTGGGGCGGATTGCTATCGTGCTCGGATCGCGCTGCGGTCTTGTTGTAGGTTACCCCGCGCGCTTGACGGTGTCCGGACGCTTAATAGCCGGACTCAAGAATTCTGTGAGAGGCTGCTTTGCACCTCCGCCGCGAGGGTCGCCGTGTGCTCCTCCGCTCGGAGAGCGCTCGGTGTTTCCATTGACCGTGATTACTCCTCGAGGGCTGGCATCTTGAGCTTGAGGTATGCGTAGTGCAGCACCGCATTGAACTTTGCAAATGCGGTTTGTCCAAGCAAAGGCGTGATAACCATCGCGAACGGGACTATGTCGAAGATTAACTCTTCGCTCGGAAGTTATCCGGGATCCAAGACCACTTCGAGTGTAACCGAGCTCGCACAATTGGCCTCTACACCTGGTATGACGCCTTTAAAGGTCGCCTTTGTCGGTCTAATCCTTGAGGGTCTATGCCCATTTTGGCGACCGTATCCTGATAGAGCAGGTTCAGGCTGCTACCGCCGCCCATCAGGACTCTAGTGAGGTGGAATCCGTCGATGATTGGGTCAAGAACCAATGCGCGAATCAGCCGTGGCGGATGCTAGTGGGTGGTCCTTCGATTAAAGGTGATTGGGCAGGAGGACCATGGGTTGAACTTTGGGGCGATGGCTCCATCACATATCGTCCCTTAGTGCGCTTCCGCCCCTTTTGGGTATGTGGGTTGCGTATATCATGTTCACCGTCCGCACTTGTGGGGGAAGCCCTTCTGTCCTCTATTGTTCGGGCGGCGGGCTCCTCATCGCCTTCGCTATGAAGCCCTTGTCATTGAGTTCGCATTTAACTTGCCTGCTTGTTTGAAGACCCAACAATCACTGTTGGTGTGGTTGGCTGGTTTTCCGGGGGTGCCATGTATTTGGCACGAGCGGTCGAGTATTCGGTCCAGATTGGACGGGCCCTGAGTATTTATTTTGAACGGATTTTTCCGCTGACCGGGTTTAGAGCCTCTAAATCCGGCATTGGCTGCCGTATCTTCAGCATTATCGCCGTTAATGCGGCGCTTGTGCTTGTTGTGACATGACCTGCCATTACTGTCCTTGGTATCCGAACTACCAGGGTTTTTGGTCAAGTTGTTGCTACGAGCTAGCCAGCTGTCCTCTCCCGCGCAAAAGCGGGTCATGAGTGTTGTGAGGGCTGCCATGGATTTCGGCTTTTCCTTTCCTAGGTGCCGGGCAAGCCACTCGTCGCGGATGTTATGTTTGAAGGCTGCAAGGGCCTCTGCATCTGGACAGTCAACGATTTGATTTTTCTTGGTTAGGAATCGTGTCCAGAATTGTCTGTCCGATTCTTCTGGCTGCTGAATTATGTGGCTGAGGTCATCGGCGTCTGGTGATCGCACATATGTGCCCCGGAAGTTATCAAGGAATGCGGCTTCCAGGTCCTCCCAACAACCAATTGATTCTGCTGGCAGGCTGTTAAGCCAATGCTGAGCTGGTCCTTTAAGCTTGAGTGGGAGGTATTCTATGGCGTGTAGATCATCATCGTGGGCCATGTGGATATGGAGGAGGTAGTCCTCGATCCAAACCGCAGGATCTGTTGTGCCATCGTATGATTCGATGTTTACGGGTTTGAAACCCTCGGGATTTGATGATCCATCACTTAAATCTGTGAAGCATAGTGGGTGAGCGCGCCTCAGATTGAGCTATATCACGACACAGCTCAAATGAGCTTTGTTCATCGTGTTCGCCCGGCCGAATTCTTGTATCCGGCGTGACGGTTATCGTCGGCGTGGTCGTAATAGCGCCCACGCGATCCGTAGATCGATCTTGTTTGCCTTGGCTTGTCCTCCAATATGTCTCGCAGGTCTGGCGTGTTTCCCCGTGCCTTCGTATTTTTCGAGCGACGCCGGGGTGCGGCTTGAATGGAGGGTCTAGAGGCCTCTCTGTCGCGACCACGGGGTGGCCGGTCGGCCGCATCTTGCGCTGGTGATGTAGGTTTGGGTGCTGCTTCTCTAATTGGGGTAGCAGCCTGCGTTTTGGGTATCTATTGAGGGGCGCTCGAGTTCATACTTTTGGCGCAAGGACTTCATCCATCCGTCACCAGCAAGTCTTGGTCAGCTCTAAGCTGCTGCTGCTTTTCTTGAGGCTGCTTGCCGTGGCCATAAGCCCGCGTTTGAAACGCTCTGTTCGGCGGGATCCTCGGGCACGACAAATTCGTCGTTGCCGAGGCTTGCCTCATCTTCGGAGGGAGGCATATAATTATCGCCCTCCACCTCCCTGTCCGCCGCTCTATCATGAGGGCTGGCTTCTCCTCCTCTGTGCTGAATCCTGCTTTGGGGGTTGTCTTCGACATCGTCCGGGTGTTATTATCTCCGTGCGGAATCACCGCTTTTGCTGTGGCGGGATTTAGAGCGGCGCCGACGCCGACGCTGGGCTGTTTCTTGGAGGGGCCATCCTCCGTTGTTCCATCGCCGTTCCCATCTTTTGGGATGTCCACCATGTATATGTCGTATGACGAGGTGGCCTTCCAGTGCCCTGTAGGCGCTGGTTCTTGGTCGCCTCCAGCATCGTCGTCCATACCGTCGATATCTTCGGATTCGAAGTCGAGCATGTCGGTTAAATCATCGATAGTGGCTACAAAGTGGGTGGTGGGTGGGCGTTGAATTTCTTCGTCGTCCGCATCCCAACCTTCCTGACCGTAGTCCGGCCAGGGCTCTCGTGATAAAGAGAGAGACTTTAGTGAATTCAGGATGTCGCCAAAGGGCGAGTGCTGAAAGATGTCCGCGGCCGTGAACTCCATGACCGGCGCCCAATCGGATTCGATTGGCCGGGGCGCGGGAGGTTCGGAGTCCGGAGAGGAGTCCGGCACCTTAGAGTCACGGGATTCGCAAAGGACAGGGATGGTGTTTGGCTCAATCGCCGTAGAGATCGTAGCCCCCGAGGCGGTGTCCAGCCACTCGTCCTTGATCGGCGGAGTCGGCTCCGAGCTAAGGGTCGGAGCGGACGTTGGTGCGGCCTCCGTGGCACTCGCTCGCGGCGAGCTAGATCATGCCCATTGAGACAGTCTGGCGGCGCTTTGGTGTGACTCAATCCGTCGAAGATCAAGTCTCCGCGATGTCGGCCGTAGTTCAAACTCCCAAACCTGACCGATGGCCAGGGCGAGCTTCGATCTACTCCAGATGGCCAAGTGAATTGGCCCGCAGTGCAAGCCGCCGAATCGAAGATCTGTCCAGGAGAAAAGTCTCACCCTGACCGCGTCGTTGTTGATGATCGAAGGAGCCATCGGGCCTAAGGATGACGACACGAGGAACTCTCAATGAAAGCACCAATGTCGGTGTCAAAACCGGCGGATCTCGGGTAGGGGGTCCCAAACTGCGCGTCTAGGCGGATGGTAACAGGAGACAAGGGACACGATGTTTCTACCCAGGTTCGGGCCCTCTCGATGGAGGTAAAACCCTACTCCGCTTGATTAATATTGATGATATGGGTAGTACAAGAGTAGATCTACCACGAGATCAGAGAGGCTAAACCCTAGAAGCTAGCCTATGGTATGATTGTTGTTCGTCCCACGGACTAAAACCCTCCGGTTTATATAGACACCGATAGGGTTAGGGTTACACTGAGTCGGTTACAATGGTAGGAGATCTACATATCCGTATCGCCAAGCTTGCCTTCCACGCCAAGGAAAGTCCCATCCAGACACGGGACAAAGTCTTCAATCTTGTATCTTCATAGTCCAGGAGTCCGGCCAACGGTGATAGTTCGGCTATCCGGACACCCCCTAATCCAGGACTCCCTCACTAACCCTCCTCCCAAATCCATGGCGTCCCAAATCTCCCCGATCGACAGTGAGTACAAGGTTAGAACCATCACCGGCGATGAGTTCGACGTCATCTACACCCGTACTTCCGCGACGGTGAAAGGATGCCTTTCTTGCTTCAGACGCATGTTTGAAAACTCAGATGATGAGTGGGTCGCTGGGCTAGATGTTGAGTGCACCACAGTCCTAGGACGAGAGAAGGATCTAAAGGACGAAGAGAGGAAGAAGCCCGCCGTGATCCAGGTTTGCGTACATAACGTTTGCTTGGTCTACCACATATGCCATGCCGACGTTGAGTGCCAGGATTTTAAGAACTTCCTCAAGGACAAAACAGTGAAATTCGTTACTGTAGACTTTAATAATGACAAAGAAGTCTTGGGTCGGATAGGCCTCATTGTAGGCAACCCCTTCGACCGCCAGAAGAATCGGCTGGTGCCCTCTCATCAGCCCTCAATGCTGACCCTGGCAGGAGCCATGGTTCATCCTTCGTACCGTAAACTGGAGAAACCTCATTACACGTTTCATCGTCATGCATGGCAGCGGAATGTACTAGATATAGACCACATCCACTACGCTGCAATGGATGGCTACCTTTGTTTCAATATCTACAAGGGTTGGATGAAGAGCAACAGCCAAGTTGGCAGTTCAAGCAAAGAAGTATCGGCCAAGAGGAAGAGGGACAAGGACGAAGTCGAGGACGTGGATGAGGACTCCGAGTAAGGTGGCAGTGTCGTTGCTCATGGTGGTTCTAAACTTCTAATGCAATGTCTCTTTGGATTAGTTGCATAGTTTAATTTCAGGTGTGCTTAGTTTAATTTGAGGGTGTGTTGTCTTGAGCCCCAGCAGAACTATGTTATGTTTCTTCTCGTTACTTTAACTCTTCAAGATGTACATACTACTAGTATTTCTTTAATAGAATTTAGCACCCCAATTAAGCATGTACTAGCTTTTTTAATAGTACTATATGCATAATTTGGCGACGAGCACTCTCTATATGTACCACCTTTTTTTTAATTCCAATTTTTGCTCCATGGCGCAGTCCATCGATAGTACTACTGTACAAAAGTATACATTTTTAATGGCTAGAGTACTGTTCATCACATATATATATATATATATATATATATATATATATATATATATATATATATATATATATATATATATATATATATATATATATATATATATATATATATAGCCAGTAAATTCTCAACCTAGAACGACGTGCATGCCATGTAGTAAACCGATACGGAGGAAGTATAGTAAAAATGAGGTGATTTTACCGAGCGAACGGCGGGGGAGCATGGCCTGTCATGCGGTCCCATGTGTCATGATGTACCAAGGTGATGCACATGTCCCTCTTGAGGCAGAAGCAATACTAGTACGTGGTTTGAGATGATGTCGAACCGAAGTGTGAAATAATGGTTGCTTCGTCCGTCTGGAAAGGTGCGGCATTGTGATTTGACGTCTCATTGCTCATTACTACTCTTTGGGCGATGCAGTGGGGTGCGTCCCCTGCTGTTCTGCACTGTTATTTGGTGCTTGACACGTCGACCGGTTGCTATATGTCCCACATGTCGGCGACACGAAGTACATGAAATTCATGAAAGGGAGCGCCGACGGAGGAGTATACTACAGAATTCATGAAAGGGAGCGACTTAGTTTTGGAAAAATTTGTTTTACGGAGTAATGCACCCACTAGGGTTTATAGGGCTCATCTAAAAACATTCGTTTTTCCGCTTGATAAGTCTCAATTCTACTATACTAGTAGTAGTACCATTACATGTTGGATTTCGAGGTGCGTTAGATCATCCGACGCATAGCAAAGGTCAACAGAAACTAACCAATGCATGTACAAGTTCATGAAAATTTAGTGGTCATTCATGCATTCGTTCTAATTAATGCCTCGTAAACATAACTTCTTGAGAAAAACGAGCGTCTTGTGCAAACTACGAAATTAATTCGACCACTCACCGCTCACCTTGGTTGGAGAGATTTTGAAATTGAGCCATAAACTGGAAAGGAGGGAGTAGTAACTTTTGTCTCGATTACTATTTGTGGCCTTGTATAGATGCAAAATGTATTTTTTTATAGTGGCCTTGTATAAGTAAATGGAGGGAGTGAAGGAAATATGCCCTAGAGGCAATAATAAAGTTATTATTTATTTCCTTATTTCATGATAAATGTTTATTATTCATGCTAGAATTGTATTAACCAGAAACATGATACATGTGTGAATACATAGACAAACTGAGTGTCACTAGTATGCCTCTACTTGACTAGCTCATTAATCAAAGATGGTTATGTTTCCTAGCCATGGACAAAGAGTTGTCATTTGATTAACGGGATCACATCATTAGGAGAATGATGTGATTGACTTGACCCATTCCGTTAGCTTAGCACTTGATCGTATAGTATGTTGCTATTGCTTTCTTCATGACTTATACATGTTCCTATGGCTATGATTATGCAACTCCGTTTATCAAGGAACACTTTGTGTGCTACCAAACGTCACAACGTGAATCGGGTGATTAGAAAGGAGCTCTACAGTGTCTCCAAAGGTACATGTTGGGTTGGCGTATTTCGAGATTAGGATTTGTCACTCCGATTGTCGGAGAGGTATCTCTGGGCCCTCTCGGTAATGCACAACACTATAAGCCTTGCAAGCAACATGACTAATGAGTTAGTTGCGGGATGATGCATTACATAACGAGTAAAGAGACTTGCCGGTAACGAGATTGAACTAGGTATTGAGATACCGGCGATCGAATCTCGGGCAAGTAACATACCGATGACAAAGGGAACAACGTATGTTGATTATGCGGCTTGACCGATAAAGATCTTCGTAGAATATGTAGGAGCCAATATGAGCATCCAGGTTCCGCTATTGGTTATTGACCGGAAACGTGTCTCGGTCATGTCTACATAGTTCTCGAACCCGTAGGGTCCGCACGATTAAGGTTTCGATGACAGTTATATTATGAGTTTATGAGTTTTGATGTACCGAAGGAGTTCGGAGTCCCGGATGAGATCGGGGACATGACGACGAGTCTTGAAATGGTCGAGACGTAAAGATCGATATATTGGACGACTATATTCGGACATCGGAAAGGTTCCGAGTGATTCGGTATTTTTCGAGTACCGAGAGTTACGGAATACGTATTGGGCCTTATTGGGCCATACGGGAAAGAAGGAAAAGGGCCTCAAGGGTGGCCGCACCCCTCCCCTTGGTCTGGTCCGAATTGGACTAGGGAAGGGGGGCGCCCCCTTCCTTCCTTCTCTTTTTCCCTTCCTCTTTTCCTATTCCATATGGGAGGTGGAATCCTACTAGGACTAGGGAGTCCTAGTAGGACTCCACACTTGGCGCGCCTCCTCCTCCCTTGCTCCTTTATATACGGGGGCAAGGGGGCACCCCAAAGACACACAAGTTGATCTTCGTGATCGTTCCTTAGCCGTGTGCGGTGCCCCCCTCCACCATATTCCACCTCGGTCATATCGTTGCGGTGCTTAGGCGAAGCCCTGCGACGGTAAAATTTGCAACAACAAAGTAGAGGACGTCTAACTTGTTTTTCCAGGGCATGTTGTGATGTGATATGGTCAACACGTGATGCTATATTTTATTGTATGAGATGATCATGTTTTGTTGAAGTTATCGGCAACTGGCATAAGCCTTATGGTTGTCTCTTTATTGCATAAGATGCAAGCGCCAAAATTGCTTTACATTATCGCTATGTGATAGCAATAGTTGGAAGAGCAATAGTTGGCGAGACGACCACGTGACGACACATTGATATAGATCAAGATGATGGAGATCATGGTGTCAAGCCGGCGATGATAGAGATCATGACGGTACTTTGGAGATGGAGATCAAAGTCACAAGATGATCATGGCCATATCATGTCACATATTTTGATTGCATGTGATGTTTATCTTTTATGCATCTTATCTTGCTTTGATTGACGGTAGCATTTTAAGATGATCTCTCACTAATTATCAAGAAGTGTTCTCCCTGAGTATGCACCGTTGCCAAAGTTCGTCGTGCCCAGACACCACGTGATGATCGGGTGTGATAAGCTCTATGTCCATCTACAACGGGTGCAAGCCAGTTTTGCACACGCAGAATACTCAGGTTGAACTTGACGAGCCTAGCATATGCAGATATGGCCTCGGAACACGGAGACCGAAAGGTCGAGCGTGAATCATATAGTAGATATGATCAACATAGTGATGTTCACCATTGAAAGCTACTCCATTTCACGTGATGATCGGTTATGGTTTAGTTGATTTGGATCACGTGATCGCTTAGAGGATTAGAGGGATGTCTATCTAAGTGGGAGTTCTTAAGTAATATGATTAATTGAACTTAAATTTATCATGAACTTAGTCCTGGTAGTATTAGCATATCTATGTTGTAGATCAATAGCTCGCGTTGTTGCTTCCCTATGTTTATTTTGATATGTTCCTAGAGAAAACTGTGTTGAAAGATGTTAGTAGCAATGATGCGGATTGGATCCGTGATCTGAGGTTTATCCTCATTGCTGCACAGAAGAATTATGTCCTTGATGCACCGCTAGGTGACAGACCTATTGCAGGAGCAAGATGCAGACGTTATGAACGTTTGGCTAGCTCAATATGATGACTACTTGGTAGTTTAGTGCACCATGCTTAACGGCTTAGAGTCGGGATTTCAAAGACGTTTTGAACGTCATGGACCATATGAGATGTTCCAGGAGTTGAAGTTAATATTTCAGCAAATACCCGAGTTGAGAGATATGAAGTCTCCAACAAGTTCTATAGCTAAAAGATGGAGGAGAATCGCTCAACTAGTGAGCATGTGCTCAGATTATCTGGGTACTTCAACCGCTTGAATCAAGTGGGAGTTAATCTTCCAGATAAGATAGTGATTGACAGAATTCTCTAGTCACCATCACTAAGTTACTAGAACTTCATGATGAACTATAGTATGCAAGGGATGACGAAAATGATTCCCGAGCTCTTCGTGATGTTGAAATCGACGAAGGTAGAAATCAAGAAAGAGCATCAAGTGTTGATGATTGACAAGACCACTAGTTTCAAGAAAAGGGCAAAGGGAAAGAAAGGGAAACTTCAAGTAGAATGGCAAACAAGTTGTCACTCCCGTGAAGAAGACCAAAGCTGGACCTAAGCCTGAAACTGAGTGCTTCTACTGCAAAGGAAATGGTCACTGGAAGTGGAACTACTCCAAGTATTTGGCGGATAAGAAGGATGGCAAAAGTGAACAAAGGTATATTGGATATACATGTTATTGATGTGTACTTTACTAGTGTTTATAGCAACCCCTCGGCATTTTGATACTGGTTCGGTTGCTAAGAGTAGTAACTCAAACAGGAGTTGCGTATCAAATGTAAAATAGTAAAAGGCGAAGTGACGATGTGTGTTGGAAGTAGTTCCAAGATTGATATGATCATCATCGCACACTCCCTATACTTTCGGGATTAGTGTTGAAACTAAATAAGTGTTATTTGGTGTTTGCGTTGAGCATGAATATGATTTGATCATGTTTATTGCAATACGGTTATTCATTTAAGTTAGAGAACAATTGTTGTTCTGCTTACATGAATAAAACCTTCTATGGTCATACACACCAACAAAAATGGTTTGTTGGATCTCGATCATAGTGATACACATATTCATAATATTGAAGCCAAAAGATGCAAAGTTAATAATGATAGTGCAATTATTTGTGGCACGCCGCTTAAGTCATATTATGTAAAGCGCATGAAGAAACTCCATGCTGATGGGATTTTGGAATCACTTGATTATGAATCACTTGATGCTTGTGAACCATGCCTCATGGGCAAGATGACTAAAACTCCGTTCTCCGGAACAATGGATCGAGCAACTGACTTATTGGAAATAATACATACTGATGTATGCGATCCGATGAGTGTTAAGGCTCACGGCAAGTATCATTATTTTCTGACTTTCACAGATGATTTGAGCAGATATGGGTATATCTACTTGATGAAACACAAGTCTGAAACATTTGAAAAGTTCAAAGAATTTCAGAGTGAAGTGGAGAATCATCGTAACAAGAAAATAAAAGTTTCTACGATATGATCGCAGAGGTAAAATATTTGAGTTACGAGTTTGTCCTTTAGTTAAAACAATGTGGAATAGTTCCACAAATTCGTGCCACCTGAAACACCACAGCATAATGGTGTGTCCGAACGTCATAACCGTACTTTATTGGATATTGTACAATCTATGATGTTTCTTACCGATTTACCACTATCGTTTTGGGGTCATGCATTAAAGACAGCTGCATTCACATTAAAAAGGGGCACCATCTAAGTCCGTTGAGACGACACAATATGAACTGTGGTTTGGCAAGAAACCAAAGTTGTCGTTTCTTAAAGTTTGGGGTTGCGGTGCTTATGTGAAAAGGTTTCATCCTGATAAGCTCAAACCCAAATCGGAGAAATGTGTCTTCATAGGATACCCAAAGGAGAAAGTTGGGTACACCTTCTATCATAGATCCGAAGGCAAGACATTCGTTGCTAAGAATGGATCCTTTCTAGAGAAAGAGTTTCTCTCGAAAGAAGTGAGTGGGAGGAAAGTAGAACTTGATAAGGTAATTGTACCTTCTCCCTTATTGGAAAGTAGTTCATCACGAAATCTGTTCTGTGACTACTACACCAATTAGTGAGGAAGCTAATGATGATGATCATGTAACTTCAGATCAAGTTACTACCGAATCTCGTAGGTAAACCAGAGTGAGATCCGCACCAGAGTGGTACGGTAATCCTGTTCTGGAGGTCATGTTACTTGACCATGACAAACCTACGAACTATGAGGAAGCGATGATGAGCCCAGATTCCGTGAAATGGTTTGAGGCCATGAAATCTGAGATGGGATCCATGTATGAGAACAAAGTATGGACTTTGGTTGACTTGCCCGATGATTGGCAAGCCATAGAAAATAAATGGATCTTCAAGAGGAAGACAGACGTTGATAGTAGTGTTACTATCTACAAAGTTAGAATTATCGCAAAAGGTTTTCGACAAGTTCAAGGTGTTGACTACGATGAGAGTTTCTCACTCGTATCTATGCTTAAGTCTGTCCGAATCATGTTAGCAATTGCCGCATTTTATGAAATCTGGCAAATGGATAAACAAAACTGCATTCCTTAATGGATTTATTAAAGAAGAGTTGTATATGATGCAACCGAAGGTTTTGTCAATCCTAAAGGTGCTAACAAAATATGCAAGCTCCAAAGATCTATCTATGGACTGGTGCAAGCATCTCGAGTTGGAATATACGCTTTGATAAGTTGATCAAAGCATATAGTTTTATACAGACTTGCGGTGAAGCCTGTATTTACAAGAAAGTGAGTGGGAGCACTACAACATTTCCGATAAGTATATGTGAATGACATATTGTTGATCGGAAATAATGTAGAATTATTCGCAAAGCATAAAGGAGTGTTTGAAAGGAGTTTTCAAAGAAAGACCTCGTGAAGCTGCTTACATATTGAGCATCAAGATCTATAGAGATAGATCAAAACGCTTGATAAGTTTTTTCAATGAGTACATACCTTGACAAGATTTTGAAGTAGTTCAAAATGGAACAGTTAAAGAAAGAGTTCTTACCTGTATTACAAGGTGTGAAATTGAGTAAGACTCAAAGCCCGACCACGGGAGAAGATAGAAAGAGAATGAAAGTCATTCCCTATGCCTCAGCCATAGGTTCTATAAAGTATGCTATGCTGTGAACCAGACCTATTGTATACCTTGCTCTGAGTTTGGCAAAGGAATAAAATTTTGATCTAATAGTAGATCACTGGAAAGCGGTCAAGAATATCCTTAGTGAGGACTAAGGAAATATTTCTCGATTATGGGTGATAAAAGAGCCCGTCGTAAAGAGTTACAACAGTGCAAGCTTTTACACTGATCCAGATGACTATAAGTCTCAATCTGGATACATATTGAAAGTGGGAGCAATTAGCTATAGTAGCTCCGCAAGAGCATTGCGACATAGAATATTTGAAAATACATACGGCTCAATATGATGCACCCGCTGACTAAGCTTCTCTCACGAGCAAAACATGATCATACCTTAGTACTCTTTGGGAGTTAATCACATAGCGATGTGAACTAGATTATTGACTCTAGTAAACCCTTTTGGTGTTGGTCACATGACGATGTGAACAATGGGTGTTAATCATATACATATATGAATATTGGTGTTAAATCACATGGCGATGTGAACTAGATTATTGACTCTAGTGCAAGTGGGAGACTGAAGGAAATATGCCCTAGAGGCAATAATAAAGTTATTATTTATTTCCTTATTTCATGATAAATGTTTATTATTCATGCTAGAATTGTATTAACCGGAAACATGATACATGTGTGAATACATAGACAAACTGAGTGTCACTAGTATGCCTCTACTTGACTAGCTCATTAATCAAAGATGGTTACGTTTCCTAGCCATGGACAAAGAGTTGTCATTTGATTAACGGGATCACATCATTAGGAGAATGATGTGATTGACTTGACCCATTCCGTTAGCTTAGCACTTGATCGTATAGTATGTTGCTATTGCTTTCTTCATGACTTATACATGTTCCTATGGCTATGATTATGCAACTCCTGCCACCGGAGGAACACTTTGTGTGCTACCAAACGTCACAACGTAATTGGGTGATTATAAAGGAGCTCTACAGTGTCTCCAAAGGTACATGTTGGGTTGGCGATTTCGAGATTAGGATTTGTCACTCCGATTGTCGGAGAGGTATCTCGCCCTCTCGGTAATGCACAACACTATAAGCCTTGCAAGCAACGTGACTAATGAGTTAGTTGCGGGATGATGCATTACATAACGAGTAAAGAGACTTGCCGTAACGAGATTGAACTAGGTATTGAGATACCGCGATCGAATCTCGGCAAGTAACATACCGATGACAAAGGAACAACGATGTTGATTATGCGGTTTGACCGATAAAGATCTTCGAGAATATGTAGGAGCCAATATGAGCATCCAGGTTCCGCTATTGGTTATTGACCGGAAGCGTGTCTCGGTCATGTATACATAGTTCTCGAACCCGTAGGGTCCGCACGATTAAGGTTTCGATGATGCTTATATTATGAGTTTATGAGTTTTGATGTACCGAAGGAGTTCGGAGTCCCAAATGAGATCGGGGACATGACGAGGAGTCTCAAATGCTCGAGACGTAAAGATCGATATATTGGACGACTATATTCGACATCGAAAAGGTTCCAGTGATTCGGTATTTTTCGAGTACCGAGAGTTACGGAATACGATTGGGCCTTATTGGGCCATACGGGAAAGAAGGAAAAGGGCCTCAAGGGTGGCCGCACCCTCCCTTGGTCTTGTCCGAATTGACTAGGAAGGGGCCCTTCCTTCCTTCTTTTTTTTCCTTCCTCTTTCCTATTCCATATGGGAGGTGGAATCCTACTAGACTAGGGAGTCCTAGTAGGACTCCACACTTGGCGCGCCTCCTAGGGCCGGCCTCCTCCTCCTTGCTCCTTTATATACGGGGCAAGGGGCACCCCAAAGACACACAAGTTGATCTTCGTGATCGCCTTAGCAGTGCAGCGGTGCCCCCTCCATCATATTCCACCTCGGTCATATCGCTGCGGTACTTAGGCGAAGCCCTGCGTCGGTAGAACATCATCATCGTCACCACGCCGTCATGCTGACGGAACTCATCCCCGACACCCTGCTGGATCGGAGTCCGGGGATCGTCATCGAGCTGAACATGTGCTGAACTCGGAGGTGCCGTGACGCTCGGTACTTGGATCGGTCGGATCGTGAAGACGCATTTACTACATCAACCGCGTTGTCATAACGCTTCCGCTTATGGTCTACGAGGGTACGTGGACAACACTCTCCCCTCTCGTTGCTATGCATCACCATGATCTTGAATGTGACTAATGAGTTAGTTGCGGGATTGATGCATTACATAACGAGTAAAGAGACTTGCCGGTAACGAGATTGAACTAGGTATTGAGATATCGACGATCGAATCTCGGGCAAGTAACATACCGATGACAAAGGGAACAACGTATGTTGATTATGCGGTTTGACCGATAAAGATCTTCGTAGAATATGTAGGAGCCAATATGAGCATCCAGGTTCCGCTATTGGTTATTGACCGGAAACGTGTCTCGGTCATGTCTACATAGTTCTCGAACCCGTAGGGTCCGCACGCTTATGGTTTCGATGACAGTTATATTATGAGTTTATGAGTTTTGATGTACCGAAGGAGTTTGGAGTCCCGGATGAGATCGGGGACATGACGAGGAGTCTCAAAATGGTCGAGACGTGAAGATTGATATATTGGACGACAATATTCGGACATCGGAAAGGTTCCGAGTGATTCGGGTATTTTTCAGAGTACCAGAGAGTTACGGGAATACGTATTGGGCCTTATTGGGCCATACGGGAAAGAAGGAAAAGGGCCTCAAGGGTGGCCGCACCCCTCCCCTTGGTCTGGTCCGAATTGACTAGGGAAGGGGCGCCTTCCTTCCTTCTCGCTTTCCTTCCTCTTTCCTATTCCATATGGGAGGTGGAATCCTACTAGGACTAGGGAGTCCTAGTAGGACTCCACACTTGGCGCGCCCCCTCCTAGGGCCGGCCTCCTCCTGCCTTGCTCCTTTATGTACGGGGGCAAGGGGGCACCCCAAAGACACACAAGTTGATCTTCGTGATCGTTGCTGTGTGCGGTGCCCCCTTCCACCATATTCCACCTCTGTCATATCGTTGCGGTGCTTAGACGAAGCCCTGCGTTGGTAGAACATCATCATCGTCACCACGCTGTCATGCTGACGGAACTCATCCCCGACACCCTGCTGGATCGGAGTCCGGGGATCGTCATCGAGTTGAACGTGTGCTGAACTCGGAGGTGTCGTACGTTCGGTACTTGGGTCGGTCGGACCGTGAAGACGTACGACTACATCAACCGTGTTGTCATAACGCTTCCGCTTACGGTCTACAAGCGTACGTGGACAACACTCTCCCCTCTCGTTGCTATGCATCACCATGATCTTGCGTGTGCGTAGGAATATTTTTGAAATTATTACGTTCCCAAACAGGGAGTACTAACCAAAGTACGTAGTAAGGACAAGGAGTAAATGGAGGGAGTAGTAAAATTTTCTCCTCGTCTTCATGAGCCATCAAGCTGGGCGAGGGAGCGGGCGTAAAGGTGTACAGTAGTAGTAAGCTTCACCTCATCATGCGAGCCACCGCGCCCGTGGGCGGGGGAGATGGCATACTAAGCAAGCTTATCCTCGTTCTGCGAGTTGACGGGACACATCAAAAGTACTCCAGTGTATAGAGCCTTGCCTCTAAGGTAGGCCCCACATGGTTTGCCTCTTTTTTTAATTTAATATAACGCGTGAAGTCGCAATTTTTTTGTTCACCCGTGGTAGACGATCCTCCCTCCACCCAAAGGATAACCAAGACACGTGCCAAATTACCACGGGCTGCCTTTTTCAGACAGAAATGAGCTCCACCGTGTACCCGACAGTGTGGTTGGGAAAGAGATGGGAGTACGCGCGCCGTGCGTGCACCTCTTCTCTTCAGGCACGCCCCCACCTATGTGGGTGTGTGTGAGAGAGATACAAACCTAGACATAATGCGCTGCTCATCCCCATGCCTCCGCCCATCCGACCACCAGTCACCATCACGCACCACGCCCACCCCCTCACCTTATCTCTCATATTTCTCCCTCCATTTTTATATACAAGGCCACTATCAAAATTACAATTTGTAGATATACAAGGCCACTAACACTAATCGATGCAATATTAATGGTGTTTGCCTCGTGGTACTAGCAAAGGAGGACATTAATTATCCCTTGCATGCATGCGGAGTTTGTAAAAATGCATCTTGATGTTCCGTGCAATGCACGGGCATCTTGCTAGTCCATGAAAACAACACATGGCAAAATTTCACGCTAACGAGGGATTTGAATCTGTTGGGAGGGGCTGTTTGATCTTGCCCGGTAGCCAAAATATTGGCGATCCTTTTGTCCACCGTGCCTTTGCCACCGATGAACGAGGAATGGCTCGGTGCTCATGCTATCATGCATCCTCCAGCGCAAGACGTTGAGACGTGCTCGTCACGAGCTGTGTTTTTGTCCCACAACGCCGCTAGCCACCCACGCACCGACCGCCACCCACAAATTACGCCATCCAACCGTAGCCGCACACATTATGACAAAGAACTCAACCAACCGGACAAAATTCACGCAAACACGTAGACAAACTGATATTTCATATAAACAACGACGGAAATCATATAAAATACCGGATTTTCACACAAACATGACGGATTTCATTACATTCAAATGAACTACGCGGTGCTAGTTCTCGACAGCACAGTATATAATACCTGGCCTAAATGGTCGCCGATCGATTTGTGTTCCTCATGTCCGGCAGCACGATCACGGACTGCCGGAGCCCCGGAGGTATATGCTTCAGCGCAGCGACGACTCTCTTCCCCATCGCCTAACTGATATCATTGGCTGGTGCCAAGATGATGGTGGCTGCACCGTTCGAGTTCATCACCGCCACTACTTCGCCATGGCCGCACCGCTCGAGTTCACCCTAACATTCCCTCTTCCGTGGAGCCCATGCGGGTCGACGAAGGTCCTCACAACAAAAGGATCCAGCAAGACACCTGTTGTGTATGCCGCGCCGCCTCGCGGTTGCCTTCATGGGACCCAGCGCGCGCGCCCCCCGTGTTCTACTTCTCTCGACGATGGCGGCGGACGCGAGGCGCTTGACGGCGCCCCGACTAGGGGTACTCACCACGCCGCCTCCCGATCCGTTAGATTGGGCCGAGGACCCCATGGTCGATACTCATGGGCCAGTCCGGATAGCTGCCGATACAAGGAAGATTCCACAAGACTTGGCGATCAAGACAAGGACTCTCCCCACCGGCGATTCGCTAGGACTCTTGTTATCCTAGGCCTCTGGTGCATTATATAAACCGATGCCAGGATAGTCGATAGGGATATACAACAATCATACCATAGGCTAGCTTCTAGGGTTTAGCCTCTACGATCTCGTGGTAGATCAACTCTTGTACTACCCATATCATCAATATTAATCAAGCAGGAAGTAGGGTTTTACCTCCATCGAGAAGGCCCGAACCTGGGTAAACATCGTGTCCCCTGCCTCCTGTTACCATCCGCCTTAGATGCACAGATTGGGACCCCCTACCCGAGATCCGCCGGTTTTGACACCGACATTGGTGCTTACATTGAGAGTTCCGCTGTGTGTTCGGCAAAAGGTTGATGGCTCGCCTGCAGATCAACTGCGACTTCGGCATCTTCGTCACCAGCTCGACTGGTCACCTTGGTTCATCCAAGGACTGCGCCCTACCTCCGATCGTCATATTCGGATGAGGGCCTTCATCAACATCAATTCCGATCTCTATCAAGATCATGGAGGAATCATCCAGGGAGCCCGGGGGCTCAACGCCAACATTGCCCTCGGGCGACCGTGCTGTTTTTCCGGACAGCGAACTTGTGTCCGCCGCCACCGCCTCCTCAATTGTCGTTTTAACGATTGCTTCGGTGGAATTGTGCGGAATTGAGTCTACAACAACTGTGGAAAATTTCGTCGAGTTCCGATGGAGGAATCTCTGGCAATCCGCGATATACCCGAGCCCTATCAAATCTGGACGAGAATCTAGACTAGTTTAGGGCATGGTGTCCAGCTTCTAGCTCAGACGTCCTTTGGAAGATCCAAGCATTGATCGGCTGCGGAATTCCTATATCTACCACCCCTCAAAATTTCAGCTTGATCCGGCCGTCCAAACTCCGGGAACCCTCCGATTAGTGCATCACTTTTCGGATCTGTTTTCTCCGCGAAAACGAATCCAACCCGAGTTCGTCTTTTTTATGAACGGAATTTCGGGCATCCTTTTTGAAGGAAGTTTTGTATGGGGTATTGTGTTTTGTTCCCGAACACCTACCACTAACTTTAAAATCTTTTGAACATGATCTTCAACATCATGCTGGTGTCAAACCAGTCCGGCAATATTGCTCCACGGCCGCCGACCTGCGCTTAAACACGCCGTCACTTTGTTGAGCCGAGCTCAACCTCTTCGGATCATCATCTCGGCAAGCCGAACAAGAGTTCGGCATCGGAAAGGATAAATCATCACCAACATCGCCGCCCCATGGATTACACGGAGCAGGCGCACCGGCATCGCCGCACGGTCACTTCATCAAGCCGGCATTGACCACGTCACGACCTACATTGGCAGGGCTGCACTGTTGCTCCTTTGAGCCGGTGTCCATCAATCCGACCTACTTCGACTCATCGGCTGACATCGAGGCTTCGACATCTCGGCTGGACCGGGGGCTTCGCCATCTCTTCATCAACCTATACTCCAGAGACTTCGGCGTCACTAGCCAACCAGCTCCGTCACGTTAGCTGGAACGAGGGCTTTGCCTTGGCGACCCAACCTTTGGCAGCATTGCCATGCCGTCGCTTTATCACCCGTCAGGCAATGGGTGTGCGGATCGAGTCCCAATTTTGGGAATCACCTTTCTTCGGATTGCTACAATAAATAAACCAGGTGCTATTAATCCGAGTATTTTTTGCTTGTTTGGGTTCATTTTTCCCAAGGAATTATTACTCTGGTTTGTCCATCATATGTACGCAGGTCTATCAAATGGTGGCCGCATTAACGACGATCGCATGGTGGTTCGGTTAGTTTCCGTACATAGTCCGGCAAACGCCGATCCGAACTCGACCGACCTGTGAATTCAGGCTTTGCCACGCCTTTATCAAGATCACGCCGACGCCTCAGATCGACATTGACTTCGCGCCAGCCATATTTCTTTATTACTCACTTTGCATAAATTATTTATTATGCAACATTTTTATTATTACTATTATCCCGGTCTGCACTATTTTTTATGCACATGAAAATGATCCAGTCGGACTATATCCTTTGGCATCACCTCGGCTGGACGGGGGGCTTTGTCAACACTTCATTACCCCATGCCGGGGACTTCGACATCACTCTGCCGGCCTGCATTGGCCGTGCTATGTCACTACTTCGGAGTGTCGAGCTCTTTGCTCCGCCAGCTCGGGACCAGCCTGGGGGATGGAACCTTGTCCCGCATCAAGCTCGGACTGCGTCATCAATACCGAACACATTAACCAGCTAAGTTGCCTTCATGCTCAAAGTTTTAAATTTTTATTTTTTTCGGTTCGACCAAGAATTATACTTTTTTTGGAAAAAAAGTTGCTTGTAAAAATTTCCTTGTCCAAACTTTGTTTGTGACGCACAAATTCAAATACCCCGTTTACTTGGGGGCTCCCTTGCTGGAGCTTTTCCTCTTGCATATGATTATACTTGTACGACTTCGTTCCTTGTTTGTGTATTACGCCACAATATGCACCATATTGACCTAAGTGATTTGCAAGCTTGGTTGCCTTGCTCCTGTGTTTACCCCTACGTTCCCGATTGTTCGGCTAGGGAGTAAAGGGAGCAGCTCTGCGATTGTCACGATCGGGTTACCCGAGCCGGACCTCAGACTGGGTGAAGCCGAAAGCTAGCACTCTTACTGTTTTCAATTATGATCGGCACACAGCGGAACTCATGAGTACAAAAAATCTATTGCACAAGTCTCATATTAACAATGAGCACCGAAGAAAGGTATCGGTGGGGGTACTATTTTCTTCGAAGATGCTTCTTACACTTCATCAATAATATAGCATAAGTTCCCCGAGCGCTTTGTCCGTTACAGCCTTTATGACCTGATTGCTCGTTATCGGAAACACCGCCGATATTCTCGGCAATGTGGAGTACATAACACTTTTCGTCCTTGACCAAAGAGGGAGAAGCCGACGGTCGGTTAAGACGCGTTTAAAGTTCGGGTGAACATAGATATGATATAAGTACTTCGGTACATACAATCATTCTTTCACCCAAATCACTCGGGGGCTCTTAAATTTATGTGAGCTGTTTTACAATAAGTGTTCTTCTTCTTAGTCGTTGCAAAGTCTTTTTCTATCAATCCTTTTTCGACGCGAGAAAAGCGGTCAATAGCCGGGGCGCCTAATTTCTCTCTCAAAGCCGCTAAAGTTTGCTAAACTGGCCTAATGAGAAGTACTCCGCCTTCGGGATAGGAGGTTGAAGCCATAGGCTGACCCGCTTGAAGTCTTGAGATAGGATGTGTCATGTTAAAGCACGACAGAAACACCTTTTTTTCTAAGACCTAATTTTTGATTTGGCACCGAACACTTGATCTAATTCGAACATTAAACTTTTGAATAAGTTTTTTGGCTTTTCGAGCCTATGTCACTTTTAAACTATTTGTGTGTTTCCAGCATTAGTCTCGTAGTGCAACGCCGGACACCTTTAGGGATTCGGCAAAAACATTCTCGGATATTGCCATATATGCATTGGTTTCGAATTGTGTCTTTGATCAATAGTTGGGTTGCCCGACTCCTGTGCTTGCCTCCTACGCTCCGCTTTGTTCGCTAGGTGTGCTAAGGAGAACCACTGCGATTGTGCTTCCAGCTCGCATGGTCAAGCATCTCAGTGGAGAAAGCCGAAAACTGACTGTCACAATAGGCGTAAACTGGTCGGCAATCCGATGACTATGTTAAATGACGGGCCGTTCATAACATTGGCCGAAGTGTTTACGGCTTGACCTCGGCTATTGCCGAACACTAACCGGGGGCTCATAGCTAGCTTCCCCAGTATAAAGCTCCTATGACTAAGCAAAAGTTTTAAAGCCCGCATATCTGATTGCCTCGTTTCTGCTAACACAACTGCCTACGGGCACCGAGACGTCGGCTAAGGGTTGTTTTGTTAGTACGGAGACACCCTGCGTAGTATCTACCAAGGGGTAGAAGCCGACGATGGGCCACTTTCAACTGATAAACGGTCACAATGGAGTCAAAATAATGATGTAAAATACTTGGATACATAGAATCATTACACATAATCTGTGATCTTACTCTGGATATCGATCCTTAATTCGGCCACCCGTGCCCACATTAAGGCTCGGGGGCTACTAGGCTTCATGCTCATTATTTACAAATATTAGTAAGCACATCGATCCCCGATCCGGTGTTGCCACCCGACCAGTGTCTCGGGGCTACTGCATTGCTTATTCAATGCAGAGAATTCAAAGTGCTCAGTGTTCGGCTTGAACGAACTATGCGCATACATGTCTTCGGACAATAATAGGTACCATATGGACCTATCCGGCATCAAGCTAGTATATTGCGGCGACTTCTCACGACCCTCTCTCAGGGGCCCATTCACCGATCACTATTATCTCTAATATATTACATGCGCTTTTATTCCTATGTATGTCGCCGAAGTTAGGAATTGATCCTCGTGCCGATTTCACAGATCGACCCGAGTCTCGTGGGCTACTGAACAGCGATTTTATGCTTGCCTTCGTGTGCATCTCGGTTTTAGACCGATACACACCTTGAGGGCTATCGGATATACATCGGCAGAGAATAAACTGCACTAGTTAAAATATTCACAAAAATCAGCCCATGGTCGGGTGGTGCACCACCTTGGAAGCAGTCCGGCATAAAGCTCGGGCGCTAGCGGCTAGCTCCATAGAGGGCATTTCTGGCATTAAGCTCGGCTAAACTCCTTCAACTTTTTTGAAACAAGATGATCTATGACATCTTGGGTATAGTCCGGCGTTGGAGCTCGGATACAGTCCGGCGTTGGAGCTTGGACACGGTCCGGCGTTGGAGCTCAGATACATTTCGGCGTTGGAGCTCGGAAGCAGTCCGGCATTGGTGCTCGGCTGCAAAAGATACCTCGAATGCAGTCCGGCGTTGGAGCTCGGACGCAAGAGGACACTGCCTTCGAGGAAAACTTCAAACCCGAGGTAGGGCATAAAAATAACAAGGCATTATAAAGGCCGGAAACTTAAAGGGGCTCCTCGGATACCCGGTGTGTAAACTCTTTGGATGCACTTCGGCGATCCTCAAGATCGAAGATGAGAAGATTTGTTGAACCAGTTTTCAAGACCGACGAATCAAGATGAAGAACAGTTTGAAGAATCGAGGAGCGCCCCTAACTTGAAGACCGGTTCAAGGGCTATCGACGGCGTCCGGACTAGGGGTACTCACCACGTCGTCTCCCGATCTGTTAGATTGGGCCGAGGACCCCCATGGCCGTATACTCATGGGCCAGTCCGGACAGCTGCGACATACAAGGAAGATTCCACAAGACTTGGCGATCAAGACAAGAACTCCTCCCCATCGGCGTATTCGGCTAGGACTCTTGTTATCCTAGGCCTCTGGTGCATTATATAAACCGAGGCCAGGCTAGTCGATAGGTATATACAACAATCATACCATAGGCTATCTTCTAGGGTTTAGCCTCTATGATCTCGTGGTAGATCAACTCTTGTACTACCCATATCATCAATATTAATCAAGCAGGAAGTAGGGTTTTACCTTCATCGAGAGGGCCGAACCTGGGTAAACATCATGTCCCCTGCCTCCTGTTACCATCCGCCTTAGATGCACAGATCGGGACCCCCTACCCGAGATCCGCCGGTTTTGACACCGACAGCGCTGGCCACCGACTCATCGATCTCCACGCACCCAGCTTCGCCGCTTGCATGGCGCGCCGCCGCCGCATGGGATTCTCGCCACGTAAACGGAGACGCGGTACGAGGCGGCGGCGGACGGCAGCAATAACGCCAGGCGCCGCTCCTCGCCGAGCTGGCTCGAGCGGCGAAGTTGTTGAACCGCTACCGCTTGGGCGGCAACTGCCCGCCGGGCGAGGGGAGGGAGGTGGATCAGCGAGCTGCATAGCTCAGATCCGCGGGCTACCCAGCCGCTTGGATGCAGAATAACTACTCTTCGAAGCCATTGTAAGAGTGGACAAAATGGTGGAGGAGATAGGGGAGCGGCGGAGGTGTGCGAGTCTTGGTCGGCGTTTGGCCTCGCTTAAATAGGAGATTAAATAGACGGCGGACGGGAGGAGCTCGGTCGGCGCTATGCTTAACGCCGCCCGGCATGAACGGACGTGTGTCCAGGGGGTTTCGGCTTCCACACGGGCGGTTTCATGGAGGCATTTGAATGCGGCACGGGCGTGTTCAGCCAAGGCGTCTTTGCGAGTGGCGCCTCGACTCGACCTAGGACACCGCGCTTTCTTCCATCGACGCAGGGGCTTTTGGGTGCATGGCCTGCATGTCGCTGACTCAACGCAGCAGCGCACAGCAGAGGAACCTTTGGTGGGCCAGGCGGTCGAAGCGGGCATTTCATAAACCGATGATTGTTCATTGAGTGTGACGCCATCTTTTCATGTAGTTAAGCCTACTATGTTGATAGCCCGCTCGACACGCCAGATTCATAAAGACCGCTGCAAACATCAATGTTCGCTTATCACGATAAGATTGATTAATACCGTAATAATCCATGTCCTTAACAAAGGGTGCATGCATGTATAGGTTGAGCGTGTGTCTTGCGTCGTGTGCTGCGTGCATGCAGCCGTCGCGAAAGTGTTGCGTGCGTGCAAGGGTGCGTTTGTTGTTGGATGCATGGGTGCGTGCGTGCGTGTGTTCGTGAGTGCATGTGTACGTGTCGGTGTTGCACGCCAAAGATGCGTGCGTGTGTAATGCGTTATGTGTATCGCAACGATGTCGCACGCCTACATGCGTGCGTGTCTTGCGTGCGTGCATGTGTACGCGCGGGTGAGGCTACACGGTCCGACCGACTTTTTTCATCTCTCGGTCATTAGATTTTCCAGCCGTTGGATACGAAATCAAGGGCCTCCAGCTTTATCATCAAACTCCACCCCGAGCCGCCAGCCACCACCGCCGAACCGCGCGCCCGCCGCCGCGCCGCCCGCCTTTCCAAACCACCCCCACCGCCGTCCGCCGCTGCACCGCCATCCTCTAGCCTTCGCTGAGCTTTTTCTCCAGGATCCCCACCCCACCGCCCAATGAACGCCCAACCGCGGTGATCGCCAACCGAGGTCTCACGACTTCAATACCCACCGACCACTAGTTTATTACCATTTCTGTCCTTCATATACGCTCTAACGGGTGGGCCCTATGGTAATGTGTGTTGCTGAATGTGGACCGTTTGACTGGTCAATTGATCGTGTTATCAACAAATTACAAAGCTGTATGGTGAGCCAGTGACCGTATGATCACCCTAAAATGTAGTGCTATTTTATTAACACAGTACAGACTCAAACTACAATTTCTTTCTTTCATATACGGGCTGACATGTGGGCCCCACGGTTACGCGCCCCGATGGTGCAACACTAGTTGTGCCGTTTGACTGGTCAATTGATTGTGTCATCAACAAAATACGGAGTTGTACGGGTGAGCCAGTGACCGTATAATCATGACATGTATTTGTTTAACATGGTACAGACGCAAGGGCTCATATATATGCGCAATCACTCACCGCTATAAGCGCACACACGCGAACCCTACCCCTATGAGCACCTTCGAGAGAGTGGGCCAGCATATATGATATTGAGATTTTACGAAGTCACCATAGGTGCCTCGTAGTCAAGTAGAACGTCTCCTCCCACTAAACATACATCGCCGGAAAATACTGAAATTAACACAAGATAAATGCGAGCACCATGACTTTAACCTTGGTGGGCTCGAGAAACCACTGTCCTCTAACCATCCAACCACATGTTGGTTAGCACGACAAAATGTATGTGGTGACCGTGATGAGCTTATTCAAGTTCAAGGACTATATCGTGCTTTCGCTTCAAATACAATGACCGTAAGTGTCGCCAACAAAATACGGAGCACGATCAAATGCAAAGTCCGTCAGTGTCATCAACAAAATATGGAGACGTATCGTGAGCTAGATACTGTTGTACTATTGTATATGCTTATTTTCTTAGTGGCCGATTGCGTGTGTGGTGTGGTGGGCACATAATTTCTAGTTGTGGTGGGTCAACATGAAGACTCATGGGTCGGTTCCATCCTGCGCCACATATAGGTTGGACCGAGACGTGTTCTACGAAGACCCATGTGGAGGACTCGGCGTACAACACGAAGCTACGAGAGTTGCGGAGGACTCTATCCCCACTGGTGATAAGCCGACTATATATGATTTGTAACCCTAGGCCCTTAGTATGTTATACAAGCTTGGGGGCTAGTTCGTCGATAGTATACACACACACGCACAATGTCTGATATTCACGTGTACTTTGTACACACCCCTATCACTAATATACAGTACCAGGAGTAGGCTCTTTCTTCAACTGCAAGGGTCCGATCCGAACTAGGGTAAAACTTTGCCTCAGATACCATCCAGCCTAACAGCCGTGGATATCTCTACCAATGATATGATGAAATCATATCTGCCAACTACTATTAGAGAGGTGTGTTGGGGGATGTGTGCGAGAGAGCCTAAAGATAATGTGCGTAAGGGAGACACGAGGCACATATATGTGCGATAGAGGGCTAGTAGAGACCGTGCATGTGTATATATGCATGTGAGAGAAATAGTGTTTTCCAACTCAGATTAGTGAAAAGAGTGGTACATAGTAGTCAGAAAGAGAGAGAGAGAAACAGAGAGAGCATGTGCGTGAGACACCCCGACACCCCGAGAGAGATTGTGAGCATGTGTGAAAGAGAAATGCCGATGCATATAAAGTGTGTGCACTTATGCTAGATAGAGAGATATATAACGCTTTGTGAGAACGGGCGAGGCATAGTGCATCTACGTGTAAAAGGCGGTTCTACGCATTAAATTAAAATTTAAATGGCATTATTATTTTTGGATGAGATCATGAATTTTGTAAAATTGCGTATGGACGAAAATCGGTCTATCAGACACCCATACTCTATTGAATTCTAGCATGTGCATGTGTTTATTTCATCTTATCGGTCCATAGAGTGAGAGCGGTTTGAAATACAGGCAATGGATGCTTTTGCAATTCATATATAAACATTAATTGGTGCACTCCATGTTGTTAGTGTGAAGCACTTTACACATTTGTCACTTGCATGGGTACATTCCAAATTGCTAGCTACGAAATAAAATACATGTCGAATTCAACATAAAGGGGGTTTCGAAGGTTCGAATTCATAGGAAGTGCATTCATCTATTTGAACCCGAGATAATGGCATTTGTAAATCAGATGTAAAAGGGGGCATCAATCTTTGTTGTGAGTTTGAACATGCTATATATATTCATACGCATATCTAACTTTTTTTTGCAACCAAGGAGATTATATCTAGAACCATGCATGAACTAAGGTAAGTTGCATATTTTTTAATATATACTCATGTACAACGTATATTCAAATGTACCCTCTCCATTCCAAAATAATCGTAGCTTTAGGATTTTCAAGAGTAAAGATTTGTGAAGTTTGACAAATCCTAAAAGTTCAATTCAAGAGAACCGAAAATGTTAATGCGTCTGCTCCCAAATATTGAACTAAGCGTCAAATAGGCCTCTGGTCACCCGAAACCGCGCGAGACTAATGTTTTGGTGGTAGGAAATTACTGTCCTGACTCTGGCCCATGTAGCCTATCGGCCCGATGTCCAAAGGTCTAAACCGGGTAGGTTTGTAACTTCACCAAGACGGCAGTCTCAACCGCCTCGAGAAGCATTCATACGCCATGGGCGCCTAAACACCCATGCGCCGTCAAATCTATCCCGCCACATTTGGGACGCCGACATGATCGTCCTACCCCCAACCCGCAATATGTCCGAATTTTAGATGGGGGCAAAGTTTGTAACTTTCCCCAAATTTCAAACAAGCGCGTCTCAAACCGAAATATTGTTCCCCCTTAGTTCCCCGCCTCCCTCCGTTTCCCCATTCATACTCCATGGGCACGAAAATGCCCTCTCCACCAGCTGCGAAACCCCAGCCTCCTCCATCCTCCACCCCATAGCGGCCAATCCACCACCGCCTCCTCCATCACGCCGAGCCGATACCCGGCGTCATCGTCCAACGCAACCAAGAATCGCAACGCCTCAAGGACTTAGCAGCCGAAGCCGAGGCAGAGCTGCCTCCACGACGCCGACGCCGACGTCGGCGTGCATCGTAACCACTCCGACCACGCCGTCCTGCGCCTCGCGATGGGGAATGTAGTAATTTCAAAAAATTCCTACGCACACGCAAGATCATGGTGATGGCATAGCAACGAGAGGGAGAGTGTATGTCCACGCACCCTCGTGAGACCGAAGCGGAAGCGCTATAACAACGCTGTTGATGTAGTCGACGCCTTCACGATCCGACCGATCCAAGTACCGAACGTCACGGCACCTCCGAAGTTCAGCACACGACAGCTCGATGACGATCCCCTGACCGATCCAGCAAAGTGTCGGGATGAGTTCCTTCAAGACGACGGCGTGGTGACGATGATGATGCTCCACCGGCGCAGGGCTTCGCCTAAGCTCATGACGATATGACTCTACCAGCGCAGGGCTTCGCTTAAGCTCCGCGACGATATGACCGGTGGAATATGGTGGAGGGGGCACCGCACACGGCTAAGGAACGATCCATAGATCAACTTGTGTGTCATGGGTGCCCCCGCCTCAGATATAAAGGAGCAAGGGGTGCGGCCAGCCCTAGGGGCGCTTGAGGAGTCCTACTCCCACCGAGTAGGACTCCCCTTTCCTAGTTGGATTAGGATTGGGGAGGGGAAGAGGGAAGGCGCCCCCTCCTTGTCCTATTCGGACTAGAGGGGGGGCGCGCCTGCCCCCTGGCCGGCCCTTCCTCTTCTCCCTATGACCCATCAAGGCCCATTGACCCCGGGGTTCCGTAACCCCGGTGTTCGATAACGCCCTGCTTTCATCCGAACCTTCCAAGTCCAAACATAGGCTTCCAATATATCAATCTTTATGTCTCGACCATTTCGAGACTCCTCGTCATGTCCGTGATCACATCCGGACTCAACAACCTTCGTACATCAAAACTTATAAACTCATAATAAACTCGCATCGAACGTTAAGCGTGCGGACCCTACGGGTTCGTGAACTATGTAGACATGACCTAGAACCATTCTCGGTCAATAACCAATAGCGGAACCTGGATGCCCATATTGGTTCCTACATATTCTACGAAGATCTTTATCGATCAAACCGCATAACGACATACGTTGTTCCTTTGTCATCGGTATGTTACTTACCCGAGATTCGATCGTCGGTATCCAATACCTAGTTCAATCTCGCTATCGGTAAGTCTCTTTACTTGTTCCAGTAATACATCATCTCACAACTAACTCATTAGTTGCAATGCTTGCAAGGCTTATGTGATGTGTATTACCGAGAAGGCCCAGAGATACCTCTCCGACAATCGGAGTGACAAAACCTAATCTCGAAATACGCCAACCCAACATGTACCTTTGGAGACACCTGTAGTACTCCTTTATAATCACCTAGTTACGCCAGTGACGCTTGGTAGCACCAAAGTGTTCCTCCGTAAACGGAGTTGCATAATCTCATAGTTACGTGAACATGTATAAGTCATGAAGAAAGCAATAGCAACATACTAAACGATCAAGTGCTAGGCTAACGGAATGGGTCATGTCAATCACATCATTCTCCTAATGATGTGATCCCGTTAATCAAATGACAACTCATGTCTATAGCTAGGAAACTTAACCATCTTTGATTCAACGAGCTAGTCAAGTAGAGGCATACTAGTGACACTATGTTTGTCTATGTATTCACACATGTATTATGTTTCCGGTTAATACAATTCTAGCATGAATAATAAACATTTATCATGAAATAAGGAAATAAATAATAACTTTATTATTGCCTCTAGGGCATATTTACTTCAGTCTCCCACTTGCACTAGAGTCAATAATCTAGTTCACATCATCATGTGATTCAACACTAATATTCACATCTCGTATGTGATTAACACCCATAGTTCACATCGTCATGTGACCAACACCCAAAGGGTTTACTAGAGTCAATAATCTAGTTCACATCGCTATGTGATTAACACCCAAAGAGTACTAAGGTATGATCATGTTTTGCTCGTGAGAGAAGCTTAGTCAACGGGTCTGTCACATTCAGAGCCGTATGTATTTTGCATATATTCTATGTCTACAATGCTCTGCACGGAGCTACTCTAGCTAATTGCTCCCACTTTCAATATGTATCCAGATTGAGACTTAGAGTCATCTGGATCAGTGTAAAAAGCTTGCATCGATGTAACTCTTTACGACGGGCTCTTTTATCACCTCCATAATCGAGAAATATTTCCTTAGTCCTCACTAAGGAAATTCTTGACCAATGTCCAGTGATCTAATCCTAGATCACTATTGTACTCCCTTGCCAAATTCAGAGCAAGGTATACAATAGGTATGGTACATAGCATAGCATACTTTATAGAACCTATGACTGAGGCATAGAGAATGACTTCCATTCTCTTTTCTATTTTCTGCCGTGGTCGGGATTTGAGTCTTACTCAATTTCACACCTTTGCAACACAGGCAAGAAATTTTCTTTGACTGTTCCATTTTGAACTACTTCAAAATCTTGACAAGGTATGTACTTATTAAAAAAACTTATCAAGCGTCTTGATCTATCTCAATAGATCTTGATGCTCAATTTGTAAGTAGCTTTACCGAGGTCCTTCTTTGAAAAACTCCTTTCAAATACTCCTTTATGCTTTGCAGAATAATTCTACATTATTTCCGATCAATCAATATGTCATTCACATATACTTATCGTAAATGCTGTAGTGCTCCCACTCACTTTCTTGCAAATACAGGCTTCTCCAAAAGTCTCAGAGAAACCATATGCTTTGATCACACTATCAAAGCGCTTATTCCAACTCCGAGATGTTTGCACCACCATAGATGGATCGTTGAAGCTTGCACATTTTGTTAGATCCTTTAGGATTGACAAAACCTTCTGGTTGCATCATATACAACTCTTCTTTAATAAATCCATTAAAGAATGTAGTTTTGACATCCATTTGCCGATTTCCTAAAATGTGGCAATTGCTAACATGATTCGGACAGACTTAAGCATCGCTATGAGCTTGAGAAAATCTCATTGTATTCAACACCTTGAACTTGTCGAAAACCTTTCTGCGACAAGTCGAGCTTTGTAGATAGTAATACTACTATCAGCATTTGTCTTCCTCTTGAAGATCCATTTATATAATATGGCTTGCCGATCATCGAGCAACTCCATCAAAGTCCACACTTTGTTCTCATACATGGATCCTATCTCAGATTTCATGGTCTCAAACCATTTCGCGAATCTGGGCTCATCATCGCTTCCTCATAGTTTGTAGGTTCATCATGGTCTAGTAACATGACTTCCGAAATAGGATTACCGTACCACTCAGTGCGGATCTGTACTTTGGAAGACCTACGAGGTTTTGTAGTAACTTGATCTGAAGTTTCATGATCATCATCATTAGCTTCCTCACTAATTGGTGTAGGAATCACTAGAACTGATTTCTGTGATGAACTACTTTCCAATTCGGGAGAAGGTACAAATTACCTTATCAAGCTCTTACTTTCCTCCCACTCACTTCTTTCGAGAGAAACTTCTTCTCTAGAAAGGATCCACCTTAGCAACGAATAACTTGCCTTCGGATCTGTGATAGAAGGTGTACCCAATAGTTGCCTTTGGGTATTCTATGAAGACGCACTTTTCCGATTTGGGTTCGAGTTTATCAGGTGAAACCTTTTTCACATAAGCATCACAACTCCAAACTTTAAGAAACGACAGCTTAGGTTTACTGTTAAACCATAGTTCATACGGTGTCGCCTCAACGGATTTAGATGGTGCCCTATTAAACGTGAATGCATCTGTCTCTAATGCATAACCCCAAAACGATAGTGGTAAATCGGTAAGATACATCATAGATCGCACCATATCCAATAAAGTGCGTTTACGACGTTCGGACACACCATTATGTTGTGGTGTTCCATGTGGCATGAGCTGTGAAACTATTCCACTTTGTTTTAATTGAAGACCAAACTCGTAACTCAAATATTCATCTCCACGATCAGATCGCAGAAACTTTATTTTCTTGTTACGATGATTTTCCACTTCACTCTGAAATTCTTTGAACCTTTCAACTATTTCAGACTTATGTTTCATCAAGTAGATATACCCATATCTGCTCAAATCATCTTGTGAAGGTCGAAAATAACGATACTTGCCACGAGCATCAACACTCATTGGATCGCATACATCGGTATGTATTATTTCCAATAAGTCAAGAGCTTGTTCCATTGTTCCGAGAACGGAGTTTTAGTCATCTTGCCCAAATGGCACGGTTCGCAAGCATCAAATGATTCATAACCAAGTGATTCCAAAGTCCATCAAGATGGAGTTTCTTCATGCGTTTACACCAATATGACCTAAACGGCAAGTACACAAATAAGTTGCACTATCATTATTAACTTTGCATCTTTTGGCATCAATATTATGAATATGTGTATCACTACGATCGAGATCCAACAAACTATTTTCATTGGGTGCATAACCATCAAGGTCTTATTCATGTAAATGAATAACAATTATTCTTTAACTTCAAATGAATAACCGTATCGCAATAAACATGATCAAATCATATTCATGCTCAACGCAAACGCTAAATAACATTTATTTGGCTTTTAACACTAATCTCGAAAATATAGGGAGTGTGTGATGATGATCATATCAATCTTGGAACTATTTCCAACACTCATCGTCACTTCCCCTTCAACTAGTTTCTGCTCATTCGCAACTCCTGTTTGAAGTTACTACTCTTAGCAACCTGTATCAAGTATCAAATACCGAGGGGTTGCTATGAACACTAGTAAAATACACATCAATAATATGTATATCAAATATACCTTTGTTCACTTTACCATCCTTCTTATCCACCAAATATTCAGGGCATTTCCGCTTCAAAGGACCATTTCCTTTTCAAGTAAGCACTCGGTTTCAGTGCTTTGGTCCAGCTTTGGGCTTCTTCGCAGGAGTGACAACTTACTTGTCTTTCTACTTGAAGTTCCCTTTCTTTCCTTTGCCCTTCTCTTGAAACTAGTGGTCTTGTCAATCATCAACACTTGATGCTCTTTCTTGATTTCTACCTTCGTCGATTTCAACATCACGAAGAGCTCGGGAATCATTTTCGTCATCCCTTGCATACTTGTAGTTCATCACGAAGTTCTAGTAACTTAGTGATGGTGACTAGAGAATTCTGTCAATCACTATCTTATCTGGAAGATTAACTCCCACTTGATTCAAGCGATTAAAGTACCTGCATAATCTGAGCACATGCTCACTAGTTGAGCGATTCTCCTCCATCTTTTAGCTATAGAACTTGTTGGAGACTTCATATCTCTCAACTCGGTATTTGCTGAAATATTAACTTCAACTCCTGGAACATCTCATATGGTCCATGACGCTCAAAACGCCTTTGAAGTCCCGATTCTAAGCCGCTTTAAGCATGGTGCACTAAACTATCAAGTAGTCATCATATTGAGCTAGCCAAACGCTCATAACGCCTCGATCCGCTCCTGCAATAGGTCTGTCACCTAGCGGTGCATCAAGAACATAATTCTTCTATGCAGCAATGAGGATAAACCTCAGATCACGGATCCAATCCGCAACATTGCTACTAACATTTTTCAATACAATTTTCTCTAGGAACACATATAAAAACATCGGGAAGCAAAAACATAGGGAAGCAACAACGTGAGCTATTGATCTACAACATAATTTGCGAAATACTACCAGGACTAAGTTCATGATAAATTTAAGTTCAATTAATCATATTACTAAAGAACTCCCACTTAGATAGACATCTCTCCAGTTATCTAAGTGATTACGTGATCCAAATCAACTAAACCATGTCCGATCATCACGTGAGATGGAGTAGTTTCAATGGTGAACATCACTATGTTGATCATATCTACTATATGATTCACGTTCGACCTTTCGGTCTCTGTGTTCCGAGGCCATATCTGTTATATGCTAGGCTCGTCAAGTTTAACCTGAGTATTCCGCGTGCGCAACTGTTTTGCACCCGTTGTATTTGAACGTAGAGCCTATCACACCCGATCATCACGTGGTGTCTTAGCATGAAGAACTTTCATAGCGGTGCATACTCGGGAGAACACTTCTTGATAATTTTAGTGAGAGATCATCTTATAATGCTACCGTCAATCAAAGAAAGATAAGATGCATAAAGGATAAACATCACATGCAATCAATATAAGTGATATGATATGGTCATCATCATCTTGTGCTTGTGATCTCCATCTCCGAAGCACCGTCATGATCACCATCGTCACCGGCGCGACACCTTGATCTCCATCGTAGCATCGTTGTCGTCTCGCCAACTATTGCTTCTACGACTATCGCTAACGCTTAGTGATAAAGTAAAGCAATTACATGGCGTTGCATTTCATACAATAAAGCGACAACCATATGGCTCTGCCAGTTGCCGATAACTCGGTTACAAAACATGATCATCTCATACAATAAAATATAGCATCACGTCTTGACCATATCACATCACAACATGCCCTGCAAAAACAAGTTAGACGTCCTCTACTTTGTTGTTGCAAGTTTTACGTGGCTGCTACGGGCTGAGCAAGAACCGTTCTTACCTCGCATCAAAACCACAACGATAGTTTGTCAAGTTGGTGTTGTTTTAACCTTCGCAAGGACCGGGCGTAGCCACACTCAGTTCAACTAAAGTGAGAGAAAGAGACACCGCCGGTCACCTTTAAGCAACGAGTGCTCGAGCGGTGAAACCAGTCTCGCGTAAGCGTCTGCTGTAATGTCGGTCCGGGCCGCTTCATCTCACAATACCGCCAACCAAAGTATGACATGCTGGTAAGCAAGATGACTTATATCGCCCACAACTCACTTGTGTTCTACTCGTGCATATGACATCAACGCATAAAACCAGGCTCGATACCATCGATGGGGAACGTAGTAATTTCAAAAAATTCCTACGCACACGCAAGATCATGGTGATGGCATAGCAACGAGAGGGAGAGTGTATGTCCATGTACCCTCGAGACCGAAGCGAAGCGTTATAACAACGCTGTTGATGTAGTCGACGCGTCTTCACGATCCGACCGATCCAAGTACCGAACCTCGGCACCTCCGAGTTCAGCACACGTACAGCTCGATGACGATCCCGGACTCGATCCAACAAAGTGTCGGGATGAGTTCCGTCGAGACGACGGCGTGGTGGCGATGATGATGCTCCACCGGCGCAGGGCTTCGCCTAAGCTCATGACGATATGACTCTATCGGCGCGGGGCTTCGCCTAAGCTCCGCGACGATATGACCAAGTGGAATATGGTGGAGGGGCACCGCACACGGCTAAGGAACGATCCATAGATCAACTTGTGTGTCATGGGGTGCCCCCGTGCCCCCGTATATGAAGGAGCAAGGGGGGGTGCGGCCAGCCCTAGGGGCGCTGCCGAGGAGTCCGGAGTAGGACTCCCCCCCTTTCCTAGTTGGATTAGGATTGGGGAGGGGGAAGAGGGAAGGGGCGCCCCCCCCCTCCTGTCCTATTCGGACTAGAGGGGAGGCGCGCCTGCCCCGCCCGCCCTTCCTCTTCTCCCTATGGCCCATCAAGGCCCATTGACCCCGGGGTTCCGTAACCCCCGTGTTACAATAACGTCCTGCTTTCATCCGGAACCTTTCCAAGTCCAAACATAGGCTTCAATATATCAATCTTTATGTCTCGACCATTTCGAGACTCCTCGTCATGTCCGTGATCACATCCGGGACTCCGAACAACCTTCGGTACATCAAAACTTATAAACTCATAATAAACTGTCATCGAAACGTTAAGCGTGCGGACCCTACGGGTTCGTGAACTATGTAGACATGACCTAGAACCATTCTCGGTCAATAACCAATAGCGGAACCTGGATGCCCATATTGGTTCCTACATATTCTACGACGATCTTTATCGGTCAAACCGCATAACGGCATACGTTGTTCCCTTCGTCATCGGTATGTTACTTACCCGAGATTCGATCGTCGGTATCCAATACCTAGTTCAATCTCGTTACCGGTAAGTCTCTTTACTCGTTCCGTAATACATCATCTCACAACTAACTCATTAGTTGCAATGCTTGCAAGGCTTATGTGATGTGTATTACCGAGAAGGCCCAGAGATACCTCTCCGACAATCGGAGTGACAAAACCTAATCTCAAATACGCCAACCCAACATGTACCTTTGGAGACACCTGTAGTACTCCTTTATAATCACCCGATTCGTTGTGGCGTTTGGTAGCACCAAAGTGTTCCTCCGTAAACGGAGTTGCATAATCTCATAGTTACAGGAACATGTATAAGTCATGAAGAAAGAAATAGCAGCATACTAAACGATCAAGTGCTAGGCTAACGGAATGGGTCATGTCAATCACATCATTCTCCTAATGATGTGATCCCGTTAATCAAATGACAACTCATGTCTATGGCTAGGAAACTTAACCATCTTTGATTCAACGAGCTAGTCAAGTAGAGGCATACTAGTGACACTATGTTTGTCTATGTATTCACACATGTATTATGTTTCCAGTTAATACAATTCTAGCATGAATAATAAAAATTTATCATGAAATAAGGAAATAAATAATAACTTTATTATTGCCTCTAGGGCATATTTCCTTCACTCACTACTGTGGCTCCACTGTCGCAACCGTCCACCGCACCGGAGCTGTTCCTGCTACGCCGTCGTTCGCCGCCTCGGATCTGCTTCCCCGCCACCGACAGACGGCCACCGCACCACACTCAACAACTTGGCCATGGGTTCGTCCAAGGCTGCACCATCCTCCACAACTTCTGGTTTCCGACGAACAACAAGATCGTCGGAAAAATGAAGGAGGACACAACATCCGCGGCGAAAAGAGGTACTCCTCTTCCTTATTCGTGCAAATCTTACGTCTCCGCTCACACCGTATTCATCCCACGAAAGTAACTAGTTGAGCGCTTCTTCGTGATCTGCTTCGTGATACTAAATGCACATGGTTTCCTCCTTTTACTATTTCACCTTTGCTAGAGGTCAGAGCCGCCTGGATTTCAATTCAGGTCGGTCGAACCGCAATTAAAAGAAGCAGCACCGCTTAGGCGCTGAGCACCAAGTCCGCTGTTCCCGGGAAGCGCGATCGGGTGTCTATCATAGGGGTGTGGGCGCGGAGCTGCTTGCGCCGATCCGGAGGTCGGCGGGCTTGAATGGATGGTCGGGGCGGTGCCAAGCACAATGGTGCGGTGAGGTCGAGGGAGGCGCAGGGGGAGAATCTTGGGCCGATGGTCGGCTGGCGTTTGAGGAAGATCGTCAACACCGATCGGCCGGAGGTAGATGAAGGCGATCTGCCCGTTCTTTGTACATCGTCTGATGCAGAAAAAAAATGGACTGACCTATTTGCTTTCGATCATTGTTATTTTCATAGAATCTGTAGTAATTGAGTGTGCCATGCATGTTGTAGAGCTATCATATGTCTCCGTCATTTATTTCTCACCAACCTGCTATCTGCTACCTTTACACTGTACTAGTTGTGCACACACTTCACCCATACTCACACTATTGTTTTTATGCATGGGTATTTCAGACTACGCAGGTGTTGATGAATGCGAAAAAGAAAAGACAGAAGTTGCTCGGTGTAATTCAAGATAAGTAAACGTAGCTCTAATAGGTGCGATGTCGTGATTGGAGACGATGAAACGTAGCTCTGCAGTTGATGATCTCAATTGCCACACACAAACATCCTGTGCTTGCTTTAACTTCGCGCTGTCAAATGTGGTTGCATGTTGCATATGGTGTCTAGCTTGTATTGCTTCCAATTTGGTTAAATTGCATCTGCTTACTTTACACATTATACCTTTGATAATGACATGCCTTCCTGTTTTTGATACATACTACATATGTCTATTCACCATGTTTGTACATCAAACTAATGCTCTTTTGTATCCCTCGTCAATCACTTATGATGAGACAGTCACCGGGTGGAGTTCTTGTGAGACGCCCTACTCGTTTAAAGAGTGCAAAGGTCATCCTCCCACATGATTCTCAAGAAACAGCAAGGCTAAATGAAGATAGTCAATGTAGCTCTCTAGTTGATCACCGCAATTCCCCACACCACCATCGCAGTGCTTGCTCTTACTTGGCGAGTGTGATATGTGGTTGCATGTTGCATATGGTGTCTACCTTGTAATGCTTTCTAATTAGGGTAAATTGCATCCGCTTAGTTAACACATTATACCCGTGAATATGACATGCCTTCCTGTTTTTGGTACATACTACGTCTTTCTATTAACCATGTTCTTACATCAAACTACTTTTCTTGTGTATCCCTCATCAATGCTCCTAATTTGTTAAATTGCATCTCCTTAGCTTACACATTATACATGTGAATATGACACGCCTTCCTGTTTTTGGTACATACTACATCGCCTATCACACCATGTTCTTACATAAAACTCATCGTTCTTGTGTATCCTGCGTCTATCGCTTATGATGAGACAATCACGCTGCGTGGGTTAATATGAGACGCAGATACTCTTATAAAGAATGCAATTTCATCCTCTCCACATGATTCTCAAGAAACAGCAAGCCTAAATGAAGATATTGAGCGTTGCTCAGACCAAGACCGCGATTTCCTACACCACCATCACAGTGCTTGCTCCAACTTCAGCAGTGTGATATGTGGTTGCATGTTGCATCTGGTGTCTAGCTTGTAATGCTTCTAATTAGGGTAAATTGCATCTGCTTAGTTTACACACTATACCTGTGTATATGACATGCCTTCCTATTTTTGGTACACACTACATCTATGTGTTAACCTTGTTCTTACATGAAACTACCTCTCTTCTGTATCCTGCATCAATCACTTACGATGAGTCACCTTTATTCGTTGCATATTGCATCTTATTTCTAGCCTATTGCCATGTATTGCTTCTAATTTGGTCAAATACATTTGTTAGGGCACCCTTTTAATTTGGCAGAGTGATATTGGTTTCATCTTTCATATGGTTTCTAGCTTGCATCGATTCTAACAAGTTCAAGCACCTTGTGCTTAGTTTAAACTTTATACATCATACATGTCAATACGTCACGCAGTCCTGTTTTTCATACATATTCCATCCTCCTATCATGCGGCTGCCTTACATGAAAGTAGTGTTCACAAGATCATGCATCAATAAGTTCTCAAGAGCAAATTTTATTCCTTTTTCTTGTGGGTTTGACTTGACAAGGCAAAATCAAGAAAGAGGAAGGAAAAGAGTAAGGAAGGCGATGATGGTGGTCCTCTGCAAAGAACGTAAACGGAGCATCAGACGATTCTCCTTGTACTTGATAGTGCATTACAAGGTCCAAGTCTCTGCTCCCTACTCCACCATCCAAGGTGCTTGCTCTAACTTGGCAATGTGATATCTGGTTGCATGTTGCATATGGTGTCTAGCTCAGTATTGCTCCTAATTAGTGTAAACTGCATCTGCTTAGCTTACACATGATACATGTGAATATGACACGCTTTCCTGTTTTTGGTACATACTATATCATCTATCACACCATGTTCTTACATGAAACTACTCTTCTTGTGTATCCTGCATCACCACTTATGATGGGACACCTTTAAGTTGGCAGTGTGATATTGGTTTGCGTCTTGAATATGATTTCTAGCATGTATTGCTTCTAGTTTGATGAACACCACCTATGACGAGACAGTTTTAACTTGGCGAGTGATATTGATTGCACCTTCCATATGGTGTCTTGTAGTGTTTCTAATTTGTTGAAGTGCCTTCTGCTTAGTTACCACATCATAGGTGTGAATATGTCAAGCCATCCATTTTTCATACATATTCCATCCTCGTATCATGACTTTGCCTTTCATCAGAGTAGTGTTCAATCGATATCATGCTTGAATGAGTTACAAGAGCGAATGATATTCCTTTTCTTGTCGGTATGACCTCACAATGCAAAATCAATAAAGCTGAAGGAAATTGGCAAGGCATTGGATGATGGTGGTCCTTCCGATCAACTGAAACGGAGGTTCTCTACAGATTCTACTCCGCCATCCTCCCAACAAGATTCGCAAGACAACGCAAGGCTAGACAGTTAACGTGCTGTGTAGATGATGAGCACATCTCCCTACTCCACCATCACAGTGCTTGCTCTAACTTGGCACTATTATATGTGGTTGCATGTTGCGTATGATGTCTAGCTTGTATTGCTTCTAACTTTGTTGAATTGCATCTGCTTACTTTACACATAATGCCCGTGAATATGACATGTGTTCCTGTTTCTACATCGACTACTATTCTTGCATATCCCGCATCAGTCACTTATGATAAGGCACCTTTAAGTCGCCACTTTGATATTGGTTGTGTCTTGCATATGATTTCTAGCATGTACTTGCTTCTAATTTGTTGAAACGCATATACAGTTTGAACTTGGCAGAGTGATATTGGTTGCATATTTCATATGGTGTCTAGCTTGCAGTGCTTCTAATTTGTTGAAATGCCTTCTGCTTAGTTACCACATCATAGGTGTGAATATGTCACACCATCCTGTTTTTCATACATATTCCATCCTCGCATCATGTGTTTGCCTTTCATCCGAGTAGTGTTCGTCAGTATCATGCATGAATGAGTTCTGAAGAGCGAATTTTATTCCTTTTTCTTATCGGTTTGACTTCACAATGCAAAATCATTACAGCTGAAGGAAATTAGTCCGGCAGTGGATTATGGTGGTCCTTCGGAGCAACTCAAACATGGGGTCTCTACAGATTCTATTCTGCCATCCTCCCAACAAGATTTGCAAGACAACACAAGGCTGGACAGTCAACGTAGCTGTGTAGATGCTGAGCACATCTCCCCTACTCCACCATCACAGGTGCTTGCTCTAACTTGACACTATTATATGTGGTTGCATGTTGCGTATGATGTCTACCTTGTATTGCTTCTAACTTGAATTGCATCTGCTTACTTTACACATAATGCCTGTGAATATGACACGTGTTCCTGTTTCTAGAACATACGTGTACATGATGAGCACATCTCCCCTACTCCACCATCACAGGTGCTTGCTCTTACTTGGAACTGTTATACGTGGTTGCGTTTTCCGTATGATGTCTAGTTTGTATTGCTTTTGATTATGTAGAATTGCATCTGCGTAGCTTACAACTTATACCTGCAACGATCACTTACCCATAAAACACATTTAACTTGGGACTGTGATGTAGGTTGCATCTTGCATTGTCTTCTAGCTTGTACTGCTTCTAATTTCTTGAAATGGCACTTACGACGAGACACTTTTTACCTGATAGAGTGATATTGGTTGCATGTTCATATGGTGCCTAGCTTTCATTTCTTCTAATTTTTTTGAAATGCCTTCCGCTTACTGTTTTTTCATACATATTCCATCCTCCTATCGTACGTGTGAATATGAAACGTTGTCTTTTTTGTATATATTCCATCCTCCTATCCTGCGCTTGCCTTACATCAAAGTAGTGTTCGTCTATATCATGCATCAACCAGTTATGCAGAGCTAATTTTATTCATCTTCTTGTGGTTTTGACTTCATAAGGCAATATCATAAAATAGGAAGGAAAAGAGTAAGTTAGGGGATGTTGGTGGTACTCCGCACCGACGCAAAACAGAGACTCTCTAGATTTGCCATCGCTATCGCTAATGAAGTTGAAGTCCCAAGTCTACATGATGAGTTCATCTCCGTACTCCACCATCGCAGTGCTTGCTCTAAGTTGACATGTGATAATTGGTTTCATGTTGCATATGTTGTCTAGCATGTATTTCTTCTATTTTGATTAAATTGCACCTGCTGAGTTTATACGTTATACATGTGCATATGACATGGCTTTCTCGTGTCTAGAATACATCGCATCTATCTATCATACCATGTTCTTACATCAAAGTATTGTTGTTGTGTATCCCGCATCAAGAACTCATGATTGGACGCTTTTAACATGGCAGTTTGATAGTGGTTGCATCTTGCATTGATTTCTACGTTGTACTGCTTCTAATTTTTTGAATTGCCACTTATGACAAGACACTTTTAATTTGGCAGAGTAATATTGGTTGCATCTTTCATATGGTGTCTAGCTTGCATTAATTCTATTTTCTTGAAAATCCTTCTGCTTAGTTGGCACATCGTAGCTGTGAATATGTCATGACTTCCTGTTTTTCTTACATATTCCATCCTCATACGGTTGTCTTACATCAAAGCATTGCTTGTCTGTATCATGCATCAATGAGTTCTGAAGAGTGATTTTATTCTTTTGTGTTGTGGGTACAGCTTGACATGGCAAAGTCAAAAAAGAGCAAGGAAAATAATATAGTAGGGAGTGATGTTACTCGTCGGGTGAAAAGGAAAAGGTTCTGCCGTCGAGATTCTGCTGGTACTTATAGTGCAGTAGAAGGTCCAAGTCTACCGCTAAATCTACAAACACAGATCACCTGCTCCACCAGCTGCAGATCCGCTTCAACTGTCAAAGATCTCAACCAGTTACTCGTTCGTTTGCTCGAACTGGCGGTTCCCAAGCTGCCTTCACACCTAACACTACTTCCGAAGCACTCACGACACAACAGACTTGGCAAGATCAGATGAACCTCATGAGCATCAACACCAAGACGATACTGACCGAGTCAAGTTGCGCTTGCATGCTCCTTTATATGTACTCTCACGGTTTGATGTACACTAACACTTCCCATATTCGTTGTTGAACTAGCACCACGGCATGCGAAAGCAGACATCGGGGATAATGCTTGACAGATTAACAAAATCTAAAGGAGGAAGAATGGAGATCCATTTTGAGGCAGGTTTAAAAAGGCCATGTGATGCTACAGAGTCAGCCAAGTTAGTATCAGAGGCAGCCGTTGCCGTCGGGTGTCATGCGCGTATCCTCCCAACGTGGATCCAGTACAGGAATGAGAAAGACAATACCCAGTTTAACACCTTCCTTGACCATTTATCCATAAGTAATGTTATTCATCGCTATTAGTAATATTGTCTTGCTCTGTCCCATACTTTCTAGCTTCCTCCTAATAAGACTCACATTCTTTTTTCAATAGATGAGGTTCAAGTTGGATCCGGAAGATGATGCAACTAAACAAGCATGCACTCATGTTTTTCACCGCTCTGCGACAATGATCGGTACCACCTTAGAAAATCTCACTTTGAAGGCAATGCTAACAATGAAATCGCCCAAACATCTCCAAAGGAATATATTACGATGAAGATCGGACAACCCTCGTTAAACACTGGTCGATCCAAAGTATCGGGTAGGCTATATGTATTTGATCGCACCACATATTGAACTTATATTTATGTATGTGCCTTACAAGTGTATCTTCTTCTAGGCTAACTGTTTGAAGAACAAAACCAACCGTTCTAAAGTGAAATTCCAACAGACAACAGGATCTCGTAGCTATATTGCACAATCGCGAGGCTCTTGTAAATAGCTGCTACTTCCTTCTTTTTTGTGTGCCATATTATCGTATCTATATTGACTTGTTCCAAATACGAGAGAAAGCCCGTGCGGACCAAAAAGAACCTGAACCGAATGCAGTGCAAATCCTCAAGGATTGCCACACCAGCAAGATGAAGGGCATGAGCACACCAGTTCAAGCCGTTGTTGTAAGTCCTTACTCCTCCTGCCTTGAACTGATTGGTACTGTGATGTGTTCATTTAACTACTTCGTTTGCAGCCAATGTCAGTTACTCTGTTCACTTTTATACACAGTTGTCTTAACGTATCATTTCACCTTACATGGTTTAAAAGAGATGAAGGATATTCTTTTGGTCTTGATCTATAATCTAGTTGTTATGTTCATGTGCGCACACAATGATAAAATAGCCTGTTTGTTTTATATCTGTTTGCCCATGATATGAATGATGTCATACTTGAAGGAAATATGCCCTAGAGGCAATAATAAAGTTGTTATTTATTTCCTTATATCATGATAAATGTTTATTATTCATGCTAGAATTGTATTAACCGGAAACATAATACATGTGTGAATATATAGACAAACAGTATGTCACTAGTATGCCTCTACTTGACTAGCTTGTTAATCAAAGATGGTTATGTTTCCTAACCATGAACAAGGAGTTGTTATTTGATTAACAAGGTCACATCATTAGTTGAATGATCTGATTGACATGACCCATTCCGTTAGCTTAACACTTGATCGTTTAGTATGTTAATGCTTTCTTCATGACCCATACATGTTCCTGTAACTATGAGATTATGCAACTCCGTTTACGGAGGAACACTTTGGGTACTACCAAACGTCACAACGTGCAATCGGGTGATTATAAAGGAGTACTACAGTGTCTCCAAAGGTACTTGTTGGGTTGGCGTATTTGAGATTAGGTTTTGTCACTCCGATTGTGGGAGAGGTATCTCTAGGCCTTCTCGGTAATACACATCACATAAGCCTTGCAAGCATTGCAACTAAAGAGTTAGTTGTGAGATGATGTATTACGGAACAGTAAAGAGACTTTCCGATAGCGAGATTAAACTAGGTATTGGATACCGACGATCGAATCTCGGAAAGTAACATACCGATGACAAAGGAACAACGATGTTGTTATGCGGTTTGAACGATAAAGATCTTCAGTAGAATATGTAGGAACCAATATGAGCATCCAGGTTCCGCTATTGGTTATTGACCGAGAATAGTTCTAGGTCATGTCTACATAGTTCTCGAACCGTAGGGTCCGCACGCTTAAGGTTTCAATGACGGTTATTATGAGTTTATGTATTTTGATGTACCAAGGAGTTCGAGTCCCGGATGTGATCACGGACATGACGAGGAGTCTCGAAATGGTCGAGACATAAAGATTGATATATTGGATGGTTATATTCGGACACGGAAAGGTTCCGGAAGTTTCGGAGAAAACCGGAGTGCCGGAGGGTTACGGAACCTCCGGGAAGTTATGGGCCTTATTGGGCCAAGAGGGAGAGAGAGGCTGCACCAGGAGGTGGTGCGCCCCCCTCCATGGGGAGTCCGAATGGACTAGGAGGGGGCGCAGCCCCTTTCCCTCTCCTCTCCCTCTCTTTCCTTCCCCTTCCCTCTTCCTAGTAGGACTAGGAAAGGGAGTCCTACTCTACTAGGAGGAGGACTCCCCCCTCCTGGTCGCCCCAAGGGCTGGCCGCCCTCCCCTTGCTCCTTTATATACGGGGCAGGGGGCACCCTAGAACACACAAGTTGATCTTCGTGATCGTTCCTTAGCCGTGTGCGGTGCCCCCTCCACCATATTCCACCTCGGTCATATTGTAGCGGTGCTTAGGCGAAGCCTGCGACGGTAGAACATCAAGATCGTCCTGCCACGCCGTCGTCTTGTGGAACTCCTTCCCGACGCTTTGCTGGATCGGAGCCCGGGATCGTCATCGAGCTGAGCGTGTGCCAAGAACTCGGAGGTGCCGGAGTAACGGTGCTTGGATCGGTCGGATCGTGAAGACGTCGACTACATCAACAGCGTTAATATAACGCTTCGCTTTCGGTCTCACGAGTGCGTGGGCGGACACTCTCCCCTCTCGTTGCTATGCCATCACCATGGTCTTGCGTGATCGTGGGAAATTTTTGAAATTACTCGTTACCCAACATGGCATCCGAGCCTGGTTTTATGCGTTGATGTCATTTGCACGAGTAGAACACAAGTGAGTTGTGGGCGATATAAGTCATACTGCTTACCAGCATGTCATACTTTGGTTCGGCGGTATTGTGAGATGAAGCGGCCCGGACCGACATTACGCGTACGCTTACGCGAGACTGGTTTCACCGCTGCGAGCACTAGTTGCTTAAAGGTGACCGGCGGGTGTCTGTCTCTCTCACTTTAGTTGAACCGAGTGTGGCTACGCCCGTCCTTGCGAAGGTTAAAACAGCACTAACTTGACAAACTATCGTTGTGGTTTTGATGCGTAGGTAAGAACGGTTCTTGCTCAGCCCGTAGCAGCCACGTAAAACTTGCAACAACAAAGTAGAGGACGTCTAACTTGTTTTTGCAGGGCATGTTGTGATGTGATATGGTCAAGACGTGATGCTATATTTTATTGTATGAGATGATCATGTTTTGTAACCGAGTTATCGGCAATGGCGAGCCATATGGTTGTCGCTTTATTGTATGAAATGCAACGCCATGTAATTGCTTTACTTTATCACTAAGCGGTAGCGATAGTCGTAGAAGCAATAGTTGGCGAGGCGACAACGATGCTACGATGGAGATCAAGGTGTCGCGCCGGTGGCGATGGTGATCATGATTGTGCTTGAGATGGAATCACAAGCACAAGATGATGATGGCCATATCATATCACTTATATTGATTGCATGTGATGTTTATCCTTTATGCATCTTATCTTGCTTTGATTGACGGTAGCATTATAAGATGATCTCTCACTAAAATTATCAAGTAGTGTTCTCCCGAGTATGCACCGTTGCCAAAGTTCGTCGTGCTCGAGACACCACGTGATGATCGGGTGTGATAAGCTCTCGTCCATCTACAACGGGTGCAAGCCAGTTTTGCACACGCAGAATACTCGAGTTATACTTGACGAGCCTAGCATATGCAGATATGGCCTCGGAACACGGAGACCGAAAGGTCGGCGTGAATCATATAGTAGATATGATCAACATAAGATGTTCACCATTGAAAACTACTCCATCTCACGTGATGATCGGTTATGGTTTAGTTGATTTGGATCACGTGATCACTTAGATGACTAGAGAGATGTCTGCCTAAGTGGGAGTTCTTAAGTAATATGATTAATTGAACTTAAATTTATCATGAACTTAGTCCCGGTAGTATTTTGCAGATTATGTTGTAGATCAATAGCTCGCGTTGTTGCTTCCCTGTGTTTTTATATGTGTTCCTAGAGAAAATTGTATTGAAAATGTTAGTAGCAATATTGCGGATTGGATCCGTGATCTGAGGTTTATCCTCATTGCTGCACGTAAGAATTATGTCCTTGACGCACCGCTAGGTGAGCAGACCTATTGCAGGAGCGGATGCGAGGCGTTATGAGCGTTTGGCTAGCTCAATATGATGACTACTTGATAGTTTAGTGCACCATGCTTAAACGGCTTAGAATCGGGACTTCAAAGACGTTTTGAGCGTCATGGACCATATGAGATGTTCCAGGAGTTGAAGTTAATATTTCAAGCAAATACCGAGTTGAGAGATATGAAGTCTCCAACAAGTTCTATAGCTAAAAGATGGAGGAGAATCGCTCAACTAGTGAGCATGTTCTCAGATTGTGCAGGTACTTCAATCGCTTGAATCAAGTGGGAGTTAATCTTCCGATAAGATAGTGATTGACAGAATTCTCTAGTCACCATCACTAAGTTACTAGAACTTCGTGATGAACTATAGTATGCAAGGGATGACGAAAACAATTCCCAAGCTCTTGGCGATGCTAAAATCAGCGAAGGTAGAAATCAAGAAAACATCAAGTGTTGATGGTTGACAAGACCACTAGTCTCAAGGAAAAGGGCAAAAGGAAGAAGGGAACTTCAAGAAGAACGGCAAGCAAGTTGCTACTCGAGTGAAGAAGCCCAAGTCTGGACCTAAGCACGAGACTAAGTGCTTTTGCTACAATGGAACTGGTCATTTGAAGCGGAACTACCCCAAGTATTTGGCGGATAAGAAGGATGGCAAAGTGAACAAAGGTATATTTGATATACAGATTATTGATGTGTATTACTAGTGTTCATAGTAACCCCTCGGTATTTGATACTTGGTTCAGTTGCTAAGAGTAGTAACTCAAACAGGAGTTGCGAGAATAATCGAGACTAGTTGAAGGGAAGTGACGATGAATGTTGGAAGTAGTTCCAAGATTGATATGATCATCATCGCACACTCCCTATAATTTCGGGATTAGTGTGGAACCTAAATAAGTGTTATTTGGTGTTGAGCATAAATATGATTTGATCATGTTTATTGCAATACGGTTATTCATTTAAGTAAGAGAATAAATTGTTGTTCATTTTACATGAATAAAACCTTATATGGTTACACACCCAATGAAAATGGTTCATTGGATCTCGATCATAGTGATACACATATTCATAATATTGAAACCAAAAGATGCAAAGTTAATAATGATAGTGCAACTTATTTGTGGCAATTGCCGTTTAGGTCATATTGGTGTAAAGCGCATGAAGAAAACTCCATCTTGATGGACTTTTGGAATCACTTGATTATGAATCATTTGATGCTTGCGAACCGTGCCTTTTGGGCAAGATGACTAAAACTCCATTGTTCGGAACAATGGAACGAGCAACAAACCTATTGGAAATAATACATACCGATGTATGCGATCCAATGAGTGTTGATGCTCGTGGCAAGTATCGTTATTTTCTAACCTTCACATGATGATTTGAGCAGATATGGGTATATCTACTTGATGAAACATAAGTCTGAAATAGTTGAAAGGTTCAAAGAATTTCAGAGTGAAGTGGAAAATCATCGTAACAAGAAAATAAAGTTTCGCGATCTGATCGTGGAGATGAATATTTGAGTTACGAGTTTGGTCTTCAATTAAAACAAAGTGGAATAGTTTCACAGCTCACGCCACATGGAACACCACAACATAATGGTGTGTCCGAACGTCAGAACGCACTTTATTGGATATGGTGCAATCTATGATGTATCTTACCGATTTACCACTATCGTTTTGGGGTTATGCATTAGAGACAGCTGCATTCACATAGGGCACCATCTAAATCCGTCGAGGCGACACCGTATGAACTATGGTTTAACAGTAAACCTAAGTATGCGTTTCTTAAAGTTTGGAGTTGTGATGCTTATGTGAAAAGGTTTCACCGATAAGCTCGAACCCAAATCGAGAAGTGCGTCTTCATAGAATACCCAAAGGCAACTATTGGGTACACCTTCTATCACAGATCCAAAGGCAAGTTTTTCGTTGCTAAGAAAGATCCTTTCTAGAGAAGAAGTTTCTCGAAAGAAGTGAGTGGGAGGAAAGTAGAACTTGATGAGGTAATTGTACCTTCTCCCTTATTGGAAAGTAGTTCATCACGTAAATCAGTTCGATGATTCCTACACCAATTAGTGAGGAAGTTAATGATGATGATCATGAAACTTCAGATCAAGTTACTACCAAACCTCGTAGGTCTTCCGGAGTAAGATCCGCACCAGAGTGGTACGGTAATCCTATTCTAGAAGTCATGTTACTAGACCATGATGAACCTACGAACTATGAGGAAGCGATGATGAGCCCAGATTCCACGAAATGGTTTGAGACCATGAAATCTGAGATGGGATCCATATATGAACAAAGTGTGGACTTTGATGGAGTTGCCCGATGATCGGCAAGCCATATTATATAAATGGATCTTCAAGAGGAAGACAGATGCTGATAGTAGCGTTACTATCTACAAAGTTCGACTTGTCGCAAAAAGGTTTTCGACAAGTTCAAGGTGTTGACTACAAATGAGATTTTCTCAAACTGTAGCGATTCTTAAGTCTGTCCGAATCATGTTAGCAATTGCCACATTTTATGAAATCTGGCAAATGGATGTAAAAACTACATTCTTTAATGGATTTATTAAAGAAGAGTTGTATATGATGCAACCAGAAGGTTTTGTCAATCCTAAAGGAGCTAACAAAATGTGCAAGCTCCAGCGATCCATCTATGGACTGGTGCAAGCATCTCGGAGTTGGAATATACGGTTTGATGAGTTGATCAAAGCATATGGTTTTATACAGACTTTTGGAGAAGCCTCAGTATTTACAAGAAAGTGAGTGGGAGCACTACAAGATTTCGACAAGTATATGTGAATGACATATTGTTGATCGGAAATAATGTAGAATTATTCGCAAAGCATAATGGAGTGTTTGAAAGGATTTTTCAAAGAAAGACCTCGGTGAAGCTGCTTACATATTGAGCATCAAGATCTATAGAGATAGATCAAGACGCTTGATAAGTTTTTCAATGAATACATACCTTGACAAGATTTTGAAGTAGTTCAAAATGGAACAGTCAAAGAAAGAGTTCTTGCCTGTGTTGCAAAGGTGTGAAATTGAGTAAGACTCAAATCCCGACCACGGCAGAAAAATAGAAAAGAGAATGAAAGTCATTCCTATGCATCAGCCATAGGTTCTATAAAGTATGCCATGTTGTGTACCAGATCTATTGTATACCCTGCACCGAGTTTGGCAAGGAGTACAATAGTAATCTAGGAATAGATCATCGGATAGCGGTCAAAATTATCCTTAATGGAATAAGGATATGTTTCTCGATTATGGAAGTGATAAAGGTTAGTCGTAAAGGGTTACGTCGATGCAAGTTTTGACACCGATCCGGATGACTTTAAGTCTCGATCTAGATACATATTGATAGTGGGAGCAATTAGCTAGAGTAGCTCCGTGCAGAGCATTGTTGACATAGAGATTTGCAAAATACATACGGATCTGAATGTGACAGACCCGTTGACTAAGATTCTCTCACAAAGCAAAACATGATCACACCTTAGTATTCTTTGGGTGTTAATCACATAGCGATGTGAACTAGATTACTGAATCTAGTAAACCCTTTGGGTCTTGGTCACATGGCGATGTGAAACATGGGTGTAAAGATCATTACTTTGTAATCTAGATTATTGACTCTAGTGCAAGTGGGAGACTGAAGGAAATATGCCCTAGAGGCAATAATAAAGTTGTTATTTATTTCCTTATATCATGATAAATGTTTATTATTCATGCTAGAATTGTATTAACCGGAAACATAATACATGTGTGAATATATAGACAAACAAAGATGTCACTAGTATGCCTCTACTTGACTAGCTTGTTAATCAAAGATGGTTATGTTTCCTAACCATGAACAAGGAGTTGTTATTTGATTAACAAGGTCACATCATTAGTTGAATGATCTGATTGACATGACCCATTCCGTTAGCTTAACACTTGATCGCTTAGTATGTTAATGCTTTCTTCATGACCCATACATGTTCCTGTAACTATGAGATTATGCAACTCCGCTTACGGAGGAACACTTTGGTACTACCAAACGTCACAACGAATCGGGTGATTATAAAGGAGTACTACAGGTGTCTCCAAAGGTACTTGTTGGGTTGGCGTATTTGAGATTAGGTTTTGTCACTCCGATTGTCGGAGAGGTATCTCTAGGCCTTCTCGGTAATACACATCACATAAGCCTTGCAAGCATTGCAACTAAAGAGTTAGTTGTGAGATGATGTATTACGGAACGAGTAAAGAGACTTTCCGATACGAGATTAAACTAGGTATTGGATACCGACGATCGAATCTCGGAAAGTAACATACCGATGACAAAGGGAACAACGTATGTTGTTATGCGGTTTGACCGATAAAGATCTTCGTAGAATATGTAGGAACCAATATGAGCATCCAGGTTCCGCTATTGGTTATTGACCGAGAATAGTTCTAGGTCATGTCTACATAGTTCTCGAACCGTAGGGTCCGCACGCTTAAGGTTTCAATGACGGTTATTATGAGTTTATGTATTTTGATGTACCAAGGAGTTCGGAGTCCCGGATGTGATCACGGACATGACGAGGAGTCTCGAAATGGTCGAGACATAAAGATTGATATATTGGATGGTTATATTCGGACACCGGAAAGGTTCCGGAAGTTTCCGGAGAAAACCGGAGTGCCGGAGGGGTTACGGAACCTCCGGGAAGTTATGGGCCTTATTGGGCCAAGAGGGAGAGAGGGCTGCACCAGAGGTGGTGCGCCCCCTCCATGGGGAGTCCGACTTGGACTAGGAGGCGCAGCCCCCCTTTCCCTCTCCCTCTCCCTCTCTTTCCTTCCCCCTTCCCTCTTCCTAGTAGGACTAGGAAAGGGGAGTCCTACTCCTACTAGGAGGAGGACTCCCCCCTCCCTTGGTGCGCCCCAAGGGCTGGCCGGCCCTCCCCCTTGCTCCTTTATATACGGGGGCAGGGGGGCACCCTAGAACACACAAGTTGATCTTCGTGATCGTTCCTTAGCCGTGTGCGGTGCCCCCCTCCACCATATTCCACCTCGGTCATATTTAAGCTTCTTAGGCGAAGCCCTGCGACGGTAGAACATCAAGATCGTCACCACGCCGTCGTGCTGACGGAACTCCTTCCCCGACGCTTTGCTGGATCGGAGCCCGGGATCGCCATCGAGCTGAGCGTGTGCCAAGAACTCGGAGGTGCGGAGTAACGGTGCTTGGATCGGTCGGATCGTGAAGACGTCGACTACATCAACCGCGTTAATATAACGCTTCGCTTTCGGTCTCACGAGGGTGCGTGGACGGACACTCTCCCCTCTCGTTGCTATGCCATCACCATGGTCTTGCGTGATCGTAGGAAAATTTTTGAAATTACTACGTTACCCAACAATACTATGTTCATCCTACTTTAAACCATGTCTCTTTATCCTTAGATGTCAAAGAATGTGAGGAAATAGACAATACAGTAGGCATGCTACATGGACATATGTTCTGAAAGTGATTTTATTATGTAGTTGGCACTACAATACATGCTAATGTATTACAGTAGTTCACCAAAATAAGTTATGTATAAATGTTTAACCTACTTTGTTTGTTTTTGTCTCATTAGTAACTTATCTGGTACACTAATCTAAAAGTTCAAACTTTCAAGAAGCTATGGAACAAATGATTGAACAGCCACAACTACCGAAGGTGACGAGGCTACTACAGGCACAATGTCACCTCTTCTGCAGGTCGTCGAGATCTCTCCACTAACAAAGTGCAAAAAGCACCTTCTGCGTAATTACGGGTGGGTTGTCAAGGTAACCTCGTCCAAATCGCCATTGAACAAAATCTTCCTGCTAGATGCAGTAATATATCCGTGCTCCGGACACAAGTCTAATCCCTAATGGACGTTGTTTCGAAACAAGAATAGTGGTTGAGAAATGTCGTCAAGATATGAATGGTTTTGAAACCGGACTATCGGACATTCGCCCGTTGTTCAAGAGCAATGGCGGAAAAAGGTGGAGATCGTCTTTGCTCCATCGATTCTACAACAAACACTAGCACTCGTGTCAAATGATCTGTGCTTCTATACATATGATGGTGCTTTTATCTGGAAGGACTGTAAACTTTATGCCAACAGGCCTTTTGTTGTATGGTTGGAATTTATTTTGTTGTGATACAACATTTATGATGCTGCCATAGGCTGCAGTAATTACGACGCTATTTTTGTATAGTGTAGGTTTATCTTAGTAATCTATTCAGTCGAAAGCTTCGTAGGAGCCCAACATGCCAACATTCGTCGGGCCCATTCCAATTGGGCTAAAAACAAATACGGGCCGAAATTGGCATGTAGCCCACTAAAAATATCTGGGCTTAAATCAGCATAAGCTTTCATATTTTTCTGGTAGGCCTCTGCCCATAGTGGGCCTTTAACATGCCTAAACATAATTTAGGCCCTCAGTAAAAATAGGCCGTTTACAGGTGTAAATATCTCGAGCCCATAAAGCATGGGACTTTAATAGACCGAAAGTGAGATAGGGCCCTGATTGTGCCAAATAACCCACTGGACTTAGCAGGCCGAAATGGTGGCCCATTTACGATGCGGATATTTGACAGGCCGAAATTCGGACGGGCCGTAAATGCGCCGACCTAATACACGGGCCTTTAACGGGCCGGAACTTTGGTCGGGCTAGATTATCGTCATTTTTATATGGGCCATTAACGGGCCCGATATGACGTTGGGCCACATATGGCCCATGGTTTACGTCCGGCGTTAACAGGCCGAAAATGACAACAGGCCGAAAGTGGCCCAAATCTATAGTGGGCCTCTAAAAGGCCGAATGACAGACATGGCCGAATATGACCCAAATCCTTCACGGTCGTTTATGGGCCGAAAGTTTTGATGGCTTGTAAATGGGCCCAAATGAAGCCGGACCTTTAACAGGTAGGAATACACCGGCCGTAATTCGCCCAATTACTTAGCGACCGTTAACGGGCGAAGTGACCATGGGCGCATTGATGACAAGTTTAGACCAGGCCGTTGACGGGCCGATTTGACAGAGAATGTTGGGCCTTTAGCTGGGCCGGCCCATTATGGTCTGCAAAATCTTGTGGGCCTTTAGCTGGGCCGGCCCATTGTGGTCCACAAAATCTTGTGGGCCTTTAGCTGGGCCAGCCCATTATGGTCCGCAAAATCGTTTGAGCCTTTAGCTGGGCCGGCCCATTATGGTCCAGTAAATTTTGTGGGCCTTTAGCTGGGCTGGCCCATTATGGTCCACTAAATCTTATGGGCCTCCGGTTGGGCCGGCCCATTTAAACTTTATGGGCCACTTTTGGGCCGGTCCACATGTCAACATATCATAGGCCCATCTCGACCGTTGGATGAGTGACACCTGTGCCAACGCGGAGCTGACACGTGGATCCGTCAGCCAATGAGAATTTTACACGTGTAAAATCGGTATTGGTCGTGGCTGTTAACGGGTTATCGGATCCAAAATCCGACCCGATAGCTTAACGGCGTTCCGTTACGGTGGATGCCACGTGTCGGTCACCCTTGACGAAAGCACTTTTGTGATGCACGATTTATCGTCATGGAAGTGGACACTTCCGTGATGATAATTTTGGTAATGTCATGGAACACTTCTCGACAAAGACAGGTATGACTATCTTGATTCGTCATAAAATCGCCATGGATGTACATGCATGACAGAAAACGCGACCTACTGTGACAAACACGTATCATCACGGAAGTGTTTTTTTTGTAGTGGATCCACTCGTTGTCATCTTCATCTTGATGGAACCATGTGGGGGGTGCATCATCGTCCACCATGGCCATCGTCATCTCCATTGGAGGGATGGACTCGTCGAGGATAGACATGTCGTCATGTACGAGACCTAGCACCAAAGAACAAAACACACTCGGAGTAGAGGTTAAGTCATTAGAAATCATAGTGGCCTCACATGTCATGTCAACTACCTCACTCACTAAGTGTTGGCTCACTCACTCCCTCTTGGATGCTCTCACTCGTATGGTTGGTGGAGTCACTCAAGTGGCTCTCAATCTCACATAGGATGTGTGGCATGCTCTCATGTGTGGGGCTAGTGGTGGTCACACTCATGCTGTCATATGAAATGCTCTCAATGTCACATATGGTGGAGTCACTCATGTCATTCATGTGGTGGTGGCTCTCCTCACATGGTAATTGGGGCATCTTGTCATATGTGGGTGTCGGAGAGATGTAGGTGCAAATGTCTCCATGCTAAACTCCTATCGCCACCTTGGTTGAAGGGATAGTCCCATGCTCAACCTCCTCATCCATAATGCCTCCAAAGATGAATGTCGTAGGATGTGGTAAATCATCACTCTCCTCCGAGATCAAAGATAAAGTCTCATGTGCGCTCGTGTAGCTTGACTCGGAGTATGAGTCCAATATGGGCGTCGTCTTCATGTTGTTGAAGAGGTTCATGCTCGTCGCCGTGGTCGAAGGGGATGGCCCTTGCTCGACCGTCTTGTCGCCTTCTTGTTGTTGGGGGCCCATATGATGTGGCACCTCATAGCTCGTCTCCATGACCGAAGGGAATTTCCCATGCTCGGTCATCTTCCTTGAGGGGCTTCCGAAGATGGAAGGGTCGCCCTCGCTTGTAGGTGGTCGCCTTGTTGTTGAAGATGTCGATGTAGGCAAACTCATGGGAAGTAGGCGAAGATGTCGTATGTCCAAAGGCGAAGATGCCTTGATAGCAGCACTTGGCGAAGATGCCGAAGTGGTGGTGGTAGTTGTAGCTTCCTCTTGGTGGTGCTTGTCTCGCGGTCTTCTTTTGTGCTCTTGAAGCTTGGCCTTGGCGTGAAGTAGGGCTTGTTGGGACTTGTACGTTTGCGCGTGTGGAGCATCTTCATGATGATGATGTTGTTCTCGTGCTTGAGCTCGTAGTAGATGTCATTCGTCGTCGTCGTGCACATGTTGCTTGGAGGTGACTTTCCCTTCATGACGATGTTGATCATGATGATTGCCATGTAGATGTGGATGTGGACGAATTGCGCTTGCAACATTGTTGCGCTCCGAGGACTTGTGGCTTGAACGTCGCCGCCTTGAAGATGACGAAGGGGAAGAAGACTTGTAGTCGACCAACATTTGTCATAGCTCCTCCATGTGTTTGTTGTTGTAGTCGAACAAGTTGTTGATATAGTCCCTTTTCCTTGCTTCGGATTGTCGTAAGTCGATGGCGATGTTGTCGAGGCCTTGCATGGCTCGTTGTAGTCCGAAGTTGGGAGTTTTGTTGTTGTAGTTGTACGCGCCATTGTTGTTGTCGAAGACCGGAGATGAAATGCCTTGTATATCCATCACAATACTCGAGCAAATGTGAGTGGGAGAAGGAGAAGAACTAGACCAAATATACCTTGACCGATGTTGAGAATGGATCAATGATCACTCAATGATGTAACAAGGAAATAGCACAATTGGTTCCGATCTCGTCAATTTCTCACACCTACGCAAATAAGGCTTATGGTGGATCTCAGTGAGGATAGTGGCACAAAAATTTGATGCAAAATGTTAGCAAGAGTAAATAATGTTGAAAGAGATTCACAAATTCGCAAGTGCAACAAGTATACTAATAGCAATGAAAGGCACACGGGAACACACACACGGATAGATAAATGGGGTCGTGCAACCAAGGAATGAGCACAAAATGTGGAGTCCACGGAAAACGCTCGTGTTGCACAACTCAAGAGAGACGCTAGCACGATTGCTCAATAGGCGGATGCGACACTTGTGCACAACCTATGATATGCAAAATGTAGCAACTTCCTACCCCAAGTATGCTATGTATGTATGGTTCCCGATGTTTCACAAGATGATCCAAGATGATCGGATATGACAATCTTATATGCAATGTGGTATGATGCTATGGCACTTTCTTACAAGCTTCTTTGCTCTTTCTTTTTTCTTAAAAGCTTATTCTTTTTTTGTATGGCCACTTTTGCACAATGCACAAACCAAGATAGCAATTGTATATATGTGGGAACAAACTTGTGGCACAAGAGATGATATGATACCAAAATGATACCAATATGATATGGTATATATGCAATAGAAGGTGTAGACCAATGATCACTAATGTGCACAAGTAATGTTGCCGGCAATACTCAATGGCTAGTCTCAATAGGCAAGTGACACAAAATGGGCTAGGGGTTAACAATGTAATGGCAAGGAGAATGTACAATGATGTCGTCGAGGTTACCCTCACTTGCTTACGGTTGATGGTGTCAAAATGGTGAAGTGGTCAATGTCGATGACGACCTCGTGGCGATGATGAGTGGCGGTGTTCTCGATGTCGAACCGTCCCTAATTAGCCGAAACACCTTAGGAAACGGAAAAACCGCAAACTCAAAATCTCAAACATCAAATGTCAAATGGTGGTAGCGGAAAGCGGTGCTAGTTTGCACTTGGCAATGCGGAAGTGGAATGATGGGCTATACATGTGTCGGAGTTGAATTTGCCATCCCTAAGTAGCCGAAACACCTTAGGAGACACGAGCCACAACTCAAACAATCTCAAACAACAATTGGGTTAAGTGATTTTGGGCAGAATTTGGGGATTTTGGGGTCAAAATTGAGCAAATTTCATGGATGAAAGATGGGGAAACTTGGGGAGATGCTAGATCCACTTGAAACCAAGCAAATTCATGGATCAAAATCAACAAAACATCATGAAACCAACAAATCACAAAAAAAATTGGGGCTATTTTTGGTGGGGGTTTTCGAAATTGGGGAAGAACACAACAAAATTAGGCTAGAAAAAGAGGGCGTAGGGGCTCCAAATTCGTGATCAACCTTGCTCTGATCCAAGATGATGTAGGGTGGAACCCTAGATGCCCGATCTTTCATGATTGGAGGGAATCCTACGAAGAACATGAAGAACACGAGGAGAAATCACGAGGGGAAACACGAGAGAATCACTCAAACCAACAAGATATGGTCACACATGTGCTAGATCCTCGAAACACAAAAAGATACACGATTCAAATCCAATAAAGGACGACACAAGTAGCTAGTTCATCTCCATGAGGAGGTCTTGAGGGGTCTTCCCATGAAGGGGTCTTGAATCCAAAGTGGATCTTCTCTGAAGAGGGAACGGTCTCTCTCGGTGGAGTAGATCCGGATGGATGAGCAACGCTCTATCTCACAAATGAGCTAAACCAATGCTAACCCTAACTAGGAGGAGGAGCAGGAGGTCTAATTATAGTCTAGGTGCAAATGGGGGCGAAATAAAAGGGTACATGGGCCTCTCGGGCCCATAACTGTGCACACACAGGCAGCGAACGCCCGGCCTTTACCGGTCGTCCGGTGGCTCACGAGGGACCAGACGTCTGGTAGGGCTCGGACTTCTGCTATTTTCGCTCCGTACAAGTGACACCGGACGTCCGGAGATGGCCGATCGTCCGATCCTGGACGGACATCCGCTCGCTGTAGCTGGCAATGGCTGGGACTTGGGCCGGCTGGGGCTTCAGGCGCCGGACGTCCGGTCCCGACCGGTCGTCCGATGGCTTCCAGGCCTCAGACGTCCGGTCTAGACCGATCGTCCGGTTGCTGTAGATTTCTGACAGCTTCTCCGTTTGGTCCTTGTACTTGGTGTCCTCGCCGTCTTGTACATGGCCTCCCTCTTGGTTCCTGGTCATGCATAGAACATATGTTTGAGGTAGTAGCCATGTCTCACATGTGGAAAGTGACGGTCCCGAGAGGAGCGAGCTCACCTTGCGTCCAATGGCGAGTTTACCTACTGTTATTTATGATGTTTTTATGCATAATAATGCTTTCTGGAGTAATTATAATGCATTTTCTCTCATAATATGCAAGGTTCACACAAAGAGGAAGAATTCCAGTAGCTGGAAATCTGGACCTGAAAACGCTACGTCAGAGAAAATGGGCAGGACCTGAAAATGCTAAGTCGGAGAAAATGGGCAGCACCTGGAAATCTGGAGTAATTATGATTCAATATGATCGTTCTTCCAGCGTCATAACACTATTGTTGTTTTAGGATCATCGTTCCACTTAACGATATCCTAAGTTCTGAAAAATGTGATCACCAACAACACTTGAGCTGGTCTTAGAGGCGAGACTAGGAACCTTCATTTTATCCGTTTATCATTTCACACGTGCATATGAGTTTTCCACTGAATCACATATTCCAGGATCATATCAGTTTATAAAATGAAATATAAACTCTTAATTATGAATACGAAAATATAATAATACAAATATTATTGCCTCTAGGGCATATTTCCAACAGTCTCCCACTTGCACTAGAGTCAATAATCTAGTTAGCACTTTTAAACACCAATGGTAATCTAGTGTCTGTCCATGCTTTGCATGTGGTATAGACTTCATCCTATCAGATCTTGACAACTTCAGATCCGCGTGTATCATTTGCATTTCAATGCATCTGTCATGCTTTCACATAAATTTATAATGTGTGTGAAACTGGCTTTGTATGTATTGAATCACTGGCATGACTTATGATTCCTCAGATTGAGCTATAGAACCACTATTGAGAACAGTGTTCTATTTGCACAATCATCTAGACACCAATCCAAGTTCTTTGATTCATCACCCTCTTTTGTTGCTTCTAAAGCGACAATATACTTAGCATTCAGTTATAGAATTCATCACAGTAACTACCTTGGACCAATTCCAACTCATTGTGCCACCATCAAAATTCGTTGGAGTAACGAATGAAGATTTTTTGTCGATGTACTACTTACATCAAGCATGTATTGATGTAACCCCTTACAACAATCTTTTCATTTTCTCCGTATGCAAAAAACACGTCATCGGTACTTAACGATATTTTCAGTGTTGTCCTATGATCAATAATTTGACCATTCTGATAACTTTACTCACAACTTACTTGGAGTACTTGGACATATCTGGTTATTTACATACCATGGAACTAACACAAGTGTTTGAAATCATGTATTTAACTCATCAGTATTCAAGATACTGATTCTTGCTAAGAACTCCTTCCATGTAACTTTGACAAGAAACACTTCTTGGCAATTTTCATACTAAATTACTTTATATTTTGTCAATATGTATTTTGTCCTAGCCTTGATTAGGCACTACTATCTTCATAGATTATAATGCCAAACCGAAGGACTATATTGCCTAAGTGCTTTACTGAAAAACTAGTTTCAATAAAGTCTTAATCCGTGTCAAGAAATTTATATAGTTTCCAATCAACAATGTGTCATGCACACATAGTGGTTAGAAATATTATCATGCTCTCACTTACTTTCTTGTAAATACAAGCATCTTTGCTTCTATCGATGAAATCATATTATCCTATCAATTCATCAAAATAAAGATCCAACTCCACTATGCTTGCTTCAGATCTTTATAGGATCTCTTGAAGTTTGCACATTTACTAGCAATCTCTGGATTGACAAAATTACCTTAGTCCGTATCAAATATATAATGGTTTTATTTCCATCTCATGGGAATTTTTTTGACATCCATCTGTTATATCTCATAATTGAAATATTTAGTAAATGGTGCGGGCCTTTGCGTTGGTACCGACGCGTACAAGTACGACTCGTTTACTTGTCCACCAAGGACTCTTGTGTATTGCCCTCATATATACCCCATGTAGTCGCACCTAAAGACGGAATGTCGTCTCATGTTTGTAGTACTCCTCCGTCATAGTGATTGCACCTTCGTCCATCCGTGGTTTTCTCCTGCAAGGTTTTCCACGTAAAATCTCCGTGTCTCTTGTGTCTCGTTTGTTCTCGTTTTATTTAACAGCTCGTCGGTAGGATGGAAGAAGAAAAAACGACGAGGTAAGAAGAAGAACCAGTAGCAGAGGCAGGTCATCGCTGACGGAGAAGGGGCAGGGGATTAATGGATTCGAGTGCAAGGTATGGGAGGTCTGGGGTGGCGGAGATGGTGGCAGGGTTTAAACGGATGTCCGACGCAACATGCTGCAACATTTCGTCTGCACAATCCATCCTAAACAATCATAAAAATAAAAGAAATTGTTGGAAATATGTTAGAAAGATCTATTAGAGTGGAGAGACGATGGATAGTGCAACTCATGACCGTCGTTTTCATCATCTATGTATTATCGACAAAAGAATGCAGATTATCTATATTATGGCCCATAGCAACGCACATGCATACTACTAGTTAAAGGGAGAAATGTGGAGTTGCCTTTACATTCTTTACCAAATGAAAGATTGGGATCATGCATGTTGTTATCTCTATCTCTATCTCTAGTCTTTGTCTCTATCTCTACTCCCTCCTAATAAAGGGGTAGCTGGTAGCCTGGTACCCTTGGTTTATTTTCGCCTCACCTCCCACCATCACACTTTTCCGTGTTTTTATCCTCTCCATCCCACGTTTCCTATCCCAACAATTTTTTCTCAAACATTTTCGGTTTATACACCTTTTTTGCCCTAACAAATAATCCTTTTCTATCCCTATATCTCCTACTTCACACCGCCGCCGCAACACCTCCCTCACCGCGCCGATGACACCCATGCGATGCACGCCGCCACCCAAGCTCTCCTCGGAGCCCTTCTTCTCGATCACCGCTTTCCTGCCCTGACTCTTCGGAATCACCATAGTGGAGGTGCCCATCTCCCTTCCTCTTAGAAGCCTCGGCTTCACGGGACCACATCACCGTCGTCTCGGATCTCGAGGGGCGACGCGACGGTGGGTTGCCAAGATATCTAAATACTTTGTACTAAGGTGAGGTGCCTTATATCTCATTATTTGTTGATGGTGTTCCATCGTTGCACGATGTACATAGTAGAGTAAGACAACAAAACAATGGCATAAAAGCCATATGCGGAGGCAATGGGCAATAGATTGGGAGGATGGATGATTTATGACAAAGAAGGCAATGAACGACAAGCTCACCAGAAAAGAGCAGCTAGAGGGGTGCATGGTGTTTGTTGGAATATAGAGAAGAAGATACTTGTGTTTGTGTTGTGGTTGAACATTGCGTGCAATGTGTTCGCTCTTTGGGAGTAAAAAAATATTGTTTACAAATTTATTTGTTTGTGTTGTGGCTGAACATTGCGTGCTTTGTTTGATGGCAGTCAACTAGTCAGATGTGTAGTTTTACTAATTCTATTCGTCAAATTAGTTTTTCAGAGTTTTTTTTATTTAGAAAACAAGTCGGATGCAAAATCAATTACTTCATTGCAAAGGAAGCGAACCATTTTTTTTTTGGAGAAAGTATTCGTCTTCCCCTTGATCCATTCATTGCAAAGGAAGCGAACCCTCCTTCCCCTTCCTGTCGTGCACTCTTCTTCCTCCTTCCCCCAAATATCCACAGAGAAGGCAGGAGGACCAAACCCTAGCCGCCGCCCCGATCCGATGGCGCCGTCCCCGTCCCCGCCGCCGGCGGCGAGCGGAGCGCAGTACGCGCACCAGTTCCTCAACACCGCCCTCTCCCAGCGCGGGCCCTCGGCGCTCCCCTACGCGGAGGACGTCAAGTGGCTCATCCGCAACCACCTCGTCGCCCTCGCCGACGCCTTCCCCTCGCTCCACCCCAAGGCGGCCCTCTTCACCCACAACGACGGCCGCGCCGCGCACCTGCTCCAGGCCGACGGCACCGTCCCCATCCACCACGCCGGGGCCACCTACAACCTGCCCGCCGTCATCTGGCTGCCCGAGACCTACCCGCGCTCCCCGCCCCTCGTCTTCCTCTCCCCCACCCGCGACATGCTCATCAAGCCCCACCACCCGCTCGTCGACCGCTCCGGCCTCGTCGCCAACGCGCCCTACCTCCGCTCCTGGGTCTTCCCCTCCTCCAACCTCCTCGACCTCGTCAGATCCCTCTCCCACCTCTTCGGCCTCGACCCGCCGCTCTTCACCAGATCCGTCGCAGCCCCGTCTCCCACTCCTCCTCCCGCTCATCATGCTCCTCCTCCCGCCGCCGCCTCCCCCGCCATGCGCCCCGAGGCCGTCTACGCTCCTGTCCCTCGCCCATACAGGTTCCCGGCATCGCCCCAGCTCGCCGCGCGCCAGCCGCCCACAGAGGATCCAGCTGAGGTCTTCAAGCGCAACGCCATCTCCAAGCTTGTCGACACCGCCTACGCGGACGCTGCCGCCCTGCGCACTGCCCGCGAGGCAGAGGTCGACTCCCTCTTCGCTGTGCAGGCCGAGCTGCGTGGCCGGGGGGAGGCGGTGAACGACGGGGTGCGCAGGATCACGGAGGAGAAGGAGACGCTCGAGCGCCGGCTTCAGGACGTGGTGATGGCCACTGACGTCATTGAGGCCTGGGTCGCCGAGAATCGCAAGGGGGCTGCCGACGATACTGCTGAGGCGGAGGGGGCCATCCAGCCGGCCGACGTGCTCTCCAGGCAGATGCTTGAGTGCACAGCTACTGATTTGGCGCTCGAGGACACCATCTACGCGCTCGACAAGGCTGTCCAGGAAGGATCGGTGCCGTTCGACGGCTACCTCAGGAGCGTGCGCGCACTTGCAAGGGAGCAGTTCTTCCAGCGTGTCCTCTGCACCAAGGTTAACAATGCGCAGCAGCAGGCACAGGTTGCTAGGATGGCCTCACGGGCACCACAGTACGCCTCCTAGCCAAGATGATGGATAGGTCAGTATACATGCTTTATGATCAATCGATTCCATCAATTGTAAAGTTGGTTCCTGTCGTCGTTGATGTGTGTGCTTACTCAATATGAACAGATGGATGTGTCACAATAATAACTTTATTAGTTTGGGTGTTGTAAGTTCATGGTGATGTTTTGTGTAGGGTTGTTCAACTCGCAGTACATATCTCAGTTTTGAAATTTACACTCATTTCATTGATGTCTCTGTCTTTGGTAAGTCTCTACAGTATGAATGAAGCTTCCATGTTTGTTTGTTTGTTTGCTTAGATAGGCAAAAACAAAAATAAAACATACAGAGCCTAGTGTGTTGCTGTACTAGGTACAGTTGTACTATCCTAATTGCAGTCCGGAGATTGAAATTCAGATATGAGAAGTATATGGACTCTTCAGTACTTTGGGAATTTTAGATATTTAGATTTTTTTTTCCTTCTGTCATGGCACTGCTGTGAACTTATTCCACTCTTGATACTTGGAACTGGAATAGTCTCCTAGCTGTGATATCCGGCTTGCACATATGTTTTGATAATTGTAAATGCATAACCATTTTTTTGTCCGTTGTGCTGCCGCTGAAGTTTGGCGGGTGCTTTGGCTTGGTGTTGGTGTTTCGAAGCTGTGTGTGATCTGAAGCTGACTGTTTCATTGCAATTTGTCTAGGCTTGAGGTTTATTTTCTGAAACAATGTTTCTTGAATTGCAGACTCTGAATTTGCTTAAGTAGATTATGTATGGTACTGAGTATATTCCAAAGCTCTTTAAAAGTGTATTTAAAAGCTTTTTGGGGTGTTTTTTTTAACTATAAACAGTAGGGTAACCTTTGGGGGTGTTATGTGGAAAAGCTATTTAAAAGCCTATTCCGATCTTACCACCCCAAAATTACCCTTGGTTACGAAATCCCATGCCATGAGGACAAATTGTAACAAAGAGATTTGTATCTCCATCGATGTGATCCCAACATTACAGGGTTCCAACTTCTAAGCACACCAATTTCTTGAGCCTATTTCCAAGCATGTGCATAAGTTGTCCTATCAATCTGACTATCCTACAGGGAGAAAGCAATAAATATAAAGACCAAACAGTGGCTTGAGAACTGAAGCACCTTAGAATATACTCCCTCCATGAAGAAATATAAGAGCGTTTAGATCTAAATGCTCTTATATTTCTTTACAGAGGGATTACTATTAGCAGAGCTAGCTTGGCAGCACGCCGCATACCTGTGTGTGAACTCTTGCTGTCGACACCCGTATCAACCCAACACCAGATTTGAGAATCTATGAGTTTAGGTACCACACTGACCTTGCACTGGTAACGAAATTGGTTGTCATCACTACGAGAGTCTCTCACCACCCCAAAAAACGGAGAAAGAAGTGCACCTTTCAGATGTTAATTTATTTACTGCCAGGCCTGCTGTGTGGATTTTGTGCCCAGGAGATTCATATTATTAAAGAGCACCACATGTTATTAAAGGCCATACCACAGTAGGCGATCTAACCCTGGTGTTCTTTGCAACACAAGAGTACTGCAACAGGTGTTCTTTTAACTTTGTTCATGCGCCTGTTCTTTCCACTCATTTGTTCATGTGCCTGTTCTTTCCACAAGAGCATTCTTAGAAGCAATTGAAAATTTGGATTTGATTACATAGCAACATGAGGCACATGCGCGGTGGTAAGCTGCACGGTCAAGACAGGGCTCGGTGGTGTGTTCGTCAATACTCCGAACTGCTGTGGCATCAACCGCTCCTGATATAATTCAGACTATCGCGTGCAGGCGATCCAGGATGCTTTCCTTGAGAAAAAGAATCATCTATGCCATCTCATATGAGTGATCTTGCCCCCAGTGTTCTGGATATACAGGTGAGCATCATTCCTGTTTTTATTCCTTTAGTCATCGCACATGTGCAGTGCATCTTTCTGAACATCTATACACAAGTTTTTTGTCATTGACTTTTAGTGTAGAAAGAATTAGGTATAACTACATTTTAGAAATATTGGAAGATGCTCGACCTTTTTGTCTTCGGTTTGATGGTATAGAGCGTGTTCTTTCTTTTGCCAAAGGTGTTAGGGCGAACAGAAACAGAAACAGCCCACTTGGATATCAGTGTGGAAATGGTTGTGTAGATCAAAACTGCATGCAGGGATAAGCAATGATGTGCATAATCGTAAATCCGTATGATGGTAGGCTGCACTTTAGGACTGTACCATGTGACATCTCCAGTTGTTTTCAGATCTGATTGATTTTCAATTTTTTGTGCAATACTATATCAAACAAATGTGCATTTACTACTCTTGCAGTCAGAATTGATTGTCAGATTTAAGCCATCTTAAGTTGTCAGTAGATTGTTGGTGTTTATAGGGTAGATGGCAGAATTGCTTCCTGCTCCATTGCAACTCTGACCAACCTTAACCTGAACTTTGAAGCTCCATACAACACCTATCTAGATAGCTAAAGGCTTGATAGACTATGGGCCCGGGTCGCCCGGGTCACTGAATTTCATTGTAGTCACAAGTTGAACTCTGCCATTAAGATATTTGACAACAAGATTTGATATAATTATTTCCAAGCTTGATTGAAACATCAACATTCTTACAAGACTACAGAAATACTCCCTTCGTTCCAAAGTAAGTGTCGTGCTTTTAGTTCAAATTTGAACTAAAACCATGACACTTACTCCCTCCGTTCCCAAATAATTGTCTTTCTAGCCATCTCAAATGGACTACAACATACGGATGTATGTAGACATATTTTAGAGTGTAGGTTCACTCATTTTGCTCCGTATGTACTCCCTCCGTTCCAAAATAGATGACCCAACTTTGTACTAAGTTAGTATAAAGTTGGGTCATCTATTTTGGAACGGAGGGAGTAGTCATTTGTTGAAATCTCTAGAAAGACAATTATTTAGGAACAGAGGGAGTATTTTCGAACAGAGGGAGAATAGTAAGTAAGATTCACATCGCCGATTTATATGTCAGTTTGGCATGGGGTCATGGTGCATGCTGATGTTCCACTCTCGGACAGAGAGTGCAAGCACAGTGTAACATCACAACATTTCACATGATTGAATTTCTAAAAGACATTTGAAATGCACTTGTCAATTTTGAGTTGGACATGATGGTGGAATCTGTTAATGCGGTGATTAAGTATGTTCAGGAGCTGACAGAAAAAGCAAGACACTTCAATCAAACCAGCATGCATAATGCATTGGGTGTGTATTGTACGTAGTTATTTTGTCCAAGACGGACCCAGTGTTCAGGAGGTTTTTACTTGTATGAACAGTGGTTTTATTGATGCGTTCATTGGGGTTTACAAGAAGTCCCACTCAGCCAGGCTTGGACCTTTGCTGTTCCAGACGTTTTACCAGAAAAATGTATTCATTGGTACAATTGTACCGTACAATTGTACTTGGTCTGAGGCCAGCTCCATATCTGTCTAAATCTGTACCCATATCCTGACCTGAAGGCCCTGTTCGGTACCATTCCGCTCCACAACTCCGGGAGCAGAGTTGGTGGAGCTGCAGTTTAAAATGGTGAAGGCCCTGTTCGGTACCACTCCGCTCCACAACTCCGGGAGCAGAGTTGGTGGAGCTGCAGTTTAAAATGGTGGAGCTGCACTTGCCCCGCTCCGCAGATTCTAGGGGCAGGTGACTACCGAACAGGGCCGAATTACCTAAATCTGTACCCATATTCATTGGTGCTGCAATAGGCTTTCAGATTATGTCCTTATTTGTCGAATATATGCTAGAAAGAAGGAATTTTCTTAAGAATGCTTGAAAGGCAGAGTTCAGCAAACAAATGACAATTATTTGTCCCCTCAGGAAGCTCTCACACAATCGGGCACTCGATCTCTATGATGCCAAAAGAACCTACAGATCGGTACATCATTTACTGAGGATATGCTTCACACAGAGGATCACACTCATAGGGTTACCCAGCCAAAAAACTCTCATGTAGTATAAGTATTGCCTTGTCAATGTGGTAAGCAAACATAATAATTCTTATCGACAAGGATTTCTAAAGGTCAAAATAGTAATCTTTGACCAAGTTTATAAAGAAAAACATTTATATCTGCAATACCAAGTATATACACTATGAAAATATATCTCATGATGTATCTATTGATATACACTTGGTATTCTAAAGTTCTGATGGGTCAATCTCAAAGGCCACCACAACAGAACACAATTAAGTTGGAATATACCTAATGCATCAGGAGAGCAGCACCGACCAGTCTAGCTTGAATCTGTGTTGTACATCACTGCTATGTACTCCCTTTGTTTCATAATTCTTGTCGTGGTTTTAGTTGAGGTTCTGCTCTCTGTGTAGTGTTACAGTTTACACTGGGGAATTAGAGCTAATTAACTAACGGTGCCTCTCCGAAGGAAGGCTAGACACGGTGTCGTTGAGGGTATCTTTCTGTTTCCCTCACCTCTCAGTTGCACTAATTTCAACCACACGGCCAACATACAGTTTCCTATTTAGCACTTGGCGGTTCGAGAAGTACAACCAAGATCTTTGTGAGCTCATACTGATATGATATGAATATGATTCTTGCAGTACCAAACGATGCCATCTGTACTTGTTATATTTCTAAACTGGCATGTTGACTTCCAAGGATGGAAATCTTTTTGGCTAACCAAACTTGACAGCTATGCTGACAGGAGCAGCATTTCATATACAATCAAATGAATCAACCACTTGCCATTTTCGGTAGAATGGACTAAATTATTAGTCATTGCATGATGGATGTAGGCCTGCAGATAGATACCCGACCCAGTTCAAATGACCTTCCACACTGAGTATATCTCTGTTTCATTTCACTCTGCTCTGCATCATTTTCTAACAAGTACGTAATTCATCTTCAACACTTTGTACATTGCAAAAACATACTCAAGGTCCAACTTAAATTTGTACCTATTGTACATCATTGCTACATACTACCAAGGCTATGCTCTGTGTGTGTCACTGTTACAACTAGAGGATCAGAGCTAACCAATTAACGGCGCCTCTGCGAAGGAGGAGGCATGAGGGACCCGAGGTAAGCTTTGGGCAGCGCCGCCAACTTCTTGGCCTTGGGAACATAGGCCCTCTTGTTGAAGTTGTTGTAGACGTTCCTTGATCTCGTCCAAGATCTACCAGTAGTGGCACGGCCCAGGCCTGAGGCGCAAGGCCCGGATTCTTTGTGCATTGTAGCATTTTGTTGTACATGTCTGCTACAGTATATTAAGGCGGCCCGGGGCGGCCCGCTTGGCCGGCTCCGCCCCAGCATGCCAGTACAGAAGCAAAGATGCCTAGTGTGTAGGTAATTTAGTGTATAAGCAAGCAGACACTAGACATAATTTAAAAACATTGTTTGTCTATTTTTGGAGCAATACAAAAACTATGGAAGTGTCCAGTGGGTTGATCTAGAGTGGCCAGACTAACTCGAGAAATCACTTGCCTAGTTGTGGGACATTTTTAATGTAGGTATATATATAGTTATCTATATGTTTCTAACTTCAATTTATCATAAAGAAATTTATGTTTAATAATTGTATGAGAAAGGTTAACAAAAATTGTATGAAAAGTACATATGATATATTATGAAAATGTGATTGCATCAAGAGAATATTAGTATCTATATCTGGAAAATAGATATTTAACATATTATAACAAAATGTGTATCAAAAATAAGTTCATCATTAATTTATTGAAATGGCCAGTTGTAACGAAATAAAAAGTTTACTACAAATAAGTGAGAACCTTAAGAGATTTGTGACTCGGTGTTGTGTTTTTGAGGAAAAATATACCAATCTTAGAGATTTGACTTAAGAGATTTGACAATCTTATGAAATCCCTCATGTATATATTGGCTGTATAAGTTGACTAAATGTCGATAACACAATCTTTTGTTTTCTTAGTTGATAGTTGTATTAGGAGAGCATGGGGAATAAAATATTTTAAATCTGATCTCAAAATTATGTAAAGAAAGATCATGTTGATGCCCTCTGTATTATGTCGAACCAATGAAATTTTTTAAGCTTACTTCTCAATACTTGAATTAATATATCCTTTGGACAAAAAATACAGTAAGGAATGCGGATTTTTACAACTGCTATGAAATGTGAGTCCAATTAGGTTGCGATCTAATCCACCATTTATTCATATTTAATTTTGGATTTGAGTTAAACAATATTACTGACTTCAAAACAGCTTGATTCCATAAGTTAGAAACTCTGTGTGGGAAAAGTAAGTGGAGACCTTGATACAAAATTTCATCGAACCAAATCGTGATTCTTAATTGTGAGGACTCCTAGACTGTGAGTCATTCCGGAAACTTCTACGTTGAAATGTTTTAGAAGTTTGTAAGGGTTTAAGGGTCACTTTAAGACCTACTTGAATGGAGCTCGTTATTTGTGTGCCGAGGCTCTCGAAAAATGAGGTTAGATGTTGTTGAGGGTATCTTTGTGTTTCCTCCTCTCAGTTGCACTAGTTTTAACCAAGACCAAAATACAGTTTCCTATTTAACACTTGATGGTTCCAGACGTATAACTCAAGATCTTGGTGAGTTCATGCTGATATGAATATGATTCTTGGAGTACCAAACGATGCCATCTGTATTCATTATATTTCTATAAACTAGCATGTTGACTTCAGGGATGGAAATCTTTCTTGGTGAGCTCATGCTCAACAACTATGCTGACAAGAACAACATTTCATATAAAATCAAATGAATCAATCACTTGCCATTTTCAGTACATTGGACTAAATAATTAGTGATTGCATGATGTAGGCCTACCTGCAGATAGACACCCCACCCAGCTCACCAAGATGATCATCCACAATGAATACATCTCTGTTTTCACCAAGATCATTTTCTAACAAGCACATAATTTTTCTTCAACACTTTGTACATTGCAAAAAAAAAAAAAAAAACGTACTCACAAGGTCTAGCTTAAATCTGTACTGTACATCACTGCTATATACTAGTACAAGATTTTGATCTCTGTGTCACTGTTACACTAGAGGATCAGAGCTAACTGATGAGCGGCGCCTCTGCGAAGGAGGAGGCATGAGGGATCTGAGGTAAGCTTTGGGCAGCGCCGCCAGCTTCTTGGCCTTGGGAACGTAGGCTCTCTTGCTGAAGTTGTCGTAGCCGTTGGCCTCGATCTCATCCAGGATCTGCCGGTACAGAAGCAGAGATGCCCACACCTGCATGCACAAATTACATGTTAATCTGAAGCAAGGACTGAGTTTCAATATTTGATGGAATTTATGTGAGGTGATTGAAGAAGAAAGTGTCATGCGCAAGTGCGTCGCACGTACCGGCCATCGGCTCTCCTGGTTGAGCTCAGCGGCGCCTTGCTCGGCCTCCTGGAAGTAGGCCCTGGCTCTCGCGATCTGGCCCTTCATGAAGCTCCTCCACTCGTCGGTGACATGGCCGGCGAAGATGTCCGCCTCGGAGATGCCGGCCATGGCGAGCTCGTCCTGCGGCAGGTAGATCCTACCCCTCTTCGCACTGTGCAACAATGGCGGCGTCAAAGATGAGCAGGTGATTTCAGAAGCGTTGTATATATACAACTGAACTGACACTCACTCCTCGCCGACGTCCCTGAGGATGTTGGTGAGCTGGTTGGCGACGCCGAGGGCGAGCGCGCCGGCGTACACCGTCTCGACGTCCGCCTGGGAGCCCGGGGAGACGCCCATGACGGGGACGGTCATGAGCCCCACGGTGCCGGCCACGCGGTAGCAGTAGAGGTAGAGCTCGTCGAAGGTGGCGTAGCGGGACTTGGCGAGGTCCATGCGCATCCCCTGGACCATGTCCCGGAACGGCCGCTCGTCGACGGCCGGGAAGGCGGCCACGGCGTCGGCCAGCGCCGCGTCGAGCATGTCGTAGGGCCGGCCGGCGAAGACGCCGTCGAGGCGCGACTCCCAGCGGTCCAGCGCCAGCGCCGACGTGTGCGCCGCGTTCGGGCCGTCCACCAGCTCGTCCGTCCTACGGCACCACACTGGTCGACACATCCAAGAAGTTAGTAACCACATCAATCATCTCCTCTCGTCGCTTGCATCAGTGTCATGTGGCGATGTGGATTACCGTATATTGCCCAGATCGCGCGCCTCCGCTCCGGCGTCATGAGCTGCGTGGCCAGGTAGAAGGTCTTGGCGTACTCCTTGCACACCGCGCCGCAGCGGTCGAAGGCCGCGTCCAGCACGCCGGCGTCGCGCCCGGCGAGCCGCGCCTTCCTCGGCGTGGTCGAGGCCGCGAGCGCCGCCTGCTTGAGGACGAGCTGGCGCACGCTCTCCTCGTGCGACACGGTCGCCGGCGCCGTGGCATAGCCCATGCTCCACGGCGCGGCCGCCTCGTGGCAGACAGCGGGGTTGGACGATCCGGCGGCACGCGCTGCCACAGAGCGCGCGCACACTCTGCTGGAGCCGGCAGCAGCAGCTCGCCTCCCGTGGTCGGCCGGCAGGACCACCATGCGCCTCGGCGCGCCGACGAACCGGCACCGGCCGTGGTGCCGGGCAGCGGACGCGGGCGAGCTCACCGCGCGGGCCGTGGAGAGCATGGTTGAAAAGGCAGAGATCGACGATCGGTGTCAGTGACCGTGTTGTGTGTGCGCGGTTGCCACGCCTTCCTTCTCCTTGGGTGCCCTTTTTGTAACGTCGAGCCGAGTGGGCACGTGTCGGATCAGCACATGCGTTCCCACACACACCCACTTTTCTTCCTGCACATAGTGCGCGCGCGCGCGCACGGAAAGAAACGGGGATGAGAAGGCACTGGAGCTGCTGTAGGATTGGACGCGGCGCCACTGGCTGCACTCTGTTGCCAACGAACGATCAAGCTTGAGGCAGGCAGGCAGGGATGGACCGACACGATGGACCGATCTAGGAATGTCTGCTCTGAATTCACCGACCAGATGATGAACCGGTAGAATGATCTTGGATCGACCCACAGACCCAACAGAGGCATACGCATGTGAGTGTCAGTTAACAACAGTTTTAGTGGAGTAGTAACCACTAACCACCATATCAGTATCACACCGAACGAACCGATGGTGACCACCACCGGCGCCGACCAGAGCCATACGTGGATCATGGATGCATGCATCTCCCGGCCCGTCGCCCGCCGTCCCACGTCCAGCGCGGACGCCACATGCCTGCCAGTGCCGGTGACCATCGAGCCCGGCCGACACGTGGACGTCGGAACGGAGGTACAGGACGGCGCGCGCGACAAGGAGCACCTGGCGTGGTGGGGTGGCCGGGACAAGGACGCGCCATGCCATGCATGCATGATTGATCGTATCATATCCTGTCTGCTGTCGTTGCGTTTTTCTTTCTTTGCCTTGCCGTGGCAATTAAGCTCGTATTGGACGACGGTGCGTCCTGGCCCAGGTGAACTCGCGCGATCACCGCGCACATGTGTCGGCGCCCGGCATCAGGCAAGATGTCCGGAGACGGGACGGCTGATTCGCACTCGGACGGGCGGCGAGAGCAAAAAGGGAGCCGATGGACGGCGACGGCCGGCCTTCCCTGCCTCTCCGGTCAGCAAGCACTCGTCGGCAGGCAGGAGCACGACAAGGATGGCCGCGAGTGGGAGGAGGGGCTACGACTTGGACCAAATCCTCCCGTCCCGCACTGCACTCGGCGTGGAGAGCAGGCAGGATGCGCGTGAACCTGACTCGCCGTGGCCCCAAATCCAATCAACCCTTGAGCCACGGTGAATATTCCCCCTCTGTTTTCCTTTTGCCGGAGAGACCACTACGCCGACCGAACGGCTGCCAGGTGCTGAATTGCTCCTGGCATTCAGGGCAGGCAGGAAACGGCTGGTGCTCAATTTCCGCTGTGCACTTGAGTGTGGCTGATTGGTCCAGTTTTTCTGCTCTCCACTGGTCAACCGGGAGGTAGGCAGTGCGGTGGGCCATGCCCGTCATGCCACGCGGCTCACATGCACGCACGCACGCACGCACGCACGCACCCACGCACGCATTAAACTGCACTCTCCGTATACATCTAGGTTGATTGCACCCGAATATGAAATGAAGTGTGGCCATCGACGTCCAGTCATCAGACCTCAAGAAAGAAGCAGCGAGCAGCACGCAAGAGAGTCCTGGACCCTTACTCTCCCCTCTCTCGCCGTTTCTTTTAGGAGCCCGCCAGTCTTTTGGTCCAAGCGTCTACATCCCCCGCAAAGTCGGCACTCGGGAATCCTGAATCTGCCTTCGCTTATTCCCAGCTCGAATTAGCAAAACAATGTCAAAATCTGATGGTCCATGCGGTTGTACGGGAGTGCTAAATTTCAATCGCCGAGACTTAACAAAGTCTCAGTCAATGCTATATTCGTAAGATATTGTATGAATATTCGTGTAATTTTTTTAATTATTTCTTTCTACCTTTTTACATGTTGTGGCACTTGACTGAGGCTGAGATCTAGCCACACCCAAACCCAAAATTGTACTAAAGCAGCGTCAATCAATATGGATCGAAGGGAGCACGTCCAATCCAGCCTGACATTGACCGACGATAATACAGCGTCTTCCCTACCGTCCATTCCCACAATAAAACTTGATTATCCTTGGCGCGCGCATCTGTTTTATGGAGTACTACCGGAGCTACAAAGCGAACGTCCTTTTCTCTACTGATTTGCCTGTATACTAGGGTAGGCACAGCACGAGGGATGGATTTCATTCATTCCTTCATCTGGACCATCATCAGAAAAGAAAAGCAAGGATCATACTATTTATAGTCCACCAATCAGGTTTTGACACCACCCTGTTTCACTCCGGCCGTCCAACCATTGAACCAACAAGTCAAGCTGAAACAGACACACTAATCTGCCACGTGGGACTCCCCTATTTGACCACGTGCCGCTTTTCCGGTAGCAAGTCTGTGATCACCGAGATCATCAAGTTCTCGGGCGCCACTGACCGAACCGTCGAGAGATGAATAAACTTAAGATGATGCTCATCAGTATGTAGAGTGGACACCATATTAAGAAACAGTAAAATGGGGCTAGCTATGACCTTCCACAGCAATTTGAGTTAATCAACCGTCAGATCTAGCAACTAACGCACCAGATCGCCTGGTCCTACCCCCTCTCCGCGTGAGGCCATGCCTCTGGGCAGCTGCTCCGGCGATTGACCAGCACGCCTTCTCATCCATCGGGCCGCAACGCTAGGTTGGGCCTTCCTTGCCGCAAGCCTGCAAAGTGTCTACCCCATATACCTGATTTTCTACCGGGTTATCATGACGCCCCTTCCCCTCTCTACCACACGAGCGTTCATGACCTAATCACCTTACCGCGCTCTTGCACTAGCGGCAGCAGCGGACGGCGCCAAGGTGCCGGTGGACCTCTGGTGGCTCCTCTACCCCACGTCCATGACAGTCGTACGTGACGCCGTCCACTCTCAACTCTCGCCATATTTGATCGAATGACTCAGGAACAGGTTAAGAAGCTAACAGGTGCGCGATGCAGCTAACAAGTTTCTTTGACAAGGAGTCTGTAAAAGAAGTCGAATATGGTAATTGATTCATGTTTGATTACATTCTTACTGTGGCTGCAGCATACTACTTTACAACGACACTGTGTATCTAGAGGAGCGCTTCGCGAAGGTTCGGTACTGCATTAGCATGGTGCTTACGCAGGACCACAACATCAAGATGTTCATCACACGCCTCATCTCTCATCTTTCATGTTCATTTTTCTAGAGTTCTCTTATGTGTTGCCTGCAAAAAAATTGTTCTATTTTGCTCATCTTTCTTGTTATGAACAGCAGAGGTGCTGAAGGTCGTTTAGGATGGCTATATATGTGTGGCTCTTATTCCTCTTTCCAGTCTTGTTGATTTGTTTGAGTCCTAAACTGCTAATTGAACTGTAAAGTTGCCCCTATGGTTTGATGGTTGTTGGATCCTCATTCTGATGCTTCTGGTGATGTTTTAGGATGTTCAAGGTGAAGAATGACAAGTAAATCATATGGGAGATCTTGGTCATCACAGCAAATAAACTACATCTCCCCTCACGCACTACATTGTCGACACCGGTTTGACGTTCTTGCCCAATTAAGGCCACCCTCCCAGCTCTTGTGTAGATTTTACCAGGCCTATTCGATGTGCTTGCTTACACTGACATGGACATTGTTGTGCCCCTCACGTAGTTTGAGAGTGATGCCAAGCTAATAGACAACATCCATATGGTGAAGCTGCCCTTATGGCCTTATATGGTACAGTTAGATGTATATATATTTGTCGATTGTATGTGTAATGTTTTCGTTTCATACATATTTGGTAGCTGTATTAGAAAATATTGTGCATATCAACTCAATTTTAATTAGGCGAAAACTACAAAAGTTTTCCTTTTTTTAATGTAGCACCATATATTGAACAAATAGTTGAAGTTGTTGTTTGTTCATTTATTTAATCAACAGAATTTTTTGAAATGTCACACTTTTCTAAGGTAAAAGTATTATTGTTTCTTGAGATGGACGGGCGTGGCAACGCGCGCTCTCATGTTCTAGTATATATATACATACAGGCGACATTGCCCGGTTTTGTGGAAACTCCAGCATCCAACTGGAAACAAATGTGGGAGACAAGGGCTTCTTCATCTATGCACAGAGCCTAGCTAACCAGAGAAAAAACATACGGCGGCTATCAAGGAAAATGAATCTGCAAGCCTACTTCTTGTTTGGTGCACTTGTGCTTGTGAATTCGTGATGCTCTTCCCCAGTTTGAACAATGTAAGTATGAAGGAAACCCTCTCCCATACCTCTAGGGCGTAACCGGCACAACCAGTGCAGCGCACAAGCTTTGAAAAATTAGCGCAATCACTTCATTCAACAAAGCTTCCAGCAGGGAACCTATTGGCAGATGGGCAAGGTTAAATTAACAACATGTTAGACACAGAAGGGATGAGGTGTAATACAAGGTCATGCCATGGTCTCTTACAGCATTTGAAGCATAGCCCGCCCCGTTTTAAGCAGCAAGCTAGGCATTGCCAATGACGTCCAGACAAACCAGAATCCTATTCTTCCAATTTAGTCCGCCCGGTAAGTACACCATCGTCCCAAACTTCAAGCCACCTGTAGTCACGATCCATATTAAAATCAAAAGTTTGTCAGATTAAAATAACGTATAGTTATTCTTCTTTCCTATTTTGCAGATCTACCCATTCCAGAGCACATTTAAACGAGAAATAGACGAGAACCACCTTGATCCGTTCCCATCTATCAACAGGCACTCTCCATGACGCCATCCATTTTGAAAATGGCCAAAGAGTATACTCCCATCCTTGGCATAAAATCTCCCCTCGCCATTAGCCTTCCCCTTCCAGAAATTCGCAAACCAACGGTCACCACTGTGAAAATAGTACCAACCCTAAAGAGAAGAAAGGAAATCTCAGAACTTCACATACAAACTTGAAAGAGGGTTGCAATAGTCTAACCAACATGCAAATACGTGGTCAATATTCAATACTATACAAGATGTTACTATTAGATTTTACCAAGTATACAACTGAGCGCATGTTCAGTTAGAGTAAGCAATCAAAATCAAGACTCGGAGTCTTTTTATGAAGCCTTGAAACGGGATTTTGGTGCATAAGAATATAAGGGGAAAAGATGCACATATAAGCTATGCAAATGAAATTGAAAAGCGAGTATAAGTTGTTCGGTAGCAAACCTATCTAAAATGTTCTAACTGTCGCAGGTCACATGGCAATATTTGATTAAACTATCAAAGTATGCTGATGAACTATATTCCGACATTAAGTGCTTATTTCTCATCAAGTAATCATGAGACTAATAAAATAGAGCATGGAAAGAACAAGCACAATCTAACATGGAGAGTGCCTATTTAATAACTAAACAGAAATTTCTGATATCACCATGTTTCAGATAATTCAACTAGAACATTTCAGAAGTATCATGTACAGATGGCAACTGAGAGCACCCTACCTTTCCATGAATAAGATCGTCCCTCCATGTTCCATGAAATACATCACCATTACTGTAATAAAGTGTTCCCAAACCGGATCTCTTGCCATACCTCCAGAGTCCATCATAGATGCTACCATCACTGTAGGTTAAGCGTCCCTGTAGAGAAGTTAAGAAAACAGGATTGGTAATACTTCCGGCCAGCCAACTAGAAGAGATCAAGTGCTTTAATGAGCTTCACCTTTCCTTCAGGGACACCTTCTTGGCATCTCCCTCTGTAAGTCCCTTCTCCAAACTGTATTTCAACTATTGGGGTCCATGTTTTTTCGGGTTCTCTTTCTGCATCCTACAAGATATATAAGAGATTAAAGTTGTCATACAGCAATCCAGGCATGCCAATAAATTTATTACATGAGCAAGAGTCTAAAGATGTCAACTTGTTAAGGCTATTGAGCATTATCTACCAAAGGCTTAGACCATGCACAGTTCTAGCAATGACAAGCAGCTGTGTCTCAGATATGACTGATAATGAAAAGCTTCCCTGGAGATGGACAGCAGTTCCAAAGACAAGTTAAAACGGAGCTTAGTGTACTTGCTTGGGTTTCAAACCAATATTTCATCACAGAAACATTGCTGAGAAAGAAGAACATTAGTTTGTTCAGTATTTTGTGAACCAAATAATAACCAAGTTGTGCTTGCGGCATAAACACCACTGCCCACCACACACCACAGTGCGCACACATGACTAAATGGAAAACCTATTTCAGACAAAGAGAGAGAAACTGATGAGTCGCCACACCATAGGAACAATGGCAAAAATGCAAGGGAACGACTGCAACACATGAGGAGTAGCTCAAGAGGAAACCAGGAGGATGGTTTTGATGCACAATTATCCAATTTGGGTAGGCAAAACCAGGCGTCTGATTTGGCAAAAATACGAAGGAACAACTGCAACACATGATGATGATGAATAGCTGGAGAGGGAATTAGGAGGGTGGTTTTGAGTGCACCCAGTTTGGGCTGGCGAAACCAGGCATCTGATTTGATGAACCTACATGCAATAAAAAGATCGTACTGAAAAGTGATGGTGGTTCTCATCCTCAAATGTGATGAACAAAACTTAACTTGATTAGGATACACAAGCTATTTGCAGATGAAGAAAATCTTAAGAACAAAACTATACCAGGAGAAATCCAAGATAAGTCTAAATATACAGAGACAGCGAGGGAGGCACTAACGAGCATCGATGCAGCTCGGCTGGCAGCAGAACCACGTTTTCGAGATTTATCCATTCTGCCCTTTAGAAATGCCGCTGCAGAACTACATATCTCCATCACTTTCTCCAAACCAACACCAGAAAGTGAGGTTCCAGAGACAGCATGCCCAGTAGATAGAGGTGTGCTATCGGTAGCATTACGGGTTTCAGGCTGTGTATTTGGAGAATGACCATACTGAACCTCAAGAGATTTTACACCAACAGGCAGAGTGATATAATCGAGCTCATTCCTTTTATTGCTTCTACCAGTTGTGGTCCGCTCTTTAGCCCACAATTGTGCAATACCAAAGGCAGGGGCATTACTCCAGAAATTACGCTCCTGTTGTGAACTTGGATCCTCTTGTCAATGAAGAATAAAGTTAGGATGCTCCACCAAAAAAGGCAAAGAAGCAAATAGCGAACCTAGTGCAATCAAATTTACCTCTGCCAACATCTATACTAGTTTCTCCATCAGACTCTAAATTAGCTTCTTTAAACTCTGGATGTATTCTCCCATTATTGTTATCACATTCCCTAAGAAAGATAGCAATGAACATCAAGTAACTGAAAGTTAAACTAAAGAAGGGATAATATTCACTGGGAAATAAAAAGATGGGTATGCACATTACCTCTCAGATTTGATATTTTCTATTTTGTCAGAACGTAAATTAGAAACAGTAGCATCATTAGAAACACTGAAATGTTCTGGCAATCCTTGATCCGCTAAGCTCAATCCACTGTCAGGCAATTGGCTGAATGAGTGATTTAACCGAGCTTGTCTAAGCTCCTGAGTATCTCCTCCCATAAGAGATGATATAAAAGGAAAATGCAAAGCCATACTCAAAAGAAACCCCTCCTTTACTGAGGCAACATTTTCATCACGGGCATTTCTGGAAACGAACAATGAGCACATTTATCATTCATTTATATGCTGCTACTTATCTGCATAAACATTGAATAAAGAACTGCAATCCAGACCATAATACACAATTTTTGTACGTCCCAGTTTAAAAACAAGTACGCCTTATGAAAAAGATACTACACGAATTGCAATTGTTGTCTGAATGCTATCCCCATTAGAAGAAACAATGAAAACTGGCACCCCTGTTTCTGAATATCCTTCCCCAAGATAATATAGCAAGAAATCCGTTTAATCACCAAAGATGGAAAAAACACCAGATAGTATACAATGTTTGTACTTGGGGAGGTAAGCTTCTGAATACAAATAGTCTTCATTATTTAATTAAAAGTTGTACAAAGATAGCGATTCAAACCATGAAGAAGTTCTGGAACAAAACCCATGAATCAGTTTGAAGCATCTACTATATATCACCTATTTATCTAACGCATAGTGACATGGACCAGGCAACTTCATACTAGAAGTATGACATTAAAGTTAAAAGGGATACTAAGTTTGATATTCCCCGCCAACAAAAAAAATTTGATATAGAAACTATAAGAAACTGAAGAGGCAATCATGTCTGCTAGAAAGTAATAGATGATTAATGAATATTAAATGTCCTTTTTTCACTCCAAGCTCACAGGTTCAGACTGCTATTCTGTTTTCATCGGATAGTTGAGACATGGCGTAAAAGTGTAGGTTGATTGTAGTGAAATACATGTAACTTGAAAGATTAACTGAATACTGTTAGACTAACAAAGCATGATTCAGTACATGCATAAGTAGCGGGACAATGTGATTGGACAAGTTAAATGAATGAGACATTAAGAGTCGGTGTAAGTATGAATTTTCTCAATCAGGTAAAATTTGTTGTGCAAGAGCTTACCGAATTGTTAGAAGAGAAACTACTATGAGTTTTGGCTCTAGATCAGGTTCAGAATTTCTAGAAAATATAATGTCCTTAGTGAACCCAGTAACTCGACGAAAGATGTGTAGAATGGAGATCATATCACTCTCGGCCAATACCCGGGAAGTTGTAAGCGACAGAAAAACAACATTGTTCAAGTCCTACATTGAAATATCGTATACCCAGATCAGTGCCAAGAAAACAGAACATTGTTACAGAAAGAGATAAGTTATGAGCAGGAACAGTGTTTTCCTACAATAGAAATTCATCATAGTTATAAGAAGCATACAAAAATCAAATAATGCATTGCCCTAATAATTCTAATGTGGGAGAGCTCAAAGCCTCAAACAACAGGTTCCCACATGCTTGAGATGAACTGGCTAGTGCAAAGTAAGATTGCAAATGTGAACAAGGACTTGACAACATGAGTTGTTTGTTCAGCATATATATTTCCATCATCATACACACCAACATAACCAGTATTATAAGAGAGAAAATAGTATTGGAGATTTCTTTTCTTTTTTCTTTATTAACTGATTAGTTATCTACTACCATATCCAGAATTTGGGAGCATTAGTGCAGGCTTGCGTGAATCATATACTAACATGCAACATGTCAGGGGTTGAATACTTGGTTATAGAATTTTCACGGGTGTAGACCCACACAATAGACAGTCACTTTTTGCACAAGTGATAGCAACATTTACTCTTGGTACGAGTGGGTGCAGATTTAACAGTTCATGGTGTAAATAGAGAATTGTGTGCACCTTTATGCCACCACGAAGAAATGGACAGTGAAGAACAGCCTGTTTAATAGCTGATTGGACATTATAACCAGCACCAAATCCAACCCTAGCTTCCCCATAGCTTTTGAGTAGCTGTTAGAATTGTACACTGTAAGAATCAAGAAACAAACTCACATGCTGGTCATACCACTGAGTAGTAAGAGAATTCAGAAGATTACTTTGCCTACTTCCTCAGGATCAACTTCCTTAATTTGTGCATCAAGGGAGCTCCAGAACATTTGATTAAATCCCTGATATGTCAAGGGTACGAGATTAGTCAATTAGAATAGTAAAATAATAATTTTGATACAACGAAAACAGAAAAGAACTTAAGACTCACCGACATCATGATGGATATCATACTAATAGTTGAGAGGACAGCATTATTGGCACTTTCCAAAGCTTCAGCAAGAGTTTCCACTTCCGTCTCAAGCAGTGAATCAGCTTCAATAACTGGGGTGGAAAAATACATAGTAATTCGTCAAGATCGTGCACACTTTTCTTATTTATTGAAAATACAAAAATATATTATAAAGTGCAGCCGGATAGATCCAATCCATTTTAACTACATATCATTTGTCTTGGGGTGTGATTAATGACAAATGTTGAAGTGTAGTTGATATGATACTAAATTGCACTACAAACTATTACAAGTTTATAACTACATAATATAATTTCAATGTAGATCAGTAAAAATACATGATTGATCCTTACTACTTTGCTACCTCTAGTACCACAAGAAAAAGTCAACATACTTATTACATAGTGCTACTATATCATCCCTTCTGCAATCCCTACAAAGTGAACCAGAAGCTCATGCTCCCTCGGGTTCTTTTTAGTTTTTGCAAATAAGGGACATCTGTATGGCTCGCCTTTTCTGGGTCATGAGCATGTACAAAGACTTCAATAAAAACACATAACAAGCTCAAATGTGTCAACCTACTTTTACTCTCGTTCTATCTACAAGCAAAAGGTGGGACGAGCACTATATCAAGATCCATAACAAAGCAAAGATAAAATCCAAATAGAAAGAAAAAAAGTGAAAGCCCTCTTTGAGTATTGTTTTTTGTTTCCATAAAATATTTGAGTATTGTCAATTTTACTTCAGCTCGAGTGCAAAAGCGTTAAAGCATGCTGTAACAGGTAGGCCGGAAAATGGATTACCAATGTGAAAATTCGAGCATGCTTGAAATTTAACAATCAAATCAGATGCCTGCAGAACCAAAAAGTACAACAGTTAAAGATAACTCAAAAAGACAACATAATAATCTTGATTTATTTAAGCAGGCTGTAGGGAGCAATGCACATTTCAGAAAATGAAGATATCACTGCACAAGTATGCCACCTCCAATTGCCGTCTTTGTCCCTCGAAACAAAAGGGCTTCAAAAATATTGATGCAGCCAGATTATCGGCAGATTTGGTAGCACTAAGAAGCTCCAGTGCAGCAATTTGATCAGCCTCCTGTCCGGCACTTGCAACCTACAGAATGCATTCACTTTAAGATGAAAAATCTTAATCTATCTTAGCCGACAAAATCTGAAAATCAGTAGCAAGATATAGTGTTCGGAAGTTCATGTTAACATATCATCTGCTGTGATCCAGAGGCACCTATATCAGCACCAAAAAGACCAATTTTACCTTCTTGTTCTAAAATGCTCGATCACATTTCCCACAAGAATGTCATTTCATCCCATTATTTGTTAAAAGTGCTTCACTAGTAAGAAACGTGTGGGGGGTATCACTGCATACAACATGGTTAATTGGCAAGTTCACTTGGCGTCCTCTATATAAAATTTCTGGATCTAGCTCAGGAGTGTTCTCATCTTGGGGGGTAAATCACAATCTTAAATTCACACCAAGAATTGATCCATGAACCAGGACCTCTCTCAGGCAAACAGAAACATGAAACATGCTCTCGACAGATAGTTGGATTGTTAACAGTTGCCAAGCTAAGTATCTTTTCTTGCATTGACCTTCTACTTATGTGGGTATCAAAGTAATTAAACACAACATAAATAGAAGAGATAGTACAGATTTATAGTGAAATCAGCACTATAATGAAATCAGGCAACATGGGTTGAAGTTGTCAAGGTCAATTGTTTGTTTCTAAAGAAATGAGCACAGCCAGAACTAGTAACATGACAATACATTATCAAACACAAAAATAAGTCAAAATTTCTAATATCAAAAGAGCAACTGATGCATATTTAATATTCTGACAAGAACAAGAAAACAATAAATCGCATCAAACAGAGAGATGGGAAGTGTACAAACAATAATAACCGCCGACGGGCAAGGATGAAGAGATAAGGGACGTTCCAAGTCTTCAACTGCTGTCTCTGAAAATAAATAACTGCCGGGTTCATGCTAAAAACTAGAAGAGAAAGCATGTGTACACGTTGTTAATGCAGAATAAACAATCGGACGAGAAGTAAAGGCACAGAAAAGTTGACCTGTATCCTGAATTCTCGGTATGAATTGCACTTCAGAATTATCCACATGTACTGTCCTGAAACAAAACTACATGTAAGACATAACCGTTTACAAAGAAAAGCATATGAGGGCAAGTTACAAAGTACTGAAAACGACACACGTGCCTAGCTTTATAAAATTTGATACCATATTGGGCTGCTTGCAATTCTTTTTCTGTTTTGTGTTGAACAAGGGAGGTGCACCATTTTGTTACAAGAAACTCACATCACATGATTAATTTTCACTGCAGAATTTTTACAAGGAGTTTCCAATGCATCACCGCATAAACTTTTGGATGTGCCTAACGTTGTGACAGGAAGGAAATGGCCTCCTAATTAGTTGTCTAACGTTGTGACAGACAGGCATTGATAGTATGCCACTCCATAGTTATTGTAACCAAAACACTACACTAGGTTGCTACCGCAGTACCGCACTAGTGTGATACCGAAGCCACACGCTAAATCACCATCGGCATTGTCCGGAAGAGAATGCACAATGGCCCGACAGTTCCACATTTTCAAAAATTGACACTGGCATTGCCTCAAACAAGGCCTACGCCCAAATCCCAGACCACATTGCGCTGCAGCGCGAGGGTTTACCAGAAGCGGATTGGGGTGGAGGAGAGGGTGCGGGAGCCAAGGCAGAAGTCGATGACGGCGTCCTTCCGGCTCCCGACGCCCACCACCTCTACGGGCTCCGCCGCAGCCGCGCGGACCCTGGGGAGGCGACGGCGGCGCCTCCGCGGGGACGGGGCGAGGCGGCGCGGGGAAGCGAACGGAGGCGGGAGCGGGATTACCAGGGCGCCTCGCACTGAAGCCGCCATGGACGAAGAGGAGGCGAGGAGTGGGCGGCGGCGGGCTTGGAGGCCGTACGCTGCCACGGCGTGCGGCGGCTGGTGTGAGCCGCCGGTGAGCGGTGAGCCAAAGCGAAAATGGAAATCGTTGGACGTTAGTGCTCTCGACTGTGCTCGTGATACTGGGCCGACATGTTTGTTATTAATCCAATCTTGTTCTAAGCGGGCCTACTGTATAGATGGGCCAGTCACGAATTTGAAAAAAAAGTTTACGAGCCCAGATGTGAATAAGATGGGAGCTCCTTTCGTTTTTCTGAGGATTATAAGATGGAAATCAAATTGAAGAGTACTCCTTCCAAAGATCACTTCCCCCTCTTCAGGTTGCAACAAGTGGCGCGTTTCATGTGTGCCACTTGTCGCAACCTGCGAGTTTTTTCTTTTTTATAAATCCATTTATTCAAAATATTTTATCTCTTAAACTGTGCATTCGAATCTTATTCACTTGGATTCCTAGCGTCGAGATCTTCAAAACTAGATCCCATATTGATAGGCTTTGATGATCTTTTTTCACTAAAAAAACCAGAGAAAATACCGTGCCTCTCGTGAAAGAAAAAAAAACGCGTTTTTTTCGTTTCTGAGAGCCACGCCTCTCATGGAAGCAAAACCTTGTCTCTCGCGGAAGCAAAACCGTGCCTCTCGCGAAAGGAAAAAAAAGAGAGAAAATGTGGTTTTTTCGTTTTCCGAGGGGCACGGCCGTGGCACTCGCAGAAGCAAAACCATGCCTCTCACGGAAGCAAAACCGTGCCTCTCACGGAAGGAAAAAAAAAACGTGTTTTTTCCGTTTCCGAGAGGCACGGCCGTGCCTCTTGCTGAAACAAGATCATGCCTCTCGCAGAAGGGAAAAAAAAGAAAACACGTTTTTCCTCTTCGAGAGGCGCGGCCGTGCCTCTCACAGAAGGGAAAAAAAGAAAACGCGTTTTTTCCTCTTCGAGAGGCACGGCCGTGCCTCTCATCAAAGCAAAACGCTGCCTCTCGCGGAAGCAAAACCGTGCCTCTCTCGAAAGGAAAAAACACTTTTTTCTGTTTCTGAGAGCCACGGTTGTGCCTCACACGAAAGCAAAACCGTGCCTCTCACAGAAGCAAAAAAAGAAAAGAAAACATGTTTTTTCTCGCAATTTTTTCCATCCAAAAGCTAATAAAGACCGGTGAAAAACCAAAAAGCCGAAAAACCCAGAAAAAATGTCTAAAAACCAAAAACGCGTGTGAAAAAAAACAAAATCCGAAAAAAACACCCAAAATGCGACAAGTGGCAGCGGCTGAGAGCCGTCAAATGGCGCATGTTCTCTGCCCACCCCCAAGTGATCGTTGAGTGGCTCCCCGAAGGAGCGATCGTTAACTAGTTGCTTCCGAGAGCTCCGGTTGACGCTTCTGGTGCTTGCAAGCATTGCGTAGTGGGCCGGCCCGGCACCTGCTCGAAAAGGAAAACATGAAGAAAACCAGTGGGAGAGTTGGGATTTGAACTCAGCACTGCACGTCCACAGCCCAACGCAATAACCACTCGACCAGACTAGTTTTGTGGTTTACTAGCAGAAAACAGTACCACTCCCTCTGTCCCAAAATATAAGTGTAAAAAACACTCTTATATTTTCGGACGGAGGGAGTAATTAACCTTCCTTTTAATAAGACATTAACTTAAATTTGAAAATTACTTGAAAAGTTCATCGATTCTGAAAACAAATTCATCTATTTTGAAAAAAGTTCATCAATTTTTAAGGAAAGTTCACAAAAAAATTTGAACAGGTTCATCGATTTTGAAAAAACATCATCAAATTTGGAAAATGTTCATCAAATTTGAAAAATGTTCATCGAATTTGACAAATGTTCATCAAATATGAAAAGGTGCATTTAATTTTTTTAAAGTTCATTTAAGTTTACAAATTTGAAAAAACTTGATGAATTTTAAAAAAATGTTCACGAATTTGAATGAAAGTTCATGGATTTTGGATAAAAGGTTCATCGATTTTGAAGAAAAAGTTCATGAATTTTTTAAGAATCAGTGCATTAAAGAAAGTGAAAAAGGGAGAAGCAAGAAAAAAACCAAATGAAAACGTCCAGAAAAAAGCCCCACGACTGAAGAAAGAAATAAAAGGAAAACGCTGAAATTGTTTCACAATAGGTGGGATAGCCGAGTGGTTAGTATTCATCCCTTCGAATGCAGATGTTGTGAGTTAGAAGCCGACCTATATCTTTTTTGGGGAGGGGGGGAGGAGTTTACAAAATAATATGGGTCGGCCCAGTAAGAGCGCCTTCAGCGCCAATTAACAAAATGCACGTTAACGGGCGCTGAAGGCGCCGAATAGGAAATGACGAATAAGATGGGTTAGGTCTCTACTTGATGCCCCATGTATGGGCTAGTCAGGAAAAACAAAACCATATATATCCTGACAAATCCATCTGTTTGATCTCATGTATGGAGGAAATCCTTATGCATTAGCGCTCCAGGATTGGATGGCAATAGAAAACGAAGTTCGTCCAACAACATGTGAGCATGTGAAGGCATAAAAACAGAATAAAAGAGTTGACCCGTGGTGATGGAACCAGCATGTCGGACTGGGAGGAGATGAAAGATCTGTCAACCTTCTTCTACAAAGATTTGTTCTCGGATGAAGGCACTTCGGGGATGGAAGAGGTCAACGATAAGGTTTCGGTTTAAGTCACAACTATGATGAACGATCAACTACTTGCTCCCTATTCTAATGTCAAGTTAAAAAGGCCATCTTCTAGATGTTCGCAACAAAATCTTCAGGCCCACCGCATATTGTTTACAACACAATTGGAATCTTGTGGGAGAAGAGGTCACTAATATTGTTTTGAGAATATTGCGTGGGGAAGAGGATGTTCATGTGCTTAATGAGACAGTCTTGGTTTGGATACCAAAGGTAGCTAACCCCACTCTCCTATCTCAGTTCCGTCCTATTAGCCTCTGCCATGCCCTGTACAAAATTGCTTCCAAGGTGGTATCTAATCGTTTGAAGCTCATTTTGCTTGACATTATTTCTAAATAGCAATCCACCTTTGTTTCAGACCGCCTGATCACTGATGACATTATCTTAGCATATTTATGTTTTGCACTTCATGAAGAGAAACAAAGCTAAGAAAAACAGGTTATGTGCGGTAAAACTGGACATGATGAAAGCCTATGATCGAGTCGAGTGGAATGAAGGTTATAATGAAAATATTGGGGTTTGCACCAACTTGGATCTCAATGATAATGGGGATGGTAACCTCTGTTAAATTTTCGGTTTTGTCTGATGACAAACTTGAGAGCTTTAAACTTACATGTGGTATCCATCAAGGGATTTTTATATTTGTTTTTGTTGGCAGCGGAGGGCCTTTCATGCCTCTTAAAAAGAAATTTCTAGTCATCGCACCTCGGTGGCATAAAAGTGGCTCAGTCAACTCCGTCGGTGAGTCATTTTTGTGGACGATAGTTTGTTGTTCTTCAAAGCAAATGGTGATGAAATGCTATTATAAAGCTTCGGGACAGAAAATATTTGGCCAAGTCTTCTACCTTTTTTAGCAAGGGCTGCTCAGAGATACTAAGGAATGAGGTGAAGCAAATCCTTGGGGTACCAAATGAATCTCTCTCTCAGAATTTTTTTTGGGGATGTCGTCAGATGCTGGTAACCCCAAAAAATAGAGCCTTTTAAATACTTGAGAGATAGGTTTGGAACAGCTGGTGGAAAAGATGTGTTGATCAAGTCAGTTGCACAAGCGGTCCATAATATATTCTATGTCTAGTTTCAAATTGCCTCGAGGCTTGTGTCAACACATCAACTCATCAATCTACAAATTTTGGTGGGGAAGCAAGTAAGGTGAAAGGAAAAGTGCCTTAGCGTCTTGGGATGTCATGACTAAGCCAGAATTCTTGGGAAGCTTGGAGACATGGAACTTTTTAATCTTGGTTTGTTAGCTCGCCAAGATTGGCGCATCCTACAAGATCTAGGTTCTCTTAGTGCTTGTATCCTCAAAGTAAGGTATTGTCCAGATTCTGATTTCTTGCAAGAGCAACTAGGCAATTCACCTTCTCGGATTTGGAGAGTAGTAGTTGAAGGAAGAGATGTGCTATCCAAAGGTTTGATTCGTAGAATTGGCAATGGTCAAATGATGAATATATGGAGGGACAACTAGATACCTACATATTAGAGTATGAGGCTAAACACTTGTCTCGCCCAAGATCCACCACGTCGAGTAAGTGACCTCATCTTGCCAAATGCGACGAATTGGAATAGGGAATTAATCCACAACACCTTCTGAGGGAGTGCTGGATTAGGGGGTATCCGGACAGCCGGACTGTATCCTTTGGCCGGACTGTTGGACTATGAAGATACAAGATTGAAGACTTCATCCCGTGTCCGGATGGGACTCTCCTTGGCGTGGAAGGCAAGCTTGGCGATACGGATATGTAGACCTCCTCCCATTGTAACCGACTCTGTGTAACCCTAGCCCCCTCCGGTGTCTATATAAACCGGAGGGTTTAGTCCGTAGGACCAACAACAATCATACCATAGGCTAGCTTCTAGGGTTTAGCCTCTACGATCTCATGGTAGATCAACTCTTGTAATACTCATATCATCAAGATCAATCAAGCAGGAAGTAGGGTATTACCTCCATTGAGAGGGCCCAACACAGGTAAACATTGTGTCCCCGCCTCCTATTACCATCCGCCTTAGACGCATAGTTCGGGACCCCCTACCCGAGATCCGCCGGTTTTGACACCGACATTGGTGCTTTCATTGAGAGTTCCACTGTGCCGTCACCATAAGGCTTGATGGCTCCTTCGATCATCGACAGCGATGCGGTCCGGGATGAGGTTTTCCTCCCTGGACAGATCTTCGTATTCGGCGGCTTCGCACTGCGGGCCAACTCGCTTGGCCATCTGGAGCAGATCGAGAGCTACGCCCCTGGCCATCAGGTCAGGTTCGAAAACTTGAATTACACTGCCGACATCCGCGAAGACTTGATCTTCGACGGATTCGAGCCCATGCCAGGTGTGCCACACAACCACGACGAGCATGATATAGCTCTGCCATCGGACAGTGTTCGGGAGATCACACCAGCAACTACTCCGGCCTTCAATCCGGAGCAAATTGCGCCATCCGAGGACGAGCGGATAGACCCCGCCTTCGAGGCTGCACTCTCAGCAGCGATAGAGCCGGATACTGACCTTACCCCTCACGAGAGCCTTGATGCCGAACCACTGGATTCATCTCCGGCCACGGACTCCAAACCGCCTGCGCCCATGCCTATCGAATCCGATTGGGCGCCGATCATGGAGTTCACCTCCGCAGATATCTTTCAGCACTCGCCCTTCGAGATGTGCTAAACTCGTTAAAGTCTCTTTCCTTGTCAGGAGAGCCTTGGCCGAATTATGTCCGGCTAGGATGGGATGCAGACGACGAAGAAATTCGTTCCCCACTCACCACCCACTTGGTAGCCACTGTCGACGATTTAAACTGACATGCTCGACTTCGACTCCGAAGACATCGACGGCATGGACAATGATGCAGGAGACGAATTGGAACCACCGCCCACAGGGCGCCGGACCGCCACCTCATCATATGATATTTACATGGTGGATACACCCAAAGAAGGCGATGGCGACAAGACAACGGAGGATGACCCCTCCAAGAAGCAACCCAAGCGCCAACGTCAGCGGCGCCGCTCTAAGTCTCGCCACGGCAAAAGCGGTGATACTGGCACGTGAGATAATAGTACTCCGGACAGTGCCGAAGATGACGACAATCCCCTCCAGCAAGATTTAGAGTCGGAGGATGAACAAGCCAGCCCTCCTGAGCGAGCGGCAAAGGGAGAAGCGGAGGATGACAATTACATGCCTCTCTCCGAGGACGAGGTGAGCCTCGGCGATGAAGAATTTGTCGTGCCTGAGGATCCCGTCGAGCAGGAGCGCTTTAAGCGCCGGCTTATAGCCACATCAAATAGCCTGAAGAAAAAGCAACAACAGCTTTGAGCTGATCAAGATTTGCTAGCAGACAGGTGGACTGAAGTCCTTGCGGCCGAGGAATATGAACTCGAACGCCCTTGTCACGCCCAATATGCGACCCTATCCAAAAGGAACTCGAAGGTCCCACCAAGGATAGACCCGCATATTGAAACGCTTTTGCAAGGTGGATATCATTACATCAACATTACATAATAGATGGGGATACTTACATAATGCATGAATGCCACAAGAATACATCAACATCATATACAAGATCAACATCCGACTACGGATGAAACATAAACAGAAGCTCAAACGACATCCACCCTGCTAGCCCAAAGGCCGACCGAACCTATCCCCGATCGAAGAAGAAGCGTAAGAAGAACTCCAACACAAGCAAACATCGCCTCACATCATGATCATCGCAAACCTGTACCGCAATCGGTGGTGTAGTAATCGTGAGCCACGAGGACTCAAAGAATCCCATTACCATGGGTATCAAGACTAGCAAAGCTTAAATGGGAAAGGAAGGGGTGAAATGGTGAGGTTGCAGCAGCGGCTAAGCATATATGGTGGCTAACATACGCAAATGAGAGCGAGAAGAGAAATAAAGGAACGGTCGTCAACTAGTAATGATCAAGAAGTGATCCTGAACTCCTACTTACGTCAGACATAACCCAGAAACCATGTTCTCCTCTCAATCAACCCCGAAAAAAGACACTCACGGTTACGCACACGGTTGGTGTATTTTAGAAGAGTTTGCTTCAAGTTTACTACAACCGGATATTAACAAATTCCCATCTGCCACATAACCGCGGGCACGGCTCTCAAAAGTTTATACCTGCAGGGTGTCCCAACTTAGCCCATGATAAGCTCTCGCGATCAACGAAGGATATTCCTTCTCCCGGAAGACCCGATCAGTCTCGGAATCCGGCTACAAGACATTTCGACAAAGAATAAAACAAGACCAGCAAAGCCGCCGGATGTGCCGACAAATCCGATAGGAGCTGCACATATCTCGGTCTCGGGCACACCGGATGAGCAAGACGTCGGGTTGGCATAGACCTCGATTGCCTGTGGGGCGCCGGACATCGCTTCGGTTTGGGCCAGCACTTGGAGAAGCACTGGTCCGGGGGGGGGGTAAAATAAAGATGACCCTTGAGAGCGCGACTCCCAAGGGAAAAAGGGCTAGGTGAGGCAAATGTAAAACCAAGGTTGGGCCTTGCTGGAAAAGTCTTATTCAAAGCGAACTGTCAAGGGGTCCCATAAATCACCCGACCGCGTTAGGGACGCAAAATCCGGGAACATAATACCGATATGACGGAAACTAGGGCGGCAAGAGTGGAACAAAACACCAGGCATAAGGCCGAGCCTTCCACCCTTTACCAAGTATATAGATGCATTAATTAAATAAGATATATTGTGATATCCCAACAAGTAAACATGTTCCAACAAGGAACAACATCTCCATGTTCCAACAAGGAACAAACTTCATCTTCACCTGCAACTAACAACGCTATAAGAGGGGCTGAGCAAAGCGGTAACATAGCCAAACAACGGTTTGCTAGGAAGGGTGCAAAAGGTTAGAGGCTGACATGGCAATTTGGGATGGCTTGATAAACAGGTAATAGGTAGCGCAGCACAGCGATAGAACGAAGCAACTAGCATAGCAATGATAGTAGTGAGATCCAGGGTAGCGGTCATCTTGCCTGAAATCCCGCAAGGAAGAAGAACGAGCCCATGAAGAAGATGAACGGATGAAGCCGAACCAAGCATAGACGAACGAATCCTCACGATCGCAACGAAACGGGAACTAACAAGAAGAAGCACACAACATAGTAAACACACCACACATAGACAAGACATGATGCACAACAAGCATGATGCATGACAAATCTAGATGAGGCTACTCATGGCAAGAGATGATGCAAACAAGAGCAACACATCAAGGCAAGTTTAAATGAGGCCGGAGACAACATAGAACAACTCCGGTAAGTCCTCATATGCAAATTTCGAAATTGGTCCAGATCTGAATAAACCTTATGTTCAAGTTGTTAAACAGCAAGTTAAGATGCACCACGATGATCTACACGAAATTCTAGTCAAGTTACATATAAAGTTCATTAGATTCGGAGCTACGGTCTAGAAGATATGAGCAAAACAAGTTAAACATGGCATTGATGCAAAATGCATACAAACATCAATCAAACACCTCAAAACATGGAGGCAACATGATAATATGAAGCTACATGCAAAATCAAGCAAGTTCCATATAAAGCACACTCAAAACGGAGCAACGGTTCAACACATACACCCTATACAAGTTTAAAGGACATGCTGTCCAAAACAGCAACTAGGCATATAGCAAGCATCAAAACAACATGCTACAGGACCTCAACGTAATAACAAAAGGCATGGGCATGATGTACAGATAAAGCATGACAAAACATGAACACTGAGCTATCTCCAGAAATCACTAGAACATGCTCAAAATGACATGGCAAGATTGCAAATAATAACAGTTTCGGACTTTAGCAGAAATAACATCAGGTTGCAATGTTTAGAGCTATCAAACAACGTTCTACAGGAACTTATCATGGCAAACAAAGGCATGGCATGATAATACTAAATGCATAGATCAAAAGTCCTTTACTGACCATAAGCCAAAAAGGATCAGAAGATATGATGGCACCCATGTAAACATAGCAAGTTATATTACAGATTCATACATGGCAGGAACAACAATAAGTAGGCATGTTGGTGAGCTTGAACCACTCACCACAGAGAAATACATGGCATGGCAAGGCAACTCACAGTAAGAAGACATGGCATAGAAGCTATACATGGCAAGAACAACATCATAGCACACACGGATCAACTACAACAACCTTGGCAAAATTGAATAACATGTAAACAACCTGCCAGGAAACATTTTATAGCAAAAGTAGAGCTCGATTGACTCAAGCTATGGCACCCCATAATTGCAAACAAGGGCATGGATGGATAGAGCATAACCATATGTTCAAAACATCCTTACTGAAGTATCTCAAAATAAGCATGGATCTCTCTGTAGCATCAAGTTAACATGGCATAAAAATATCAGTGAGCAGGGCTGAAATTAGCAACATCATGAAGCCTAGTTTGCATGCTTGTGCTAGTCACCACAGAGATCAAAAAAATACATGGCATACACCCCTGTAAAGATGGCATGGCATATTACAAAACACATGTAGGACTCAAGTTCATAGGGTGCACACATCAATCATGGCAAAAATGACAAAAGTGCATGTTCTGATAAGAATCGGAAACTAACATCACATAGCACTCTTCCAACAGCATTTCGGGCATCAAGATGAGCTCAAATGAAAATGATGCAATGAGATGAAATGATGTACTCGTTGAGACGAACAATTTGACATATTACACGCACGAAACAGAGCTACGGATGCAGAGTTATGATGCGATGAAAATCCATAAAAATATGACAGGGGAATGACTTAGAGGAAATCGGGGAGAAGAAGTCAACCCTTGCACGGAAAACGAGGATGGCCGGGATCTCGCCGGAACTTCGCCGGAGATGGCGAGGGAGGGGCGGAGGAGGCGGATCCGGGGCCGGGGAGGCCGGATCCGGCCCGGCGACGAGGCTGGAATCGACGGGCACGGGCGACGCGGGTGGTGGCGGCGGGCTCGGGCGCAGCCGGCCGGGCGGCGTTGCCGACAAGGGGCGGCGGGCACACCGGCGGGCGCGGGGCTCGGGAGGAGCGGGCGGCGAGGGGCGAGGCGGCCGGGATCGGCGCCATGGCGGCAGCGGACGGACGGCGCCAATGGCGGTGGGCCGGCCGGAGACGGCTGCCTGGGCGGCGACGACGCGGCTTGCGGGCGGCGGGCGGCGCGGCAGCGGCGCGGCCGGATGGATGCCCATGGGGCCGGAGCGGCCGAAGGCGGGCGGCGCGCTGGCGGCGGCGATGAAGGAAATATGCCCTAGAGGCAATAATAAAGTTATTATTTATTTCCTTATTTCATGATAAATGTTTATTATTCATGCTAGAATTGTATTAACCGGAAACATGATACATGTGTGAATACATAGACAAACATATAGTCACTAGTATGCCTCTACTTGACTAGCTCATTAATCAAAGATGGTTATGTTTCCTAACCATAGACATGTGTTGTTATTTGATTAATGGGATCACATCATTAGGAGAATGATGTGATTGACATGACCCATTCCGTTAGCCTAACACTTGATCGTTTAGTATATTGCTATTGCTTTCTTCATGACTTATACATGTTCCTGTAACTATGAGATTATGCAACTCCCGTTTACCGGAGGAACACTTTGGTGCTACCAAGCGTCAAAACGTGGCGGGTGATTATAAAGGAGTACTACAGGTGTCTCCAAAGGTAAATGTCGGGTTGGCGTATTTCGAGATTAGGTTTTGTCACTCGATTGTCGGAGAGGTATCTCTGGGCCCTCTCGGTAATGCACATCACTATAAGCCTTGCAAGCAATGTAGCTAATGAGTTAGTTACGGAATGATGCATTACGTAACGAGTAAAGAGACTTGCCAGTAACGAGATTGAACTAGGTATTGGATACCGACGATCGAATCTCGGGCAAGTAACATACCGATGACAAAGGGAACAACGTATGTTGTTATGCGATTTGACCGATAAAGATCTTCGTAGAATATGTAGGAGCCAATATGAGCATCCAGATTCCGCTATTGGTTATTGACCAAGAATAGTTCTAGGTCATGTCTACATAGTTCTCGAACCCGTAGGGTCCGCACGCTTAAGGTTTCGATGATAGTTATATTATGAGTTTATGAGTTTTGATGTACCGAAGGAGTTCGGAGTCCCGGATGAGATCGGGGACATGACGAGGAGTCTCGAAATGGTCGATACGTAAAGATCGATATATTGGACGACTATATTCGGACATCGGAAAGGTTCCGAGTGATTCGGGTATTTTTCGGAGTACCGGAGAGTTACGGGAATTCGCCGGGGAGTATATGGGCCTTATTGGGCCATACGGGAATAGAGGAGAGAGGCCAAAAGGAAGGAGGCCTGCGCGCCCCCCCTCTGGTCCGAATTGGACAAGGGGCGCAGCCCCCTTTTCCTTCTTCCTCTCCCCCTCTTTCCCCTTCTCCTACTCCAACAAGGAAGGAGGGAGTCCTACTCCCGGTGGGAGTAGGACTCCCCTTGGCGCGCCCCCTCCTAGGCCGGCCGCCCCCTCCCCCCATGCTCCTTTATATACGGGGGCAGGGGGGCACCTCTAGGCACAACAACAAGTTGATCTACGGATCGTTCCTTAGCCGTGTGTGGTGCCCCCCACCACCATATTCCACCTCGGTCATATCGCCGCGGAGCTTAGGCGAAGCCCTGCGCCGGTAGAGCATCATCATCGTCAGCACGCCGTCGTGCTGACGGAACTCATCCCCGACACTTTGCTGGATCGGAGTCCGGGGATCGTCATCGAGCTGAACATGTGCTGAACTCGGAGGTGCCGTACGTTCGGTACTTGGATCGGTCGGATCGTGAAGACGTACGACTACATCAACCGCGTTGTCATAACGCTTTAAACTTCGGTCTCACAGGGTGCGTGGACATACACTCTCCCCTCTCGTTGCTATGCCATCACCATGATCTTGCGTGTGCGTAGGAAATTTTTGAAATTACTACGTTCCCCAACAGCGCAGCCACGTGGCAACCCCCGATTGGCGCGGGCGCGGTGGCGGACGTGTCCGGTGGCGGCGGGAGGAAGAGGACTAGGGTTAGGGGGGGAATTTGATCGCGAATTTGGATGGGGAGGACATATTTATAGGTAGAGGGAGCTAGGAGAGTCCAAATGAGGTGTGGTTTTCGGCCACACGATCGTGATCGAACGACCGAGAGCATGGAGGGGAGTTTGGTGGGTTTTGGGCCACTTTGAAAGGGGTGTTGGGCTGCAAACAAAAGAGGCTTTTATGTTACCGGTTAACCGTTGGAGTATCAAACGACCTCCAAATGGCACGAAACTTGACAGGCGGTCTACCGGTGGTATCCCAAGGCCGCTTGACAAACCTCGGGCCATTCCGAGAAAGTTTAACACCCGCACACGAAAAGAGGTAAAAGGGGGCGCCGGGAGACATAGGAGTGCCGGATTGCAAAACGGACAACGGGGAAAATGCTCGGATGCATGAGACGAACACGTATGCAAAATGAAATGCACATGATGACATGATATGAAATGCAAATGATGACATGGAAAAATGCAACACGCAAGCAAATGACATGGCAACGACGGCGAATAACTGGCGGACACCTGGCGCATCGAATCCGGGGCGTTACAGCCCTTCCAAGGGTTACCCAAAGCGCAGGTTGCTACCCCGACTTGAGGAGGAAGCATTGAAACCTACATCACCAACGTATGATGCGACTGATCGGCCACCTCGTGGCCGAGACAGAGAGGCATTCTAGCCTGAAGCTCAGCACGCACCCCGTCGCCACTCAAAAAAAATACCAAGGCACGGGGCAACACGCAAGACCTGCGAGGTGTATTGGAAAACAAGGCAAAACATGCAAGATCGATCTACGGATCAAGGGGGCGCGCACCAGCACGTGACGATGATCATCACGACGGATACACTAAATGTAAATCCGGCCGAGCCGAAGACGGCAGACAATACTCATATGAACTGCGTCGCGATATAGCCCGGCACAGAGGCGCCGCACACCCCCTATGCTTTACTGATGAAGTGATGGATCACGAATTCTCAGAGGGTTTTAAACCCGTAAATATCGAATCGTATGATGGTACAACAAACCCCGCAGTATGGATTGAGGATTTCCTCCTCCACATCCACATGGCCCGCGGTGATGACCTACACGCCATCAAGTACCTCCCACTAAAACTCAAAGGACCAGCTCGGCATTGGTTGAATAGCTTGCCAGCAGAATCCGTCGGCAGTTGGGAGGATTTGGAAGAGGCATTCCTCGACAACTTCCAAGGCACTTATGTGCGACTACCAGACGCTGATGACTTAAGTCATATAATTCAGCAGCCAGGGGAATCAGCCAGGACATTCTGGACACGGTTTCTAACCAAGAAAAACCAAATTGTCGACTGCCCGGATGCAGAGGCCTTAGCGGCATTTAAGCATAACATCCGTGACGAATGGCTCGCCCGACACCTCGGCCAAGAAAAGCCAAAATCCATGGCAGCCCTCACGACACTCATGACCCGCTTTTGTGTGGGCGAAGATAGCTGGTTGGCTCGTAGTACCAATACAACAAGCAAACCTGACACATCAGAAGCCAGGGATGGCAACGGCAAACCACGACGCGACAAACATAAGCGCCGCAAATATGGTGAAAACGCCGAAAACACGGCAGTTAATGCCCGGTTCAGGGGCTCAAAGTCCGGTCAGCGGAATGGGCAACCCAAAAATAAAAATTCAGGTCCTTCCAGTCTGGACCGCATACTCGATCGCCAATGCCAAATTCATGGCACCCAGAAACACCAGCCACCCATGCCAACAGAGAATGCTGGGTCTTCAAACAAGCCGGCAGGGCAGGCGTCAGAGACAAAGGGGAGTCTCAAAGCGACAAAGATCCCAGACCACCGAACACAGGAGGGCAAAAGAAATTTCCCCCAGATATTCAATCGGTAAACGTGGTACATACCACCCAAATTACAAACTCGGACCGGATATCCATCCTTCGGGATGGTGCATCAACGGAACTTGTCGTCCGACAATATAAACTGGGGCCAGTTACCTTCAACCGCACGGATTGTCCGGTCAACGCCAGTCAGGGCAACCCAGCCGCACTAGTCCTGGACCCAATAATTTACGGGTTCCACCTCACTCGAGTCCTCATGGACGGCGGAAGCAGTCTAAATCTGCTCTACCAAGACGCAGTGCGCAAGATGGGCATTGGTCATTCAACGATCAAACCCACTAAAGCCACTTTCTGAGGTATCATACCAGGTGAGGAGGCTTGCTGTACAAGCTCAATTACCCTTGAGGTAGTCTTCGGACCACCAGAAAATCACCGTATCGAAGAGTTAGTCTTCGAAATCGTCCCCTTCCGCAGTAACTATCAAGCACTGCTCGGACGAACCGCATTCGCTCGGTTCAACGCGGTGCCACATTATGCCTACTGTAAGCTCAAGATGCCCGGTCCACGTGGCGTCATCACGGTTAATGGCAAGGCCGAACATTCCTTCGGGCCCAAAATACTCACCGCGGCCCTAGTAACAGAAACAACGAGCAGCACCTCGCAGCCGAACCTCGAGCGGACGTCCAGGCTTCCGGACACCGTCAGGGGACTCCGACCTACTTCATGGAAGGATAGCCCGGCCCGTCCAGGGCTCAACTAAACACTCCGGCGGTGGCCAGGACAGGCCGCACTCGACAGCTTAACCGCCCTGCGGCACATAAATATTTCTTACATTTCCCTCGCAGGTTCACCTTTGCGCCGACCAGGACGGATTACATGAAGGCAGCTAGAACGCGTAAGGGAATCCTTAGACATTCCCCACAATGACCATCCGATTATACTACGGGTCCGCACTCAGCCTCTTCCACCTGGTTTCAGCAGGTTCCGCAACCATATTCCTTTCTTTTATATATCACATTATTTGTACCTATACGCATAGACGTACCACCTAAATACAACATGTGGATTTATATGACGCTTATGTGCTGTTATTTCTTATTGAAATTATTTTGTCAAAGTGGCATCTGCACATAGCGATACGCCTTAAAATATGCCAGGGGCTACGTTTTACCCATAATACGGCAGTAAAGTTTGCCACCAGTGCAAATATAGGGAACAAAGCAGCATATTACATACACTGGCCGTCAAAATTGGCCACCAGTGCAAATAAACGCAGCAAAACAAGAGCATAACTGAAACAACGGAAGAGCTCAAGAAACGTTATCACAGGTATCCATCATGCTGGCAATAAGCTTAGCAAGCTTATTAGCTTTGTCCTGTTTGGCGCTAAAATCCTCCAACGCTTCTTTGTTGCACCAAAAAGTATGCATCTGAATGTTCGAGGGACTTCGCAGATCCTTCCGCTTCTTGTCGCAGCACAGACTGATCGATGTCTTTCAGCTTGTAGTTGAGACTCAAGAAACCGAACTGATTCAGACGGTGAGTTTGAATAGCTTGTGCATGCGGTAGTGGCGATGCTCAACACTAAACCAAGACAGGACTTTGGGGTTGTCTCGCTGTCTTCAAGATAGTCTTCCTTAGCTGTTTTATCAGCTTTGTTGGAGACCAACAAGGATGTGTCACTATCCTGAACCTTATCTGCATTACTTCCTTTACCATTGCTTAATAAGGCACTCTTCCCCAATATTCTGTCAGCATTCTAAAAGAAGAAACAAGCAAACACATAACAAGTTTGGCATGTACTAGTATATGAAACTCATTTCGGTGAACCAGTTCATTAGTAAGGTGGACAAGATTAAACTACCAAGTCTTCTATTGCCAAGTACTAGTACATAGTGTTTTCCAACTGAGATTAGTGAAAGAGTGGTACATAGTAGTCAGAAAGAGAGAGAGAGAAACAGAGAGAGCATGTGCGTGAGACACTCCGACACCCTGAGAGAGATTGTGAGCATGTGTGAAAGAGAAATGCCGATGCATATAAAGTGTGTGCACTTATGCGTTAGATAGAGAGATATATAACGCGTTTGTGAGAACGGGACGAGGCATAGTGCATCTACGTGTAAAAGGCGGTTCTACGCATTAAATTAAAATATAAATGGCATTATTATTTTTGGATGAGATCATGAATTTTGCAAAATTGCGTATGGACGAAAATCGGTCTATCAGACACCCATACTCTATTGAATTCTAGCATCTGTATGTGTTTATTTCATCTTATCGATCCATAGAGTGAGAGCGGTTTGAAATACAGGCAATGGATGCTTTTACAATTAATATATAAACATTAATTAGTGCACTCCATGTTGTTAGTGTGAAGCACTTTATACATTTGTCACTTGCATGGATACATTCCAAATTGCTAGCTACGAAATAAAATACAAGTCAAATTCAATATAAAGGGGGTTTCGGAGATTCGAATTCATAGGAAGTGCATTCATCTATTTGAACCCGAGATAATGGCATTTGTAAATCAGATGTAAAAGGGGGCATCAATCTTTGTTGTGAGTTTGAACATGCTATATATATTCATACGCATATCTAACTTTTTTTTGCAACCAAGGAGATTATATCTGGAACCATGCATAAACTGAGGTAAGTTGCATATTTTTTAATATATACTCGTGTACAATGTATATTCAAATGTACCCCCTCCATTCCAAAATAATCGCAGCTTTAGGATTTTCAAGAGTAAAGATTTGTGAAGTTTGACAAATCCTGAAAGTTCAATTCAAGAGAATCGAAAACATTAATGCTTCTGCTCCCAAATATTGAACGAACGCCAAATAGGCCTCTGGTCACCCGAAACCGCGCGAGACTAATGTTTTGGTGGTAGGAAATTACTGTCCTGACGCTGGCCCGTGTAGCGCTCTAATGGGTGCAGTGTTAGCAGTTGGAGACAGTAAACGTAGCTCTGCAGTTGATGATCTCAATTGCCACACACAACCATCCCTGGTGCTTGCTTTAACTTCGCGCTGTCAAATGTGGTTGCATGTTTCATATGGTGTCTAGCTTGTATTGCTTCCAATTTGGCTAAATTGCATCTGCTTACTTTACACATTATACCTTTGATAATGACATGCCTTCCTATTTTTGATACATACTACATATCTCTATTAACCATGTTTGTACATCAAACTAATGCTCTTTTGTATCCCTCGTCAATCACTTATGATGAGATAGTCACCCGGGTGGGTTACTGTGAGACACCCTACTCGTTTAAAGAGTGCAATGTCATCCTCCCCACATGATTCTCAAGAAACAGCAAGGCTAAATGAAGATAGTCAATGTAGCTCTCTAGTTGATCACCGCAATTCCCCCACACCACCATCGCAGGTGCTTGCTCTTACTTGGCAGTGTGATATGTGGTTGCATGTTGCATATGGTGTCTACCTTGTAATGCTTCTAATTAGGGTAAATTGCATCTGCTTAGTTAACACATTATACCTGTGAATATGACATGCCTTCCTGTTTTTGGTACATACTACGTCTTTCTATTAACCATGTTCTTACATCAAACTACTTTTCTTGTGTATCCCTCATCAATGCTCCTAATTTGTTAAATTGCATCTCCTTAGCTTACACATTATACATGTGAATATGACACGCCTTCCTGTTTTTGGTACATACTACATCTGCCTATCACACCATGTTCTTACATCAAACTACTGTTCTTGTGTATCCTGCGTCTATCGCTTATGATGAGATAGTCACGCGTGTGGGTTAATAGGAGACGCAATACTCTTATAAAGAATGCAATTTCATCCTCTCCACATGATTCTCAAGAAACAGCAAGCCTAAATGAAGATATTGAATGTTGCTATGTACCTGAAGACCGCACTTCCCCTACACCACCATCACAGGTGCTTGCTCCAACTTCGCAGTGTGATATGTGGTTGCATGTTGCATACGGTTTCTAGCTTGTAATGCTTCTAATTAGGGTAAATTGCATCTGCTTAGTTTACACACTATACCTGTGAATATGACATGCCTTCCTATTTTTGGTACACATTACATCTATGTGTTAACCTTGTTCTTACATGAAACTACCTCTCTTCTGTATCCTGCATCAATCACTTACTATGAGTCACCTTTATTCGTTGCATATTGCATATTATTTCTAGCCGGTTGCCATGTATTGCTTCTAATTTGGTCAAATACATTTGTTAGGGCACCCTTTTAATTTGGCAGAGTGATATTGGTTTCATCTTTCATATGGTTTCTAGCTTGCATCGATTCTAACAAGTTCAAGCACCTTGTGCTTAGTTTACACTTTATATATCATACATGTCAATATGTCACGCCGTCCTGTTTTTCATACATATTCCATCCTCCTATCATGCAGCTGCCTTACATGAAAGTAGTGTTCACAAGATCATGCATCAATAAGTTCGAAGAGCAAATTTTATTCCTTTTCTTGTGGGTTTGACTTGATAAGGCAAAATCAAGAAAGAGGAAGGAAAAAAGTAAGGAAGGCGATGATGGTGGTCCTCTGCTGACAACGTAAGCAGACATCATGCCGATTCTCCTTGTCTTGATAGTGCATTACAAGGTCCAAGTCTCCGCTCCCTACTCCACCATCCAAGGTGCTTGCTCTAACTTGGCAGTGTGATATCTGGTTGCATGTTGCATATGGTGTCTAGCTCGTATTGCTCCTAATTAGTGTAAACTGCATCTGCTTAGCTTACACATGATACATGTGAATATGACACGCTTTCCTGTTTTTGATACATACTATATCATCTATCACACCATGTTCTTACATGAAACTACTCTTCTTGTGTATCCTGCATCAGTCACTTATGATGGGACACCTTTAAGTTGGCAGTGTGATATTGGTTTGCGTCTTGAATATGATTTCTAGCATGTATTGCTTCTAGTTTGATGAACGCCACCTATGATGAGACAATTTTAACTTGGCAGAGTGATATTAATTGCACCTTCCATATGGTGTCTTGTAGTGTTTCTAATTTGTTGAAGTGCCTTCTGCTTAGTTACCACATCATAGGTGTGAATATGTCAAGCCGTCCATTTTTTCGTACATATTCCATCCTCATATCATGACTTTGCCTTTCATCAGAGTAGTGTTACAAGATATCATGCATGAATGAGTTCTGAAGAGCGAATGATATTCCTTTTTCTTGTCGGTACGACCTCACAATGCAAAATCAATAAAGCTGAAGGAAATTGGCAAGGCATTGGATGATGGCGGTCCTTCCGATCAACTGAAACGGGGGTTCTCTACAGATTCCACTCCGCCATCCTCCCAACAAGATTCGCAAGACAATGCAAGGCTAGACAGTCAACGTAGCTGTGTAGATGATGAGCACATCTCCCCTACTCCACCATCACAAGTGCTTGCTCTAACTTGGCACTATTATATGTGGTTGCATGTTGCGTATGATTTCTAACTTGTATTGCTTCTAACTTTGTTGAATTGCATCTGCTTACTTTACACATAATGCCTGTGAATATGACATGTGTTCCTGTTTCTACATCAGACTACTATTCTTGCATATCCCGCATCAGTCACTTATGATAAGGCACCTTTAAGTCGCCACTGTGATATTGGTTGTGTCTTGCATATGATTTCTAGCATGTCTTGCTTCTAGTTTGTTGAAGCATATACAGTTTGAACTTGGCGAGTGATATTGGTTGCATATTTCATATGGTGTCTAGCTTGTAGTGCTTCTAATTTGTTGAAATGCCTTCTACTTAGTTACCACATCATAGGTGTGAATATGTCACACCATCCTGTTTTTCATACTATTCCATCCTCGCATCATGTGTTTGCCTTTCATCCGAGTAGTGTTCACAAGATATCATGCATGAATGAGTTACGAAGAGCGAATTTTATTCCTTTTTCTTATCGGTTTGACTTCACAATGCAAAATCATTATAGCTGAAGGAAATTAGTCCGGCGATGGATGATGGTGGTCCTTGAACAACTCAAGCAGGGGTCTCTCTGATTCTACTCCGCCATTCTCCCAACAAGATTCGCAAGACAACACAAGGCTGGACAATCAACGTAGCTGTGTAGATGATGAGCACATCTCCCCTACTCCACCATCACAGGTGCTTGCTCTAACTTGACATTATTATATGTGGTTGCATGTTGCGTATGATGTCTAGCTTGTATTGCTTCTAACTTGAATTGCATCTGCTTACTTTACACATAATGCCGGTGAATATGACATGTGTTCCTGTTTCTAGAACATACGTGTACATGATGAGCACATCTCCCCTACTCCACCATCACAGGTGCTTGCTCTTACTTGGAACTGTTATACGTCGGTGCGTTTTCCGTATGATGTCTAGTTTGTATTGCTTCTGATTATGTAGAATTGCATCTGGGTAGCTTACAACTTATACCTGCAACGATCACTAACCCATACACTACAAAAAAATACAGTTCCGTGATGATACGTGTTTGTCACAGTAGGTCGCGTTTTTTGTCATGCATGTACATCCATGACAAATTTATGACAGAATCAAGATAACCATACCTGTGCTGTCGTAGAAGTGTTCCATGACATTACCAAAATTATCATCACGGAAGTGTCCACTTCCATGACGATAAATCGCGCGTCACATAAGTGCTTTCGTCAAGGGTGACCGACACGTGGCATCCACCGTAACGGAACACCGTTAAGCTATCGGGTCGGATTTGGATCGGATAACCCGTTAACAACCCCGACCAATGGGGATTTTCCACGTGTAAAATCATCATTGGCTGGAGGAAACACGTGCCGGCTCATCATTGGGACAGATGTCATCCACTCATTGGACGGAAGGCGCCTATGATACATCGACATGTGGCACGGCCCAACAGAGGCCCATTCCCGTGAAAAGGCCGGTCCATGTAAAGCCTGTTAACGGCCTGTTCGCATATAGCCCATTTACAACCCGCTAACCCAAGGCCCGTTACGCCCTATCCGAATTAGGCCCAGTAGCGTCATCTGGGCCACCCAATATGATTCCACCCGTTTTCGCCGGCCCATGTATGGCCCATGGCGTCTTCGGCCCATATGAGGCCCTATGTAACTCTTGGCCTATTAACGGCCCGTGGTGAAATCGGCCCGCAATGAACGATGTATTACTTTACACCCATTAACGGCCCATGGTGGCGGCCCGTAATGAACGATGTATCACTTTATACCCATTAAGGGCCCGTTATTCCGTTGGGCGTTTCAGCCCATGTTATCTTTTGGCCTTCTCGAGCCCATTTATTGTTGGGCTCATTTCCGGCGATTCGTTTACTTACGGCCCGTTCATGTCATTTTACGCTTATGGGCCAAATTCAGCCCGTGGTTCTGATCGGCCCGTTTGTGGTCCGTTAACACGTTGGGCCATTTTTATAGCGTCATGAAATACGGCCTATTAACGATGGCCCGTTATGGTCGGCCCATGAACGGACGATTCCAACTCTAGCCCGTTATGGTCGGCCCATGAAATACTGTTATAAACGCTACAGTAAAACAAGTCCAGAACTGAAACCACTTCAGAAGAGCTCAAGAAACAATATCCCGGGTACCCATAATGCTGGCAAGATGCTTAGCAAGCTTATTAACTTTCTCTTGTTTGGCGCTTAAATCCTCCGGCACTTGTTTGTTGCACCGAAAGTATGCATCTGAATTCTGCGGGGACTTCCTCGGTCCTTGACTTCTGTCGCATAACATCGATCGATGTCTTTCAACTTGAAGTTGAGACTCAAGAAGCCAAACTGATTCAGAAAGCGAGTTCAAGAAGTGGTGCCAAAGATGGTAACCATAACTTAACACTACATCAAGACAGGACTTTGGGGTTGTCTCGGTGTCCTCAATATAGTTTTTATCAGCTTTCTTGGAGACCAACAGGATGTCTCACTATCTTGAACCTTATCTGCATTACTTCCTTTACCATTGCATAACAGGTACTCTTCTCCAATATTTTATCCCGTTCTAAAGAGAAACAAACAAACACATCTCGGGTTTACAATGTAGTATATGAAACTCATTTTGGTAAACTAGTTCAGTAGTAAGGTGGACAGGATAACAACATGAAACAAACATATATCTATGTAGTATGGTCCTGTATGGTCTATATCATTCTAGTTTATGTTGCCAAATCAAGATAGATACAGTTCGAATCATATCTATTTAAGACAAAGCAGCATAGACAGAATATGTGTGGGAAACTACACAACAATAACAACACTTGTAATGTGCATGGCATGAGAACATAACTGTTTATTCAATTGAAACTGAAATCAACATAGAGCAAGTTACAACAGCAAACAACCAAACACGTTGAAGAAACAGGTTTAAAGCATACCTGTTGCGCCATTGGACACTACTAGGGAAAAGCCTATACACAGAAAGTTACTAGTAGCGAGGCGAGGGTTAAAAACCCTCGCCATCGCTACCTCGCTATTGCTACTTACTTACCATGGCGCAGGTTTTAAACCTCGCTACTACTAAGTTGATAGCGATGGCGGGTTTTAACCTCGCTACTACTAAGCGGTCTCTACCGTGCCCCCCGGGACATGCCATAGTAGTAGCGCGGGTTTTTAAAACCTCTCTACTACTAAGTATGATAGCAGTAGCGTTGGGTTTTAGCCCTCGCTACTACTAAGTGGTGCCATAGTAGTAGCGAGGGGGTAAAAAACCGCGCTACTACTAAAGGTCCCATTTTCAAACTCTACACCCCCCCATGGATCGCCTTTTCAGTTTAAAAATAAATAAAAGAAAATGATGAAAATGTCAAAAAATAAAAGAAAATAAGTTTCCCATGTGATATGTGGTCTAGTTGTTGGGAAAATTTGCAAATATGAATTTCGACTTTATTTGCAAAATCTCTCGAGCATTTGTAAAAATGGGCATAACTTTTGCATACTAACTCGGATGAAAAAGTTTTTTATATGAAAAATCATCTACTCGAAAAGTTACATCCAAATTTAACTGGGGGAACCCTGTTAAACATTTTCAAAATCCTCAAAAACCAAACAGAAAAAAAGTTACGGGGCTTTTAAGATCTAGAGTGGAAAAAATCGAAAAGATTTCAAACTGTGTGGTCAAACTATGGTCAAAACAATGGTCAAACTAATTATTCTAGAATATTAGTGTTACCAAATAATTATTTTAGTTTTTTTGAATTTTGGTCAAATCTGGTCAAACTATGGCCAAACTGTGGTCAAACTAATTATTCAAGAAATATTAGTGTTACTAATTTTTTAGAACAATGGTTTCAAACTCAAATAGTGAAATGTGTGACTTCATGCTCAAGCTAAATTCCTGAGGTTAATAGGATTGACATCTTACTATTGTCGGAAAACAACAAGTGCGAGACTTGGAAGCGAGGGGAATAGAACCCGGAAGTTAAGCGTGCTCAGCCGGAGTAGTGAGAGGATGGGTGATCGTCAAGGAAGTTAGATGATTTGGAATGATGAGGGTGATTAGAGATTAAATTGAGCAGCGATGAGGGGTGATTAGAGATTTGAGGTTAAAATAATTCAGAAATTTGAAAATTAGGGAAAAAATCAAAATATTTTTTCGAAAAAATTCAAAAAAAAAAACCATATTTGGTAGTAGTAGCGGGTTTTTACCCACGCTACTACTAAGGGCGTAGTAGTAGCGGGTGGCACCAGCCATCTGCTATACGTTAAAGCTATGGCGCCTTATTAATAGCGCCGCCCCCAGCGCTACTAATAGGCCCAAAACCCGCGCTGCTGCTAGGCTTTTCCCTAGTAGTGGGAGTTTCAGTTGCATCCTTCAAATTTGAAATTGGTTGGTATCAGTAAATATAGTGATGCAAGAGCAAAGTAGTATGAACCATAGCTACGGAACCTGACCTGAGAACAATTCTTCTTCTGCTTTAAGCGTTGACTTCGGGTTTGGAGTGGTGGTCCTCGTGATTTGGGCACTGCAGTTGCCTTACTAACGGCTCGTGTTTGGGTGCTCTGTGGTGGAGACGGTGCTGTGTCAATGGGAACTGGGTGTCTATCTGCTGGGGTTGGGGTTAGAAGGGGTGTAGCTGGTTCTCTGTCCAACTGGGTAGGGGTACAATCTGCATGAGTGTGGGTTATGTGTGGGGCTGATTCTTGGGCAAGTACAACCGTGGTTCTATCTGCATCGACAGGTAGCACGATCTTTTCTGAAGACTGAGTTTTTACTACCACAGATACTGCCATCACTCCCTCCAATTGAAATGGCTGATAAACAAGAAAAGTAATTGAATGTACAGACATTGTAAGATAGACAGGTGCAATGGATAGTAGGGAAGAAAACAGGGCATGAAATAATTCACATTTATGTTGTCTAAGCAAACAGAATAGCAGGACATAATTTCACATATATGATGGCTAATTAAATAGGATAGCATGACACAATTTCACATGTATGATGGCTAACTAAACAAGATAGAATGACATACTTCAAAATATGATGACTATGTAAACAGGATGACATGATATAACTATACGATGTGTCTATTAAAGTGGTTGGCATGCCATAAATCACAAACATGCCGTCGATGGAAACATGATGGCATGATATAATTCACGGATAGAATGGCATAATTTAAAATATGATGACTATGTAAACTAGATGAGATGATATAACTATATTATGTCTTTAGAAAATGGGTTGGCATGCCATAATTCAGATGCATGCTGTCTATGTAAACATCATGGCATGACATAATTCAAATATATGATTTATATACTAAGGAAGTGAGCAGAGGGCAATTGCATGTATGATGTGTCAACTAAGGAGATGGCATTCAATATTGTGTATATGATGTAAAAACTAAGCATTGCAATACAACATATGCATTATATGAGTAATATAACCCTGCCAAGTTTGAGCATACACCTCAGGGGGATAATAGGACTGGTCATCGCCTCTGAATCCTCCTCTCAAGAGCTATCTGTAACCAGCAAGATATCTGTTTCAGCGGTAGCATTGTCTCTCTCAAGACCTTGTTTTCACTCAGATTTCTCCATCACCAATTCAAATGGCTGATGCACAGGAAGAGCAGTTGAATATACAAACATTGTCGACAAAAGCAATGAGAAATACAAAAAGGACGGCATGATATAATTCACATATATGGCGCTTGCCTAAATAGCATGGCATTGCATAATTCACATACATAATGCCTTGCAACAAGATAACATTGCATAATTCACATATATAATGTCTTGCAACAAGATGGCATTGCATAATTCACATATATGGTAATTAGACACTAAACAGGTGGCATTCACACAAAGCATGTCTAAACTAAGCAAATGACATAGCAATGCAAGATACCATACATACGATATGAGTAACATAACCCTGCCAAGTTAGCGCATGCACCTCGGGGAAATATGACTGGTCATCTGTCTCTGAATCCTCCTCGAGGAGCTATCGGTAACCAACAAGACATGCGCTTCATCGAGATAGCATTATGCGCTCTGAAGACCTTGTTTCCACTCCAGATTTTTCCATGACCGTGCGAATGGATGATACAGGAAGAGTAATTGAATGTACTAAAATTGTTGACAAATTTAACACATAATAAAAAATTGATGGCATGATATAATTCACATATAAGATGACTGGCTAACCAGGTGGCATTGCAAAATTCACATATATGATGCCCAGGCTAGACAAGATGGCATTGCATGATTCACATATATGATAAAGAAACTAAGCAGATGGCATTGACACAAAGCATGTCTAAACTAAGCAGATGACATCTTTAATGTATCTGATAAGCAATGCAAGGCACCATATGCATGATATTACCAACATCAAGATGCCAAGTTAGAGTGAAGATCTCATGGGGTAAATAGGAGTGGTCTTCTCATACGAATCCCCCTCGAACAGTTATCTTCCTCTTGATTACGATCCGAAATGGGTGGAGGGGGCTGCCTTTAGCCCACCATGGAACAGCGTCTGCATGAAATTTTATTGCCACGCAAGGCTCGTCTCTTTGCTCTACATGATCAGTTCCATTGTGTACAATAAGCGGCATGCATAGGAATAAAACATAGTGAGATTATGTAAGGAGTGCATGCAAAATCCAGAGTGATGGTAGCAAACTGTGGATAGACCCAAAACCAATGATAGCGGGCGGATAATAGCTTTAGTTAAAAATACAGATAATGGCTCCTTTAATGTTTGTTTGCACCCAACATGAAACTCATAGTAGACACCGGAGATTAACGGATAGTAGACAGATAGTACTGATTGCTGCCCCAATATGTACCCCACAACCATTTAAAAACTCAAGTTTCACATTAGTTTGGACTGACTCGAGTCTAATAGGTGAACACGACGATAATGTAGCATGTCATCATATTAAGCGGCGCAAGCGTAGCGGAACACGGAAGAGTGTGACCTCTCTTGCGGACCGTGTAGTCCTCAAGGTCATCTGCTCGATTGATGATGGTAATGCAGTTATCGTGGCTGCGGCGGCGGGGGAAGAAGATCGAGGCGGCGAAAGACAGTCTGGAGAGAGGATCCTGCTATGGTGAACCCTTCCGTCGTTGGAGCAGTGAGCTGGGGTGGAACACAACGCTGCAGGAGCAGGACAAACCACACAAGGTTTTCTTTGACACATATCTGTAATAGAAGTAATTGAGTAAGGGCTTGTTTGAATTTGAGGATTCTAACAATGCAGGGATAGGAAATAGACAGGAATAGGATAGGAATGCACGTGCAAAATGAGAATTTAAAAACACAGATTTACGCCAATCTGGGTGTTTGATTCACAACAATTGGAAGATCACAGGATGCAAAAAAGCATGGTGAGATTAAGTCAAACCACAAGAAAATGTACGGTTATAATGCTATTATGCTACTATCTCTTAGTCTTGTGCTTGATGAATAGGAATATGAAAAGGAGGAGAAGTGGAAATTAGAATTCCTACGGTTTTTCTTTCAAGGAGACACTAAAGGAACAAATCCTATAGTTTTCCTTTGCTCCATTCCTTTGCACCAAATTCATGAAAAGTAGTACCATAGGAAACTTTCCAATTCCTATGTTTTTCATTCACTTTTCCTTTCAAGCACCGGCGATTCTAGTAGGCAGGCTTGAGCAAGGAAAATCCTACACTAAAAAATGTTTTGTGCTACTTCTATTACTTTGGACCCGAGCCCTTTGCCATACTAGCTCAACTCCCGGCCCATCGACAAATGCACAGCTCAAGCGGGCAGAGATAAATAATGATGGCGTTCAAGAGAGTCCATCACGGATAGCTAAGTTGCACGGTACCTCACTTGCTTGTCATATAGTAGGATAAAATAATCGTATTTCCGTTACTACGAGTGCTTAGTGGACAATATATATAACATGTAGAGTAAAAAGAGATGCAACAAGTGTACAACCTCTTTGGCGAAGCCATGTCGATCTCAGCGTGATTGGGTTGGCGGTGAGGATGCTCCGCTGACTTTGCTGTTGGAGGAGGAAGAAGATCTTAGCCGTCTTGAGATGGAGCCAGTACTGCTCCGCTGTGATGGAAGGTTTAAATCGTTGGAGCAGCTCCGTGAGTTGTACGATGCCGAGGCTGAAGCAGGACAAGAGAGACAACGAACAACGTTAACCTGAGTGGAATTCTAATAGCATCTCCAATACATGACGTAAAATACATAACCACAAAGTGCTAGATGTAAAATACATCAGCCGCTCATCTCTGAACTTAATTGTCGAAACAGAACTTAACTGTCGAAACTGAACTTAACTGTCGAAACTGAACCTAACTGTCGAAACTGAATTTTGTTGTCGAAACTGAATTTTCTTTGTCGGCCGAACGCACTAGCAAGGTGAGGCTACACGTCGGTCGATCGACTTTTCATCTCTGGTCAGTCTATTTTGCAGCCATTGGATCACGAAATCAAGGGCTGCGGTTCATCTTCAACCTCCACCCCGAGCCGCCACCACCACCGGCCAAACAGCAGCCCCGCCGCCAGCGGCGGGCGGTGCGCCGCCCGCCGCCCAAAACACTACCCACTACCGGTCCGCCGCCGCCCGCCATCCTCTAGCCCCCCGTGCGAGCTTTTTCTCCGTGATCCCCACGCCATCGCCCGCCACCGCCGCGACCACCGCCCCATCCTGAACCCTAAGATAGATAGTGGGGTACCTCTCCGTGAGCCCCCCCTCCCGCTGCGGCTGGTTCTTCCTTCACCTCGTGAGCCCACCCCTTGAAAATCGGTGACCCAAATGTCGATTCACCGATGAAGTGTAGCCAAATCGGAGCAGCATCGCAAGCAAGAGCAAGAGCGAGAGCAGCAGCACGAGCAAGAGCAATAGCAAGAGCAGACCAGGCAGGGGACCGAGAGCAAGAGCAGCTCCTACTGATGTGGACGTCGCCGCCGAGGGAGCGACGCTGTGGAGGAAGTGGCCGACGACGCCGCCGTGGATGGAGCCGCGTCGTGTCGGCTCGGGACCGAGCGCCGGCAGTACCATGAGATCGAATCAAGAAGAAAATGCGGCGATTAGTGTACAACCTCTTTGGTGGCGCCAATTAGGCGCAGCTTCATCCGAGGAAGCGGTGATGATGATGCTCTTCGGTGGTGCGGTGAAGGCGGCGGTGTGGGAATGGAGGTGGCGCGAAAGACGAGGGGAACGTCGGGCAGCTCCTTGGAGGTGGAGGGCGGGGTGGCTGAACCGCGGGACGATGAGATCAGCGACGGATCCTCATCGATGCGGTGGATGAGGGCGTCGAGGTGTTGCTGTGGACGGCGTCGTCGGGGAAGAGGCTCCGCTGGGTGGCGGACGGAGCAGGGTGTGGGGTTTAAATCCACGGGTTTTCGCGGCCTCGGTGTACGAATGGGTGGGCGGATGGGATGGCGGTGGGGAACCATGGCTTAGAGACGCGCTTGTCCGAAATGTGGGGTAAGTTATGAAAGTACCCCCACCGATTTGAGGCGGTTCTTTCGGTTCAGGGTACCACGGGCATTTCACGTGTCGGGATTTCACAGGAGGTGGGAGTTTTCGCGTTGTAATTTCGGAATAGCAAGGCGCGGGTTGAGATGGAGGAGTTGTCGAGCACAACGAGACAAAGATATATCTTAAATATTTCGGGCTAACAAAGCGCGGGTTGAAGAGGAGGAGTTTAGCAGACGATGAGAGAGAGAGCTAGCTTCAATTTTCGGCATAACAAAGTAGCGACTTGAAATTTCGGAAGAACAAGCTTAACGTGTACCCAAAAAAGACAATTTGCACCTCAACACGCACAACACACACACAAACACCATTTAGACTAGAGTAAGGTACCGTGCATTGCACGCATGAGATTTGGCAACAAATTATGAATAAATACCACATTATAGCATGCAAGCTTTGAGTCATATATGCATGATGTAGATGTTCGTTTAATTCTTATAGTTCATTTCATTCAAAATCATCTAGTTTTTATAAGAAAGCTAATCTATTTTAAGATTCATGGAATTGTGCGTTGTAAGACATAAAGTAAAAACAAATATTGGCAAATCATGTAGAAAAACATTTGGGCAATTCTGATACGGAAGATTCTAGAACAAATAAGAAGTGCTTGTGTTTTGATGTTTGTGCATTACGCTTAAGTTCAACCATCGAGTCTTCAAGATTATACATGTGGCGAAATCTGGTGGAATCTAGATGATATCCAACGGCCAATAGTGCTCAAATTTGCACATCATCTCCAATTAGAATAGTGTGTCCATGCACGGATGCGACGTGGGCAAATGATGTCTGCCATCGGTATCTCAAATTCAAATCAGTCCGACCTTGTTCAATGTGTATAAATTACAACATGCTCGTTTCCAAACCACACTGCGCAGATCTCCGTTATATTCATGCATGCATGGGTTTCAAACATCAGGATCTCTTATTCAAATATTTGAATTCAACTTTACATTGATTATGACCTCACCTATTCTTTTACACCCACACAGTAGTCTTCTCTTTATAATTGTACCACTAACTTTCTCTCGTGCATGCATGCACACACACTACCAGTCGGCATTATAAATCGCACGCATGCAATCTTTTTCTTCAGGTCGGTCTCCCATGAAGGCACACACCCACACACATCCCCCTCTCCATCATACCGGGCATTCTTTATCTCTCACGCGTGCATGCGCAACGATCGATGTTCCTCTATGTATGTGTGTATATAGCTAGGTCTTTCATAGTTTTCCACACAAACCGATCAATCGATATATCCAGTGAGGTCTCACCCTCTTTCCCACGTCCACATGGATCAATCTATACCTCTCCCACGTCCACATCGATCAATCTATACCTCTCTATATAGGATTAACATAAATAGCTAATACACCCACATTAATTATATATCCAACGTCCCTCTCTCATCATCCATGCCTTCCGCTTCATCTCTCAGACGCGTGCACAATGGCAAAGACATGAGGCAGTAAGGGCCCTGCCCCCCCCCCTAACATCACTATATATCGAGGCTAATATGAATGTGATCATTAGACAATTGTTGCTAAAAAAGGTTTAATTTCATGAATTGACCCTCCTCGTAAAGGATTAGCAATGCTTGGCCCTCTAGCTCATTTATTTTTCATGGCTCCGCCACTGCATGCAATAGCGCACGTGTTCGCCCCCTCTCTCTAATATCGATCTCGCACTTGTGCATTCCTTCATAGTCTTCCTCCACTCGGCCCCTCGCACCATCTTCTAGCCCCCCACCGGATTTTGCCACATGTACAATCTAGCAGACTCCATGGTTGAAATTAAGCATAATGCACAAACCTCAAAACAACAGTGGTTCTCTTTTGTTCTAGAATATTTCGTATCATAACTGCCCAAACTTTTTTTCTAGTTGAATTGCCATTATTTGTTTTTACTTTATGCTTTACAACGCACAATTCCATGAATCATAAAATAGATTAAGGGCTTCTTTGATTCAAAGGATTCTCAAAGGAATTTTGGAGGATTCTAATCATTAGGAATTTTTCCTATCTTGGTTGTTTGATTCGTAGGATTGTAAACCATAGGAATTTTTCCATATGATTCATTTGCACTAGATTTCATAGGAAACATCCCATCCACTCAAACCTCTTTGAAAGAATTCTGCGTTTTTCTATGCACAATCAAACACTCGTACAATCCTGTAGGATTCAAGGCGACATTCCACTATAATCCCATGTTTTTCCTATTCACGCGTTCTTAGGTTTTTATAAAAACTAATTTGATTTTGAATGAGATGAACTATAAGAATTAAGCGAAGGGCTACATCACGCATATATGACTCGAGCTTACATGCTATAGTGTGGTATTTATTCATAATTTGGTTGCAAAATCTGATGCGTGCAATGCACGTGTACATTACTAGTACTTGAGTATGTGCAAAACACGTAAATTAGAATACCAATGGCACGCTACACAGTGTCTCTCTTACAGTTCATGAAGCCACGTGGCACATGTGGAGGCGTTGTCGCGACCTCCTTGCGTGGATTGATCACGATGACGTGCTGCGGTTCGGAAGAATGTACTCGTCCTCCACGAGCCATCTTGGCGGTACATGCACGGCGAAGATGTGCACGCACGCCACGCACGCACTCATTCCCTTGCACGCTGCAGGCGGTACACGGGTGGGCGCAATTTTGTACCAAGATCCACCCGATGTGATAATTTGACGCGTGTAAAGTCGTTCACTTCATTGATGGTCAATTAATACAGCGCATGCAAATTGAGTGGACGTGAGGGCGGAAGAAAGATATTATTACTCCACTGCGCGCATGCGAGTAGTTAAATCGTGGGTTGCTAGTAGTACTTCCATTGGTCTCCTTCATATTTTGTGCCAATTTTTGACAGTGTAGTACTTGAAATTTATGTTCCGCTAAACTCACCGGGAGCCGTTTCGGGCCTCGAAACCAAAACCATCAATTAATCTTTACCTTTGTCCCATCATATTCGAAAGCCTGCTCACACCTACTAGTACGTACCAAACCTGAACGTGTTCCCACTATGCAGGTATTAGTACTACTAGTGCTAGTACTTAGGTTATAAAAAGGGGAACTACCTAACCGAAAATTACTCTACCTTTCCTCCTCATAAGTGCTTCTTCTTCGTCCGCCGTTGCCATGGCCGGTGAGCAGAGCTCTAGGTCGAGAACTACTCGTAACAAGGGAGCGGCAACCAAGGCTGCGGAAAAGAAGAGGGCTCGCCGCCACACAGAGACCTCGAAAGATCTCTCACGGGCAAGCGATGGCTCCCAGGAGCGCCCTAGCCGTGGAGGCGAACATGCCGAGCCGGCGGAGCTGGAGTCGTTATCCCTCTACGGCATGCCCGATCAGCTCAATAAGCACCTCAATAAGCAGAAGGAGTTCATCCAAGGCTTGATGGAGTTGCTGAAGGAGAGCCTCGATGACATGCCCGCTGAGCTCAATCAGCAGGGGGAGTTGACCGCCGGCTTGGTGATGCTGTTGAAGAAGAGCATTGCCTCGGAGAAGAAGGCGACCGGCGAAATCCTGCGACTTCAGGAGGACAAGGCGAAGCTCTGCCACGAGATCGACCTGTTGAAGGAGAAGAACGCCGGCTGGAAGAAGCTGCATGAGAATAGTAGTTCCTCGATGAAGATGCTGCAGGCCCTCGTCATGGAATAGAAGGAGGAGTTGGCGAAGCTCCGCATCAAGCACCCGGCTCTTTGTCAAAATGCGTAATGCGTCCGTGGAGCAGATGATGAAGGCTCGCGTCGAGAAATCCCGTCATGGACAGAATGAAGAAGATGGCGGAGGAGGCGCGCAAGGAGATGGAGGTCGTGGAGGCGATGAAGAAGCGATTCACGACTCATGCGAATTAGATCATTTGGGGTGATAAACTTCCTTCTTCTTTTGTTGCTGTGTTTCATCTTTTGCTTCGGGTGTTCCGCCGCACGTGTCACGTTCTCTGCGAGGCATGAATAGAACAATGGTTTTTGTTTTTTGAGGGAATGAATAGAATAATGCTAGTAACAATGAGATGACTAGCAAATTAGATCATTTTTTATCGCCATATGGCACTAGGCTGCCGTGTTTCGTGCTCCTCCGTCACAGTACTACTCCAGTGGAAAACTTGAGTTTACTGCACGGTTCTTTGCTCCTCCTCGATCAGGTCGTCGGCGCATTTATATGAGCAGTCAAATCACAAGGCCCCGCCTTCCAGCAGTAATGAGCCGTCAAATCACAAAGGCCCTCGCCTCTCGTGAAACCGACCAAGCTAGATTGCCCCGCCCTCTAACCTTTTAAAAAATGTATACTTTTGTACAACAGTAGTATCGATGGATTGCGCCATGGAGCAAAACTTGAAATTAAAAAAAAGGTGACATATAGAGAGCGCTCGTCGCCAAATTATGCATATAGTACTATTAAAAAGGCTAGTCACAATAATGGTGTCGGCACAACCCACCCTCAAATAAAACTAAGCACCACAGAATTCTTTGACAAAACTAAGGACCCTGAAATTCTTTGACAACTAAGGCCCTGTTTGGTACATAAGTCCTAGAACTTTTTAGTCCCAACTTATAAGTCCCAAGTCCTAAAAGTCCATACTGTTTGGTTCACAGGACTTATAAGTCCCTATAAACCATATTACAACTATAAGTCCCTATAAGACTCTCCTTTAGAGTCTTATTTCATAAGTCCCAAATGCCCACTTTTAAGTCCCTATAAGTCCCTCCCGTTTGGTTTAGATGGGACTTATAGGACTTTTTAAGTCCCTAAACCAATAAGTCCTGAAACAAACACCCTCTAAACTGCTGGCTATATGATGTTGGCCATATATATTATGCGTATATAATGTGAATAGGCAGTGGTAGTACTATACCAACTAAAAGATGAAATGTAAGAAATACTAGTATGTACTTCTTGAAGAGTTAAAGTAACAAGAAGAAACATAACATAGTTCTGCTGGGGCTCAAAGACAACACACCCTCAAATTAAATTAAGCACACCTGAAATTAAACTTTGCAACTATTCCGGTGAACACTGCATTAGAACCACCATGAGCAACGACACATACCTTACTCGGAGTCCTCGTCCACGTCCTCGACTTCGTCCTTGTCCCTCTTCCTCTTGGCGATACTTCTTTGCTTGAACCGCCAACTTGGCTGTTGCTCTTCATCCAACCCTTGTAGATATTGAAACAAAGGTAGCCATCCATTGCAGCGTAGTGGATGTGGTCTATATCTAGTACATTCGCTGCCATGCATGACGATGAAAGCGTGTAATGAGGTTTCTCCAGTTTACCATACGAAGGATGAACGATGGCTCCTGCCAGGGTCAGCATTGAAGGCTGACGAGAGGACACCAGCCGATTCTTTTGGAGGTCGAAGGTGTTGCCTACAACGAGGCCTATCCGACGAAGACTTCTTTATCGTTACCAAAGTCTCTGATACGAATTTGATTAGGTTGCTCTCGAGGAAGTCCTTAAAATCCTGGCACTCAATGTTGGCATGGCATATGTGGTAGACCAAGCATAAGTCATGCACGCAAACCTGGATGACGGCGGGCTTCTTCCTCTCTTCGTCCTTTAGATCCTTCTCTCGTCCCATGACTGTGGTGTACTCAACATCTAGCCCGGCGACCCACTCATCATCTGAGTCTTCGAACATGCGTCTGAAGCGAGAAATGCATCCTTTCACCGTCGCGGAAGAACGGGTGTAGATGACGTCGAACTCATCACCGGTGATGGTTCTAACCTTTTACTCACCACCGATCGGGGAGATTTGGGACGCCATGGATTTGGGAGGAGGGTTAGGATTAGTGGAACTGCCATAATGTGAATGGACGGGACGACTAGGAGCGAACCGCCGTAGTATCAAAGGACGTGCGGGGATGAGTAGGAGCGAATTGCCAGCGTGCGAACGGCAGGGTAGTGGCTTTCCATTCTCCCATGATCACGGGCTTCCGAGAGCCCTTGGATCGGAGATCGAGCGGTTGCATGGCGTGATTCTAGACCAATGGGTGAATATCCTATCACGGAGGTTATTCGCAAATTTTCAGCAACTTAGCATGCGACCGTTTGATCTCAGATCCAAGGGCTGCCAGCAGCCCGTATTATGGTCGCGCCTACCACGACCGTCGCGTCACTCGCGCAGTCGCGCCCTTGGAGATTTAACACGATGCGTTAGGCTATTTGATGTTGGCATGTCATACATAGTCATCACTTAGTCACTCATACTACAACAAGGTTGGCTATAAGGTTGGCTATAAGTGTATTTTTTTACTCCTCTCTATCTCTTTCTTCGTACTCCCTCCGTCCCATAATATAAGAACGTTTTTGACACTAGTGTAGTGCCAAAACGTTCTTATATTATGGGACATGTTCAGTACTAGTATTATTGCATTTGCCAAGGAGTGACCTCTTCCAATGAAATGGTGTTGCTAAGTTTGCTTCATTTAATTAGCTATAGACTCAAAATTATCTTTTCACTAGGTACATGCGCTTAGCACCATTTCTTCCTTGGGTCACCAAACTAGTCTTTCTCTTCTTGATTAACTTGCCACATCAGACTTTATGCCTATGTGGCAAGCTTAAGCACCTATAGGAGCAAGTAAGGTGCCCGTCCGTTGCACGGAAGAGTGAAATGCATTGATCGGGGTGTTGTTTATTTTGACAAAGGATGTGGGGGTCATCTCATGTGTAACAGGTATCGATAGGTTTCTTCGGATATTATTTCATCTCTAGAGCTTAGAAACATCCGGGTGAAATAGATAAAAAAGTATCTTTTGCAAAAAAAAGCGTTCAATTGTTCAACCTGCATCCAAAACTTGTGAAGAAATAACTCTTATTGTGCTTTGCGGGAAATGGTTCATCATAAGTCTTTCACCGGTACTATAGTAAAAATTCATACATGGAATATTCTAGACTAAACCATAAATGGATACACTTTTATTCATGCGCGATACTCCAATAGAGCAAGATCATGCATGGAAGTCTCCACATGCTTAGACAGCGGATTACATTGAGCGAAGACTAATGATCAACATTTAACTTAGTAATGCATATGTCCAGGTGAACCTCCTTGGAGTCACCATGCACATTGTTGGGGGTCAAATAATACCATGCGTCTTCCATGTCCACATCAGCGGGAAGGTCCCAGCTCAGCAGAGTCCAAGTCAGCTTGACGTAGCCAGTGTCGCCGCCCACGTACCTCCGAGGGGTAGTAATAGTGAGCACGCACCCGTACATCGGCCTCGTGTCAGTGTCATCGTTAGCGGCGTAGCCCCTGACGCACACTACAGAGATGTGGCGGTGGCCTGCGCGGGCCTCGCCAGTGGCCACGATCAAGAGGAAGACGCTGCCGTCCTCCTCCGAGACTAGCAGGCGGCGCTGATCCTCCATCGACTCCGGCACGGTGAATGGATAGCACGTCTCGTAATTGATGTTCTTCGCCAAGGGCCAGTAGTGATCGCCACACGCCTGCGTCAGGTGATGCACGATGTCCACCGGCGAGCCCCAAAACGGCACCGGGCACTCATAGCAGTAGACGAAGGGCTCCTTGGAGGCATCGACCAGGCCGTCCATGAAACGGGAGTGGCTGTAGGGGACGTTCCGCCAGTTGAATATATGAGCAAGTTACTACGAGTTTTACTACAAAATAAATCATGACGGCTATAACAGAGATTAAACTAATCATGCGGACTAGCATAGTAGATGAACAGATCGAGTCTAGGACACAGACTAGAAACATGATTTCTACCACGATTTCGAACAGAAAGGACAGAAACACATACGGTGCAACGGGAGCAGCACCATTGGCGTTGAGGTTGTCGGCCATGTCGTTGAGGAAGAGGTTGCCGAGGTCGGGGAAGAAGTCGTCGTCGGTGAAGTCGTGGCTGCTAGCAGTCGCGAGAGTGCGCTCCCCAAATGTCAACAGCCCCCACCGAATGGAGCGCAGGAGGGAGTGGCTTTAGGGGACGTTGCGGCCGCCGAATGGAGCGCAGGAGTAGCCCATGAAGCAGTAGACGATGCTCCTCCCTAGTCTCTATTCTTATCTCTATCTCTACTACTCTTCTTTGTTTTTTTATAATATACTAGTTGTAGTTGTCAAATGGAATAGTACTGCGCTGTCCACTGCATGCCCGGCTGAACACGCCTCCTCGCCTCCATTAAACCCGCATGCAAACCGAGAAACCTACTCCGGCCCGCGGGAGGAAATTTGCCGGTTGCCACGGGAGGGTTATTCTGCAAATTTTCAGCAACTTAGCATGCGACCGTTTGATCTCAGATCCAAGGGCTGCCAGCACCCCGTATCATGGTCGCACCTACCACGACCGTAGCGTCGCACGCGTGGTCGCGCCCTTGGAGATTTAACATGGTGCGTTAGGCTATCTGATGTTGGCATGTCATACATAGTCATCACTTAGTCACTCGTACTACAACAAGGTTAGCTATAAGGTTAGTCATCACTTAGGAGAAAATTTTACTCTCTTCAACAAGGAGATAATGGCAAGTCAAATCACGGGGCCCCACCTGTCCAGCAGTAACTCGTTGTCAAATCACACAACCCTACGTTTGCAGCAGCCTACTCCCTCGTCTTCTCGTGTCTCTGTCGAACCGACTAGGCGGAACTGTCCCGCCGCCTACCGGGCAGGAAAAGCCCCGCCCTCGACTCTTAAATAGTATACAGTATACTAATTTTGTATCCATGGATTGCGCCCGCGCCATGGAGCAAAGCGTCTACAAAACGGCGGCACACATGTACGGAGTATACAACACACCCGTCGCGTTCGCTTCGCACCCCATACGGTTGGTCGGTCTGGCACGCTGCTCTCTGAATGGAACGCGCGTCATATTGCGTTCGCTCACACATGTGGGACGGCGATTGAGAACCGACCATAGGCACACTCCCCGGCCCCACAAGTCGGGTGACTTAATAGAAGAGGGAGACGAGCGATAGTACTAGAGAAGTGTTGTATTACGTTGGTGCCTGGACAATCCCTGCAAGACACGGAAGATCAGTTCGTCCATGCATGTGACCAGACTCCAGCAGACACGCCTGGATTGTCTATCGTCTACATATCGTGCAGGCTCTGTTGTACATGGTTGTAGTTGTGGTGAGAAATCTAAAAAGGTTTCTTGTCATCTCGCAAAATTATGTGTCATGTGCTTCGATCACTGCGAGGGTTAAACAACGACAACTGAGTTGGGCTAGTCATTGGGGCACATGCACGAACAGTGACTACTCGGCTGCCATCTAGGTCAAGCCGGCTATGTTAATTAGGACATCTATCGACGGACCCCTTTTCTCTGAGTTTATCTTTAATTTGAGCTTTGTTCCTCGTCTAGTTTGTCCGTCGAGATTCATGTTGTCTCCTTTGGGCGGTGAGGTTATGATTTCTTGTCATGTGGCATTTTTACGTGTTATATGTTATAATCCGGCGCTTGATTAAAATGACGACAACTGCGCCTCCGGCCCCGCGTGCATGAAGACTTCTCGACAGTCATTGACGAGGTCAAGCCGGCTCCGGTAGACAAAAGAAAACTAAGTACTACTCCACTATATAGGCAGGAGCCTCCGCGCTTGCTTGCTAGTGTTGCTCTCTTCACATTGTCTCGGCCTCTCCAGATCTAAACACGACAACGGTGGCCACACTCTCTCTCTCTCTCTCTGCTCACCGCTGGTCACAAATCCAGCCGGATCCTCTCCGCCGGGGAAGGTGAGAAGGTGCAACGTTCACGCTGTGCGTCCTCGGCGACGGCTCTTACCCACTGCAGGCGCGTCGATCAGCCTGCCTTGCCGTTATCTCCCAAGCACCGCTGGCGAGGGAGGGCCTCCGACCCCTTCTTCCTCGCTGCCATAGTGTGGGCAGATCCGGCCTCCCGCCGCCCACCTAGCGACATCCCGGCTACCATCAGGTATAACTTCCTTGAAACCGGCATTGCTCTACTTCCCGAGCTCGGCGTCGCTGCATTTGTAACTTTTACTATTTCTCGGGCCCCTCGTAGATAGGATCGATCGGCTGTTCGAAAACCACCTAATTTTTTTTACGTTTAAGAGGTAAAACTAGTTCATGCACTCGAATCTAGTACTACTTGGTTCAAACAAGGAAGAAAGGGGGTGGGGGTGGGGGAGGATTTGTTACCTGAATCTAGGACTTGGTCGAAAGAGGAAATAATGGGGGCGAAAAGTAGCAGAGACTGGCTATCCAACTGGTCTCTAGGTCTAATAGGGAAATAAAGGGAAACACAGTACAAACTCAATATAAACCCGATCTATTGGTTGAAAAAGGAAAGAAAGTGGGGACTGGGGGACAAGTCAACAGAGTAAGTCCAACACTAGATTTGCTAGCCTCACACAGTGGCCATGTTTGGATACTCTAACACAGTAAAAGTTAGAGTTATTTTCTAACCCACTCTAACTCAAATAAGCACCTCTCCGCCGGGATAGTTGGGTTAGATGGAACTAACCCACTCTAACCCTACCTGTTTGGATACTTTTGGGATATTTAAGCCCCCAACTAACCCAAACTAGCTCTAACCCCATGATCCAAACATGGCCAGTATAAGGTGGCTATACCGAACAAAAATGGGACCAACCCAGATATCCTATTATGATGTTTGTTGCCCCGAGCCACTCTTATGTAATGCCCTTTGGTAAAATGTAGCGATCGCCTTTGTTAAAAGTAAGGACACGTTAAACCAATGTTGTTTTCAATGTAATGCCTCCAGTAATATGAATCAATGGCAATTCTTTACATGTCCTGCTAAAATTTTCCATTAAGATAAGTTGGTTCTTTTCGTTAGAAATGCAACTGCCCTGGTCCGCCTACTCTCCCGTGCCCAAAGTAATGTCGTATTTAACGGTTGTCATAGTTAATCCTAATGCCCACACTAATATCTAGCAATGCCACTTCTTTAGAAATTGCTACTGTCCTTGTAGGATTGCCATTCAGATAAGGAACATGCTTCTTTTCATTTGATGCATGTATCATCACTTGTTAGTCACCCTCCATTCAACCTTTTTGTGCAAACAGAGATATACATTTCACGCTCGATCTTAGTTGAACTGCACAAATGATATCCAAATTATAGTTGAGCATTCCAAGAGCTTCACAACCAACCTTGATGTTGCTCAATTTTATCACAAGTAATGAAGAAGAAGCTCTCTGGGTTTAGTTTTTTGATGGAAATGGAACCGGGGCTGGAGCCCTTTTCTTAAAAAAATTGAAGGAGAAGCTGCTAGCTCACGGGACATTACTTCATTTTAGGTGAACTGCACCAAAAGGTCCCATGAATTGAATCATCCATGTTGGTGACTGAAAGAGCCAGCTTGACATCGCCTAAGCACCCCGGCCTCCATCCTTGCGATGCACGGTACACCTCGTTTGCCACCTGCTCGACCCTAGTGTCACTGATAAAATGAAGTAATAATACAGTTAAAATAGAGCGAGTGCCATCTCTATCATTTCATTTCCAATGTAGATAAAGAAAGTGCTTCTCTTGGTTAAAGTATGTTTCATCAACTAGTCCCATTGTTAATGTTTAAGCATTTACGCAAACTGGCTGCTTAATTTTAGTTGATATGTACAAAAATAGAGATTTGAATGTCTCAAAGCGCCTCCTTGTACTACTTTTGTACACCGATGTTCATCACCGGCGAAAGGTGTATCTGGGAGACTTGGGACGATGTCGATATGAGGCGTACCCTATGAGGCGTCAGGGGCCCATCTCGCCCTCGCACATGGCATACTATGATACTATCGCAATATTTTCTTCTATTTATTTTGTGTGTTTCATCAACTAGTGCCACTATAATGTAATCACGCTTTTTCATTATCTGTGCAAACAGGGTTATTCAGCTGCATTTTGGTGGAACTGCACAAATGTACGTATGGAACCGGCATATATGCAGAGTGCGAGGTGTGCCAAGTAAAATTACCGACACCAACCATGCTGCATGCACGCATTGGCATCCACCACAACCAAGGGATGTGTGGCGCTCTCGTGGGCGGATCTTTCTCGGCAGCAAATCCTCTAACCAAATACTAGTAGCTTATATTGGCAGTTTTCTAGGGAGTACTCTTTTCTGAAAGAAGCACCAATCTATTTTTTCTTTATTTGTACACTGTGTCACAACTTTGACCCAAAGGTCCAGAGCTATTTTAGGGTGATTGGCGTAGTACTCGGAGACTGACTGTAAGTATGATTTTCATTAGCTGTCACACTGATTGTAAGCATGAGCAGGTGGAAACTTAGGTTAGTGCGAAGCTTACCTTAAACCCTACCGCCGCCATTGAAACGAGGCGAGCGTCGAGGGAACCGTGGAGAACGTCGGGGAAGCAACGTCGCGCCATCCGGCCTCCTCTTGCGGTGGGAGAACGAATACTCCTGTGGCTCCGGCTGGCTCTGCACCCTCACGAACGGCACACCATACTCGATCGATTCGTTATCCTCTGGGTGTTCGACCTTCGACCTGTATGCCCACCACCTCCGCCTGACTGTCGCCTCGGGAGAATCTGTCTGCTCCATCGCCCATAGGAGATACTCGATGAACTCGGAGGACTGCGGCATGACTGCCGCCGAGGAGTACATGTACATCACCGCCCTCATCGCCGCCGTCTCGCTCTTTCGCATACATTGCCACATGGCCTGCACCGTCCTCGAAATCTCTCACTCATTGTCAAACCAACTAAGGATCTCCTTCAACCTGGCTAACTTTGCCTGTGCCGCCGGTGATCTGCTGATTCACTGCTGCATCCTCTCCATAGATGTCGCTTACGAGTGGTCGGTGCTAGCTTTGGAAGATGGGAGGAGAGCGGTGGTCTTGCAATAGAGAAGAGGGAGAGGAGAGGAGGTGGTTTTGGAATGGAGATGATGGAGAGGAGAGGAGGTGGTTTTGCAATGGAGAGAAGATCAGAAGAGGGAGAGTCGAGACGGTGGTTTTGGAATGGAGATGATGGAGAGGAGAGGAGGTGGTTTTGGAATGGAGATGATGGAGACGAGAGGAGGTGGTTTTGCAATGGAGAAGATCAGAAGAGGGAGAGGCGAGATGGTGGTTTTGGAATGGAGATGATGGAGAGGAGAGGAGGTGGTTTTGCAATGGAGAAGATCAGAAAAGGGAGAGGCGAGATGGTGGTTTTGGAATGGAGATGATGGAGAGGAGAGGAGGTGCTTTTGCAATGGAGAAGAAGGAGAGGAGCGGGCGGCAGCGATTTAGGATTGGGCGAGAGGGCCGGCGCGCTGTGACTGGATCAAAAGCAAAATCAATTTACCCTTCAATTAAGAAAGTGACCCCACATTAACTAGTCTCCCTTTTATTCTGGGTCATAATTGACCATGATTTTCGCACATATAATATATGTTATACGTTGCAAAAATAATATAATTTGAAAGTACATTCAGATACGAACCAAACGATACAATTTTTGGTGACATGCATTCACATTTTGCTTGTCACATACAGTACGTGGTCAAACTTTGACCCACACGCAAAACAACAAAAAAATACTTCCAAGACCAGCGCCGCTCTTCCGCTCTTCTCCTCTTAAAACACCGCCGCTCCTCCCCTGTTCCAATCTAAATCCAGCGCCGCTCCTCTCCTCTTCCATTTCAAAACCACCACCCCTCCTCTCCTGTTCCAGTCCAAAACCAGCGTCGCTCCTCTCCCGTTCTAATCCAAAACCAGCGCTGCTCCTCTCCTCTTCCATTCAAAACCACCGCCAAGCGAGTGAAGGTGCTGTGGAGCAATAGATTGATGGAGGAGTACAACCGATCGTGAGGATTGCGACGACGCGACCCCGTGAAGCTAGCTAGGATGTTGGAGATACAGTCTTGGTTTGACAACAAGGACCAACTAAGCGGCGACGCGACATCCATGGCCAAATATCTGAATAGAGCGAAAAGGCGGCGATACTCCGGAGAGGAGTCGCGCCGGAGTACATAGAGCTGCTCCTCTGGGCCATGGAGCAAACAGATTCACCGAATCCGATCGTGAGGGAGCGGTGGTGGGAGTATCGATCCCAGATGGAGCATCCACCAGAGATTGAAGGATCGAGCATCTACAGGGTGCCGTTTGTGAGGGTGTCCTGCCAGAGTGAGCCGGTGGAATCTTTGTCGACCGAACCCAACTGCAAGAGGAGAAAAGCAGTTGGCCCGACGACACTTCCCCGCCATCGTCTCCCTCGCCGCTCACATCGTCTCACGGGGCGGCTGTCTGCCGCCGAGGAATGGGAGGGGGCTGCCCCCCCCTCCCCAGCCCAATAGTCGGGCAGTTTGTGAATTGTCAGGAGGAGCTTAGGGTTGTCAGTATTTGCAGGTTGTGAATTGTGTTTTGTGTTGTGTATTTTGAGAGTACTTTCAGATATGAATGTCTTTTGAATTTCAGATTTGCAGTATTGAGCATATGAAGAATTTTATGAATTCTAGAGATCTATTTTTAGCACTTAAAAATGTAGTTTCATAGGAGTATAAAAGTGCGATTTAGAAGAAACTGCAAGTTTCAGTTTCAGATAAGAAATCGCAAGTTCAGTTTCAGATAAGAAACTGCAACATTCAGAGGCGAGCATTTATATTAACACGGCCTTCTCAAACTGGGTTAACATCATGTTGGAAGTTTTATTCATGGTAAAAAATGGAACTACCAGCCAGTTAACATCATGCTGATCAACATTCATGCATAGCACATCTTCATATGATGCACAGTCAAAATGCCCACACAATGTCGAGTGTGCGAAACACAGAGAAAACGAGGGACGAAGTTTTGGCAAGTGTTGGACGTGGTTTTGGGCTGCCCCGTCTAGGCTTTTATTTTTAACATGCGCAGCCCACGACCTCGGATGGGAGAGCCTGTTTGTATTTTCTTAGGGCCTTCATGTATCGACCGGCCTATGGACCTCCCATCCGAGGTTTTATTTTGGCAGCCCAATTTATGTTTTTTTTTGAAGAAAACACAGAGGTCTGTTCTATTTTTCTATATAAGAATAGGAACACCAGGTACAACTTATGTTTCCCTTCTAACTATATTATATATATTTAAATTATTTTATATGTTATTATATATTATTTTTATTGTCATCATATATTTAACAGATACTTACATATGTAAGAAAACAATATCCCACATCTTATTAACTTATAAAAATAATTTCTTAACAAAATAAAATCCTGGATTGTTTTGGCACGAAAATCCTAGTGATTGTGTACAAAAGCTTGGTAAGATTTAAGGATGAATGAAATAACATCACTTATTATTTAAATATATTTATAACAAAATGCTCAGCCCTTTTTTATTTTTTGATAACATTGCTGGCCCAACCCAACATTATAATTAGAATCAGCCCAGCAAAATCGTGTATCTAGATAAAGTGCAAATGGCCTGTAATTTTTTAGGAAATAAAATAAATGGGCTGCATGGACGCTACATTAATTGTTCACCCAGCCCAGCTAATGGTTGTAATTCAAACAAAAAAGATCAAATTTACTGTAAATTCTACCGCGCAAAAAAAAGACTGTAAATTCTGAAAAAATGGGTTGAATACGTCCCACATTTTTGGAGGCTGAAATGTGGGCCAATAGGTCGAAGCCAATGCAAGTCGTTGTCAATTTAGTCAACAAATGATTCTGACATGTTAGCCGTTGGATTTACATCCAACGGCCGACATCCATCTTCAATATCTCGTCTTCTTCCTCCAGCGCCGCCGGGACCACCTCCCGCCTCCTGTTGCTAGCAGCTCTGCTTAGCACGCTTCGCTATGAAGCGCTACTCCACCGTTGGCCAGGCCATCCCTCCACCCCTCCACACCTCCTGTTCTTCTCCACCGACTGCCGAACCACACCGCACTAGAACCAGTTAACCCTCGTACACCTCTCTGTCTGCGACTCTACTCCCGCGTCTTCCATCTCCGGCTCGTTGCTGTCCGGGGCCTCGCCGTCGTCCACCACCTTGGATGCGCTCGGCACGGCGTGGTCAACGTGGTCAACGAACGACACCATCGGAAGTAGATTGTGCATGGAGAGGCTGACAGCTGGGTCCACGGCCACACACAAGGAAATGCATCCTTATTACGCGCAAAATAATGATTCCTCCACCTGACATCTGGGACCCACCGGAAGGGCCTCTGTATTTCGCGAAAAAAACATGCCCCCCGCTGACTTGTCGGACCCACCAGCTATCTTCGCACGCAAAGAAGTGCCTCCTTATTATTCACAAAAAAATGAATACTCCCCACCGGTGGAACCCAAAGATCTTGGGAGGCTGACTTGTGGGCCTACCAAGTTGACGGGGACGGAGGGCTTTGTCAACTTAGTCAATATGAATGATTCTAGCTCCTGTTATCGTAGGATGTTCATCCAACGGTTGTAGCGCTTCTTCAACCTCTGGTCTTCTTGCTCCAAATTACCCAAACCAACGCCGGTCGTGCCGCGTGCTCCTGCCTCCGTGGCGGCTGTGGTGCCGTGGAGGCCTCACCGCCTTACTACTCCCACCGCTGGCCAGGCCATCCTCTACTCACCCACACCCCTGTTATTCTGGCGGCGACAACAGCCTCACACCGCAGCCAACCAGTGAACCCTCGTACTCCTCTTCGCGTGGGCATCCACTGCTGCGTCTTCCCGACTCCGAGTCGTCCCCTTCCTAGGCCTCGCCGTCGTCCACCGCTGTGGTGTTCTCGGCGCAGCGTGGTCCACATGGTCAAGGAATGACTTCCATCGGACGTGGACTGTACGTGGAGAGGCTGAGAGCTTGGTCCACGGACGCAGCAAGGAAGTGCCTCCTTATTACGCGGAAAATAATGATTCCTCCACTGACAGCGGGGACCCATCGGACGGGCCACCGTATTTCGCGAAAAAAAGTTTCCCCCTGACTGCTGGGACCCACCAGCTACATCTTCGCACGCAAGGAAGTGCGTCCGGGCAAAAAAAATGATTCGCCCCCCTGACTGCTGGGACCCACCAGCTACATCTTCGCACGCAAGGAACTGCGTCCGGGCAAAAAAACGATTCGCCCCCTTGACTGCTGGGACCCACCAGCTACATCTTCGCACGCAAAGGAAGTGCATCCGGGCAAAAAAAATGATTCGCCCCTCTGACTACTGGGACCCACCAACTACATTTTCGCACGCAAGGAACTGCCTGACAGTCGGGACCCACCTGGTCGAAGCGTACGTAGCGTTGTCATTCTGGTCATGAACGTGTACGTACATATATACTGGTGGATGTAGAGGCGCGCGCGTGTCATAGTAGAGGCGCGCACATAGCATGTACACGTACGTACAGCGGCGAGGGTGCAAGAAAGAAAATACGGCCACGTACGTACATACGGGCAGGGTCTCGAACGCCTACTCGCACATACATACATGGTTGGGTCGCAACGGAGAAACAGCGTCGTCGTCGTGTTCATGGGGAGGCAACGGAATGCGTCGTGTTCATCGGGAGGCAACGAAATGTGTCGTGTTCATTGGGAGGCAACGAAACGCGTGGGAGCCAACCGGCTGGGTCGGAAGGAAATGCGTGGTCGTGTTCATCGGGAGGGCTTGGACGGAACAGGCGATGGAAACGAGGCTGGCGTGGCGCTGTGGAGCAAACCCGACCTCCTACGGTCAAACGGGGTCTGTTGATCGGGAGGGTGTGGCGTACCGCAAAAACGGAGGAAGCGGACCTCCTACGGTCGAAACGGGGTCTGTTGATCGGGAGGGTGTGGCGTGCCGCAAAACGGATGAAACGGACCTCCTACGGTCGAAACAGGGGTCTGTTCGCCGGGAGGTGTGGCATACCGCAAAACAGGACTCCACAGATCTTGTTCATCTCCACCATCGACCTCCTCCAGCCTCCACGGGCTCCTGTTCATCCAGCCTCCACCGCCGCTTACTCCACCGACTCTTGTTCAACCACCCTCCACGGGCACCCCTCCACCGCCTCTCTGTTCATCCAGCCCTCCACACCACGGGGTCTGTTCAACGACCCTCCACCGCTCTCTTGTTCATCCAGCCCTCCACACCACGGGTCCTGTTCATCCGCAGGCAACACCACCACTCACTATTCATCCAACCCCCCCCAACGCTCATCGTTCATCAATCGATCGGCTTGATTAGCAGCAGCGATGAAGAATCGCTCCATCGGGTTCGATTAACAGCCATCAATCGATCGCTTCGGGTTCGATGAACGCGTAGTTCGCAGCGGTAATCGCCGGGTCGATTAGAGCCCAACGCCTCGCTTCGGGTTCGATGAACGCGCGTAGCTGCGGTAATCGCTCGGGTCGATTAGAGCCCAACGCCTCGCTTCGGGTTGATTAGAGCCAACGCCTCGCACACAAGCGCGTACATATGAGAGGAACGCGCATCGCTCGGCCCCCGACCTCCCACCGTAACCGGCAACTCCCCGAAATTTTCCTCCCCCTCGCTTCTACCACGCTTTTTTTCGTCATGGATGGCCCAAAGATTGTCATGCAGCTGCGTCTCCGGCCCGCCCAGGATGAAAAGCCCATTTTCTGTCATGATTGTTTGTCTTAGAAGTAGGAGCCCACCACATCTATGATGATACCGGGTTTTGTCACAATTATCGTCATAGAAGTGTCATATGTATGGCAGAAAAAAAATTCGTTCGGCCCAAAATGTCACGGATGTGTCTTTTTTTGTAGTGATTCCCACCGCTGGCCAGGACCTACGGCGACGCCAGCCTCACACCGCAGCCGAACAAGTGAACCCTCATACTCCTCTCCGCGTGGGCATCCACTGCCGCGTCTTCACCGGCTCCGCGTCGTCCCCATCCTAGGCCTCGCTGTCGTCCACCGCCCTGGTGCTCTCGGCGCGGCGTGGTCAACGTGGTCAAGGAATGACTTCCATCGGACGTGGACTATAGGAGGAGAGGCTGATAGCTGGGTCCACGGCCGCAGCAAGGAAGTGCCTCCTTATTACGCGGAAAATAATGATTCCTCCACCTGACAGCAGGGACCCACCGGACGGGCCACCGTATTTTGCGAAAAAAACGTTTCCCTCCTGACTGCTGGGACCCACCAGCTACACCTTCGCACGCAAGGAAGTGCGTCCGGGCAAAAAAAAACGATTCACCCCTAACTACTGGGATCCACCAGCTACATCTTCGCACACAAGGAAGTGCGTCCGGGCAAAAAAAAACCCAAAACGATTCGCCCCCCTGACTGCTGGAACCCACCAGCTACATCTTCGCACACAAGGAAGTGCCTGACAGTCGGGACCCACCTGGTCGAAGCGTACGTAGCGTTGTCATTCTGGTCGCGAACGTGTATGTACATATATACTAGTGGATGTAGAGGCGCACACGTGTCGTAGTAGAGGCACGCACGTAGCATGTACACGTACGTACAGCGGCCAGGGTGCAAGAAAGAAAATACGGTCACGTATGTGTACATACAGGCGGGGTCTCGAACGCCTACTCGCGCATACGTACGGCGAGGGCTCGTGTACATGGCTGGGTCGAAACGGAGAAACAACATCGTCGTCGTGTTCATGGGGAGGCAAAGGAATGCGTCGTGTTCATGGGGAGGCAACGGAACACGTGGGAGCCAACCGGCTGGGTCGGAACGGAATGCGTGGTCGTGTTCATCGGGAGGGCTTGGATGGAACAGGCGATGGAAACGAGGCTGGCGTGCCGCTGGCGGAGAAACGGACTTCCTCTTGTTCAACCACCCTCCGCCGTCTCATTCATCCAGCCCTCCACACCACGGGTCTGTTCAACCACCCCTCCACGGGCACCCCCCACCGCTCATGCTCATCCAGCCCTCCACACCACGGGTCCTGTTCATCCAGTGGTAAACGCCACCACTCACTGCTCATCCAACACCCCGCAACGCTCATTTGTTCATACCAGGGCAGCATCGATCGGCTTCAGTTAGCGCGATGGCGAAGAATCGCCGATCGGGTTCTCATTAACAGCCATCGATCGATCGCTCGGGTTCGATGTAGCGTAGCTGCGAGTCAATCGCTTCGGGTTCGATTAGAGCCCAACGCCTCGCTTCGGGTTGATTAGAGCCAACGCCTCACACACGCAGCAGACGTGTCACGAGAAAGCAGCGCATCGCTTCGCCCCCGACCTCCCACCGTAACCGGGAACTCCCCGAAAGTTCCCTGCCCCTCGCTTCTACCATGGTTTTTTCCATCATGGACGGCCCAAAGAATGTCATGCAGCTGCGTCTCTGGCCCGCCCAGGACGAAAAGCCCATTTTCTATCATGATTTTTTGTCATAGAAGTAGGAGCCCGCCACATCTATGATGATACTGGGTTTTGTCACAATTATCGTCATAGAAGTGTCATATGTATGACATAATTTTTTTTCGTTCGGCCCAAAATGTCAAGGATGTGTCTTTTTTCTGTAGTGTTGGCCGGATCGAATTCCCATAGATTGCAAGTCTGGTGTTGGCAAGGCAGGATCCGGCGGGCTAGCATCACCTGGACCACATTAACAAGTTCAATGTTCTTGTCTCCCATGTCTTTGACGCACGTCTGGAGCACCGATAGTTCGTCGGGCGAGGACCAGTTCAAGCCCTTTTTGACCCAGGATGTAAGCGCAAGGGGACCGGATCGAAATTGGGTAGCAGCCGATTCCGTGCTGCTGCTGCTCGATGATATAAAACCACCGTTGTTGCCACTCCTTGTGGAATCGTTGAAGGTGCTGTTGGCCATATGACATTGGGCATCTTGCTCACCATAGCGCCCCCACACTCGGCATGCTCGCCTCCCACTACATTGGGCTTCACATTAAAAATCTTCAGCCATAGGCTGAAGTGTGGCGAGATGCGGAGAAAAGCCTCGCACACCACAATGAATGTCGAGATGTTGAGGAAGGAATTAGTTGACAGATCGTGAAGATCGATCCCATAATAATACATGATGCCGCGAACAAACGGGTGGAGGGGAAACCCCAGCCCACGCGTGAAATGAGGGAGGAATACAACCCTCTCGTGGGGTTCCGGAGTAGGGACGATTTGTCCCGCCGTCGGAAGACGGTGGCTGATTTTCTTGGCCAGGTACCCGGCCTTCCGAAGCTATTTAATATCCTTCTCTTGGACGGTAGATGCCATCCATTTGCCTCCCGCTCCGGATCCGGACATCCTCGGAGGACCTCTTGTGGGCAGGGAAGAGGAGCGCTTGAGCGTTGGAGCTTGAACGGAAGGGAACGAGCTGGGAGGAAGGCGTGGGTTAGAAGAATAAACCCTTGTCCCCTTATAAGGACGGAAGAGGCGATGCGCCTCCCCACTTGCCTGGTCAAACCTCTTACTCCCCAAATGCCGTAATTGATGGCGCGGCTGGGTTACCCGCGTTCTTATTGACGAGAATCCCGCGATAAGGGGACACGATCTCTGCTTTGACAAGACGTGCCAAGGAAACCGCCTCGCGATATGCGCGGAGGCTGGTTGAGAAAAATGGCTCGAATAATGACCGGGCCGTGGTGTGATGTCATGCTACGAAATACGTCACGTTATGAAAAAGGTCGGCAGATTGGATGTGTGGAAATATTATTCTCTCTACGGTGGTACGCGGAACTTGTTTTGCAGAGCCGGACACTATCCTTGTGTTCAAAATCTTCTATGGAGTATTCGGAGGAGGAACCCGCCTTGCAATGTCGAAGACAATCTACGCGCTGGACTCATCGTCATTGAAGCCTGGTTTAGGGGCTACTGAGGGAGTCCTGGATTAGGGGGTATCTGGACAGCCGGACTATATCCTTTGGCCGGACTGTTGGACTATGAAGATACAAGATTGAAGACTTCGTCCCGTGTCCGGATGGGACTCTCCTTGGCGTTGAAGGCAAGCTTGGCGATACGGATATGTAGATCTCCTCCCATTGTAACCGACTCTGTGTAACTCTAGCCCCCTCTGGTGTCTATATAAACCGGTGGGTTTAGTCCGTAGGACCAACAATAATCATACTATAGGCTAGCTTCTAGGGTTTAGCCTCTACGATCTCGTGGTAGATCAACTCTTGTAATACTCATATCATCAAGATCAATCAAGCAGGAAGTAGGGTATTACCTCCATCGAGAGGGCCCGAACCTGGGTAAACATTGTGTCCCCCGCCTCCTGTTACCATCCGCCTTAGACGCACAGTTCGGGACCCCCTACCCGAGATCCGCCGGTTTTGACACCGACACCTTCATACACATTGATGCCTAGGCGATTCTAGCTATCTCACTTTGTACCAGGCAGGTTCAAGAATTTTGGGCATGGAAAGACTGTGGAGGTATCATTTCGGTGAGGTCTGCTTACAGAATGATAGTCTCGACCAAGCACTGATGTGAGGCGTGGCTTGATGGTCGTGCGGATTCATCAAACTCTGAACAAGTGAAACAGACGTGTAAGTGCATCTAGTGCCCCTTAGTGATTTTGGTGTACTGAAGACTTGTAGGTTAAGGGACTGATGTGTTTGTGAGTGTACACAGGTCTATAAGTCTATGAGGAGTTTGATATTTACAGAGAAAGTCAACCCTTAAAAATGAATGTCTTCGATTGAAGACTTTGGATTTCTGAAGACTTTCTGAACACTTTGAAAGAGAAGAAATTGGTGTGACCTTGAAGACTTGGTATTCATTCGAGGAACATGAAGCGTGAAGACTTTTGTTTTCGTAGTTTCATTTTTTCTTTCTTGAGTCATAGGAAACACCGTACTGTTAAAGGGGGTCGAGGAAATACTAAGGAAAAAATTCCATGTGATGCTCAACTCAAATCCTACACCTACCAATCCCTTCGAGTGAAGCCATTGGAAATCTCATACAGATTCAGCTTAATTTCTTGATGTGAGACGTAGTTCTTCGGCGTGAGAATTTGTTCGGCCGAGGAGTTAGGAATTCGCCAGGTCTTGGATTGCCTACGATGAGGAACATGATAGCCCCGAGGAATTTGATACTTAAAATTCCGACCGTTCTTTATCTTTGTCGCCACTGTCCCAAAATATCTACCCACCTAAAGGTCATATCATTGAAGGGCATTTATGTCTTATCATGTCGGGCTGCTCCTAGGCTATAAATAGCCACCCCTACAACCACTAGCTGGTTGGCTGCTCGGAAAACCGACACTTGTCATTTGAGAGCATCCCATCCTCCAAGGACTTTGAGCGAAAATCATCATGTGAGGAAAAACCAAACCCAAACACCTACAAACCCAAAGTGATTGAGCATCACTGAAGAGATTGATCCTACGTGGATCCGACGCTTGTTACCTTTGAAGACTGTGCTTCTTCCAGATGGTTAGGCGTCATGGTCTGAGCATCCAAGAGGAAATTGTGGATCGCCGAGTGACCGAGTTTGTGAAGGTTTGGAAGTCACCTGAAGACTTACCACGAGTGATTGGGCGAGGTCTGTGTGACCTTAGCTCAAGGAGAATATGGCGAGGACTGTGTGTCCGGGACTGTTTGTCCTCAGGTTTAAATACCTAGCCGCTCCAACCAGATGTACAACTGACACAACAGTTGGAACTGGTCTACCAAATCATTGTCTTCACCAAGCTTACTGGTTCTATTTCCTCAACTCTTTCATTTCCTCATTTCTGTGTTGTGTGCATGTTCATATCTGTTTGAAGACTTTGACTGAAGACTTTCTCAATTTCCTCAGTTCAATTTCTTCAGTCTGTTTGTCTTCATCATGTGTTTACGCTTCCTGTACTCTGTGCCTATCTTCATTTCAGAAGGATGACCATGCTGTTGTTCTGTTATGTTTACATCTGAGTACTTATTCTATTGCAAGTAGTTCTTCTCTTAGGAATTTCCTCACCCTGAAATTCCTCAGTGAAGAATTCATAAAATTCGCCTATTCACCCCCTCTAGTCGATATAACGCACTTTCAATTGGTATCAGAGCAAGGTACTCCCTTGTTCTGTGTGATTTTGGTTTAACCGCCTAGAGTTTTAGTTATGTTGACCGCAGGTTTGATCAAGGTCTCTGTTGGTTGTCCTATCTTCGATGGGACGGACTACCCCTACTGGAAGAATAAGATGCGAATGCATCCTTAGGCAATTGATAACGATCTCTGGTATGTTGTGAAAAATGGTGTTCCCTCAGTCACGCCTTCTCTGAATGTTGCTGATGTGAAGAGATTCAAGCAACTCAATTCCCAAGCGAAGAACATCATATGTGGCCATCTGAGCAAAGGGCAGTATGGAAGAGTGAGTGCTTTGGAAACTGCTAAGTTTATCTGGGATAGGTTGTCCAAGGTCAATGAAGGAGTCTCAACTCAACGTGACTCTCGAGTTGACGTTCTTTGCAATCTCTTCAACCTCTTCAAAAGACTCAACAATGAAAATGTTCAGCAAACCTTCGATCGCCTCACTGACATCTCAAATGAGCTTCAAGCACTCGGTGCCACTGACATCACCGACCATGAGGTGGTGAAGAAGTTGCTGAGATTTCTTGATTCCTCATTTGATACTCTGGCACTGATGATACAAGAACGTGGAGATTACAAGTCACTTGATCCCGCTGATATCCTCGAGAGGCTAAATACTCATGAGTTCGACTTGCCGAGAAGAGATCTCTATGGTTCGAGCTATGGCAGATCACGTGCCACAAGGCCAAGGCGGTCTCGAGTCGAAGATGAAGATTACGGTAGCAGCCTTGGTGATCTGAAGAATCGAGCTGTGAACTAGCACTCGCTCAGAAGAAATTTCAGAAGTTCACAAGACGTGGTCGCTTTGGAAAAGCCTCAAGGAGTAATGATTCCTCATCCAGTGACTACAAGAAAAGACTATGCCACAAATGCAAGAAACCTAGTCACTACATTCAAGATTGTCCTTAGTGGGAAAAGGAATCAAAGAAGAAGAAATACAAGTATTACAATTCTGATGATGCAAAGAAGAAGAAGAAGAAATCTTCAAAGTCTTTATCATCAAAATCCTCAAAGTCTTCATCTCACAAGAAGAGCAGCTCCAAGAAGGCTCGACCATTCACTGGATGAAATGGACTCTGAGGCTGAATCTGAGCAACATGAGAAAGAGGAGGCATCTAAGGAGTCCGAGTCTGGTGTGGCGAGCCTAGCTCTCGCTACTGCATTCGTCAGCAAGTCTATCTTCAACTCTGAAGAAAATGGCTTCACCAACAAGGCTGATGAAGGCAATGATGACTACGCTCCCACCTATTGCTTCATGGCAAAGGGTGCCAAGGTACTCAAATACCCCTCCTCTGAATCTAGTGAGGATGAATCTGATGAAAACCTCAAGCCTAGCTACTCTAAACTTGCTAAGATGGCTGTGAAACAACAAAAGACTGTTGAAAAGGTCCAAAACATGCTAGACAAAAGTGATGATATGTTGGGTGAAGAAATGGATCGCACTAAAACCTTGACTGAAAATCTTCAGAGACTTCAATCTAGGTTTGACAACCTTCAAGGTCATCATAACACTCTCTTATCTGATCATGAGAAGCTTTCTTATGAATTTCTTCAAAGAAAGCAAGATCTTGAAAAGCTAAGAGTGAGTTATGAAGATCTTCAGAAGGAGAGTGATTCATTACTTGCTCAACATATCGGCGCTACCCAGGAAGAATTCATTCCTCCATGTTTGAAGTGCATTGAACGTGAAACTGCTAATTCTTCACCTGAATGTTCAAATGCTTCTTCTGATACAAATTCTTCACCTGTCTCTGCTGTCACTAATTCCTCAACTGAGGACATTGCTAGTATCACTGATGATGCAGGGCTGAAGGAATTGTATATGACAGGCATGTACAAAAGCCTCAAAGGGCATCAGACTCTTTGTGATGTGCTTAAAATGCAGATCCTCAACAGGAACCCTAGGAAAGAGGGTATTGCCTTTGAGAGAAAAATCAATGCTGATGGAACATATTGGAAGCCCGAGCGGTACCCCAAAACCTCATGGGTTGCTGCAAAGGGACCTCCGATAGATCCATCTAATCTATCCGCTTTATGTGAATCTCCTCATTATTACGATGAGTCATTTGACTCAACTATAAACTGTTCAAAAATCAGAATGGTGAAGTATTTGCTAGATATGTTGGCACTAACTACAGGAACGGTTCCCCTATGAAGAAAATCTGGGTTCCCAAAAGGTGTCTTGAAAATCTTCAGGTGAATGTCATCATGACACCACCTGTGAAGAATAGGAACCCCAGATCAAATTCTTCATATGGATCCAAGTCCTCATATGGACCAAATTCCTCACGTGGATCAAATTCCTCAAAAGGATCAAAGTCCTCATAGGAACATCATCGAGCTAACACTTCTGTTTCGCAGGGAAGAGCTAAGGGCTATGAATATTAGCACTATTCTTCTAACCATTACGTTCATAAGTCCTCGAAGAATTTCTCTGCTTATTCATATGCTTACTGTCATGGTTTTGTCACGGCAGATGTCCTCATGAAAGGACTTAGTCGTGGAGCCATCGCTACGGGTTAGCTTGAAGGGGTTAAAGCGGACACAAGGACGCAAGAGAGTTTATACTAGTTCGGCCCCTTCGATGAAGGTAAAAGCCTACGTCTAGTTGTGATGGAATTGATGGGGGTTTCGATGACTAGGGAGCAAACAATCTTCGCCTAAGTCTCGAGTTGTTGTCTGTTGTCCTTGAACCGCCTCCGGGTCGTCCCCTTATATACATGGGTGGCGCCCGTCGGTTATGAGTCCCGCACGCCGGTTCATAGATGTATCCGGCTCGGTCTCTGCTATTCCTAACTTACAATACAAGTTACATACTGACGCCGGTTTACGGCTATAGGCCTTAAACCGGCTATGGGCCTTAAGCCCTCATCTGCCTACTTGGGCTTTAGCATACTCAACTACTGATGAAGCTAACCCGGCTTGTCCTGGCCGGTTTACGCCTAGTGGTAATATCCCCAACTTTAGGCCCCAGATTGATTTGAACAGGTTCATGTCAATCCTTAGCAAAAAACTTCATCTTCAGCATCTTTGTGTACTTGAGTGAACCGCCATGATGTCGTCTTCTATGGTCATCGTAAACCGGCGTGACGTCACCTGTCATAAAGTTATCCACAATACCTTTTTTTGGTTTAATAGATCTGCGACAATCGAGGCGACAACTCCGTTTCCAAACTCATGGATCCTTGATTTTCGCGCCTAACACATGTCCCTTGCTTTATAAATAAGACCGAGGGTCATTTCCTTTTTCCCCTTCGTGCCCCTCTGCTTCGTCTTCCTCGCGCCGCCCAGCTTCGGAGCTCCGCCGCCGCCATCAACTCCTGCACCAACCTTGGCCGCTGCATCACCCTAAGTATACCAGAGCATCACGACGGTCTTCCGTTTCTTCCTCAGCTCTGGTAAGTCTTCTATCTTTTCACCATAGATCTGTTCTAGGGTTTCCTTGTTCTTCATCGTTCATCGCTTGCTTCTTGTTCATATGATAACTCTTAGTCAAGTCTGTGAATCCTTGTTCTGCGTAGCGGTAGTTTTTAACATCCGTTGTCACTTGCGCATCTCAAGGCCATAGATCTCCCTGCATCCTTGCTCATTGTTTTGGTACCGCTCCGTTTTGAACCTTGAATATTTATTTCTTTTCTGAACATGCTCCAGATCCAAAACTGTGAAATACTTTTGTGGAACCTGTTTTCACACATCCACTCTTGATTCATCAATGTTTCAGACTAGGCGGTTTAACTTTGTAGAAAAACTGACAACTCGGCATTTACCATTAGTCCCCTTGTTGAACCACCAGGATTTCCCAGTTATGTATTGCCACCTTGCAGAACTCCGGTTTATAAGCAACTTCTTCCGGTTTAAAAATGAATGTATCAATATATAGCCTTCCAACATATTCTTGAACCGGTATTATTGCTTTGCAGATTGCACCATGGCCAAGCAAGTGTACGAGTGTAATTGGGTCCTTCTCGGTGATGAAACTCAATGGATAACTTAGTCCGCTTTTGGCGCTTTAGGCAAAAAGGCGTCATTCACTTGGAGTGTCCCCTGCCCGAGAGTCCTCCGAACCCAAGGATGGGGAGGTCGTTGTTTTCTTGACCATTTAGCCCGGGCTTGATCCGCCAGTTCAAAGTTTTATCGGGATGCCTTGGCCAACTTCCAACTCGTCCACAAGATATTGGCCCCAACTCCGTAACCAATATCTGTCACTTTCAAGTGCTCTGTGAGGTGTTCTTTCAAGGGGAGCCCACAGTTGAATTGTTCAGAGATTGCTTCCATCTAAACCGTCGCACCGAATTTTCTGACGATCCCAACACCGAGTTGGGTGGTATGGCGATTCAAAAGCGGAAAGAGGTCACTTACCCTCACGCCAAACTACATAGCTATCCCAAATAATGGAGTTCAACATGGTTTTAGTGCAAAGATACCTCTCCTGATGGAGAAAATCCTTTACCGGGTTACCGTCCGGAGCGGCTAAGCAACACACATCCCCTCCCTCACAAACTGACTGCTAAGGAAAGAAGAAAATATGCCCTCAACTATCCAAGCTCCGGGCCTTCATGGCCAGCGGGTTGACAGGAGTTGATCTTGCTCGCTCTTTGGATATCTTGGAGTATCTGCCCTAAGCTGCGCTTCGGTTTAATGTGCAAATACACAGAAGATGTGAAAGACCCTCTACGGCATATTGAGATCCAGCTGACATACGATGAAGTTACTGAGTCTGTTAAGAGGATGTTAAACGAACCGGAAGCTGCTTGCTCTCAAACCGGCCTGCCTCCCCTTTCTGCCATTAACAAACCGCCAGCCGTAAGACTCATAACTTATGCGTTTATGAAATCTGACTATGTTTAAGTACCCTTTGTTGATATTAACATCTTTCAAACAGGGTGATGATCCATTTTGGAGCAAGAAGACTCCACAAGAGAAACCGGTGGCAATAACCCGGCCCAACCAAAGTCGTGAAGAAACCAGTAAATAGAAAGAAAACCACTCCCTCCCCCGATCCACCAGCTGACGATGATGTGGGTAATCCGGATCTTGTGGTAGAACTTGACTCACTTGGTTTATTTTTCACACGCCTTATTGATAATGATTATTGTCGATGATCTGAAGTCGATCATCTTGATGTTGTAGAGGTGTCGCTCTTTCTTCCGATTCAAACCCTTTACCTTGAGTAAAAATCCGTTGGGTAAACCGGAAAGTTAAATTTTCTCATCCTCTTGCTTACTTGGACCGAAACTTTCTTATGAAGACACAACAGCATGAAGCTCGTTGCGCAACCCGGCACAGCGGCCAGGTAGTCACCTCCACTGGTTTACCGAACAGTCCGGTTCGGAAACGCCGTTCAGAGGTCTCTAACTATTTCATCAATGCTTATCCTAAAGCGGGTTGCGTTCGTCAACCTCTTAATCCATCTGACTCCGATTATCAGGTGACTTCTCATTCTTCCTCTGGTGAGTCGACAGGCACCCAAATCCCACCACTCAAGACAATGCTTGGGTGAGCCATATTCCTGATAATGTTGTTTGATATACCACTTTCAATGTTCATTGGACTGATCCGTCTTTTTCCTTTCAGGGCCAAGCCTAGGCCAAGTAAGAAAGCTCGTCTGGACAAAGCGGCAGAAGACGATGCTCCTGAACCGACCCAAATACCAAATCCCGAGGAACACATCTAGGATGATATGCTGAACGACCCACCATTGCAAGATCATGATGCTACTGTTGAAGAGGCACATGTTGATGCCACAGGCCCTTCAAATCAACCCACGAGTCCTGCTAAAACAGCGAGTCAACCAAAGCATACGGATAAACCGACGACCCGGTCGCGAACCGGTGAAGCCAAGGATGATGATGTTGTTATTCGGCTTTGGCCATTCCGAGCCAGTAATCCTGTCGCTTTGTCCAAGCATACTTCAAAGGATGACTTTCTGCATTTGGTAAAGGCAAGTGGAATGCCGATTGGCTACTTATGCGCTTGGAATACCCAAGATCTTCATTCCGGTTATCTGAATCGGTTATATACCAGCCGTGATTATGAAGCGATGTCCGTAAATATGATGAAGGACAAATATGAGGTAAACTCCATATGACTCTCTCCTTGTATATTTTAATCTGTGAACTCTAATAGCCCTCAAGTGACGGTTTTAAGATGTGAACTTAAATCGGGACTTCCCAATATAATCCTGAGCAAAGCTGTACATTTGGGAAAGTAGCCCCCAAGGGCCGGTTCAACTTAATGTAGTTAAACCGGGACTTTTATACCATAAGAAATCCAGTATCCCTCAATGCCAAAGCAAATAGGCATTAGCCCCCAAGTGCCAAACTGAATACTTGTATTGAGCTTGGGACTTTATATTGAAATTGTAGGATGAAAAGCAAATATGCATTAGCCCCCAAGTACCAAGGGCATAACTTGTTATGGGGTTGGTACTTCAACTCTGCTCCTTAATCTTTATCCAATGATTATCTGTATGTAGGCTGATCTGAGCAAGAAAGAAAATCAAATCACCGATCTTCAAGAAAACACGAAATCGACAAGCTGAAACCTCCAAAGCAAAGAATGAATTAACCAGCGCTTTAAGCGTCATGGAAAAGCTTAAGGAGGGTTTCAACAAGGAAGCGGGCGGATTGGGCCCTTTGAAAAGGCGCTTTAACTCAGCAGGCGAGAATCTTTGAGGCTGCACTCAAACCGGTGGTTAACGAACTGACCAGTGTAAAGCGGCAAGTGCATGCCATGACCGCTGCTGTTTTTGGTAAGTCCTTTTGATTTCTAACGTAATGAGGCCTTCTCATGCAATTGCCGGTTTATTAACCCTTTGAATGATACAGGGACACATATTGGCCACTTGGGATCAGATGTGCGGAAGAAATTGAAAGCCTCTTATACATTGATAGAGCAACTGTATACCGGTGCACAGCGGATCATCAGTACTGCTTCTCACAACAACCCGGCACCGACCAGGCGGGTCAATGCTTCCTGCCCGGTATACAGTTGTGGTTGGCGGATCATCAGTACTGCTTCTCACAACAACCCGGCACCGACCAGGCGAGTCAATGCTTCCTGCCCGGTATACAGTTGTGGCTGGCGGGTCATCATATCTATGTATGTGAAATCAGAGATAATACCTTAGATTAAACACATGATAAAATATGGGAATGTATGATACCTGCCATCGTCGGGCATGAAGTTGGCTGTGCCAATCTTGAAGCGGAGTTGTAAGAAACCCGCTCTGCTGGAGGAGAGAACAGCTCCCGTGTATATAGGGTCGGTTTATCAGGTAAACCGTTCCGGGTTATGATGAACACCGGTGTTACTCCATAATAGGATGTTTATCAAAAAATCAAACCGGGCAAAGTGTCTCGGATGAAAAACAAACCGTGTCCCGTCAAGCGACAAATAATCGGTTTAATAATTGTCGGTTTAAGAACACAACAAGAGAAATATGCAAAAGACAAACAAATTTCAAGCAAAGGCAAAGACAAAATCTTTTTGCGAAAAGAGGTTGTTTGAGCGATCAAGTGGCATTACCATGGTCGGACACGACCAAGCCCCCAATAAGCGTAGCTATGGTTCATGTCAGCCAGGTCCCCAAATGATGCGGTGGCATTCGCCGATCAAGAGGTGTAACGATGGTTGGTTGACCAAAGCCCCCAAGTGATTACGTGGCCTTAGGCGATCAAGAGGCGTGACTAGTTCAGACGTGACCAAGTCCCCAAGTGATTCCGTGGCTTTCGCCTATCAAAAGGTGTTGCATTGGTTCGGACACGACCAAGCCCCCAAGTGACATGATATAAAGCTTTGTTAAAAAGCTAACTCAAGGGGTAAACCAGAGACCGCTTTAAGATAAAAACTCCGTGTAACCACTCATAATGTAAAAATAACAGAGACCCCGCTTTAGCTAAGGCTCCGGTTTATTGTATTGATCATAATATATACATTGTCATAATATGTACATAAGTAGAGTCGATGGCTCAAGTATAGTAGGGCGAAGATGAGCTATGTTCCACGGCACTGTTGGTCTCTCCCTCGATGTCTGCGAGTCTTTATGCTCTCGAATATCAATCGAGATAATCACGACCGTTGTGCAGATTCTTGCTGACCATGAAAGGTCCCTCCCAAGGTGGGGATAGCTTGTGCATATCGATCTGGTCTGGATGAGCAGGAGCACCAAATCTCCTTCGTGAAAGGTTACGGTTCTAACTTTCGGCGATTGTGATAGCGGCGAAGATCCTGCTGGTAGATCGCCGAGCGGGCAGCTGGAATGTCACGCTCCTCATCCAACAGGTCCAAAGCGTCTTGCCGTGCTACCTCGTTGTCGCTTCAACATAAGCTGCTATATGAGGTGAATCATGCGGATATCATCGGGGAGAACCGCCTCGCTTCAGAGACCATGAAGAGCGGTGTGTATCTGTCGATCTGTTGGGTGTAGTATTGATGCTCCATAACACGATGGTAACTCCTCAACCCAACAACCGGCGTCCCGCTGCAAAGGAACCATAAGCGGGGTTTGATGCCTCGTAAGATCTCTGGTTAGCTCTCTGCTTGGCCATTGGACTGTGGGTGAGCCACTGATGAAACGTCAAGCCGGATGTGCTCACGTTCACAGAACTCCTTCATAGCACCCTTAGACAGATTGGTACCATTATCAGTAATGATACTATGTGGAAAGCCAAACCGGAAAATCACCTTCTTAATGAATTGAACCACCGTGGCTGCATCACACTTGCTGACGGGCTCCGCTTCCACCCATTTTGTAATCTTGTCAACCGCCACCAAAAGGTGGGTCTTCTTTTCCTTGGACCATTTGAAAGGCCCAACCATATCCAACCCCCAAGTCACAAACGGCCAAGTAATTGGAATCATCCTCAATTCTAGAGCCGGCACATGAGCGCGTCTTAAGAACTTCTGACAGCCGTCACATTGCCTAACCAGGTCGTCTGCATCAGCATGAGCAGTCAACCAATAGAAATCGTGACGAAACGCCTTAGCCACCAGAGATTTTGAACCGGCGTGGTGACCACAATCTCCTTCATGGATTTCGCGCAAGATCTCACAACCTTCCTCCGCGACACACAGCGTTGAAGCGCTCGACACCTTTCGCAATGATGCAACTTCGCCATTGACAATAGTCATGGACTTGGATCGCGGATTATCTGTCGGCGCGTCTCATCCTCGGTAACTTCGCCTGGTTCATGTCGCCCGGATAAGGAACCGTCAATCCGGAATGACATGCGAGCCGCCACCAACCGAGCCTCCGGATCAGGAATAGCCAAATCCTCTTCGCCAGGGAGCTTGACCGACGGGTTATCAGGGACATCCAAGAACACATTAAGCGGGACGGTTTACGCGAGAGCCCGGCGGCTTAAAGCGTCCACCGCTTCGTTTTTTCGTCATCCGTGTGATCCACGATATCCCTTGAAGTGGCCTGCAATAATATCCACCTCACGACGGTATGCTGCCATGGCGGGTCCTTAGAATCCCAAGTACGGACACTTGTTGGGCCACGGTCCGAGTCACGAAGCACTTAACTCGGCTAAGATTCATCTCCTTAGCCATCCGGAACCGTGGAGTAAAGCCGTACTCAGCTGCATTGTTAGTACAAGGAACATTAAGCGGAGAGCGTAATGAACTTATCACCTCGTGGGGAAGTTAATCGACTCCACCCCGAGCCCTCAATTGCGGACCCATCAAAATGAATAGTCCGATGGGTGTGATCCAGCTTTTCTTGGTGCTTGTAGTTCCGTCCAATCATTGATGAAATCCACAAGTGCTTGAGACTTGATCGCCGTCAAGGGCATGTATTTCAAACTGTGCGGCTCAAGCTCTATAGCCCACTTGGCAATCCGGCGATTGCCTCCCTGTTTTGAATTATATCTCCCGGAGGAGCGAGCTAACCACTTTGTGATGGGATGTCCTGGAAGTATTGCTTAAGCTTCGACTTGCCATGAAAACTCCATACACCAGCTTACGCCAATGCGGGTATCTTTGCTTGGACTCAATAAGCACCTCGCTGATATAGTAAACCGGACGCTGAACCGGATATTCCTTGCCGCCTCCTTGCGCTCCACCACGATAGCTACGCTGACTGCACGTGCATTAGCTGCCACATAGAGTAGCAATGGTTCCTTGTCAATCGGAGCAGCAAGAACAGGCGGATTGGCTAGCTGCCGCTTTAAATCCTCCAACGCTTTATCAGCGGCCGGACTCCAGACAAAGGGATCTGCTTTCTTCAACATCTGATATAAAGGGATCGCCTTCTCACCGAGGCGGCTGATAAACCGGCTCAACGCGGCAATCCGGCTGCCAAGCGCTGGACATCATTGACACATTTCGGTTTTGCCAGGGAGGTGATAGCTGTGATCTTCTCCGGATTAGCCTCAATTCCCCTGTTGGACACCAGAAAACCCAATAACTTGCCTGCCGGTACACCAAAAACACACTTGGTCGGGTTGAGTATCATCTTGTATGTCCGTAGGTTATCAAAGGTTTCCTTCAAATCATCAACCAGAGTCTCCTTCTCCCTTGACTTAACCACAATATCATCCACATAGGCATGTACATTATGGCCGATCTGCTTATGAAGGCAATTTTTTACTCACCGTTAATAAGTTGCCTGAGCACTCTTGAGCCCAAAGGGCATAGATACATAGCAGAAGGCTCCAAAGGGAGTTATGAACGCCGTCTTCTCCTGGTCCTTAACTGCCATCTTGATCGATGATAACCAGAATATGCATCGAAAAACTCAAGCGCTCACAACCCGCCGTAGCATCAATAATTTGATCAATGCGGGGAGGGCAAAAGGATCTCTTTGGAAAAGCCTTGTTAAGATCTGTGTAATCCACACACATGCGCCAGTGCCGTGTTTCTTAGAACCAACACGGATTAGCCAGCCATTCAGGATGGAACACTTCAACAATAAAGCCAGCTGCTAAGAGCACAGCCACCTCCTCTCAATAGCTGCGCCTTTCTTCGTTGAACCGGCGGAGAAACTGCTTCTGAGTTTGAACTTAGGATCAACATTAAGAGTGTGCTCAGTGAGTTCCTCGGTACACCGGCATGTCGAAGGCTTCCATGCGAAAATGTCGGTTCTCACGGATGAACTTCGATGGTAGCGCTTTCCTATTCGGATCAAGTTGGTGCGATACTAAACTGCTTGGGCGAGTCACAGATGCGAAGTCAACAAGCTTAGTCTCAACTGCCGATTTGAACTTTAGAGCCGGATCATGCTCTGTGGTTGGCTTCTTCAACGAAGTCATGTCCGCCGGATCAACATTATCCTTGTAGTACTTCAACTCTTCCACGGCACAAACCGAGTCTGCATAGGCCGTATCACCTTCTTCACACTCCAAGGCAATCTTGCGACTTCCATGAACAGTTATGGTCCCCTTGTGACCTGGCATCTTGAGCTGCAGATAAATATAACAGGGCTGCGCCATAAACTTGGCATAAGCCGGCGGCCCAAATAAAGCGTGGTATGGGCTCCGGATCTTCACCACCTCAAAAATCAATGTCTCTGACCTGGAATCATGATCATCTCCAAAGGCCACTTCCAGAGCTATCTTGCCAACAGGATATGCTGACTTACCAGGTACCACACCATGGAATACCGTATTGGACGGTTTAAGATTCTTGTCTGTTAGCCCCATACGACGGAAGGTCTCATAGTATAAGATATTAATGCTCCTTCCTCCATCCATGAGCACCTTGTTGAACTTATAACCTCCCACCTGAGGTGCCACCACCAACGCTAGCTGACCCGGATTATCAACTCGGGGAGGGTGATCCTCTCTGCTCCAAAATATTGGTTGTTCGGACCAGCGTAAATAACGAGGCACGGCCGGTTCAACAGAATTCACCGCTCGCTTGTGAAGCTTCTGGTCTCGTTTATCCAAGCTAGTGGTGAATACATGATATTGCCCGCTATTCAACTGCTTTGGATGGCTCTGATAACCCGACTGCTGCTGCTGGTTGTAACCACCCTGGCTACTCTGATTGTTTTGATTGTCATGTCCACCCTGATCTCCATTGAAGCTTGAACTGGCATTTCCTCCACCGTGACCCGGCCCGTGGAATCCGGATCCTGAACCACCACCTGATCCGTGATCGTATCGGAAAGCATTAGAATTCTTGAACTCTTGCATAATATAGCAATCCTTCCAAAGGTGGTTGGCTGGCGACTCCTTCGTCCCGTGTTTCAGACAAGGCTGGTTTAACAGATAGGTGAGGTGGTCCGGGTTGGGATTTGGAGCTCCACCGCGATTCGACAGTTTACCCTTCCGTCGCTGGCCCTTGTCCTGCGCGCTAGTATTAGCCACAAAGTCCATGTCGCCATCCGCTTTACGCTTGCCTCCGTTACCATGACCTGCCGTGTTGTGCTGCTGCCCCTTGGAGTTGCTACTCTTCTTTCCCTTCCCTGTCTTGTCATCATCAGACTCGGGATCCTTGGTACTATCAGAATCAGCATACTTCACTAACGCAGTCATGAGGGTTCCCATATCGTTGCAATGGCGCTTCATCTGTCCCAATTTCAACTTCAGAGGCTTGAACCGGCAGTTGCTTTCCAAGGTTATAACCGCGGAGTCAGTGTTGATATGGTCTGACGAGTGCAAAATTACCGCTACTCAGCGCACCCAGCGGGTTGTTGACTCTCCTTCCTCCTGGACACAGGCCGCCAAGTCCACGATCGACATGGGCTGCTTACATGTATCTTTGAAATTCTGGATAAATCGGGCTCGTAACTGGGCCCATGAATTGATAGAATTGGCCGGCAAGCTCTTTAACCAAATATGGGTTGTCCCTTCAAGCATCATGGTGAAATACTTTGCACATGCCGCTTCATCTACGTCAAGCATCTCCATGGCCATCTCATAGCTTTCTACCCATGTTTACGGAACAAATCGGCCGTGTAATTCGGCACCTTCGCTGAGCCCTTGAAATCCTTGGGCAGGCGGACATTGCGTAAAGCGGGTACAAGACAAGGCACTCCCAAAGAACTAAAGTAACTCTGGCTCAATCGAGGTGGTTGGGCGAACGGCGTGGTGACGAGCCTCATCTTTGCGCCGCTAACTTTCGGCGTCCTGGCGCTCGGGCCGGTCCACCACTTCACGAGCATCACTGTCGGGTTATTGCCACGGGCGCTTCACGGTTCCGTGCATTCTTGAATCTGGCGGTTCATCCATCCGCTTTCTTTGTAACTCCGGCTTGCGGGGTGGAATGAATTCGATCACGGCTATATGAATATGTTTCCTGCTGAACCAAGGCTGTTCGAAGAAGTTCCTTAACCCGGCGCGTCTCCACCGCTTGCGGAGAATCACCTTCAATCGGGATGGCCTCCAACCGTGAAGCGGCGGCGATAAGATTGTCCATTGGAGTGGAATAATGACACGGAGGTGTGCGGGCGGTGAGGTGCGATATTATTCGTCGGCGGCTCCATCGGCGAGGCTAAACCGGCGCACCCGGCCCAGGTGCCTCCGCCCGGTTTATCACTGGCGGGTTACTAGTCCCTGCTCCTGGGGTATTAAAGAGGTTTCTGGCATCAAAAACCGTCGGCAGGCTAGACCGATGCTTCTTTTTCAGGACTTCATGCGACGCGTTCTGGTCGAGCATAAGCCTATAGGCCTGCGCATCCAAAGCGGCCCGCTCTGCGGCCATCCAGTTGTTCTCGGCTGCCAGGTCGGCCTTGGCCTGAGTGATCTGTTCCCTCACCTTTGCAATTTCCGCGTTGTGGGCATCCTGATTCGCCGGGTTAGCTTCCGCCATAAGCACGGCCAACGCATCAAACAGATCAGATAAAACTTGAGTAGGCGGGTGCATAGGGCCTCCTGCCCCGGCCGTCGCTGTTGACCCGGAGAACATTGCTGCTGCGGTCGAAGAGTGGACCGCTGCCTGTGTACCGGCCATGAATATCCCAACCCGGTTGGGCAGATCAGAGGGGTCCGGAATACTGTCACCATCGAAACAGCCCCCAAACCGGCTGTCTTGTAGCTGATACAATGATTCGGTTTCTCCGGTCGAGGACTCGTCGCCGGAATAAACGACGGTCTCGCTACCAGATTCTGATCCACCATCATATTCTCCTCCGTGGATGACTCCCACGAAGGCACGCTTCATGGCGGTTTACCTGGGCAGATCTCGCCGCTGAGCCGTTTCGCGAGGTCGGTGCGGATGTCGACTCGGGCCCGGTTCATCAATCTTGCCAATGAAGGCGTGTGTGCCACCAAAGGGGACCCGGTACCCGTACTCAATCGAGCGCCTCGGGGCCCACTGAATCGTCGATGTAGAGCTTGCGCGACGACTCTTGGTCATCCGGCCCATAAGCGTAACCCTTGAGTCCTTGAAGTTGCCCTCCAGAACTTGAAACCATCGTGCGATAGCCCCACGGTGGGCGCCAACTGTCGTGGTTTTGTCACGGCAGATGTCCTCATGAAAGGACTTAGTCGTGAAGCCATCACTACAGGTTAGCTTGAAGGGGTTAAAGTGGACACAAGGACGCAAGAGAGTTTATACTAGTTCGGCCCCTTCGATGAAGGTAAAGCCTACGTCTAGTTGTGATGGAATTGATGGGGGTTTCGATGACTAGGGAGCAAACAAGCTTCGCCTAAGTCTCGAGTTGTTGTCTGTTGTCCTTGAACCGCCTCCGGGTCGTCCCCTTATATACATGGGTGGCGCCCGTCGGTTCACAGAGTCCCGACGCCGGTTCATAGATGTATCCAGCTTGGTCTCTGCTATTCCTAACTTACAATACAAGTTACATACTAACGCCGGTTTACGGCTACATGCCTTAAACCGGCTATGGGCCTTAAGCTCTCATCTGCCTACTTGGGCTTTAGCATACTCAACTACTGATGAAGCTAACCCGGCTTGTCTTGGCTGGTTTACGCCTAACTCCTTTTATGTGAAACGAAGTGGACTGACTTCTATGCCACCTTTATCGTATGGAGCTCGCAGTGTGATGAACTCTTTGCCACCCCTTCAGATGTGGGTGGTGAAGAAAAAGAACTAATTTCTCTGCAGGGTCAGGTCTCCAGACGTGATTAAATGTCTGAAGTATTTGCTGGAGACCTAAAATTGCCTGAAAGGACGCAGGCTAATCATGAAGAAATGAATCCTCATTTCTCACGTCCTAATACTGCTTTATCTTTTTGTTTCTTGATGAATTTGATCTGATGAAACTGACGCCATATTCTTCACTGATGAAGTATATGAGTTCGTAAGCTGCACTGATTCATCTGCAGGATGATCAACCCAAAGCCAATGAGTGGGTCCTCGATAGTGGATGTACAAATCACATGACTGGTGACAAGAATTTGTTGATGGATTCTCCCTTATCTCCATCACATCTGAAGCATATCATCTTCGCTGGCAAAGGCAAAAGTCAGGTATTGGGTCTAGGTAAGGTTGCGATCTCAAAGGATCGACACATGGACAAAGTCATGCTTGTCGAGTCCTTAGGATACAACCTCATGTCTATCTCAATGCTTTGTGATCTTGATATGGTTGTTGTCTTTGGCAAGTATCATTGTGTTGTGATCATGGAAGCTGACAATTCCAAAGTCTTCGAAGGCTTTAGGAGAGGAGATCTGTATATTGCTGATTTCTCTACAGGACCACAACCAGCCGTATGTCTACTTGCAAAAGCTTCAGAAGGCTGGCTATGGCATCGAAAATTTGGTCATGCTGGCATGAGGAATCTGCACATGCTCGCAAAGAAGAAGCATGTCATTGGCATTGAGAATGTCAAATTCCTCAAGGATCACTTGTGCGGAGCCTGTGAAGCTGGAAAGATGACCAAGGCCAAGCATCCAGCAAAGACTATCATGACTACTACTCGACCATTTGAATTGCTTCAATGGATCTCTTTGGTCCTAATCATTGTTCTGCAGTTACAAATGATGCATCTCTATATGGCTTTGTTATTGTTGATGATTACTCTCGTTACACATGGGTGCATATTGTCACTTACAAACATGAAGTGCAAGAAGTCTTCAAACGATTTTCCTCGAGGGCTTCAACCAACTTTGGTGTGAAGATCAAGCACATCAAAACTGACAATGGAACCGAGTTCAAGAACTCTGGTCTTGATGACTATCTTGATGAACTTGGTATTACTCATGAGTTATCTGCTCCTTATACTCCTCAGTAGAATGGCGTCGTGGAGCGCAAGAACATGACTCTTGTTGAGATGGCTCCCACTATGCTTGATGAGTACAAGACGCCTCATCGCTTCTGGATTGAGGCAATTGATACTGCGTGCCACATCATCAACAGGGTATATCTTCACAAATTCTTCAAGAAGACTGCATATGAACTCCTCATTGACAAGAAACCCAATGTGAGTTATTTCAAAGTATTCGGTGCTAAATGTTGGATTAGAGATCCTCATCACAACTCTAAATTTGCACCGAAAGGACATGAAGGTTTTATGCTTGGTTATGGAAAGGACTCGCACACCTACAGAGTCTTCAACAAACGTTCATCACAAAGTCGTTGAAACTGTAGATGTGCGGTTCGATGAATCTAATGGCTCGCAAAGAGAGTACCTACCTTCTGTGTTAGATGAACAGTCACCTGAGGAAACTATCAAGTTCAAGGCTACTGAGGATGTCATTCCTACCGAAGAATCTGTTGAAGAAATCATTCCAGAACGTGAAGAACGTCATGCCGATGCACCTGAAGAAAATGGTGCGGAAGAAAATGTTGATCAAATTCCTCGACAACAACCCGCTCATCCTCGCGTTGCAAACGAAGTGCAGATTGATAAAATCATCAGCGACATCAACATTCCAGGTCCTCTCACACGCTCAAAAGCTTCACAATTGTCTAACTTTTGTGGGCACTTTGCTTTCGTCTCTATCACAGAGCCCGCTAAGGTAGATGAAGCATTTATGGAGCTTGAGCGGATTCAAGCTATGCAAGAAGAATTACATCAGTTCGAGCTCAACAACGTCTGGGAACTGGTCAAACGTCCAGATCCTCGCAAGCACAATATCATTGGCACAAAGTGGATCTACCACAACAAGCAAGATGAAAATGGCCTTGTGGTGAGGAATAAGGCACGGCTTGTAGCTCAAGGCTACACACAGGTTAAAGGAATTGATTTCGATGAAACTTTTGCACTGTTGCTAGACTTGAGGCTATTACATATTACTTGCTTATGCTAACCATCATGATATCACTTTATATAAAATGGATGTGAAAAGTGCATTCCTCAATGGTAAGCTTGAGGAAGAAGTATATGTTTCTCAACCCCCAGGTTTTGAAGATCCAAAGCATCCTGACAAAGTCTTCAGACTCAATAAGGCCCTCTATGGCCTCAAGAAGGCCCCTCGGGCATGGTATGATACTTTGAAAGAATTCCTCATGAAGAAAGGCTTCAAGCCCGGTTCACTTGACCCTACTCTTTTCACTACATCTTAAGATGGTGAATTGTTTGTGTGCCAAATATATGTTGATGATATTATCTTTGGCTGTACTGACCAACGTTACTCTGACGAATTTGGTTATATGATGAGGGAGGAATATGAGATGTCTATGATGGGAGAACTGAAATTCTTCTTAGGTCTTCAAATTCATCAACAGCGCAACGGCATATTTATATCTCAAGAAAAATACCTCAAGGACGTATTGAGGAAATTCGGCATGCAAGATTGCAAAGGGGTAAAATATCCTATGCCCACAAATGGCCATCTATGCACTGATGAAAATGGTATGGACTTCGATCAAAAGGTATACCGCTCCATGATTGGTTCTTTATTGTACTTATGTGCATCTATGCCGGATATTATGCTTAATGTTTGCATGTGTGCCTGATTTCAAGCTACACCGAAGGAATCACACCATAAGGCTGTGAAACATATTCTTCGATATCTAGCTCACACACCAACACTTGGATTATGGTACCCCAAGGGCTCAGCTTTTGATATCATTGGATATTAAGACTCTGACTATGCCGGTGATCGTGTGGACCGCAAGTCAACATCTGGGACATGCCATTTCCTCGAACGATCTTTGGTCTGTTGGTCCTCGAAGAAACAGAACGCCGTGTCACTGTCTACTGCTGAAGCTGGGTATATTGCTGCTGGTTCTTGCTGTGCTCAATTTCTGTGGATGAAGCAAACTCTCAAGGACTACGGCGTCAACATGAAGAATGTGCCTCTCTACTTTGACAATGAGATGCAATCAAGATTGCTCATAACCCAGTTCAGCACTCTAAGACAAAGCACATTCATCATCATCATCATTTTCTTCTTGATCATGTGTGGAATGGCGACATCTCTATAGAGCATGTAAGAACTGAAGACCAGCTAGCCGATATCTTCACTAAGCCCTTGGATGAGAAGAGATTTATCAAGTTGAGGTGTGAGCTAAATATCCTAGAATCTTCGAATGTTCTTTGAAAAGGACGCTCATCCTAACACTTACGCAAAATTGATGACTTGGATGTGCAACGCATGAAGAAACGTTTTTCTTCAATCAATGAAGACTAACACTCTAAGTGTGAAGGAATTAACGAAGAATTTGATTCTCAGAACCCTACGACAATTGTACGCGGTGTCTGAAATCATCATTCTTATACGGTGGGTCACGCCACCACCAAAAGTTGAAATCTTCAATTTGAGTTTTTCCTCAGTTTTGAAATTCCTCAGTTGTTCAATTTCTTCAACTTTGCAATGTCCTCACCTTTTTCGTTGTTTTTCTTGATTGGCTATATATATAGAGTTTATGTCCTCTACATCATTCACTTATTGCTAATTCTTCAAGTTGCTTCTTCTGCTAAGCGAATGTGATCGGACCCTTCCCCCTCTATGCTATACTCAACCCAATCTATTCACAAATTCTTCATGTGCGTTCTATTTGAAACTCGTTCAAAATCTTCACTGTGTCCTTTTCAGCTGAAGAATTTGCGAACGAAACGTTAAACTTATCTTATCTAAGTTTTCGGCTTTGCCGCTCAAACCGTTCCGCATTCTGTGAAATGTTTATCTATTCACCCACGATCGCCACCTCTCAGTACGTGGGTGACACATGTGCGAATGAGAAGGGTCAGGGGCACGTTCGTCCAATTTCTTCGGCGGAACAATTTTTCACTCTGACTATAAATACCCCTCCCCTTCCTCACTTCGTTTTTACTCCGCTCGACCTCTCGCCCGCTCGAGCTTCCCAAAACCTAGCACCACCGCTACTTCATCATCGCCGGTGAGGGAGAGCTTCACTGCCTCGACCTCGTCGCCTTCGTACTCGCGCCTGCTGCGGATTTCTTCACCCAGCCGCCGCCGTAGCTGTCTTCCTCTACCAAGTTAGGGCGTGGAAGATCTGAACTGTCGAACTTCACATCTACACTTCCCAGTTCGTCGTGTTCTTCATCAAGGGTAATTAAAAGTTACTTTTACTACCCTCTTTGATTCGAATGTTTTCTACAAAATCTTCAAAAGGTGTTTATTCTTCAAATCTTCACACACTGAACACCTCACAAAACAACTATTCTTGATCTGTTTCTCTAAGCAACATTTTTCTTCAAGATTCCTCAATTGTGTGGATTTTCAAATATGTACAACTCTGGAACCTAAGACAACGAACGCTTAGTGAAATTCTTCAAGACTCATCTGGTCAAATTCCTCAAACTTGTTCGCTTTGAAAAACCTTCTGAGAACGCATATGACCTCTCCAAATTCCTCACAACTATACTTTGTTCACAGGTACACATGTCCGCTGCTGAATCACTAGGTTCTCATCAACTTAACTCATTTGTAGCGTTCCTCGAAGAAAAGTTGCACACCTCTTCAAAAAATTCTGTTGTTCATATTCCTCAGCTGAAGAAAATGGCTGACGGTAAGAAGCCACAGAAGGGAGGAAAGAGGCCTGAGGTCAACACAGCGTTTGAAATCCCTGATGACATCTATGCTGGGTACTGCACACCCCCTGAGGAGGATAAAAATAAGTGCAAGGTGCGCATTCAAAAGATAGAGAGGAGATGGGCACGGGAATGGAGGGAGTACAGATATGTTACAACCAAGTACATGAAGAAATTCACTCTCAACCCTCCATGCTCAAGACCTCCATTGGCACCTGGCCAAGAAGCAGATCCTACCAGCCTCAAGCGCGGTGAGGACTATCCTGATGAATGGGCCAAACGCCAGGCCAAACTGGCCAAACAGGCAAAAGAAGTAGTGAGGAAATTTAATGAAGACTCTGCTGCTGCTGCTACCACTACTGAGGCCTCTGCAATCAAGCCAAAGAAGGCCATGGCAAAGAAGCCTTCTCATAATCCAAGTGCTTCACCCTCAATGCCCTCACGGCCAAGTTCCTCAGCAATGCCCTCACGGCCAGATTCTTCAAAGCCCTCACGGCCAACTCCTCAAGCTGCTCCAGCTCCTCCAAAGTCCTCAGCTCCTCCGACAAAATCCTCAGCACCTGTGCATCTCGCCACGTGCCAAAGGACACAAGGCATCTCAATTGCCTCAGGAGCTTCTGCTAGTTCCTCAGTTGCACCAACTTCCTCAACAGGCCCCTCTCTGCTGAAGAAAAAGGCCACTGCTGGACGAGGCTCTCGACCAAGTCCTCACAAGAAGCAGGTCGCTTTTCAAGTACCGTCCGAAGATGACAAAGCTGATGATGAGGAACTTGCCAAAATCATCAGAGACAGGCAGCTCAAGGCCGCTAGAGCCAAAGGCAGCAATGTGCCGATGATACTGGATCCAAAGTGGATCCTAGACTTCATCGACCTATGGCACAAGGATCCCAACACACCTTTGCCGGAGATGACACTCACTCCTGGTCAAAGTCATGTTTTGACTGCCTTCATTGAAGAAGAAAAATGGAAATTTGAACAAGGAAGGAGACTAAAGAAAGTGCAGTACAAGAAAGAGCGCTTTCTGAAGCAAAACGTTCTGAAGCTTTCACCTGAAGAACTTGTTGCTCTTTAATCTGAGATCAAGCAACTAAGTGATGAATTTGATTGCTACTATGCTGACTGGCTTGGAGCCAAAGTCAGATTTGTGAAGATAACTGAGAAGCTCACTTCAAATGTTGCAGCCCCAACACAACAGGAAAATCCTCAGGCTGAGGCATCTGCTCAGCCTACTGAAGAACATGCCAGCACCGCTGATGAAAATCAGGCTGCTGATGAATCTCAGAGTACCAGGGCTGATGACTGTATTCCAGCCGCTGAAGAAATTGCCAGGGCAACCACTAGTGTTGCGCCTGAAGAAACTGCCAGGGTAGCTGAAGCTTCAACATATGTGCCTGAAGAAAATGAAGAAATCAGGGCAACTGCAACAGTTGTGCCTGAAGTAATTGAACCAAATTCCTTTGCTCCTCCTGCACCTACTCCAACTCCGATCCTTCCGTCTGCATCAGATGTGAAGAAAACCAAGGCTGCAGAACGTGCAGCTGTGAAGAAAATGAAGGCATCAACTTCATCAGATTCTTCAGCTCCGAAGAAGATGAAGCCGCTGACTAGCTCTTTTGACAACCCAATTGATGCTGTTCCTGTATCCTCCATGCCATCAAAGGACCTTCTTCCTTTTGATGAAGAATATGAGATCCCAAGTGGATCCGATGATGACATTCCTTCTGCTGCTTCTTCAGAACAGTTGGATGAAGAAATTGAAGCGGATGCAATCCCTTCAACCCCACTAGTCTCATCGCCCATGCCTCAGTTCACTGCTGAAGAGGCCGACGCTGAAGAAAAGGGTGAAGAAGAAGATGTGGACATTGGATGTACAACACCAGTGTTGAATGATGACTTTTGGGAAAGTCGGCACCCCAACTGTCCTCTGTTCACACCTCTGCAACAAATTCCTCAGTCCCCTGTCACTACAGAAGTACAAATGGGTTCTGAAGAACCTCGTGCAACCCTGTCTGTTCATGAAGAGATTCCAGCCACTAGTGCTAAAGAAAATGTTAATGAAGAATTGAAGACCCAGGCTGCCACAGTAGAAGAACCTGAAATTCCTCAGCCTGTGGCTCCTGAGATTGCGATTCCGGAGGTGGTGATGCAATTGACCGACACCCCTCATCCCTAGCCAAAGGATCCCTTCTCAAAGAAGCAAAAATTCAAGGCTGATGACTTCTTCGGCGAGCATGTTTTCTTCACTGATTATAATCCTTATGACTCTGCTCGTCTTAGAAGGAAGCGCTTCTGGACTGCCAGCCAGGCCAATTTCTATTCTTCACTGCTCTTCAACAAGGACAAAGTCTTCGACCACGAGCATATTCCTCACGTGGATATGGAATCACTACCTGGCTTTACCCCGGTCCTTAGTGGGCTTCATGATGTAGGACTGCTCAACTTTTGCTCTAACATTGTTGATTGGAATGAAGAGCTTATTCTTGATTCTCACGCAACCTTTGCGTCTAAGTGATCTTGATGATATCAACACTTGGGTATTGGACTGGATGACGAAAACACTCATTATAAGGCACCGACCTCTGAATTACTTCATACCTTATCATTCCACCCCTTGAAGGAGCTCGTTGCCTGTACCAGGAGCCTGAACTCACTGCTCATTACATGCAAGTGCTTATGAAGCATCTGAAGCCCGGTCAAGCCCCAAGGACCAAATTCCTCGTGAAGGAATTGCTATATGTGCCAAGAATAGTCTATCGCATTCTGACGAAGACTTTGAGTCCTATCAAAGGCCACAACTCATCTGATGAGGAAAATGTTGGCATCGAAGAATCTTCTATTCAACATCATGCATGGCATTCCTGTCAATTATCATGATTTCTTCATGAGGACTCTGGCAAATGTTGCACTCTCTCCGTTTGAGTTAAAGCCTTATGCTCCTTGGATTATGAGATTCCTCAGAACAAGGTCTTCACTCAACTACAAGACTGACTTTCAGAATCACCTCAGCTACTTGCCCCCAATAGAAGTCCTCAAGCGGACATATTCCTCAGCTGATGAAAAGGGCAAGGCACCTGCTGTTATTGATGAAGGCATTCGTCCATTGGATGGTCAGTTTCACAAAGCTGCATCTTATTCCACCAATGATGACTCTGCCACTCATGACTCTGCTGCCAATGCATCCAAGCGAAATCCTCAAGCCACGGCTCCAAGGGCGATGAGTGACCGTGAAGTTCTTCTTAGTCTTCACCAGAAGGTGGATCAAAATAATAAATGGGTTAAGCGTCAGTTTGGTTCTATTCTTCACAACATGACTGCTACACATAATGTAGTGAAGAAAAACCATTACTACCTCCATGAAGTCTTGATGCTTTGGGCTATTCATCACATCTATATGGTGAAGAAGATCTGAAGCAAATGGGTCTCAAGGAGGACTTTGACTGGTCTGCACCACCAACAAAGAAATTCAAGAAGGTCAAGGTTCCTTCCTTGGTGGCCAGCTCCTATTCTTCATCACGCGACACCGACGAGTATGAAGACTTGGACGACACTGCGGCAGGCCCTACAACAACAAACGACCCCAACAACGCTGGCGCTCCTTCATCAACTTGATATTCTTCAGGGGCGTTAGTCCTCATTTTTTATCCGTTTGGTCATTCGATGACAAAGGGGGAGAAATTTGAGTTAGTCTTCAAGCGGGTCTACCTATATGGGCATTTTTTGCAAAGTTACAACTCTCGTTCTTCTGAGACTTTATTCGACCGAGTTGTAAACTTAAACTCTATGGTGGCCTGATACTTTTGCTGTGTCTTTCCGCATGCTTATTCCTCATTAATGTTAATGCACGCATGCTGAATTACATCAGTCACCATATTTCATCATGCATTTCAAATTCCTCATATTATATGTCAATGCGTGTATGATTTCCAAGATATAGGGGGAGATCTCCACGATTCTACTCTTCAAGTGTGCATTGCTTCAAAGGAAAATTCCTCACTATGCACATCTTCAGGGAGAGTTCCTCTATATATTGCAATCAAATTCCTCAATATCAGTATTTACACTTCATATGTTTATCCCTGTTGAGAACTTAACCTCTATTGTCATCAATCACCAAAAAGGGGGAGATTGTAAGTGCATCTAGTGCCCCTTAGTGATTTTGGTGTATTGAAGACTTATAGGTTAAGGGACTGATGCGTTTGTGAGTGTGCACATGTCTATAAGTATATGAGGAGTTTGATATTTACAGAGACAGTCGAGCCTTAAAAATGAATGTCTTCGATTGAAGACTTTGGATTTCTGAAGACTTTCTGAAGACTTTGAAAGAGAAGAAATTGGTGTGACCTTGAAGACTTGGTATTCATTCGAGGAACATGAAGTGTGACGAATTTTGTTTTCGTAGTTGCATTTTTTCTTTCTTGAGTCATAGGAAACACCGTACTGTTAAAGGGGGTCGAGGAAATACTAAGGAAAAAATTCCATGTGATGCTCAACTCAAATCCTACACCTACCAATCCCTTCGAGTGAAGCCATTGGAAATCACATCTGATTCAGTCAATTTCTTGATGTGAGAGCGAAGTTCTTACGGCGTGAGAATTTTCTGGCGAGAGAGTTAGGAATTCGCCGGTGTGGATTGCCTACAGTGAGGAACATGATAGCCCTGAGGAATTTGATACTTAAAATTCCGACCGTTGTTGTGCTGTGCGCTAGCTGTCCCAATATATCTACCCACCTAACGGTTATATCATTGAAGGGCATTTGTGTCTTATCATGTCGGGCTGCTCCTTAGGCTATAAATAGCCGCCCTACAACCACTAGCTGGTTGGCTGCTCCGAGAAAGCTGACACTTGTCATTTGAGAGCATCCCATCCTCCGAGGACTTTGAGCGAAAATCATCAAGTGAGGAGAACCCAAACCCAAACACCTACAAACCCAAAATGATTGAGCATCACTGAAGAGATTGATCCTACGTGGATCCGATGCTTGTTACCATTGAAGACTGTGCTTCTTCCAGACGGTTAGGCGTCATGGTCTGTGCATCCAAGAGTAAATTGTGGATCGCCAAGTGACCGAGTTTGTGAAGGTTTGGAAGTCACGTGAAGACTTACCACGAGTGATTGGGCGAGGTCTGTGTGACCTTAGCTCAAGGAGAATAGGGTGAGGACTGTGTGTCCGGGACTGTGTGTCCTCAGGTTTAAATACCTAGCCGCTCCAACCAGATGTACAACTGACACAATAGTTGGAACTGGTCTACCAAATCAATGTCTTCACCAAGCTTACTGGTTCTATTTCCTCAACTCTTTCATTTCCTCATTTCTGTGTTGTGCTTTGTTCATATCTGTTTGAAGACTTTGGTGAAGACTTTCTCAATTTCCTCAGTTCAATTTCTTGATCTGTTTGTCTTCATCTGTGTTATCTGTGTTTCGCGCTTTACGTACTCTGTGCCTGTCTTTATTTCATCATGATGACCATGCTTGTGTTCTGTTATGTTTACATCTGAGTACTTATTCCGCTGCAAGTAGTTCTTCGGTTAGGAATTTCCTCACCCTGAAATTCCTCAGTGAACAATTCATTAAATTCTCCTATTCACCCCCCCCCCTCTAGTCGATATAACGCACTTTCAAGACGTGGTGCAAGTTGTTGAAAGTGCAAGTGCTATCAAAAATCAGAATCTTCCTATGGAGTCTCGCACAACAGTCCATCCCACATGCAGACCTGCTTCATCATTGCAACATGACAATCACTAGCAATTGCACCCTTTGCTGGGCAGACTATTCTTGAAAGCATTCCCTTATGGATTGCACCATGTCACCATGCGTTTGAGCTTTAGCTGACCAGGACCTAGTGGAAAAGATGAACCAAATGAGGGAACCTGATGCCAAGCACTGGATATTTTCTCTGCTGGATTCGTTGCCACATCCAGACATTGTCCGGCTGCTCGTGACACTATGGGCTATATGAAGGAAATATGCCCTAGAGGCAATAATAAAGTTGTTATTTATATTTCCTTATATCATGATAAATGTTTATTATTCATGCTAGAATTGTATTAACCGGAAACTTGATACATGTGTGAATACATAGACAAAACAAAGTGTCCCTAGTATGCCTCTACTTGACTAGCTCGTTAATCAAAGATGGTTAAGTTTCCTAACCATATACATGTGTTGTCATTTGATGAACGGGATCACGTCATTAGAGAATGATGTGATGGACAAGACCCATCTTTTAGCTTAGCATAATGATCGTTTAATTTTATTGCTATTGCTTTCTTCATGACTTATACATGTTCCTCTGACTATGAGATTATGCAACTCCCGAATACCGGAGGAACACCTTGTGTGCTATCAAACATCACAACGTAACTAGGTGATTATAAAGATTCTCTATAGGTGTCTCCGATGGTGTTTGTTGAGTTGGCATAGATCGAGATTAGGATTTCTCACTCCGATTGTCGGAGGGGTATCTCTGGGCCCTCTCGGCAATGCACATCACTATAAGCCTTGCAAGCAATGTGATTAACGAGTTAGTTGCAGGATGATGCACTACGGAACGAGTAAAGAGACTTGCCGGTAACAAGATTGAACTAGGTATTGAGATACCGACGATCGAATCTCGGGCAAGTAACATACCGATGACAAAGGGAACAACGTATGTTGCGGTTTGACCGATAAAGAAATTCTAGAATATGTGGGAGCCAATATGAACATCCAGGTTCCACTATTGGTTATTGACCGGAGATGAGTCTCGGTCATGTCTACATAGTTCTCGAACCCGTAAGGTCCGCACGCTTAACGTTTGATGACGATCGGTATTATGAGTTTATGTTTTTTTATGTACTGAAGGTAGTTCGGAGTCCCGGATGTGATCATGGACATGACTAGGAGTCTCGAAATGGTCAAGACATAAAGATCGATATATTGGAAGGCTATGTTTGGACACCGGAATGGTTCTGTATGAGGCATTTTCCAGAGTACCGGGAGGTTACCGGAACCCCTCGAGGAGTCAATGGGCCTTATTGGGCCTTAGTGGAAGAGAGGAGGAGGCGGCCAGGTGGAGCCCCCCCTCCCCCAAGCCCAATCCAAATTGGGGTGGGGGCCGACCCCCCCTTTCCTTCTCCCTCTCTCCTTCTTCCTTCTTCTCCTACTCCTACTAGGAATGGGGGAAACCTACTCCTAGTGGGAGTAGGACTCCCCCCCTTGGGCGCGCCTGTCGGTGTCAAAACCGGCGGATCTCGGGTAGGGGATCCCGAACTGTGCGTCTAAGGCGGATGGTAACAGGAGGCAGAGGACACGATGTTTACCCAGGTTCGGGCCCTCTCGATGGAGGTAATACCCTACTTCCTGCTTGATTGATCTTGATAATATGAGTAGTACAAGAGTTAATCTACCACGAGATCGTAGAAGCTAAACCCTAGAAGCTAGCCTATAGTATGATTGTTGTTGGTCCTTCGGACTAAACCCTCCAGTTTATATAGACACCGGAGGGGGCTAGGGTTACATAGAGTCAGTTACAATAGGAGGATTTGCTTTTACTGTATCTGGCGTGGCGGTCACCGTCCCACGTAGGGGCGTGCCCTCGTGATCCGTAGATCGATCTTGCGTGTTTTGCCCTGTCGTCCAATACGTCTCGTAGGTTTCACATGTTTCCCGGTGCCTTGGTATTTTTGTTTGAGTGGCGGCGGGGTGCGGGCTGAGCTTCTGGCTGAAATGCCTCTCTGTCTCGGCCATGAGGTGGACGATCAGCCGCATCATATGCTTCCTCCTCAAGTTGTGGTAGCATCCTGCGCTTTGGGTGACCCTTGGAGGGGCGTTCGAGTTCGTATTCCTCGGCCGCAAGGACTTCAGTCCATCTGTCTGCTAGCAAATCCTGATCAGCTTGAAGCTGTTGCTGTTTTTTCTTCAGGCTATTTGCTATGGCTATAAGCCGGCGCTTAAAGCGCTCCTGCTCGACGGGATCCTCGGGTATGACAAATTCTTCGTCGTCGGAGCTCACTTCGTCTTTGGAGAGAGGCATGTATTTGTCATCCTCCGCTTCTCCCTCTGCCGCTCGCTCAGGAGGGCTGGCTTGTTCATCCTCCGGCTCTACATCTTCTTTGGAGGGATTGTCATCATCTTGACCTTTGTCAGAATCTTGTTATCTCTGTGCGGTATCACCGCTTTTGCTTTGGCGAGACTTAGAGTGGCGCCGCTGATGTCGGCGCTTGGGTTGCTTCTTGGTGGGGTCATCATCCGCTGTCTTGTCGCCATTGCCTTCTTTGGGTATATATATATATATATATATATATATATATATATATATATATATATATATATATATATATATATATCATATGATGAGGTGGCGGTCCGATGCCCGTGGGCGATGGTTCTGTTCCTCTCATTCATCGTTGTCCATACCATCGATGTCTTCGGAGTCGAAGTCGAGCATGTCAGTTAAATCATGGACAGTGGCTACTAAGTGGGTCGTGGGTGGGGAGTGAATTTCTTCGTCATTCGCATCCCATTCTAGCGAGGCATAGTTCAGCCAAGGTTCTCCTGACAGGGAGAGAGACCATAACGAGTTTAGTAGATCACCGAAGGGCGAGTGCTGAAAGATATCCGCGGAGGTGAACTCCATGATCGGCACCCAATCGGATTCGACAGGCATGGGCGCAGGCCGTTCGGAGTCCGTGGCCGGAGACGAGTCCAACGGTTCGGTGTCACGGTTCTCGTGAGGTAAGGTCGATGTTCGGCTCTATTGCCACCGAGGTGCAGCCTCCAAAGCGGGTCTATCCGCCCGTCTTGGATAAGCGCGATCCGTTCGGATTGAAGGCGGAGTGGTTCTTTGGCGTGATTTCGAACACTTTGTCCGGCGACGAGCTACATCGTGCTCGTCGTGATCGTGCGGCACACCTGGCATGGGCTCGAATCCATCGAAGATTAAGTCTCCGCGGATATCGCCAGTGTAAATCAAGCTTCCAAACCTGACCTGGTGGCCAGGGGCGTAGCTCTTGATCTGCTCCACATGGCCAAGTCAGTTGGCCCGTAGTGCGAAGCCGCCGAATACGAAGTTCTGTCCGGGGAGGAAAACCTCGCCCTGGACCGCATCGTTATCGATTATCGGAGGAGCCATCCAGCTTTACGGTGACGACACAGTGGAACTCTCAATGAAAGCACCAATGTCGGTGTCAAAACCGGCGGATCTCGGGTAGGGGGTCCCGAACTGTGCGTCTAAGGCCGATGGTAACAGGAGGCAGGGGACACAATGTTTACCCAGGTTCGGGCCCTCTCGATGGAGGTAATACCCTACTTCCTGCTTGATTGATCTTGATAATATGAGTAGTACAAGAGTTGATCTTGTTGGAAATATGCCCTAGAGGCAATAATAAATTGGTTATTATTATTATATTTCCTTGTTCATGATAATCGTTTATTATCCATGCTATAATTGTATTGATAGGAAACTTCGGATACATGTGTGGGTACATAGACAACACCATGTCCTAGTAAGCCTCTAGTTGACTAGCTCGTTGATCAATAGATGGTTACGGTTTCGACCATGGACATTGGATGTCGTTGATAACGGGATCACGTCATTAGGAGAATGATTGATGGACAAGACCCAATCCTAAGCCTAGCACAAAGATCGTGTAGTTAGTATGCTAATGCTTTTCTAATGTCAAGTATCATTTCCTTAGACCATGAGATTTTGCAACTCCGGATACCGTAGGAATGCTTTGGGTGTACGAATCGTCCTAACGTAATCTGGTGGCTATAAAGGTGCACTACGGGTATCTCCGAAAGTGTCATTGGGTTGTACGAATCGAGGCTGGATTTGTCACTCCGTGTGACGGAGAGGTATCTCTGGGCCCACTCGGTAGGACATCATCATAATGTGCACAATGTGACCAAGGGGTTGATCACGGGATGATGTGTTACGGAGCGAGTAAAGAGACTTGCGTAGCGAGATTGAACAAGGTATCGGCATACCGATGATCGAATCTCGGGCAAGTACAATATCGCTAGACAAAGGGAATTGTATACGGGATTGATTGAATCCTCGACATCGTGGTTCATCCGATGAGATCATCGTGGAACATGTAGGAGCCAACATGGGTATCCGGATCCGCTGTTGGTTATTGACCGAAGAATTATGCGCATGGTTCCCGAACCCGTAGGGTCTACACACTTAAGGTTCGATGACGCTAGGGTTATAGGGAAAGTATGTACGCGGTTAGCGAATGTTGTTCAGAGTCCCGGATGAGATCCCGGACGTCACGAGGAGTTCTGGAATGGTCCGGAGGTAAATAATAATATAAAGGAAGTGAGGTTTTGGCCACCGGAAGTGTTTCGGGGGTCACCGGTAATGTACCGGGACCATCGGAAGGGTTCCGGGGGTCCACCGGGAGGGGCCACCAGCCCCGGAGGCTTGCATGGGCCTAGTGTGGAAAGGGACCAGCCCCAGAGTGGGCTGGTGCACCTCCACCAAGGCCCAAGGCGCAACTAGGAGGGAGGGAAACCCTAGGCGAAGATGGGCCTAAAGCCCACCCTAGGCGCGCCTCTCTCCCCCCTCTTGGCCGCCCCCAAGTCCCATCTAGGGCTGCTGCACCCCTAGGGTGGGAACCCTAGATGGGGGCGCAGCCACCTCCCCTCCTCCTATAAATAGTGGGGGTTTTGGGGCTGCCATACACATGAGAACCTCTCCCTCTTGGCGCAGCCCTACCCCTTTCCCTTCTCGTCTCTCGTAGTGCTTGGCGAAGCCCTGCTGGAGTACCACGCTCCTCCACCACCACCACGCCGTCGTGCTGCTGCTGGACGGAGTCTTCCCCAACCTCTCCCTCTCACCTTGCTGGATCAAGACATGGGAGACGTCACCGGGCTGCATGTGTGTTGAACGCGGAGGTGCCGTCCATTCGGCACTAGGATCATCGGTGATTTGGATCACGACGAGTACGACTCCATCAACTCCGTTCACTTGATGCTTCCTCTTAGCGATCTACAAGGGTATGTAGATGCACTCCCCTTTCCCTTGTTGCTAGATTACTCCATAGATTGATCTTGGTGATGCGTAGAAAATTTTGAATTTCTGCTCGTTACCCAACAATGGGTATCGAGCTAGGTCTATCGTGGTTTCTATGCACGAGTAGAACACAAGTTGTTGTGGGTGTTGATTTTGTTCAATATGCTTACCGTTACTAGTCCAATCTTGTTTGACGGTATTGTGGGATGAAGCGGCCGGACCGACCTTACGTACACTTACGTGAGACAGGTTCCACCGGTGACATGCACTTGTTGCATAAGGTGGCTAGCGGGTGCCATTCTCTCCCACTTTAGTCGGATCAGATTCGATGAAAAGGGTCCTTATGAAGGGTAAATAGCAATTGGCATATCACATTGTGGTTTTTGCGTAGGTAAGAAACGTTCTTGCTAGAAACCCATAGCAGCCACGTAAAACATGCAAACAACAATTAGAGGACGTCTAACTTTTTTTTGCAGGGTATGCTATGCGATGTGATATGGCCAAAAGAATGTGATGAATGATATGTGAAGTATGAGATTGATCATGTTCTTGTAATAGGAATCACGACTTGCATGTCGATGAGTATGACAACCGGCAGGAGCCATAGGAGTTGTCTTAATTTATTGTATGACCTGCGTGTCATTGAACAACGCCATGTAATTACTTTACTTTATTGCTAAACTGTTAGCCATAGTAGTAGAAGTAATAGTTGGCGAGACAACTTCATGGAGACACGATGATGGAGATCATGGTGTCATGCCGGTGATAATGATGATCATGGAACCCCGAAGATGGAGATCAAAAGGAGCAAAATGATATTGACCATATCATGTCACTTTTTGATTGCATGTGATGTTTATCATGTTTATGCATCTTATTTGCTTAGAACGATGGTAGTAAATAAGATGATCCCTCATTATAATTTCAAGAAAGTGTTCCCCCTAACCGTGCACCGTTGCGGAAGTTCGTTGTTTTGAAGCACCACGTGATGATCGGGTGTGATAGATTCTAACATTCACATACAACGGGTGTAAGCTAGATTTACACATGCAAAACACTTAGGTTAACTTGACGAGCCTAGCATGTACAGACATGGCCTCAGAACACAAGAGACCGAAAGGTTGAACATGAGTCGTATAGTGGATACAATCAACATGAAGATGTTCACCGATGATGACTAGTCCGTCTCACGTGATGATCGGACACGGCCTAGTTGACTCGGATCATGTAATCACTTAGATGACTAGAGGGATGTCTATCTGAGTGGGAGTTCATTAGATGAACTTAATTATCCTGAACATAGTCAAAATCCCTTTGCAAATTATATCATAGCTTGCGCTTTAGTTCTACTGTTTTAGATATGTTCCTAGAGAAAATATAGTTGAAAGTTGACAGTAGCAATTATGCGGACAGTACAAGGCTTATGTCCTTAATGCACCGCTCGGTATGCTAGACCTCGAACGTGTTCTGTGGATGTTGCGAACATCTGACATACACGTTTTGATGACTACATGATAGTTCGGTAATGTTAAATGGTTTAGAATTGAGGCACCGAAGACCTTTTGAAATGTCGCGGAACATATGAGATGTTTCGAGGGCTGAAATTGGGATTTCAAGCTCGTGCCCACGTCAAGAGGTATAAGACCTCCGACGAGGTTTTTAGCCTGCAAACTAAGGGAGAAAAGCTCAAGCGTTGAGCTTGTGCTCAGATTGTCTGAGTACAACAATCACTTGAATCGAGTGGGAGTTAATCTTCTAGATGAGATAGTGATGTTTCTCCAAAGTCATTGCCACCAAGCTGCTAGAGCTTCGTGATGAACTATAACATATCAGGGATAGATATGATGATCCTTGAAATATTCGCGATGTTTGACACCGCGAAAGTAGAAATCAAGTAGGAGCATCAATTGTTGATGGTTAGTAAAACCGCTAGTTTCAAGAAGGGCAAGGGCAAGAAGGGATACTTCATGAAACGGCAAAACAGTTGCTGATCTAATGAAAAACCCAAGGTTGAACCCAAACCCGAGACTAAGTGCTTCTGTAATGAGAGGAACGGACACTAAAGCAGAACCACCCTAGATACTTGGTAGATAAGAAGGCAGGCAAGGTTAACAGAAGTATATTGGATATACATTGAATTAAATGTGTACTTTACTAGCACTCCTAGTAGCACCATGGTAATAGATACTGGTTCGGTTGCTAAGTGTTAGTAACTCAAAATAAAAGGCTACGGAATAAACGGAGACTAGCTAAAGGCGAGGTGACGATATGTGTTGGAAGTATTTCCAAGGTTGATATGATCAAACATCATGCGCTCCGTCTACCATCGAGATTGGTGTTAAACCTAAATAAACTGTTATTTGGTGTTTGCGTTGAGCATAGACATGATTGGATTATGTCTATCGCGTCTGATTATTAATGTAAGGAGAATAATGGTTACTCTATTTATTTGAATAATACCTTCAATGGTCTTGCACCTAAAAGAATGGTTCATTGAATCTCGATCGTAGTGATACACATTTTCATGCCAAAAGATATAAGATAGTAATGATAGTACCACTTACTTGTGGCACTGCCATGTAAGTCATATTGGTATAAAACGCATGAAGAAGCTCCATGTTGATGGATCTTTGGACTCGCTCGTTTTTGAAAAGTTTGAGACATGCGAACCATGTCTTTTGGGGTATACGCATGAAAAAACACCATGGAGATGGATCATTTGGACTCACTTGATTTTGAATCACTTGAGATATGCAAATCATACCACATGGGCAAGATGACTGAAAAGCCTCGTTTCAGTAAGATGGAACAAGAAAGCAACTTGTTGGAAGTAATACATTTTGATGTGTGCAGTCCAATGAGTGCTAAGGCATGCAGTGGATATCGTTATGTTCTTACTTCATGGATGATTTAAGTAGATACTGATTATATTTACTTGATGAAACACAAGTCTGAATTATTGAATGGTTCAAGTAATTTTAGAGTGAAGTTGAAGATCATCGTGACAAGAGGATAAAAATGTCTATGATATGATCATAGAGATGTGTATCTAAGTTGCGAGTTTGGTACACAATTAAGACATTGTGGAAATTGTTTCACAACTAACACCGCCTGGAACACCATAGAGTGATGGTGTCTCCGAACGTCATAGTTGCACCCTATTGGATATGGTGCATGCCATGACGTCTCTTATCAAATTACCACTATCGTTTATGGGTTAGGCATTAGAGACAACCACATTCACTCTAATAGGGCACCACATAATTCCGTTGAGATGACACCGTATGAACTATGGTTTAGAGAAACCTAAGTTGTCGTTTCTTGAAAGTTTGGGTCTGCGACGCTTATATGAAAAAGTTTCATCCTGATGAGCTCGATCCCCAAGCAGATAAATGCACTTCATAGGACACCCAAAACAGTTGGGTATACCCCCTATTTCAGATCCGGAAGTAAAAGATTGTTTCTAGAAACGGGTCCTTTCTCGAGGAAAAGTTCCTCTTGAAAGAATTGAGTGGGAGGATGGTGGAGACTTGATGAGGTTGTTGAACCATCACTTCAACTAGTGTGTAGCAGGGCATAGGAAGTTGTTCCTGTGGCACCTACACCAATTGAAGTGGAAGCTGATGATAGTGATCAAGAAACTTCGGATCAAGTCACTACCGAACCTCGTAGGTCGACAAGGACGTGTACCGCTTCAGAGTGGTACGGTAATCCTGTCTTGAAGGTCATGTTGCTATACAACAATGAACCTACGAGCTATGGAGAAGCGGTGGTGGGCCCGGATTCCAACAAATGGCTCGAGGCCATAAAAATCCGAGAGAGGATCCATGTATGAAAACAAAGTGTAGATTTTGGTAGAACTACTTGATGGTCGTAAGGCTATTGGGTACAGATGGATTTTGAAAAGGAAGACGGACAATGATGGTAAGTGTCACCATTAAGAAAGCTCGACTTGTCGTTAAGATGTTTCCCGACAAGTTCAAGGAGTTGACTATGGTGAGGCTTTCTCACTCGTAGCGATGCTAAGAGTCTGTTGAAATTGGATTAGCAGTTACTGCATTATTTATGAAATCTTGCAGATAGGATGTCAAAACATTGTTTCCTCGACAATTTTCTTGAGAAAAGGTTGTATGTGATACAACCAAAAGGTTTTGACAATCCTGAAAGACGCTAACAAGTATGCAAAGCTCCAACAATCCTTCTAAGGACTGGAGTAAGCATCTCGGAGTTGGAATGTACGCTTTGATGAGATGATCAAAGATTTTGGGTTTATACAAAGTTTATAAGAAACTTGTATTTCCAAAGAAGTGAGTGGGAGCACTATAGAATTTCTAATGAGTATATGTTGTTGACATATTGTTGATCAGAAATAATGTAGAATTTCTAGAAAGCATATAGGGTTATTTGAAAAGTTTTTTTCAATAGAAAACCTAGATTAAGCTGCTTGAACATTAAGCATCAAGATCTATGAGGATAGATCAAAAACGCTAAATGGTACTTTCAAATGAGCACATACCTTGACATGATCTTGAAGGTGTTCAAGATGGATCAGTCAAAGAAGGAGTTCTTGCCTGAGCTGTAAGGTATGAAGTTAAGAGTTAGAGCTTGACCACGGCAGAAGAGAGAGAAAGGACGAAGGTCGTCCCCTATGCTTCGGACGTAGGCTCTATAGTATGCTATGCTGTGTACCGCACCGGAAGTGTGCCTTGCCATGAATCAGTGAAGGGGTACAAGAATGATCCAGGAATGAATCATTGGACAGCGGGTCAAAATTGTCCTTGGAGTAAATAAGGACATGTTTCTCGATTATGGAGGTGATAAAGAGTTCGGCGTAATGGGTTAAGTCGATGCAAGATTTAACACCTATCCGAATGACTCTAAGTAGCAAACCGGATACGTATAGTGGAGCAACCATTTGGAATAGCTCCAAGTGGAGCGTGGAAGCAGCATTTACAATATGACCTAGAGATTTGCGAAGTACATACAGATCTGAATGTTGCAGACCCGTTGACTAAAACCTCTCTCACAAGCAAAACATGATCAAACCCCAGAACTCATTGAGTGTTAATCACATAATGATGTGAACTAGATTATTGATTCTAGTAAACTCTTTGGATGTTGGTCACATGGCGATGTGACCTATGAGTGTTGATCACATGGCGATGTGAACTAGATTATTGAATCTAGTGCAAGTGGGAGACTGTTGGAAATATGCCCTAGAGGCAATAATAAATTGGTTATTATTATTATATCTCCTTGTTCATGATAATCGTTTATTATCCATGCTATAATTGTATTGATAGGAAACTCAAATACATGTGTGGGTACATAGACAACACCATGTCCCTAGTAAGCCTCTAGTTGACTAGCTCGTTGATCAATAGATGGTTACGGTTTCCTGACCATGGACATTGGATGTCGTTGATAACAGGATCACATCATTAGGATAATGATGTGATGGACAAGACCCAATCCTAAGCCTAGCACAAAGAGCGTGTAGTTCGTATGCTAAAGCTTTTCTGATGTCAAGTATCATTTCCTTAGACCATGAGATTGTGCAACTCCCGGATACTGTAGGAATGCTTTGGGTGTACCAAACGTCACAACGTAACTGGGTGGCTATAAAGGTGCACTACGGGTATCTCCGAAAGTGTCTGTTGGGTTGGCACGAATCGAGACTGGGATTTGTCACTCCGTGTGACAGAGAGGTATCTCTGGGCCCACTTGGTAGGACATCATCATAATGTGCACAATGTGACCAAGGGGTTGATCATAGGATGATGTGTTACGAAATGAGTAAAGAGACTTGCCGGTAACGAGATTGAACAAGGTATCGGCATACCGATGATCGAATCTCGGGCAAGTACAATATCGCTAGACAAAGGGAATTGTATACGGGATTGATTGAATCCTCGACATCGTGGTTCATCCGATGAGATCATCGTGGAACATCGGGAGCCAACATGGGTATCGAGATCCGGTTGTTGGTTCTTGACGGAGAACGTCTCGGTCATGTTCGCATGGTTCCCGAACCCGTAGGGTCTACACATAAGGTTCGATGGCGCTAGGGTTATAGGGAAAGTATGTACGCTGTGATTCTTGTATGTTGTTGAGTCCGGATGAGATCCCGGATGTCACGAGGAGTTCGGAATGGTCGGAGGTAAAGAATAATATATAGGAAGTGAGGTTTTGCCACGGAAGTGTTTGGGGTCACCGGTAATGTCTGGGACCACGGAAGGGTTCGAGGTCCACCGGAAGGGGCCACCAGCCCCGGAGGCTTGCATGGGCCTAGTATGGAAAGGACCAGCCCAGTGGGCTGGTGCGCCTCCACCAAGGCCCAAGGCGCAGCTAGGAGGAGAGGGAAACCCTAGGCGCGAGATGGGCCTAAAGCCCACCGTAGGCGCCCCTCTCCCCCCTCTTGGCCGCCCCCTCCAAGTCCCATCTTGCTGCCGCACCCCTAGGGTGGGAACCCTAGATGGGGGCGCAGCCACCTCCCCTCCTCCTATAAATAGTGGGGGTTTTGGGGCTGCCATACACATGAGAACCACTCCCTCTTGGCGCAGCCCTACCCCTTTCCCTTCTCGTCTCTCGTAGTGCTTGGCGAAGCCCTGCTGGAGTACCGCGCTCCTCCACCACCACCACGCCGTCATGCTGCTGCTGGACGGAGTCTTCCCCAACCTCTCCTTCTCACCTTGCTGGATCAAGGCATGGGAGACGTCACCGGGCTGCATGTGTGTTGAACGTGGAGGTGTCGTCCGTTCGGCACTAGGATCATCGGTGATTTGGATCACGACGAGTACGACTCCATCAACCCCGTTCATTTGAACGCTTCCGCTTAGCGATCTACAAGGGTATGTAGATGCACTCCCCTTTCCCTCGTTGCTAGATTACTCCATAGATTGATCTTGGTGATGCGTAGAAAATTTTGAATTTCTGCTACGTTACCCAACAGATCTACCACGAGATCGTAGAGGCTAAACCCTAGAAGCTAGCCTATGGTATGATTATTGTTGGTCCTACGGACTAAACCCTCCGGTTTATATAGACACCGGAGGGGGATAGGGTTACACAGAGTCGGTTACAATAGGAGGTGATCTACATATCTGTATCGCCAAGCTTGCCTTCCACGCCAAGGAGAGTCCTGTCCGGACACGAGACGAAGTCTTCAATCTTGTATCTTCATAGTCCAACAGTCCGGCCAAAGGATATAGTCTGGCTGTCCGGATACCCCCTAATCCAGGACTCCCTCAGCGCCCTATGAGGGCCGGCCCTCTCCTCCTCCCCTCCTTTATATACGGGGGAGGGGGGCACCCCATAGTGTTGGGGAACGTAGTATTTCAAAAATTTGCCTACGCACACGCAAGATCCATCTAGGTGATGCATAGCAACGAGAGGGGAGAGTGTTGTCCACGTACCCTCGTAGACCGAAAGCGGAAGAGTTATGACAACGCGGTTGATGTAGTCGTACGTCTTCACGATCCGACCGATCCTAGTACTGAAAGTACGGCACCTCCACGATCTGCACACATTCGGCTCGGTGACGTCCCACGAACTCTTGATCTAGTTGAGTGTCGAGGGAGAGCTTCGTCAGCACGACGGCGTGATGACGGTGATGATGAAGTTACCGACGCAGGGCTTCGCCTAAGCACTACAACGATATGACCGAGGTGGAAATCCGTGGAGGGGGGCACCGCACACGGCTAAGCAATCAACTTCTGTGTCCGAGGATGCCCCCCTCCACACATATATAAAGGAGGGAGGGGAGTCTGGTCGGCCTCTCTAGGCGCGCCAAGGAGGGAGGAGTCCTCCTCCTAGTAGGAGTAGGACTCCCCTTTTCCTAGTCCCACTAGGAATAGAAGGAAGAGGGGGAAGGAGAAAGGAAAGGGGGCCGGCCCCCTCACCCAATTCGCATTGGGCTTGGGGGGGGGTGCGCCCCCTCCTAGGATACCTTATCTTCTCTCCCACTAAGGCCCATTAAGGCACATAAACTCCCTGTGGGGTTCCGGTAACCCCCCGGTACTCCGGTAAATGCCCGAACTCACCCGGAACCATTCCGATGTCCAAACATAGCCTTCCAATATATCGATCTTTATGTCTCGACCATTCCGAGACTCCTCGTCATGTCTGTGATCATATCCGGGACTCCAAACTACCTTCGGTACATCAAAACACATAAACTCATAATACCGATCGTCACCGAACGTTAAGCGTGCGGACCCTACGGGTTCGAGAACTATGTAGACATGACCGAGACCCACTTTCGGTGAATAAACAATAACGGAACCCGGATGCTCATATTGGTTCCTACATATTCTACAAAGATCTTTATCGGTCAATCCGCATAACAACATACATTGTTCCTTTTGTCATCGATATGTTACTTGCTCGAGATTCGATCGTCGGTATCTCAATACCTAGTTCAATCTCATTACTGGCAAGTACCTTTACTCGTTCCGTAATGCATCATCGTGCGACTAACTCATTAGTCACATTGCTTGCAAGGCTTATAGTGATGTGCATTACCGTGAGGGCCCAGAGATACCTCTCGGACAATCGGAGTGACAAATCCTAATCTCGATCTATGCCAACTCAACAAACACCATCGGAGACACCTGTAGAGCATCTTTATAATCACCCGGTTATGTTGTGACGTTTGATAGCACACAAAGTGTTCCTGTGGTATTCGGGAGTTGCATAATCTCATAGTCATAGGAACATGTATAAGTCATGAAGAAAGCAATAGCAACAAACTAAACGATCATCGTGCTAAGCTAACGGATGGGTTAAGTCAATCACATCATTCTCTAATGATGTGATCCCGTTAATCAAATGACAACTCATGTCTATGGTTAGGAAACATAACCATCTTTGATTCAACGAGCTAGTCAAGTAGAGGCATACTAGTGACACTCTGTTTGTCTATGTATTCACACATGTACTAAGTTTCCGGTTAATACAATTCTAGCATGAATAATAAGCATTTATCATGAAATAAGGAAATAAATAATAACTTTATTATTGCCTCTAGGGCATATTTCCTTCAGTCTCCCACTTGCACTAGAGTCAATAATCTAGTTCACATCGCCATGTGATTTAACACCAATAGTTCACATCGTCATTTGATTTACCACTCTATAATTCACATCGCCATGTGACCAATACCCAAACGGTTTTACTAGAGTCAATAATCTAGTTCACATCACTATGTGATTAACACCCAAAGAGTACTAAGGTGTGATCATGTTTTGCTTGTGAGAGAAGCTTAGTCAATGGGTCTGTCACATTTAGAGCCATATGTATTTTGCAAATTTCTATGTCTACAATGCTCTATACGGAGCTACTCCAGCTAATTGTTCCCACTTTCAATATGTATCCAGATTGAGACTTAGAGTCATATGGATCAGTGTTAAAGCTTGCACCGGCGTAACACTTTACGGCGAACTATTTATCTCCTCCATAACCGAGAAATATCTCCTTATTCCACTAAGGATAATTTTGACCGCTGTCTAGTGATCCACACCTGGATCACTATTGTACCCTCTTGCCAAACTCATGGTGAGGTTCACAATAGGTCTAGTACACATCATAACATACTTCATAGAACCTATGACCGAGGCATAGGGAATGAATTTTCATTCTCTTTCTATTTTCTGATGTGGTCGGGTTTTGAGTCTTTACTCAACTTCACACCTTGCACCACGGTCAAGAACTCCTTCTTTGACTGTTCCATTTCGAACTACTTCAAAATATTGTCAAGGTATGTACTTATTGAAAAACCTTATCAAGCGTCTTGATCTATCTCTATAGATCTTGATGCTCAGTATGTAAGCAGCTTTACTGAGGTCTTTCTTTGAAAAACTCCTTTCAAACACTCCTTCATGCTTTCCAGAAAATTTTACATCATTTTTGATCAACAATATGTCATACATATATACTTATCAGAAAAGTTGTAGCGCTTCCACTCACTTTCTTGTAAATACAGGCTTCAACATAAGTCTGTATAAAACTATATGCTTTGATCAACTCATCAAAGCGTATATTCCAACTCCGAGATGCTTGCACCGGTCCATAGATGGATTGCTGGAGCTTGCACATTTTGTTAGCACCTTTAGGATTGACAAAACCTTTTGGTTGCATCATATACAACTATACTTTAATAAATCCATTGAGGAATGTAGTTTTGACATCCATTTGCCAGATTTCATAAAATGTAGCAATTGCTAACATGATTCAGACAGACTTAAGCATCGCTACGAGCGAGAAAATCTCATCGTAGTCAACACCTTGAACTTGTCAAAAACCTTTTTCGACAAGTCTAGCTTTGTAGATAATAACACTGCTATCAGCGTCCGTCTTCCTCTTAAAGATCCATTTATTTTCTATTGCTTGCCGATCATCGGGCAAGTCAACCAAAGTCCATACTTTGTTCTCATACATGGATCCCATCTCGGATTTTATGGCCTCAAGCCATTTCGCGGAATATGGGCTCATCATCGCTTCCTCGTAGTTCGCAGGTTCATCATGGTCCAGTAACATGACTTCCAGAATAGGATTACCGTACCACTCTGGTGCGAACCGTACTCTGCTTGACCTATGAGGTTCAGTAGTAACTTGATCTGAAGTTTCATGATCATCATCATTAGCTTCTTCATTAATTGGTGTAGGTATCACACTTTCCTCCCAATCACTTCTTTCGAGAGAAACTCCTTCTCTAGAAAGGATCCACTCTTAGCAACAAAGATCTTGCATTCGGATCTATGATAGAAGGTGTACCCAAAAGTTTCTTTTGGATATCTATGAAGACGCACTTCTCCGATTTGGTTTTGAGCTTATCAGGCTGAAACTTTTTCACATAAGCATCGTAACCCCAAACTTTAAGAAACGACAACTTGGATTTCTTGCCAAACCACAGTTCATATGGTATCGTCTCAACGGATTTAGAAGGTGCCCTATTTAATGTGAATGCAGTTGTCTCTAATGCATAACCCCAAAACGATAGTGATAAATCGGTAAGAGACATCATAGATCGCACCATATCTAATAAAGTACGGTTATGACGTTCAGACACACCATTACGCTGTGGTGTTCCAGGTGGTGTGAGTTGTGAAACTATTCCACATTGTTTCAAATGAAGACCAAACTCGTAACTCAAATATTCGTCTCCGCCATCAGATCGTAGAAACTTTATTTTCTTGTTACGATGATTTTCCACTTCACTCTGAAATTCTTTGAACTTTTCAAATGATTCAGACTTATGTTTCATCAAGTAGATATACCTATATGTGCTCAAATCATCTATGAAGGTCAGAAAATAACGATACCCGCCGCGAGCCTCAACACTCATCGGATCGGATACATCAGTATGTATTATTTCCAATAAATCAGTTGCTCGCTCCATTGTTCCGGAGAACGGAGTCTTAGTCATCTTGCCCATGAGGCATGGTTCACAAGCATCAAGTGATTCATAATGAAGTGATTCCAAAAGCCCATCAGCATGGAGTTTCTTCATGCGCTTTACACCAATATGACCTAAACGGCAGTGCCACAAATATGTTGCACTTATCATTATCAACTTTGCATCTTTTAGCATCAATATTATGAATATGTGTATTACTACGATCGAGATTCAATAAACCATTCACCTTGGGTGTATGACCACAAAAGGTTTTATTCATGTAAACATAATAACAATTATTCTTTGAATTAAATGAATAACCGTATTGCAATAAACATGATCCAATCATATTATGCTCAACGCAAACACCAAATAACATTTATTTTAGGTTTAACACTAATCCCGAAGGTAAAGGGAGTGTGCGATGGTGATCTTATCAACCTTAGAATCACTTCCAACACACATCGTCACCTTGCCCTTAACTAGTCTTTGTTCATTTTGTAACTCCTGTTTCGAGTTACTAATCACAGCAACTGAACTAGTATCAAATACCCAAGGGCTACTATGAACACTAGTAAAGTACACATCAATAACATGTATATCATATATACTTTTGTTCACTTTGCCATCCTTCTTATCCGCCATGTATTTGGGGCAGTTCCACTTCCAGTGACCATTTCCTTTGCAGTAGAAGCACTCAGTTTCAGGCTTGGGTCTAGCTTTGGGCTTCTTCATGGGAGTGACAACTTGTTTGTCCTTCTTCTTTAAGTTCCTTTCTTTCCCTTGCCCTTTTACTTGAAACTAGTGGTCTTATCTACCATCCACACTTGATGCTTTTCTTGATTTCCACCTTCGTCGATTTCAGCATCACGAAGAGCTCGGGGAATCGTTTTCGTCATCCCTTGCATATTATAGTTCATCACGAAGTTCCAGTAACTTGGTGATAGTGACTAGAGAATCCTGTCAATCACTATTTTATCTGGAAGATTAACTCCCACTTGATTCAAGCGATTGTAGTACTCAGACAATCTGAGCACATGCTCACTGGTTGAGCTATTCTCCTCCATCTTGTAGGCAAAGTACTTGTCAGAGGTCTCATACCTCTTGACTCGGGCATGAGTCTGAAATACAAATTTCAACTCTTGGAACATCTCATATGTTCGGTGGCGTTCAAAACATTTTTGAAGTCCCGGTTCTAAGCCGTAAAGCATGGTGCACTAAACTATCAAGTAGTCATCATACCGAGCTTTGCCAAACGTTCATAACGTCTGCATCTACTCCTGCAATAGGTCCGTCACCTAGTGGTGCATTAAGGACATAGTTCTTCTGTGCAACAATGAGAAAAATCCTCATATCACGGACCAAGTCCGCATCATTGCTACTATCATCTTTCAACTTATATTTCTCTAGGAATATATCAAAAAGTAAACGGGGAGCTACATCGCAAGCTGTTGATCTACAACATAGTTATGCAAATACTATCAGGACTAAGTTCATGATAAATTAAAGTTCAATTAATCATATTACTTAAGAACTCCCACTTAGATAGACATCCATTTAATCATCTAAGTGATCACGTGATCCAAATCAACTAAACCATGTCCGATCATCACGTGAGATGGAGTAGTTTTCAATGGTGAACATCACTATGTTGATCATATCTACTATATGATTCACGCTCGACCTTTCGGTCTCAGTGTTCCGAGGCCATATCTGCATATGCTAGGCTCGTCAAGTTTAACCCGAGTATTCTGCGTGTGCAAAACTTGCTTGCACCCGTTGTATGTGAATGTAGAGCTTATCACACCGGATCATCATGTGGTGTCTCAACACGAAGAACTGTCACAACGGTGCATACTCAGGGAGAACACTTATACCTTGAAATTTTAGTGAGAGATCATCTTACAATGCTACCGCCGTACTAAGCAAAATAAGATGCATAAAAGATAAACATCACATGCAATCAAGAAAAGTGATATGATATGGCCATCATCATCTTGTGCCTTTGATCTCCATCTCCAAAGCACCGTCGTGATCACCTTCGTCACCGGCTTGACACCTTGATCTCCATTGAAGCATCGTTGTCGTCTCGCCAACTATTGCTTCTACGACTATCGCTACCGCTTAGTGATAAAGTAAGGCAATTACATGGCGATTGCATTTCATACAATAAAGCGACAACCATATGGCTCCTGCTAGTTGCCGATAACTGTTACAAAACATGATCATCTCATACAACAAATTATATATCATCACATCTTGACCATATCACATCACAGCAAGCCCTACAAAAACAAGTTAGACGTCATCTACTTTGTTGTTGCAAGTTTTACTTGGCTGCTACGGGCTTCTAGCAAGAACCATCCTTACTTACGCATCAAAACCACAACGATTTTTCATCAAGTGTGTTGTTTTAACCTTCAACAAGGACCGGGCGTAGTCACACTCGATTCAACTAAAATTGGAGAAACAGACACCCACTAGCCACCTGTGTGCGAAGCACGGCGGTAGAACCAGTCTCATGAACGCGGTCATGTAATGTCAGTCTGGGCCGCTTCATCCAACAATACCGCTGATGTCTACTACACAACCTTCTTCTTATAGACGTTGTTGGGCCTCCAAGTGCAGAGGTTTGTAGGACAGTAGCAAATTTCCCTCAAGTGGATGACCTAAGGTTTATCAATCCGTGGGAGGCGTAGGATGAAGATGGCCTCTCTCAAGCAACCCTACAACCAAATAACAAAGAGTCTCTTGTGTCCCCAACACACCCAATACAATGGTAAATTATATAGGTGCACTAGTTCGGCGAAGAGATGGTGATACAAGTGCAATATGGATAGTAGATATAGGTTTTTGTAATATGAAAATATAAAAACAGCAAGGTAACTAATGATAAAAGTGAGCGTAAACGGTATTGCAATGATAGGAAACAAGTCCTAGGGTTCATACTTTCACTAGTGCAAGTTCTCTCAACAATAATAACATAATCGGATCATATAACTATCCCTCAACATGCAACAAAGATTCACTCCAAAGTCACTAATAGCGGAGAACAAACGAAGAGATTATGGTAGGGTATCAAACCACCTCAAAGTTATTCTTTCTGATCGATCTATTCAAGAGTCCATAGTAAAATAACACGAAGTTATTCTTTCCGTTCGATCTATCATAGAGTTGGTACTAGAATAACACCTTAAGACACAAATCAACCAAAACCCTAACGTCACCTAGATACCCAAATGTCACCTCAAGTATCCATGGGTATGATTATACGATATGCATCACAAAATCTCAGATTCATCTATTCAACCAACACAAAGAACTTCAAAGAGTGCCCCAAAGTTTCTACCGGAGAGTCAAGACGAAAACGTATGCCAACCCCTATGCATAAATTCACAATGTTACGGAACCCGCAAGTTGATCACCAAAACATACATCAAGTAGATCACATGATATCCCATTGTCACCACAGATAAGCGCATGCAAGACATACATCAAGTGTTCTCAAATCCTCAAGGACTCAATCCGATAAGATAACTTCAAAGGGAAAACTCAATCCATCACAAGGAGACAGACGGGGAGAAACATCATAAGATCCAACTATAATAGCAAAGCTCGCGATACATCAAGATCGTGCCAAATCAAGAACACGAGAGAGAGAGAGAGAGAGAGAGAGAGAGAGATCAAACACATAGCTACTGGTACATACCCTCAGCCCCGAGGGTGAACTACTCCCTCCTGTCATGGAGAGCGCTAGGATGATGAAGATGGCATCGGTGAGGGATCCCCCCTCCGGCAAGGTGCCGGAACAGGGTCCCGATTGGTTTTTGGTGGCTACAAAGGCTTGCGGCGGTGGAACTCATGATCTAGGTTATGTTCTGGAGGTTTCAGTATTTATAGGAATTTTTGGCGTCGGGAACAAGTCAGGAGGTGCCCGAGTCGTCCACGAGGTAGGCCGGCGCGCCCAGGGGGGGTGCGCCCCCACCCTCGTGGACGGCCCGGGACTCTTCTGGACCAACTCTTTTACTCCGTGGTCTTCTTTTGGTGCATAAAAAATCGTCAAAATTGGCACGTCCATTGGACTCCGTTTGGTATTCCTTTTCTGTAGAACTCAAAAACAAGGAAAAACAGAAACTGGCACTGGGCTCTAGGTTAATAGGTTAGTCCCAAAAATCATATAAAATAGCATATAAAACATCCTAGATGGATAATATAATAGCATGGAACAATCAAATATTATAAATACGTTGGAGACGTATCAAGCATCCCCAAGCTTAATTCTTGCTCGTCCTCGAGTAGGTAAATGATAAAAACAGAATTTTTGATGTGGAATGCTACCTAACATATTTATCAATGTAATCTTCTTTATTGTGGCAAGAACATTCAGATCCATAATATTCAAGACAAAAGTTTAATATTGACATAAAAATAATAATACTTCAAGCATACTAACTAAGCAATTATGTCTTCTCAAAATAACATGGCCAAAGAAAGCTCATCCCTACAAAATCATATAGTTTGGCTATGCTTCATTTTCGTCACACAAAATGCTCTCATCATGCACAACCCCGATGACAAGCCAAGCAAATGTTTCATACTTTAGTATTTTCAAACTTTTTTAACTTTCACGCAATAAATGAGCGTGAGCCATGGACATAGCACTATGGGTGGAATAGAATATGATGATGGAGGTTGTGTGGAGAAGACAAAAAGGGAAAAAGCCTCACATTGATGCGGCTAATCAACGGGCTATGGAGATGCCCATCAATTGATGTCAATGCGAGGAGTAGGGATTGCCATGCAACGGATGCACTAGAGCTATAAATGTATGAAAGCTCAACAGAAGAAACTAAGTGGGTGTGCATCCAACTTGCTTGCTCACGAAGACCTAGGGCATTTGAGGAAGCCCATTGTTGGAATATACAAGCCAAGTTCTATGAAAAATTCCCATTAGTAGATGAAAGTGACAAAATAAGATACTCTCTATCATGAAGATCATGGTGCTACTTTGAAGCACAAGTGTGGAAAAAGGATAGTAGCATTGTCCCTTTTATCTTTGGCCTTTCTTTTTTTATTTGGCCTTTCTCTTTTTTTTCTTTTTTTGGCCTTTCTTTTTTATTTGGCCTTTCTCTTTTTTTTTTTGGGATAATGCTCTAATAATGATGATCATCACACTTCTATTTATTTACAACTCAAGGATTACAACTCAATACTAGAACAAAGAATGACTCTATATGAATGCCTCCGGCGGTGTACCGGGATGGGCAATGACTCATGAGTAACATGTATGAAAGAATTATGAACGGTGGCTTTGCCACAAATGCGATGTCAACTACATGATCATGCAAGGCAATATGACAATGATGATGTGTGTCATAATAAACGGAACGGTGGAAAGTTGCATGGCAATATATCCCGGAATGGCTATGGAAATGCCATAATAGGTAGGTATGGTGGCTATTTTGAGGAAGATATAAGGAGGTTTATGTGTGATAGAGCGTATCATATCACGGGGTTTGGATGCACCGGCGAAGTTTGCACCAACTCTCAAGGCGAGAAAGGGCAATGCACGGTACCAAAGAGGCTAGCAATGATGGAAGGGTGAGAGTGCGTATAATCCATGGACTCAACATTAGTCATAAAGAACTCACATACTTATTGCACAAATCTACAAGTCATCAAAAACCAAGCACTACGCGCATGCTCCTAGGGGGATAGATTGGTAGGAAAAGACCATCGCTCGTCCCCGACCGCCACTCATAAGGAAAGCAATCAAAGAACACCTCATGCTTCAAATTTGTCACACAACGTTTATCATACGTGCATGCTACGGGACTTGCAAACTTCAACACAAGTATTTCTCAAATTCACAATTACTCAACTAGCATGACTCTAATATTACCATCTTCATATCTCAAAACAATCATCAAGTATCAAACTTCTCATAGTATTCAATGCACTCTATATGGAAGTTTTTATTATGCCCATCTTAGATGCCTATCATATTAGGACTAATTTCATAACCAAAGCAAATTACCATGCTGTTCTAAAGACTCTCAAAATAATATAAGTGAAGCATGAGAGTTCATCTATTTCTTCAAAATAAAACTACCGTCGTGCCCTAAAAGGATATAAGTGAAGCACTAGAGCAAATGACAAACTACTCCGAAAGATATAAGTGAAGATCAATGAGTAGTTGAATAATTATGCAACAATGTGAAGACCCTCTAACATTTAAGAATTTCAGATCTTGGTATTTTATTCAAACATCAAGCAAAAAAATAAAATAAAATGACGCTCCAAGGAAAACACATATTATGTGGTGAATAAAAATATAGCTCCAAGTAAAGTTACCGATGAACGAAGACGAAAGAGGGGATGCCATCCGGGGCATCCCCAAGCTTAGGCTCTTGGTTGTCCTTGAATATTACCTTGGGGTGCCTTGGGCATCCCCAAGCTTAGGCTCTTGCCACTCCTTATTCCATAGTCCATCGAATCTTTACCCAAAACTTGAAAACTTCACAACACAAAACTCAACAGAAAACTCGTAAGCTCCGTTAGTATAAGAAAATAAATCACCACTTAGGTACTGTTGTGAAATTATTCTAAATTCATATTGGTGTAATATCTACTGTATTCCAACTTCTTTATGGTTCATACCCTCCGATACTATTCATAGATTCGTCAAAATAAGCAAACAACACAGTAAAAACAAAATCTGTCAAAAACAGAACAGTCTGTAGTAATCTGTATCAAAAGTATACTTATGGAACACATTTTATTTTATTTTCCTTCAATGAGAGGCACAAATTTACTTCTCGTGGAGGCATGGATTTTCTTCTGTGAGAGGCACAGTCATGCCTTTTCGGAAAAAGAAAAAAGGTGCTCCTAGTTTGGTTTTCCGTCTGATTTTTTTCTAAAAAGAAGTTTGTCAGAATATATTAACATGGGTCCGAGTTTTGAAGATCTTGACATAAGGAATACAACGGTGAAAAGGGTTCAAGATTTGCATGCACGGTTTAAGATATAAAAATATTTTGAATAAAATGGATCTATAAAAAAATGGAAAACTCTCAGGTTACGACAAATGGCGCACATGCAGTGCGCACACTTGCCGCAACCTGCGGAGGTGGGAGTGACCTTTGCAAAAAGTGCTCCTTAATTAAAAAAATTAGACATTCTCCTTGATTAGTGATTTCGGAGGAAGTCAAGGTGAACTCATATTGGGCCGGCCCTTCGCGCCACTGGCCACATGCCATATTATTTTTCTGTTATGTTTTTTGTTTTCATTTTTTATTTCTTTTACTTTATTTATATTTCCAGATATTCTATATTACAAAAACACTGTACAAAAAACATTTGAAAAATCTTGACCACATTTGGAAATGTGAAATGCCTATAGAGAAAATGGTAATCACGTATACGAAAAATGTATGAAAACAATGTGTATGAAAAAAATTGATCATGTATTCAAAAATGTTAATTAATCATTTGAAAAATATTGAACAAGTATTTGAAAATTTTCAATCAAGCATTTGAAAAATGTTAAATGGACATAAAAATTTTGACCATGTATTAGAAAACTAATAAAACAAATTGGTCGTTTATATAAAAATGTTAATCAAGCATGAAACCACTTCAAAAATATTAATCAAGCATTTGGAAAATTTTAAATGTGTATAGAAAACATGGTGACCATGTATTAAAAGAGATGAATTTTTGATCATTTATATAAAATGTTAATCAAGCATTTGAGAAAATGTTGAACAAGTATTTGAAAAATGTTGATCGGGCATTTGAAAAATGTTAAATGTGTATAAAAAATGTTAATCACGCATTTGAAAAATGTTATATGTTTATAGAAAAAATGTTGACCATGTATTTGAACACATTGATCTTGTATTTGAATGTTTTTAATCAAGCGTTTGAAAATGGTTGAATGTATATAAAGAAAATGTTAACCAAGTATTAAAAATGTTGATGTTGTATTTGAAAATTGTTAAACGGGTATTAGATATATACAAAAATGTGTATAAAAAAGTGGAAACCAAGAGAAAAAACCCCGATGAAAAACAAGAAAGAAACAAAAAAGGAAGAAAATAGAATGAAAAGAAAAAGCCAACGAAAACTGAAAAGAAACAAAGAAAACCAAAGAAAAATAGAGAAAAGAAAAAACCAATGAAAGCGGAGAAACAAATAAAGAAAATTGATGTAAAACAAAAAGAAACCAGTGGAGAAAACTAGCTATTTTACCTCAAGTATGTCACGCCCTACAGCTTTCAACACGAACTCGACACAGACCCAGTGGCTAGCATCACTAGCAACTATCCAGGAGACTTGGGTTTGATTCCCGCTTTTGCTCCCTTTTCTCCACTATTTCTTATTAAGTATGTGCCAATGGGCCGGCCCAGTTGCTACGCGAGACTGAGAAGTCCTTCAGCGAGAGATGCTTCCAACTTGCTTAATGCGAGATATAGTCGTCATGGTGCCAACACGAGGTTATTTTGGTGGGATTTTCTCTTTTGATAAGATGGGTACTATCTAACCGAAATATCTTTTGAACCGAGCATCCAATTTATGAGTTGTTTTTACTGAGTTCATCGTTCATACTTTGAAACTAGATTCTATATTGGTAGGTTTCGATAAACATGATATACTTTCCATCTAATATATGTGTACTTCCTCATTTTTTTTGGTGTGTGCACGTACGTGCTATCTTTGTGTACACGTGCTTTTCACTTGTTTTTTTTTGCTGGCAAAAGAAAGCAATAATAAGTGAAGTGTGCAACTCTCACCTTAGTGTGCATATTTACTCATAAATAAGTGTGTGTGCATTTTAAAGTTAGTGTGTGTATTTCCCATGTTTTTGCATGTGCCTTTTTGAGTGTTCGCAGATGCGTACTACTTCCTTTATTTTAAACCAGCGACACTTATTTTCGGACAAAGAGAGTATTTGTACACACTGATGAGTATTCCACGTATACACTGATGTGTGGTTACGTACTAAAGTTAGTCATCTAATCAGTCAAACTATATCACGTAAAATCATGCTGCATGCATGCTCCCATCAATCAAACTAACAGCATCGCCTGCTGGAAGTACATTGATTAGCATATCACTGGGCGGGTCCAGGAATATTAAACCCGATGGATTCCAAGCTCCAAGGACAGATATATTCGTCCTGGGAGCAAAGCCAACAGTTCCACGTACTCACTCACTAGACTAGCTAATAATCGAGCTGACACAGGACATGCATAAACGCCTTTCCCCGGCCGTTGCAAGCAAGAGCCAAGGGGTACTTCCTCTACGTAGCTAGGCGCCAGACGCTGGCGGCCAACGGCAACGACAACAAGCCCCATGTGGCTGGTCATGCCCGACGCCGGCCGGTGTCGACGATGCGCATCCCCGGCCGCTCGCCTCCCTGCTCGGCTGCTCCACCACCCGCCGGTAGGGGTACGGCGGCCACTGTGAGCGCGCGCGGCGGGGACGCCATGACATAAGGAAAATGCAGGGTCGATCTGTAGACTCAGCTGCACAGTTGCATGGGCTGCAACGGATGAGATCTGGTAGAGATCCGATTCGGACGACTGGCGATCAATGATTCCCCGGGAAAAGGCCGGCCGTTTGTTCCTTTTGTCCCCGTGCTTTTAACGAAGAATCGGATCACGAACCTACAACTGCATCCATCGCTTTCTCTTCGCCTTTTGCATGCAAGGTCCGTCGTCGCAGATCTCTTTTACTTTTGCATCCATACAAGGCTGCACGGACAGGCGAAGACATTGTGCATGCATGCACGCATGATGTACATACGTGTATATCGTCGTCTCCATAGGTATTGTTACTGTAGTATTAGTATAGTAGCAGCAAAAGCAGGACTCGACTTGACTGTTGACACTGCGTACATAGTACGTGCTTCCACCGGACACAAAATGCACCGGGGCAAATTAAGGAGCGTCGTCAATCATTTCATTAAAGGGCACAAATACGCGGGCACTGTCTCTGTATGCTAGCAGTATAGCATTGCTAGCTATATCTCTCTTTTTGCAAGATTCCATGGCCGGACGCGGACAGAAACAGTACGTCAGAGGATTCAGGAAGGGGAGGAGAGGAGAACACGGGGCGAAGCCGACGACAGGGTCGGTTCAAAACCTAGCAACAGGTCGACGGACGGCGACGCCTCCTGCCGTACCGTACACCACGCCACTGTATGTTGTGTGGTAAAAAATATGGACGTGGCTCCTCTGACGTACGGCCCACACACTGACTTGTGGGCCCAGACCCACCTGTCAGCGGCCCACCGGCAGGGGGCCGTACGTCAGGGGATCCGGCTCCTCTATCGCCCGTCGCCTTGTAGTCCGGTTTGCCATGGAGAGGTTTATGTTGCCGACGAGAGATGAAAGAGATTTATTCCGTAGCTGGTTCTTTTTTTCCTTCCTCACACTTTTCCCATTTTATGAGAAAATAAATTGGGATGAAATAGATTGTTATGTTTCTTTAGGGCAATTCAGAGAGCATTATTCAGAGAAAAGCATTCCTAGGACAAACAACCAATAAGTTAGTCACTAGGAAGCTGAGAGTTTCATCAAGCCAACTCTCGCCCGCCTTCAATGTGCAAGCATGCTTGGCACAAAGATGCGCCGAAAGATTTGCTGATCTGTTTACATGCTGAATTTCAAATAAACAAAAACAACTAACTAGCTTTCCAATTTCAACTAAGATAGGAGCCACAATTGAACAAGAATTCTGGCGAGTATTCCAGAGTGTCACCAACTGCAGGCAATCCACCTTCATTATCACGTGTGAGAATCCTCAAAAGTTTGTGGCTTGTCTTTCTCCATTTCTTGCACACAGGAAAAAATCTAGATTATGAACAGAGAAGCATCCTTTAGAAACCTTCTCTTTTCAAGCGGGAGTAACTTAGACTAGTGTTATGCATATGACACTAATTTATGTTACTATCTTCACGAACCTACTTTGTGGACGACACAGATCCTAGCCTAACTTTGGAAGATGGAGAATTTAATGGCGTCATGCGTAAATCGTCCAGAAATTATCGTGTGTGTAGCACCTTTCTATCTTTACAGTGTAAAGTAATATTAAGGTAGTATCATAAATAATTGCATCTATTAGCTTGTAGACTCATCTTTTGTTAGGAAGTGATATATGATGGTAACATATTATGTTTACTACAAACACCTCTCCCCTCATTAACAACTTGGCACATAAGCAACTTTGTCTTGGGGTGCTTTATGTTACTAGCTAAGTTACCCTCACTCAGGGACGGAGCCAGGATTTGAGTATAGGGGGGCCAAGCTAAGTAGATAAAAAAATCTAGTGCAAAAAATAATCATCAAAAACAAGGTTGAGAACTTCCACATCGGCTTCATTGAAAATTTCAATACGTTGAAAATTTGAAGCAACCAGCTTAGTGAAATAACATAATCTTAAAACTGTTTGGTGGCGTTTTTCTAATCATAGTAGCTGAATTGTGTTCTTAGAATTTAGGTATATTGTATAAGTTCGACAGAGGAATTCTTTCACCTCACAAATAGAAACTCGTTCAAAATAATTTGCATCATGATAATTTTTAAGACACGCACAAGATCTGAATAGTACTTGATAGCATCTCAAATCACACCCAAAAAACAACTAAAATCTGATATAATATCTAGATGAGAACTGAGAGAGATTAGTATATAGTGTGATGTGTTAACCTTGGCTCTTTCGAGGCTGGAGCAGTGAAGTAGGCTGCATCGCCGACTGTGCGCATGAATCAGATGATGAGCAGCAGAGGAGGGAAAGTAGAGGCAGACGGACGGCGGCGGCGGCGCCTAATCCCCGGTTTTTTTAGGGATACCTAATCCCAGATACACGCTAATCACAGGAGAACGTGGCTTCCAGGAGACTAGAGTAGAGCGGAAGGCTAACTGGCCAACGATCTGGACGGTAGTGGGCTTTTACATGGGCTTTTTCTTTTCTTTTCCAAAATACACGTTGACATAGAGGGGGCCGAGTAGGTGTGCGCGTGCGATTAAATATCGCTAGTTACGTGCACCTGTTTCATGTTCGCTCGATCGTTGGGGGGCCAGGCCCCTGCTCGTCCCCCCCTGGCTCCGCCACTGCCCTCACTATGACGGTATGACCAGCCTCGGGGGCACCCAATCCTCTATAATTCCAGAAGAGACCAGCCATTTAAACAAAATGTTTTTACTTTTTACACATAGCTTTAGGTTTTGCACAAAAAAGCTGAATTTTGCATAACGCTAGTGCCATCTAAGCTCGGCATCACTCTTCTACCTCTTTACACATCCTTCTACATGACTTGGCCTATTCCCTCCCCATGTCATTACCTCCTAGATTGAATTTTTTTTTTAATCAAAGAAGGGCTTGCCCCTTCCGATTTTCATTACTGAAAAACCTCCTCCTCCTCCTAGATTGATGAACAAATATGCATGATCGCTTATTATTACTCTGTGGTAATAGGAGAATTCTGCATGTGGGGCCCAGGAGATATATTGAGGCAGCAGCGGTGTAGCAACCAGAGACGCCAAATTGTATCTCGGCGAGTTTTTCCCTTTCTTGAACGTTTAGATATTTTAAGGGGCACATACTATTTCATAATTCAGGGAAATGGAATGGTTTACGTACATTTTTGGTGGGCCTACAAGAGCAATGAACCAACCATGGTCGTGTAAGCTTAAGGTAGAACCTAGCAGAGTAATGTCCGTCGTGTGTGCGGAAAACAGTACTTTCACCACCTGAATTTTAAATTCAATAGAGTTAATTTTATTGATTCAAAATGAGGCATCAATACTTAAAAGGATACAAACACAACAAGCACACGTCCGACCTCTGTATACATAAGATGCATACAACCAACACCAACACCCACACATACACACAAGCAAATAGCAAAGTCATATAATACCAAAAAATGCAAATGGTCAATAGAAAAAAACAGTTTTTGTTACACACAAGCAAATAGCAAAGTCATATAATACCAAAAAATGCAAATGGTCAATAGAAAAAAACAGTTTTTGTTACACACAAGCAAATAGCAAAGTTATATAATACCAAAAAATGCAAATGGTCAATAGAAAAAAACAGTTTTTGTTCCCAACATGAATGAAATCTTCCTAAATATTCATGGATATTCCAGGGGTATAAACTATTTCTGTGCAACTGCTAAGACAGGCAACTAGTCTGAATCATGCATGCTCTGTGCACATCGTTGGACATTTTCTTGGAACTGTTCACATGGGTTCTGCTTTGCTAAATGGACTTGTACCATTGGTAGATATAGACCAAAGATAAACGACAAGAGATACAGGGAAAGCACATTGCGCTTCAATCGAGTAGAACAATGTCAAACTGGCAAGTTGCAGTAATGAAAAACACAGTAAAACTACTCAGGGGAGAGAGAGACGGAAGCTCCACCTCACTCCCCTAGTGGTCACTTGTCGAGGACGTGTCAACTGCCAATGTTTCTTTTGTGCACGCCTATTGTTTTCCGCTTCTTTTGTGTGCACTCGCACATATGCCTGTGCGTTGTAAAGGGAGGGAAACATATCCTTGCACCCCCTTATTGGCATGTGTAGCTATAAGGAAATAGGTATTAGTACTCCTGGGCCGTTTTTTTATTTTATTGAGGAGGTGAGGATGGCGTTTGACGTACGCTGGCACGTCTCCTTCGCAGCGGACCTCGCAGCTGCACGCACCCTCCACTTCGCCGACGGCGAGATCTTCCTCCACCGATGTGCGCTCCGGATCATGCTGATCGATGACAAGGGGGTGACGATGGACGCGCGCTACCTGCGCGAGGGGGAGTCCATCGACGTTGGTCAGGTCTTATCTTTTCCCTGCCACATTGCTAGGGTTCGGGACCGAATCCCGGCGAGCGACACAGCTGCGGGTACACGGTGGGAGCGACCAACGAGCAGTGGCGCGTGCGATACACCGAGTCACGTTCTGGGCGGGAGATGGTGGGGCCCAGGGATTCTCGGGCCACATCCAGCCACGGTTGGGGCGGCCGCCATTGATGCCCGACACCTGGACGGAGATCTGTGCGGTCATGGGGCGCCGCAGGGAGACACGGATACAAAAGCCCCCTCCACCCCGATCCGTGACCTATACGCTGCTCTCTCTCACTTCTGGGAGACACCAAGAAACCCTAGATCGAGATTCCCCTCCTCCTTCCTCTGGTGGGAGGGAAAGGTTGGAGGGGACAACAGATCCTACGCTGCGGTGGTGGCCTCCATGCCAAGCAAGCCGCCAGAGATGGAAGACCGCGGCGGCCAAGACTTCCGCGGGAATCGACGGGAGGGCTTCGGATCTGGGCAGATGGGGCGCGGAGCCGGTCGATTTGACCGGGGACGCGGCCGTGGCCGTTTCTCGTGGTCCAGGGATGTCGACGGAGATGACCTCTCCGCCAACAAGAAGGCGGCGGAGGCATCGGACGACACCGAGCGGTGGGATGAAGCAGCAGAACGAGCCAAGAGGGCAAGATCATGGGGGGTCTGGGTGGAGAAGAACCCTAATCCCCCTGGTTTCAATGCAGTGAACTCCCACAAGAAGAAGAAGATCTACGACAACGTCCCGCGTGCTGAGCCCTTCTCCCAGGTGCCCCCACCCAAAGCTTACGATCCCTGTTTGATATGCAAATCTACTAGCCATACCCCTGCTAGTTGTCCACAATCATTCTGTGAGAGATGTAGTAAGATGGGGCATTTGGCATTGGTCTGTATTACCTTTCTTCCTTGGGAATGTGTGGCACCGATGTGTGCTTTCCAGGCCAAGGGGCAGGGATTTTTCTACATCCCAGACTCATGCACTGCTAAGCAGCTTAAAGAGAGGGCTACTAGTGTAGTGATTACTGTGATAGAGGGGGAAGCTAGTGTGAAAGAGTTAGAAGATGCTTTTTCTGACTATATTGGGATTAAATGGCACTGTACTGCTCGCTCAATAGGCGCCAATACTTATGTCATGCGCTTCCCTAACTAGAGAGATGTTAAAAAAGCATGCTACAATGTAGAATGACCCTGAAATCTTGTGGAGTGGTGGTGAAAATAGTCCCATGGTCGGCTAATGTTGGGGCAAAAGGTGTGATGGAAATTACTTGGGTTAAAGTAGCAAATGTTCCTCTGGAAAGGAGAAATGAAAGAAATCTGGCTTATGTCTCATCTCTGGTAGGTGTACCACTTGAAATCGACATGGCCACCCTGCATAAACCTGAATTTGTACGGGTCCGGCTAGGATGTCGTAATGTGGATGAGCTACCTGGAGGACATGGCACTCACTTCTTTGATTTCTTCTATGAAATCGATAAGGTACTGGTCAGAGAACCAGAGAGGGAAAGTAAGAGTGCACAGGCTGATAATGCTAAAAAACTCACCATATGATAAGCAGTCTTCTCGGGCACACCCCAAGTCCAATGAAAAAGAGAAGAGTGTTGGGCCCAGTAGATGTATGGAGGTGGGGAAAAATGCTCCTAATGACTCTTTGAAAGATGGGCAAGAAGAATCTGAGGAAACTGAGGATAATACATTGTTGATCGAGGCAATTGCTGATGAGGCATGTAAAAAAGAGGACATTGTTTAAGTCCATCACAATTTCTGCTGCAAAGAATATTGAGCAGTATGTTGATGAGATTCAGGTAGAAAAAAAGTTCCCTGGTGCTGCCACTGTTTCTAAACATATATCTGCTTTGCATATATCTCATTTGGAAAATAAAAATAATGAACAGGTCGAAGAATTTGAGGGAGATGAGCATGAGAAGGAAGGGGAAAAAACTGAATATATGGTACAGTTTCTCACCTCTTCTGATGATATGGGGGAGGTGATTCCTACTCCCCCCTTGTCCCTGAGGCTGGATTGAAACTCAGTGTGAGGAACATGCAAAATATGGAGGGCAAAATGCAGGATAAGGCTGCAGCTATCTCCAAAAAAAGAAATCTGGAAGGTAATGAGCCGACCCATAATTCATTTGAAGTGCTTTCTAATCATGAGTTGATGCTTAAAGCAACAAAAATGGGGTTGTTAATTCCTGATAGTAATTTTTCTAGCATTGACATTTTAAGGGAGCTAGAAAAAGTGAGAAATAATGGGAAAAAATGAAACTATACCTGAGAAGGTTATTGGGAAAAATGTTGTATATCACTAATGGCAAAGGAAAGATAACTCCCATTAGTGCTGATTGGGCAGATGAAGAGGAGGAGTTAGAAGAGGAATTTACTTTAGTTAGGTCTAGGAAGAAAAGGAGCCCAAAAGTCCATGTGGCTATTTCTAGACCTGTGAACAGGAGTCAGAACCTTAATAGGGGTGGAAAAAAGAAAAATGGCAGCTCTGTACATTATTCCAGGGCCACCAGGGGAGGAAAAAAGAAGAATGGTGTTAAATGATAGGTCTATTTTGGAATTGTAGGGGGGCAGGAAAGAAAGGAATGAGTTCCTGTCTCGCTCATATTGTTAAAGATCATTCCCTTGACTTTATTGGTTTACAAGAGACCCATAAAAGAAGTTTCATGGACAGTTTCTTTAGGAAAATTGATCCATACCAGATATATGAATGGAATATTGTTCCATCTATAGGCAGATATGGGGGGATTCTCTATGGATTAAAAAAAGAAAGATTTGAAGGGGTGACATGGAAGAAGGGCAGATTTATTCTACAAGCCTCTTTCTATGATAATAAAGAAAAAAAGAACTGGACATTATGCAATGTTTATGGTGCTGCCCATGACAGGGATAAAGAAGATTTCTTAACTGAACTTTCTGACTTCTGTAGTCATATATCAAGTCCATTGCTGATTGGAGGAGATTTTAATATACTTAGACATGCAGGAGAAAAAAAAGTGGCAACATTCCCCTTATTCTGATCTGTTTAATTCTGTGATTAATGCTATGTGTTTCAGTGAGATCCATATGAGTGGAGGGATGTACACTTGGACCAATGGTCAATCTCATCCAACTCTTGAGAAATTAGATCGTGTCCTTATGAGTAGTGATTGGAAGATATATTTCCTCAAGTTAACTTTAAAGAACTGGTTAGAGATGTATCAGACCACAATGCTTCTTGCTGTCCTCTGACAATTATGTTGTCAGAATTCTAGAGACAAGAGAATTTAGGTTTGAACTTAGTTGGCTGAAATCAGATGAACTTCTCCCTCTAGTGGAGAAAATTTGGAACCAATATGTGAAGGCTACGGACCCTATTGATATTTTAAATATCAAAGTGAAACGTTTTAAAAAGTTTTTCAAGGGATGGGGCTCGGATAAATTTGGTCATGAAAAGATCAGGAAGATGAACATCAGAGGTGAGTTGAGGTGGATTGAGGAGGAGGAAGAAAAGGGGGAGCTAGACCCTGATATCTTTTGCACGAAAACTGAATTCTTAGTGGAGTTGAACGAAATTCTAGTTAATGAGGAATTATTTTTATTACAACAATCTAAAGAACGATGGTTGCTTAAAGGAGATAGTAACACTTCTTATTATCAAATGATTGTGAACGGAAATAAAAGGAAAAACACCATATACTCACCGAGTCTTGGTGATGTTACTATTGAAGGAACTGATAATCTTTTAAGGCATGCCAGTGAGTTTTACAAATCCCTATTTGGGCCAGCTCCTGGTAACTTGTTCCAACTTGATCCTGGGGTTTGGGGGGATAATGAGAAATTAGATGAGGCTGATAACTTGATCTTGACAAGACCTTTCTGTGAGGAGGAAATCAAAATAGCCATGTTCTCAATGAACAGTAACAGAGCCCCTGGACCTTATAATATACCTGCTGAATTTTATCAGCATTGTTGGGAGATTGTTAAAAAAGATATAATGAATATATTTCTGGCATTTTGTGAGGGGAGATTGGATGTGCATAGATTGAACTATGGCATTATCACTTTGCTTCTCAAGATCAATGAAGCTAATAAGATACAACAATTTAGACCAATTTGCTTACATAGATGCCCCTATAAACTGATCACCAAGGTGCTTGACAATAGAGTGGCCCCTATGCTGATGTGCTATTCAGTAAACATCAGGATGCTTTTATTAAAAATAGGCATATTATGGTTGGAATTATGTCCCTCCATGAGATCCTACATTATACTCATATTAGGAAGAAAGTGGGGATTGTCATTAAACTAGATTTCAAGAAGGCTTATGACAAGGTGAATTGGGAATTTTTGATACAATGCTTAAAAAACATAGGTTTTGGTAGTACTTGGTGTGGGTGGATGAAAAAAATTATCCAAAATGGAACGGTCAGTGTTAAATTGGATAACACTTTCGGACCATATTTCCAGAGCTTCAAAGGAGTGAGACAAGGGTATTCTATCTCCCCATTCCTGTTCAATATTGCAGTTGAATGCTTATGTAAAATGGTGCTTCAAGCACAAAAACATGGGTTGATCACTGGCTTGGCACCTGAACTAGTGGAAAATGGTGCGGCTATCCTGCAGTATGCAGATGACACGGTGTTATGCATCGAACATGACCCTGAGAAAGCCCTGAATATAAAAATATTGCTCTATATGTTTGAGATAATGTCGGGTTTAAAATTTAACTTCCAGAAAAGTGAGATTTTGTGTGTTGGGGGGGATGAAAATATTTTGACAACATATGCATATATGTTCAATTGCTAGATTGGGAATTTCCCCATGAAATATTTAGGTGTTCCAGTAAGTTACTCTTCTTCGAGAGGAGTGGACTGGGAATTTCTGGAAGAAAGGTATATAAAAAGATGTGAATCTGGTTTAGGGAGCAATGCCTCTTCAGGAGGTAGATTGACCCTACTTAATGCTAACATCTCGAGCATTGCTTTCTATTACCTGTCCATGTTTTTGCTTTCAAAAACCATGATAGAAAGACTGGATAAGCATAGGAGAAGGTTCTTCTGGCAAGTCACTAAGAACAAAAAAAGATATTACCTGGTCAAATGGACTAGGATTTGTCGATCCAAAAATAAAGGGGGTTTGGGAGTTAAGGACCTCCATAAGCAGAACTTGAGTTTACTTACTAAATGGTGGTGGAAACTGGAGACAAAAAGTGGCTTGTGGCAAGATATTGTTAAGGCCAAATATTTTCGTAGAGATACTATTGCTTCAGTTAAGGGGAAAATCAGTGACTCCCCATGCTGGAAAGCAATAATGAAAGTTAAGGATTTATATATGGCTGGTAGGCAGGTGTTGATCCAATCTGGCAATATTGCCAGGCTTTGGATGGACCCTGTTGGGGATCAATTACCGTTCGGTGAACAATTCCTCAGATTATTCTCTATTTGTAACTATCCCGACTGCACTATTAATTCTTGCCTGGTGGCTGACCCCTTATCTTTCTTTCGAAGAAGGTTAAACCAGGAACTACGGGAGCAGTGGCAGCAGATGGTTGATATAGTTAGTAAAGCATGTATTTCGGATGAAAGTGATAAAATCAAATGGGCTTTGGGCTCTAAATCTTACTTTACTACCCGATCAGTTTATTCTTTTCTGGAAAAGAACATCTCAGGATGTGACTATCGTTGGATATGGAAGGCATATATACCTTTGAAAATACAAATTTTCATGTGGCAATTGTCACAGTACGCGATTCTGACCAGAGATGTGATGAAATACAGGGGATGGAAAAAAGATCCTAAATGTTCCTTCTGTGCAGAGAAAGAAACATCTCAGCATTTATTCTTTACTTGTCCAGTAGCCAGGGTAAATTGGAGGGCTGTGGCCTGTATGTTTGGGACTGATCTATGCCCAAACAACATACGGCAAGCATACTCGTGGTGTCACTCCTTCTTCCCAGAGGGGGAGGTGTTCTATACTGTGGGCATTGCAGCCATATGCTGGGCTATTTGGACATGCCACAATAGAGCTCCATTTGAATTTATTCCTCTTAAAAGCCCGTTTGAATGTACATTTTCCACTTGTGCTCTTTTATGTTACTGGGCAGGGCTGATGAAGCAACAAAGGGATGCGGACGACCTGAGGACTGGAGGGGCCATGTTGAAGAACAGTGCTTCAAGGCTGATGCAGATCTGTGCCATGGCGTACCAGGAAGAGGGAACTCTCTGAAGCAATATGGCCAAGCAAAAAAAGATCCAGTTCGATCCAGGGAGTGATGTCTGCTGTCAAACGGAGGGAGATTGCTGTTTTGCTGATCGTGTGCGGGCATTTTGCCTATGTCTTTGGTCTTTGGTCTCGTAAACTAGACAGTCTTGCAGTTTATATGGCTGATGATTTGATGTAATGGTGTCGCCGGGTTTTCGTCCCACAGTGAGTAATCTCGATGGCAAGTTCTCACAGTGGGTTTCCCGGCGATGCTTGAACCCGCTTTCCTCTTTCCCGTCCTATTTCCTGGACAAATGATGTATTTCCGTTATGTCGCAGTAATGGAAAGGGGTAATGCCCGGTTAAAAAACATAAAGGAAATAATTTATGTGTAATATAATACTAATTTTATTTTGGATTACTACAGACAATTGTGATAAATGTGCTTGGACTTTTGGAGTCAGACGAAAATATGATATGTACGATGAAAATATCATATGCATAATGTTTACTGTAGATCATAACATGTTTGAATATAAAAGATTTACGTGTACTATAATGCTATTCCATTCTGGATTACTAAATATAATTATGATACTATTTGGATGGAATTATCTTTTGCTGCATACATTCAGTCCAAATGCAGAAAATGATGTAGAGAAGCAGGAGCTCAGACGTACATCACGCACATCTTTATATTCATACAACAAATCTGGCTAGCCTTCAACAACCTACGTACAAGAAGGATTTTTTTTTTCTCGTGCTTTAATTATATACTTCCATGATGAGCCGCGGAATGGACATGACAAATCTGGTCCTAAATTTGACACGAACTTGTGAGCAAGTCCTGTTGGTTGTTCGGGCAATTTATAACATGTAGGCCAAGGGCGTCAGGCCGAGGAGCCTGTATTGTTGGCAATGTTGCCAAGCTTTTTCCCCCGCGGGTTTTTCATCATCCTGATTGTTCTTCGATATGCATTAGGGCCAGGCACATATGTGGATATGCATGAGGGCGACTCCGGGGGCGACCGGAGCGGCGATTGCGGGGGCGTCGCCCCCATCTCCTGGAGTTCGTCCACGCGTCGGCGGCCGGTTCTGGGCTCTGGCCAAATCGGATGAGGACGATGCGGACGGTGACGGGGAGGCTCCAGCGGCCTCACCGCCGTCGCCAACACCGTCGGATCTAATATGTGAGTTTTTCAGTTCCGGCTATGACGAAGACGAAGTAGCCACGACGGTCGACAAGGTTTTGCCGATCGACGATCCGGCTAGGGTTGGACTTCTCGCAGGAGAGAGGAAGGAGATGGCCCGTCGCGTTGTCCACCGGAGAATGGCGGCGACGGCGATCAGGCCATGGAAGGGCCCCCTACCTAAGGTACGTCTTCCGAACCTTACGCTCTTCAATTTGATTCGTCCGGAGTCATGGATCACGGTTAAGAAGAGGAGGCATGTGCGCCGGAAAGTGGCCGGACTAGCGCCGGCGGCGGCCGTGGCGCTCACGCCGACGATGCCGGGGATCGGGCTCAGGGCGGCTCGGGAGGTTCGTTTGAATTTTCTCTTGGGCCGCGATGGGCCGAATCTGACAGTCACTAGGCCGCAACTGGTTGGGCCGAAGATAGCTGGGGTATGAGGCCCAGGCTATTCAGAAACCCACCAAGTCTGCGTGCACCGATACATGCAGAATTTTGATCGATCCTCTCCCTACGTACGTTTCTGCGCCGCTTGCTAGGGTTCGTCAGCAAGGGATGCCGGGTTTCCTTTCCTGCGGCTCTGGACGGGCGAAACGGATCATGCCCCTTGTTGCGATCGCGGGCCGAGGGGCGGGGACGCCCCCAGCGAAGAAGCCTCTGACGGTGGTTGCGAGTGGCCGTGCCGGGGTTGAGCCGCCGCTGCCTGTGGGCGCTGGGCGTGGCGCCACGGTGATACGTCTCCAACATATCTGTAATTTTTGATTGCTACATGCTATATTATCTTCTGCTTTAGACATTATTGGGCTTTATTATACACTTTTATATTCTTTTGGGGACTAACCTATTAACCGGAGGCCCAGCCCAGAATTGCTGTTTTTTGATTATTTCAGAGTTTCGCAGAAAAAGAATATCAAACGGAGTCCAAACGGAATGAAATCTTCGGGAACGTGATTTTCGGAACGAACATGATCCAGAGGATTTGGACCCTACGTCAAGAAAGCTACCAGGAAGCCACGAGGTAGGGGGCGCGCCTACCCCCCGGGCACGCCCTCCACCCTCGTGGGCCCCACGTTGCTCCACCGACGTACTCCTTCCTCTTATATATACCTACGTACCCCAAACTACGGACACGGAGCCAAAACCTAATTCCACCGCCGCAACCTTCTGCATGCCGTGAGATCCCATCTTGGGGCCTGTTCCGGAGCTCCATGGAGGGGGCATCGATCACGGAGGGCTTCTACATCAACACCATAGCCTCTCCGATGATGTGTGTGTAGTTTACTTCAGACCTTCGGGTCCATAGTTATTAGCTAGATGGCTTCTTCTCTCTTTTTGGATCTCAATACAGTGTTCTCCCCCTCTCTCGTGGAGATCTATTCGATGTAATCTTCTTTTGCGGTGTGTTTGTTGAGACCGATGAATTATGGGTTTATGATCAAGTTTATCTATGAACAATATTTGAATCTTCTGAATTCTTTTATGTATGATTGGTTATCTTTGCAAGTCTCTTCGAATTATCAGTTTGGTTTAGCCTACTAGATTGATCTTTCTTGCAATGGGAGAAGTGCTTAGCTTTGGATTCAATCTCGCGGTGTCCTTTCCCAAAGGATGAGGGGCAGCAAGGCACGTGTTGTATTGTTGCCATCGAGGATAACAAGATGGGGTTTATATCATATTGCATGAGTTTATCCTCTACATCATGTCATCTTGCTTAAAGCGTTACTCTGTTCTTATGAACTTAATACTCTAGATGCATCTTTGGATAGCGGTCGATGTGTGGAGTAATAGTAGTAGATGCAGGTAGGAGTCGGTCTACTTGTCTTGGACGTGATGCCTATATACATGATCATACCTAGATATTCTCATAACTATGCTCAATTCTGTCAGTTGCTCAACAGTAATTTGTTAACCCACCATATATACTTATGCTCTTGAGAGAAGCCACTAGTGAAACCTATGGCCCCCGGGTCTATCTTCCATCATATTAATCTTCCAACACTTAGTTATTTTTATTGTCTTTTATTTTACTTTGCATCTTTATCATAAAAATACCAAAAATATTATCTTATCATATCTATCATATCTCACTCTCGTAAGTGACCGTGTAGGGATTGACAACCCCTTATCGCGTTGGTTGCGAGGATTTATTTGTTTGTGTAGGTGCGAGGGACTCGTGCATGGTCTCCTACTGGATTGATAACTTGGTTCTCAAAAACTGAGGGAAATACTTATGCTACTTTGCTGCATCACCATTTCCTCTTCAAGGGAGAACAAACGCAGTGGTCAAGAGGTAGCAAGAAGGATTTCTGGCGCCGTTGCCGGGGAGGCCTACGCAGAAGTCAACATACCAAGTACCCATCACAAACCCTTATCTCCCGCATTACATTATTTGCCATTTGCCTCTCGTTTTCCTCTCCCCTACTTCACCCTTGCCGTTTTATTCGCCCCCTCTTTCCGTTCGCCTCTTTTTCGCTTGCTTCTTGTTTTCTCTTGTGTTGGATTGCTTGTTTGTCACGATGGCTCAAGATAATACCAAATTATGTGACTTTACCAATACCAACAATAATGATTTCCTTAGCACTCCGATTGCTCCTCTTATTGATACTGAATCTTGTGAAATCAATGCTGCTTTGTTGAATCTTGTCATGAAAGATCAATTCACCGGCCTTCCTAGTGAAGATGCCGCTACTCATCTAAATAGATTCGTTGATTTGTCTGATATGCAAAAGAAGAAAGATGTTGACAATGATATTGTTAAATTGAAGCTTTTTTCTTTTTCGCTTAGAGATCGTGCTCAAGCTTGGTTTTCGTCTTTGCCTAAAAATAGTATTGATTCTTGGAATAAGTGCAAAGATGCTTTTATCTCTAAGTATTTTCCTCCCGCTAAGATTATCTCTCTTAGAAACGATATTATGAATTTAAGCAACTTGATCATGAACATGTTGCACAAGCTTGGGAGAGGATGAAATTAATGATACGTAATTGCCCCATGCATGGTTTGTATTTGTGGATGATTATACAAGATTTTTATGCCGGATTGAATTTTGCTTCTAGAAATCTTTTAGATTCGGCCGCGGGAGGCACTTTTATGGAAATCACTTTAGGAGAAGCTACTAAACTCCTAGATAATATTATGGTTAATTATTCTCAATGGCACACTGAAAGATCTAGTAATAAAAAAATGCATGCGATAGAAGAAATTAATGTTTTGAGTGGAAAGATGGATGAACTTATGAAATTATTTGCTAATAAAAGTGTTTCTTCTGATCCAATGATATGCCTTTGTCTACTTTGATTGAGAATAATAATGAATCTTTGGATGTGAATTTTGTTGGTAGGAATAATTTTGATAACAACGCGTATGGAGGAAACTTTAATCCTAGGCCTTATCCTAGTAATTCCTCTAATAATTATGGTAATTCCTACAACAATTCTTATGGAAATTTTGATAAGATGCCCTCTGAATTTGAGACTAGTGTTAAGGAATTTATGAATTTGCAAAAGAATTTCAATGCTTTGCTTGAAGAGAAATTGCTTAAAGTTGATGAATTGGCTAGGAACGTTGATAGAATTTCTCTTGATGTTGATTCTTTAAACTTAGATCTATTCCTCCTAAGCATGATATCAATGAGTCTCTCAAAGCCATGAGAATTTCCATTGATGAGTGCAAAGAGAGAACCGCTAGGATGCGTGCTAAGAGAGATTACTTTATGAAAGCGTGTTCTTCTAGTTCCTTTCAAAATAAAGATGAAGATCTAAAAGTTATTGATGTGTCCCCTATTAAGTATTTGTTTTGCAATATGAATCTTAATAATTATGGGCCTGAATATGATCCACCTTTACCTAGAAGGCGTTCCAGAAATTCGGAGTTTTTAGATATTGATCCTAAAATTGATAAAAGTGGGATTGAAAAGATCAAAACATTAGATATTAATGAACCCACTATTTTGGATTTCAAGGAATTTAATTATGATAGTTGCTCTTTGATAGATTGTATTTCCTTGTTGCAATCCGTGCTAAATTCTCCTCATCCCTATAGTCAAAATAAAGCCTTTACCAAACATATCATTGATGTTTTGATGCAATCTTGTGAAGAAAAACTTGAGTTGGAAGTTTCTATCCCTAGAAAAATTTATGATGAGTGGGAACCTACTATTAAAATTAAAATTAAAGATCATGAATGCTATGCTTTGTGTGATTTGGTGCTAGTGTTTCAACGATTCCAAAAACTTTGTGTGATTTGCTAGGTTTCCGTGATTTTGATGATTGCTCTTTAAACTTGCACCTTGCGGATTCCACTATTAAGAAACCTATGGGAAGAATTGATGATGTTCTTATTGTTGCAAATAGGAACTATGTGCCCGTAGATTTTATCATTCTTGACATAGATTGCAATCCTTCATGTCCTATTATTCTTGATAGACCTTTCCTTAGAACGATTGGTGCAATTATTGATATGAAGGAAGGGAATATTAGATTCCAATTTCCATTAAATAAAGGCATGGAACACTTCCCTAGGAAGAAAATAAAATTACCATACGAATCTATTATGAGAGCCACTTATGGATTGCCTACCAAAGATGGCAATACCTATATCTATCCTTATTTCTATGCCTAGCTAGGGGCGTTAAACGATAGCGCTTGTTGCGAGGCAACCCAATTTTATTTTTAGTTTTTTTGCTATTTGCTTCTGTTTGGGAATAAATCTTTGATCTAGCCTCTGGTTATATTTGTTTTTATGTTTTAATTAGTGTCTGTGCCAAGTTAAACCTATAGGATCTTCTTCGATGATAGTTATTTGATCTTGCTGAAAATTGCAGAAACTTTTTGTTCACGAAAATAATTGTTAAAAATCACCAGAATGTGATAAAATATTGATTCCAATTGCTGCTGATCAATAAACAAATTGTATAGGTCGTCCTATTTTTCCTGATATTTTGGAGTACCAGAAGTTTGCGTTAGTTACAGATTACTACAGACTGTTCTGTTTTTGACATATTCTGTTTTTCGTGTGTTGTTTGCTTATTTTGTTGAATCTATGGCTAGTAAAATAGTTTATAAACCATAGAGAAGTTGGAATACAGTAGGTTTAACACCAATATAAATAAAGAATTAGTTAATTACAGTACCTTGAAGTGGTCTTTTGTTTTCTTTCGCTAACGGAGCTCACGAGATTTTCTGCTGAGTTTTGTGTTGTGAAGTTTTCAAGTTTTGGGTAAAAGATTTGATGGATTATGGAACAAGGAGTGGCAAGAGCCTAAGCTTGGGGATGCCCATGGCACCCCCAAGATAATCTAAGGACACCTAAAAGCCAAAGCTTGGGGATGCCCCGGAAGGCATCCCCTCTTTCGTCTACTTCCATCGGTAACTTTACTTGGAGCTATATTTTTATTCATCACATGATATGTGTTTTTCTTGGAGAGTCTTTTATTATTTGAGTCTTTATTTTTTTAGTTTACCACAATCATCTTTGCTGTACACACCTTTTGAGAGAGACACACATGATTCGGAAATTATTAGAATACTCTATGTGCTTCACTTATATCTTTTGAGTTATATAGTTTTTGCTCTAGTACTTCACTTATATCTTTTAGAGCACGGTGGTGGATTTTTTTTATAGAACCTATTGATCTCTCATGCTTCACTTAGATTATTTTGAGAGTCTTAAATAGCATGGTAATTTGCTTAAATAATCCTACTATGCTAGGTATTCAAGATTAGTAAAAAACTTTCTTATGAGTGTTTTGAATACTAAGAGAAGTTTGATGCTTGATGATTGTTTTGAGATATGGAGGTAGTGATATTAAAGTTGTGCTAGTTGAGTAGTTGTGAATTTGAGAAATACTTGTGTTGAAGTTTGCAAGTCCCGTAGCATGCACGTATGGTAAACGTTATGTAACAAATTTGAAACATGAGGTGTTCTTTGATTGTCCTCCTTATGAGTGGCGGTCGGGGACGAGCGATAGTCTTTTCCTACCAATCTATCCCCCTAGGAGCATGCGCGTAGTTCTTGGTTGTTGATGACATGTAGATTTTTGCAATAAGTATGTGAGTTCTTTATGACTAATGTTGAGTCCATGGATTATACGCACTCTCACCTTTCCATCATTGCTGGCCTCTTCGGTACCGTGCATTGCCCTTTCTCACATTGAGAGTTGGTGCAAACTTCGCCGGTGCATCCAAACCCCGTGATATGATACACTCTTTCACACATAAACCTCCTTATATCTTCCTCAAAACAGCCACCATACCTACCTATTATGGCATTTTCATAGCCATTCCGAGATATATACTTTCCACCGTCTCGTTTATCATGACACGTTCATCATTGTCATATTGCTTTGCATGATCATGTAGTTGACATAGTATTTGTGGCAAAACCACCATTCATAATTCTTTCATACATGTCACTCTTGGTTCATTGCATATCCCGGTACACCGCCGGAGGCATTCGTATAGAGTCATACTCTGTTCTAGTATCGAGTTGTAATCATTGAGTTGTAAATAAATAGAAGTGTGATGATCATCATTTTCTAGAGCATTGTCCCAAGTGAGGAATATAAAAAAAAGAGAGAGAGAAAGGCCTTAAAAAAAGAGAAGGCCCCAAAAAAATAGAAAAGGAGAGAAGGGACAATGTTACTATCCTTTTACCACACTTGTGCTTAAAAGTAGCACCATAATCTTCATGATAGAGAGTCTCTTATTTTGTCATTTTCATATACTAGTGGGAATTTTTCATTATAGAACTTGGCTTGTATATTCCAACAATGGGCCTCCTCAAGTGCCCTAGGTCTTCGTGAGCAAGCAAGTTGGATGCACACCCACTTAGTTTCTTTTGTTGAGCTTTCATATATTTATAGCTCTAGTGCATCCGCTGCATGGTAATCCCTACTCCTTGCATTAACATCAATCGATGGGCATCTCCATAGCTCATTGATTAGCCTTGTTGATGTGAGACTTTCTCCTTTTTTGTCTTCTTCACATAACCCCCATCATCATATTCTATTCCACCCATAGTGCTATATCCATGGCTCACCCTCATGTATTGCGTGAAGGTTGAAAAAGTTTGAGATTACTAAAGTATAACAATTGCTTGGCTTGTCATCGGGGTTGTGCATGATGAGAGCATTCTTGTGTGACGAAAATGGAGCATGACTAAACTATATGATTTTGTAGGGATGAACTTTCTTTGGCCATGTTATTTTGAGAGGACATAATTGCTTAGTTAGTATGCTTGAAGTATTATTATTTTTATGTCAAAATTGAAGTTTTATCTTGAATCTTTCGGATCTGAATATTCATACCACAATTAAGAAGAATTACATTGAAATTATGCCAAGTAGCATTCCACATCAAAAATTCTGTTTTTATCATTTACCTACTCGAGGACGAGCAGGAATTAAGCTTGGGGATGCTTGATACGTCTCCAACGTATCTATAATTTTTGATTACTCCATGCTATATTATCTTCTGTTTTAGAAATTATTGGGCTTTATTATACACTTTATATTCTATATGGGACTAACCTATTAACCAGAGGCCCGGCCCGGAATTGTTGTTTTTTGCCTATTTCAGACTTTAGCAGAAAAAGAATATCAAACGGAGTCCAAACGGAATGAAACCTTCGGGGACGTGATTTTTGGAACGAACATGATCCAGAGGACTTGGACCCTACGTCAAGAAAGCTACCAGGAAGCCACGAGGTAGGGGGGCGCGCCCCTAGGCGCGCCCTCACCCTCGTGGGCCCCATGTTGCTCCACCGACGTACTCCTTCCTCCTATATATACCTACATACCCCCAAACTACTAGATACGGAGCCAAAAACCTAATTCCACCGCCGCAACCTTCTGTACCCCTGAGATCCCATCTTGGCGCCTGTTCCGGAGCTCCGCCGGGGGGCATCGATCACGGAGGGCTTCTACATCAACACCATAGCCTCTCCGATGATGTGTAAGTAGTTTACTTCAGACCTTTGGGTCCATAGTTATTAGCTAGATGGCTTCTTCTCTCTTTTTGGATCTCAATACAGTGTTCTCCCCCTCTCTCGTGGAGATCTATTCGATGTAATCTTCTTTTGCGGTGTGTTTGTTGAGAACGATGAATTGTGGGTTTATGATCAAGTTTATCTACGAACAATATCTGAATCTTCTGAATTCTTTTATGTATGATTGGTTATCTTTGCAAGTCTCTTCGAATTATTAGTTTGGTTTGGCCTACTAGATTGATCTTTCTTGCAATGGGATAAGTGCTTAGCTTTGGGTTCAATCTTGCGGTGTCCTTTCCCAGTGACAGTAGGGGCAGCAAGGCACGTATTGTATTGTTGCCATCGAGGATAACAAGATGGGGTTTATATCATATTGCATGAGTTTATCCCTCTACGTCATGTCATCTTGCTTAAAGTGTTACTCTATTCTGATGAACTTAATACTCTAGATGCATGCTGGATAGTGGTCGATGTGTGGAGTAATAGTAGTAGATGCAGGCAGGAGTCGGTCTATTTGTCTTGGACGTGATGTGCCTATATACATGATCATACCTAGATATTCTCATAACTATGCTCAATTCTGTCAATTGCTCAACAGTAATTTGTTCACCCACCATAAATACTTTTGCTCTTGAGAGAAGCCACTAGTGAAACCTATGGCCCCCGGGTCTATCTTCCATCTTATTCATCTTCCAACACTTAGTTATTTTTATTGCCTTTTATTTTACTTTGCATTTTTATCATAAAAATACCAAAAATATTATCTTATCATATCTATCATATCTCACTCTCGTAAGTGACCGTATAGGGATTGACAACCCCTTATCGCGTTGGTTGCGAGGATTTATTTGTTTGTGTAGGTGCGAGGGACTCGTGCGTGGTCTCCTACTGGATTGATACCTTGGTTCTCAAAAACTGAGGAAAATACTTACGCTACTTTGCTGCATCACCCTTTCCTCTTCAAGGGAAAACCAACGCAGTGCTCAAGAGGTAGCACACGGCGCAAGCTGCTGTGGGTCGGGGAGGTAGACACACCGGGACTTGGCCACCGGCGCCCGCTGCGGGTCGGGGCGGGACGCTTCCTGGTTCCCAGCCATCGGTGGCTAGGCCGCCAGTGCCAGCAGCGGGTCAGGGCGGGCCTATTGGACCCCGGCCGAAGGCGCCGAGCACGGCAGTGAATGCTGCTGCGGCGGAACGCACGGTCCGAGGCCAACTGCGGTCAACCAGGTCGTCTTCAACGGAAATCAGCCTCGTGCTGTGCCGCCACCTCACTACGTCATGAGGCCGGCGCAAAAACGGCCTGGCCCGGCGCAGTCGCATCGGAACGCGGTTGTTGGAGGGACTAATGAACCGCCCCGGGGACAGTGGGGGGACGATGGTCACAATGCATATGGGGAAGGCCAACACCATGGTTCGTCGTCCACGGGAGGTGGCTACGGATATGCTTGGCAGAGTGATGGTTCTGCTGAGAGACCTTTTCTCGGCCCTCCGGGTGGTTTTGTTGAGGGGGCATCTGGCCCTGACTACCGGCAGCGAGGTGGACACCGGGGCCTCGTGGTGGTCGACGTCGGTACCATAACAGGCAGCCACCTCCACCTATTATTGATGACCAGACGACCTCTGTCGTGGCAGCCGATCCCGGTCAGACACCAGACTTGTCTAGCCAGGCTATGGATGTCGTGACAGCGCTGGCCAACACTAAGGTACCTGGGATCGTGGCTACAGCTGAGACGGCAGACATGGCAGACTCGGAGAGATCGTCCAAGTGGGCGCGTAAGAAGGAGAAGATGTTGTGCTATCGATGTTGTGAGAAGGGCCACTTCATTGCTGAGTGCGTGGCGGAGCTTTGCGATTCGTGTGGTAAGCCAGCACATGTTACGGGGGATTGCCCATTTTTGCGTGATCAGGTTCCGGCTCTTACAATGTATGGAGTATACTGTGCTGAGTTGATGTTCTTTGAGTCTCTGGCTGCGAGAGAGATTCCTGTGGAGACCCAGAGTTTGACCACTGGGGTTGTGAAAGTTACCCAAGGAGATGTTTCTAAGGCTCAGATTGTGCAGAGACTTCAGGAGTTAGCTCCAGGTGACTTCCACTGGGAGCTTGTCAGTATTGAGGCCAACATGTTCAAGGTTGACTTCCCCTCTGTGGAAGATTTGCAGAGATTGCTAAGTTTTGGATTGTGCAGAGTATCTGGCACTAAATGCATTCTGGAGTTCCACCAGTGGAAGAAGGTTGAGCCACAGGGCAAGCGCCTTACTCAGGTTTGGTTACGATTTTCCGGTTCTCCTTCCGAGCCAATGCAGGATGCTTGGGTCGTGGTTAGTTTGGGTATTATGGTTGGGAAAACTAAGAGAGTGGATATGGTCTTTACCCGCCCTCACGGGGTGGCCCGACTGCTGGTGAGTGTTCTGGACATTGAGTTCGTCCCTGATGTGGTCAAGTGGATATATAGGGGAGAGGTTTTCAACCTCGAGATTGAGTTTGAGGATGCAGATCTCTTTGCTGAGGCGATCAACGGGACTGACGTAGATATGCACGAGGGTGATGAAAACACGGGTGCCAAGGAGGCACCGGTTGATGATGTTGGACGAGAGGTGTCCAATGGATTAGGCCCCGTTACTCAGACGCCCGGGGATGGGACGACACCATCCTCCTCGGTGCCTACGAGTTCTCTGAAGTTTGGGTCGTTTGAGCCAGCCTCTGCCCCTCTCAGACTCTGGAGTGACCGGGTGGAGTCCGATGATGTGTTTGAGTGCACGCTTCCTGCCTTGGAGGGTGATGCTGCTGACAGTCCTATGCTCGGAGGCTTGGTGAGGAGTTTCTTGGTGATGACCTCGGTTTGGGGAGGGGAGGTGGAGTCTGAGCAGGTGGCTCCTCTATCTCTCACTCTCCCCGCGGGCTCAATCCAGGAGACGGCCTCCACTTTGGAGACGGTTCCTAGGGGAGGGAGTCTGGGGCAGGTGGCCTCAACTTATTCTCCTCCTCTCGTGGCGCCGGAGATGCACACGGCGGCTGGGCGTGGGGGAGGCGGTCCGGAGCAGGTGGCCTCGATCCCCGCTTCCCCTGTGGCGGCTAGGGAGGCCGCGTCTCCTGTAGCACCGGTGACCCCCTCTAGCCAGAGGGTTGGGGCGGGAGGAGTGTGATGACCCACAAGTATAGGGGATCTATCATAGTCCTTTCGATAAGTAAGAGTGTCGAACCCAACGAGGAGCAGAAGGAAATGATAAGCGGTTTTCAGTAAGGTTTTCTCTGCAAGCACTGAAATAGTAGGTGATAGATAGTTTTGTGATAAGATAGATAGTAATGAGCAAAAAGTAAATAAAGTGCAGCAAGGTGGCCCAATCCTTTATGTAGCAAAGGATAAGCCTGGACAAACTCTAATAATGAAGAAGGAGCTCCCGAGGACACATTGGGAATTATCGTCAAGCTAGTTTTCATCATGTTCATATGATTCGCGTTCGGTACTTTGATAATTTGATATGTGGGTGGACCGACACTTGGGTACTGTCCTAACTTGGACAAACATCCCACTTATGATTAACCCCTATTGCAAGCATCCACAACTACAAAAAGGAATATTAAGGTAAACATATGGGTCCATATCAACCCCTAACGAAGCAACGCATAAACTAGGGTTTAAGCTTCTGTCACTCTAGCAACCCATCATCTACTTATTACTTCCCTATGCCTTCCTCTAGTCCCAAATAATGGTGAAGTGTTATGTAGTCGATGTTCACATAACACCACTAGAGGAAAGACAACATACATCTCATCAAAATATCAAACAAATACCAAATTCACATGACTACTAATAGCAAGACTTCACCCATGTCCTCAGGAACAAATGTAACTACTCACAAAGCGTATTCATGTTCATAATCAGAGGAGTAATAATATGCATAAAGGATCTGAACATATGATCTTCCACCAAGTAAACCAACTACCATCAACTACAAGGAGTAATCAATACTACTAGCAACCTACTAGCACCAATCTCGGACTTGGAGACAAGAATTGGATACAAGAGATGAACTAGGGTTTGGAGATGAGATGGTGCTGGTGAAGATGTTGATGGAGATTGCCCTCTCCCGATGAGAGGAGCGTTGCTGATGACGATGATGATGATTTCCCCCTCCCGGAGGGAAGTGTCCTCGGCAGAACAGCTCCGCCAGAGCCCTAGATTGATTCTGCCAAGGTTCCGCCTCGTGGCGGTGGAGTTTCATCCCGTAAGCTTGCCCATGATTTTTTCCAGGGTAAAATTGATGATATAGAAGAAGATGGACGCCGGAGGCCCACCAGGGGGCCCAGGAGATAGGGACGCCTACATGGGGCGCCTGCCTCTGGGCAGGTCTGGCCCCCGCCTATTTCTTTTGCTCATAATTTCTTATAAATTCCAAAAAGTTGTTTCGTGGAGTTTTAGGGCTTTTGCGGATGTGCATAATAGGTTTCCAACGTTCGCTCCTTTTCCAGCCAGAATTCCAGCTGCCGGCATCCCCCCTCTTCATGGTAAACCTTGTAAAATAAGGGAGAATAGCCATAAGTATTGAGATATAATGTGTAATAACAGCCCATAATGCAATAAATATTGATATAAAAGCATGATGCAAAATGGACGTATCAACTCCCCCAAGCTTAGACCTCGCTTGTCCTCAAGCGGAAGCCGAAATCGAAAAATATGTCCACACGTTTAGAGATAGAGATGTCGATAAAAATAAAATACGGACATGAGGGCATCATGATAATTCTAATAACAGCAACATATATGGATTTTGTCATATAATTTCCTATGCTCAAGTAATAAGCAATTCACAATATCAAGTATGGTTCAAAAACTTCATTGGGAACTAACAAACTATAATCTCGGTCATTGAAGCAATTGCAATTTATCGTAATATCGGAAAGAGTCAATAATAGAGCTTTTCAGCAAGCTCACATACTCAACTATCTCGTATTCCCCTATAATTATTAACACTCACGCAATACTTGTGGTTATAGAGTTTCAGCCGGACACTGAGAAAGATAGGGGCTTATTGTGTTGCCTCCCAATGTATTCACCTTTAGGTAATGTCAACAATAATAGCCTATGCCAACTTACATCCAATTGGATATATGTATCATGATCTTTCAAACACGAAGAGCTTGCCAAAGGATAAAAATAAAAAGGGAAAGGTGAGCATCACCTTGACTCAAGCATAAAGTAAAACATAAAGTGAAAGATAAGCCCTTCGCAGAGGGAAGCAGAGGTAGTCATGCACGTTTAGGGTTGATGCATAAAATCTTAGTGCAAAAGAATGTCACTTTATATTGCCCCTTGTATGTGGACCTTTATTATGCAGTCCGTCGCTTTTATTACTTCCACAACAAGTTCGTACAAAGCTTATTTTCTCTGCAGTAATAAGTCATACATATTTAGAGAGCAATTTTTATTGCTTGCACCGATGACAACTTACTTGAAGGATCTTATTCAATCCATAGGTTGGTATGGTGGACTCTCATGGCAAAACTGTGTTTAAGGATATTTGCAAGCACAAGTAGTATCTCTACTTGGTGCAAGGAATTTTTCTAGCATGAGGAAGAAAGGCAAGCTCAACATGTTTGGAAGGTCAATGACAATATATTTTAACTGAGATGTCGGAAAACATAAACCATTACGTTGTCTTCCTTGTCCAACGTCAACTCTTTTAGCATGTCTACTTAATGAGTGCTTCACAATCATAAAAGATGTCCAAGATAATATATTTATATGTGAACCACTCTTTCCTTATCACTTCCTATTAATTGCAACGATGACCAAGGCTACGTTCATCAACTCTCAACAATTTTTATGCCTCATACTTTCTATATGTGAAGTTATCACTATCCATAAGATCAATATGAACTCTTTTATTCTTTCTACTTTCTCAAGATCATAGCATCATAGCAAAGCCCTTGACTCAACACTAATCTTTATTATAGATAGCACACGGACTCGCTTACATCAAGAGATCACAAAGCAAAGCTCAAAACTACTTGATATCAAAACTTCAATCTACTAGATATGGTAAAACGGTAAAGATAGGAGTGTGATGGTGATACGATATCGGGGCACCTCCCCCAAGCTTGGCGGTGGCCAAGGGGAGTGCCCATACCCATGTGATTATTTCTCCTTCTTCACGGTTGGTGTTATGATCTTCTTGGCGATTATGCCCTTCAAGATACGGTTCTCCTCCTCGAGCTTATTAACTTGTTGTTTGAGGTCCATATTTTCTTTATGGAGCTTGCCCGTGACGGACAAGGATCCTTTCACCCAAGGATGCTGCATAGCTTCTGGAGAACAAGTGAAACTCTTTTTCATATTTTCATAAGAAAGAAATCTAGAGTCGGAAGGAGTGACCGAAGTAGGGACAACCAGGCTAGGTAGTTCCCCCATAGTGAATTCTGCTCGAAGACGAGAGGTAACTTCTTGATCCTCCTCCATGGCATCAATCCTTTTCAAATCAGCCACCATCTCATCCTCCGTTGATGGTCCAAAGTGATAGGCGTCGCTATTTGCTCCTAGACCTGGCATTGGATGAGACACCCGGCTCTCCCCAACTGACTCCTGAGAAGACATCTTGCTTTATTCTGCAACAGGAACAGTTCGAAACGAAAACAGAGGATATTTGCGTGATACGGTGATCAAAACCTTCGGGAGTATATATAATGAATTTTTACCGACCAAAATACGTAACATACAAGAAAACGGAGTCCGGGAGGCACACGAGGTGCCCACGAGACACGGGGGCGCACCCTACAGGGGGGCACCCTCCTCTCTCGTGGGAGCCTCGTGTCCCTTTCGGACTACTTCTTTCTTCCTAAAATTCTTAAATAATCCAAAACTGATAAAAATTACCATTAGAGTTGTTTTGGAGTCGGTTTACTTACCGTACCAATGTACTTATGCCTTTTCGAGTCCAGGCGCTCGAAAGTGTCTCTTATGTATTCTTCAGGGGTTATGGTCTCAATAATATTAGTTTCCACATTAATAGGATTACCTGAAATATAATGTTTAATTCTTTGACCGTTTACCACCCTCGGATTTGTGCCTTCGAAGTTGTTGATTTTTATAGCACCAGAACGATAGACCTCTTCGATAACGTAGGGACCTTCCCACTTTGTGAGAAGTTTTCCTGCAAAAAATCTTAAATGAGAGTTGAATAATAACACATAATCTCCTACGTTAAACTCATGATTTTGTATCCTCTTATCATGCCAGCGTTTGACTTTTTCTTTGAAAAGCTTGGCATTCTCATATGCTTGGGTTCTCCATTCATCAAGTGAGCTAATATCAAACAACCTCTTCTCACCGGCAAGTTTGAAGTCATAATTGAGCTCTTTAATAGCCCAATATGCTTTATGTTCAAGTTCAAGAGGTAAATGACATGCTTTTCCATAAACCATCTTATATGGAGACATACCCATAGGATTTTTGTATGCATTTCTATAGGCCCATAATGCATCATCAAGTTTTCTGGACCAATTCTTTCTAGATCTATTCACAGTATTTTGCAAAATTAATTTGAGCTCTCTATTGCTCAATTATACTTGACCACTAGACTGCGGGTGATAAGGAGATGCGATTCTATGATTGACATCATACTTAGCAAGCATCTTACGGAAAGCACCATGAATAAAGTGTGAACCACCATCAGTCATAAGATATCTAGGGACTCCAAACCTCAGAAAAATAACTTCTTTAAGCATTTTAATAGAAGTGTTATGATCAGCACTACTAGTTGGAATAGCTTCTACCCACTTAGTAACATAATCAACAGCAACTAAAATATGTGTATAACCATTGGAGGCAGGAAAAGGTCCCATATAATCAAAGCCCCAAACATCAAACGGTTCAATAACATTTCTTGACGTCTACTAATGTTACCTATTCTTTGACATTCATCACAAGATAAAACAAACTTACGAGCATCTTTGAAAAGAGTAGGCCAATAAAAACCAGATTGAAGTACCTTGTGTGCAGTTCTATCTCCAGCGTGGTGTCCTCCATAAGATTCAGAGTGACACTTGCGTAGGATTTGTTCCTGTTCATGCTCAGGCACACAACATCTAATAATACCATCTACTCCTTCTTTATAAAGGTGTGGATCATCCCAGAGGTAATGTCTTAAATCATAAAAGAACTTTTTCTTTTGTGGGTATGTGAAACTAGGTGGTATATATTTAGCAACAATATAATTAGCATAATCAGCATACCAAGGAGCAGTACGAGAAGCATTGACAACCGCTAATTGTTCATCAGGAAAACTATCATTAATAGGCAGTGGGTCATCAAGAACATTCTCTAACCTAGACAAGTTGTGCAGCAACGGGTTCTCAGCTCCTTTTCTATCAATAATATGCAAATCAAATTCTTGGAGCAAGAGGACCCATCTAATGAGTCTAGGCTTAGCATCCTTATTTTCCATAAGATATTTAATAGCAGCATGATCAGTGTGAATAGTAACTTTGGAATCAACAATATAAGGTCTAAACTTATCACATGCAAACACAACTGCTAAGAACTCTTTTTCAGTAGTAGCATAATTTCTCTGGGCAATATCAAGAGTCTTACTAGCATACTGGATAACATTCAATTTCTTATCGACTCTTTGCCCTAAAACAGCACCTCCAGCATAATCACTAGCATCGCACATAATTTCAAAAGGTAAATTCCAATCAGGTGGCTGAACAATAGGTGCAGTGATCAAAGCTTTCTTAAGTGTTTCAAAAGCTTCTACATAATCATCATCAAAGATGAAACGAATATCTTTTTGCAATAAATTAGTCAGAGGCCTAGAGATTTTAGAGAAGTCCTTAATGAACCTCCTATAAAAGCCGGCATGACCAAGGAAACTTCTTATACCTTTTATGTCCTTGGGACATGGCATCTTTTCAATAGCATCAACTTTGGCCTTATCAACTTCAATACCTCTCTCGGAGATCTTGTGCCCCAAGACAATGCCTTCATTAACCATAAAGTGACACTTTTCCCAATTCAGGATGAGCCTAGTGTCTTCGCATCTCTGCAAAACTCGATCAAGGTTGCTCAAACAATCATCAAAAGAGGATCCATAGACGAAGAAGTCATCCATGAATACCTCACAGATCTTTTCACAAAAATCAGAGAATATAGCCATCATGCATCTTTGAAAGGTAGCAGGTGCATTACATAAACCAAAAGGCATACGTATATAAGCAAAAGTACCAAAAGGGCAAGTAAAAGTAGTTTTAGATTGATCCTTTGCTGACACGAGTATTTGAGAGAAACCAGAATAACCATCTAGAAAGCAAAAATGTGTGTGTTTGGATAGCCTTTCTAGCATTTGATCAATAAAAGGTAAAGGGTAATGATCTTTCTTAGTAGCCTTATTTAACTTACGAAAATGAATTACCATCCTATAACCTGTAATAATTCTTTGCGGGATCCATTCATCTTTATCATTAGGGACAACGGTAATACCTCCCTTTTTAGGGACACAATGGACAGGGCTTACCCATTCACTATTAGCAACGGGATAAATAATACCTGCCTCAAGGAGTTTTAGAATCTCCTTTCTTACCACTTCCTTCATTTTGGGATTTAATCGTCTTTGAGGATCTCTAACTGGTTTGGCATCTTTCTCCACTGAAATTTTGTGTTGACATAATGTGGGACTGATGCCCTTAAGATCATCCGAGTATATCCAATAGCAGCCCTGCTTCTTCGAGTTTTCAATAATCTTTCTTCTTCTTTCTCTGAAAGGTTAGCACTAATAATAACATGATATATTTCTTTTCATCAAGATAAGCATACTTAAGATTATCGGGTAAAGGTTTGAGTTCAAACACGGATCACCCTTGGGTGGAGGGGATCCCAAGAATTTCAACGGAAGGTTATGTTTCAAATAGGTTCTGTTTAAGGAACACTTCATCTATTTCCTCCTTTCCTTCATAAACATATCGTTTTCATGGTCTAACAAATAATGTTCTAACGGATCAGTTGGAGGAACAGCAATGGAAGCGAGACCAATAATCTCATCCTTACTAGGTGGTTCCCTTTCACGAGGTTGTCTACTAAACTTAGCAAAATTGAACTCATGAGACATACCATCTATGCCAACAGTGACTACCTTCCTTTTACAATTAATCTTAGCACTAGCAGTATTCAAGAAAGGTCTACCAAAAATAATGGGACAAAAATCATCTTGTGGGGAAGCAAGAACAAGAAAATCAGCAGGGTATTTAATCTTCCCACACAAGACTTCAACATCTCTAACAATCCCAATAGGTTTAATGGTGTCCCTATTAGCAAGCTTAATAGTAACATCAATGTCTTCCAATTCAACAGGTCCAATATCATGCATAATTTATTTATATAGATCATAAGGTATCGCACTAGCACTAGCACCCGTATCACATAAGCCATGATAGCAATGATCTCCTATTTTAACAGAAATAACAGGCATGCCTACAACCGTTCTACGTGTCTTAGTATCGGGTCTAGCAATATTAGCAGTTTCACCCACGAAAGAGATAACATGCCCATCTAAGTCCTCATCCAAGAGATCTTTAATCATAACAATACCAGGTTCAACATTAATTTGCTCAGGAGGTGTATAGGTCCTAGTATTACTCTTACAAACAACAGTCGAAGCTTTAACATGATCTTTTATACTAACAGGAAAAGGAGGTTTTTCGACATAAGCAGTAGGAATAATAGAATCACTATATGTAATAGTCTTTTCTTCGACTGTAACAGGTGCAACTACTTTCACTTCAACAGGAGGATTATATTTAAACCACTTCTCTTTAGGAAGATCAACGTGAGTAGCAAAAGATTCACAAACAGTAGCTACTATCTCAGACTCAAGTCCATACTTAGCGCTAAATCCACGAAAAGCATCGGTATCCATAAAAGATTTAACACAATCGAACTTAGGTGTCATACCTGAGTCCTTACCATCGTCGGAACCCCAATCTTCAGAGTTGCTTTTAATTCTTTCCAATAAGTCTCATTTGAAATCAATAGTCTTCAGCATATAAGAACCAGCACAGGAAGTATCGAGCAGGTTGCGATTATTAAGAGAAAGCCGAGCATAAAAATTCTGAATAATCATTTCCCGTGAGAGCTCATGATTGGGGCATGAATATAACATTGACTTAAGCCTCCCCCAAGCTTGAGCAATGCTTTCTCCTTCGCGAGGCCAGAAATTATATATGTAATTACGATCACGATGAACAAGATGCATAGGATAGAACTTCTGGTGAAATTCCAACTTCAATCGCTTATAATTCCAAGATCCCGTATCATCACATAGCCTATACCATGTCAATGCATCTCCCTTCAAAGAAAAAGGGAATACCTTCCTTTTAACAACATCATCGGGAATACCTGCAAGCTTAAATAATCCACAAACTTCATCCACAAAGATAAGGTGTAAATCGGGATGCAATGTCCCGTCTCCTGCAAAAGGATTAGCTAGCAGTTTTTTTATCAGACCCGAAGGAATCTCAAAGTGAATATTTTCATAAAGTTCAGTAGGTTGAGGAGCATCTCTTTGCTCTTCTGGTTGGGGTGAAGATACCCCAAACAAACCCCTCAAAGGATTAGTTTCCATAGTGACAAGTGACAGAAAATTTCAGCACACTATATAAATGTTTCCTTACCAAGTTCCACTCACCAAAAGCGCTACACTCCCCGGCAACGGCGCCAGAAAAGAGTCTTGATGACCCACAAGTATAGGGGATCTATCGTAGTCCTTTCGATAAGTAAGAGTGTCGAACCCAACGAGGAGCAGAAGGAAATGATAAGCGGTTTTCAATAAGGTTTTCTCTACAAGCACTGAAATAGTAGGTGATAGATAGTTTTGTGATAAGATAGATAGTAATGAGCAAAAAGTAAATAAAGTAAATAAAGTGCAGCAAGGTGGCCCAATCCTTTATGTAGCAAAGGATAAGCCTGGACAAACTCTAATAATGAAGAAGGAGCTCTCGAGGACACATTGGGAATTGTCGTCAAGCTAGTTTTCATCACGTTCATATGATTCGCGTTCGGTACTTTGATAATTTGATATGTGGGTGGACCGACACTTGGGTACTGTCCTAACTTGGACAAGCATCTCACTTGTGATTAACCCCTATTGCAAGCATCCACAACTACAAAAAGGAGTATTAAGGTAAAGCTAACCACAGCAATAAACATATGGGTCCATATCAACCCCTAACGAAGCAACGCATAAACTAGGGTTTAAGCTTCTATCACTCTAGCAAGCCATCATCTACTTATTACTTCCCTATGCCTTCCTCTAGGCCCAAATAATGGTGAAGTGTTATGTAGTCGACGTTCACATAACACCACTAGAGGAAAGACAACATACATCTCATCAAAATATCAAACGAATACCAAATTCACATGACTACTAATAGCAAGACTTCACCCATGTCCTCAGGAACAAACGTAACTACTCACAAAGCGTATTCATGTTCATAATCAGAGGAGTAATAATATGCATAAAGGATCTAAACATATGATCTTCCACCAAGTAAACCAACTAGCATCAACTACAAGGAGTAATCAACACTACTAGCAACCTACTAGCACCAATCTCGGACTTGGAGACAAGAATTGGATACAAGAGATGAACTAGGGTTTGGAGATGAGATGGTGCTGGTGAAGATGTTGATGGAGATTGCCCTCTCCCGATGAGAGGAGCATTGGTGATGACGATGATGATGATTTTCCCCTCCCGGAGGGAAGTGTCTGCTGCAGAACAGCTCCGCCAGAGCCCTAGATTGATTCCGCAAAGGTTTCGCCTCGTGGCGGCAGAGTTTCATCCCGTAAGCTTGCCCACAATTTTTTCCAGGGTAAAAATGATGATATAGCAGAAGATGGACGCCGGAGACCCACCAGGGGGCCGAGGAGATAGGGCGCGCCTACAGCAGGGGCGCCTGTCTCTGGACAGGTCTGGCCTCTGGCCTATTTCTTTTGCTCATAATTTCTTATAAATTCCAAAAGGTTGTTTCGTGGAGTTTCAGGGCTTTTGGAGATGTGCAGAATAGGTTTCCAACGTTTGCTCCTTTTCGGCCGAATTCCATTGCAAGCATCCCCCTCTTCATGGTCAACCTTGTAAAATAAGGAGAATAGCCATAAGTATTGAGATATAATGTGTAATAACAGCCCATAATGCAATAAATATTGATATAAAAGCATGATGCAAAATGGACGTATCAGAGTGCTCGGGCAGGCGGCCCCCCCGCTTCCCTCTCCCGGCGCACCGGCGGCCCAGGGCCTCTTTTCGAGGCAGATGTCAGTGGGGCCAGGGAGCTCCCCGCCGCTTCCTCTGGCAGATCCGGCTGACCATTCGAGGGGTGCAGACCCGCTAGGTGCTGGGGGTGAGGCAAGTAACTTCACTACGAGAGGGGTTAATCGGGAGGAGGTCATCGCCTTTGGAGGGATCCCCGACCCGGTCTTTGCGGGGCGACGGATGAGTTGCCGTCTCCAGGAGCACCGGAGGTTGATGACATGCAGTAGCGGTGTGCCATGAGGGCGGCCAAGCTTCGTGACATTGAGGTCACTACTGGTATGTCGGTCAACATTTCTAATTCTATCATGAATTTTTTAATAATGAGATTATTAATAATGCATATCAATTAGGAGTTTCACTAGGTAGTAATGATAGTGAAATTTCCAACTCTGTTAATGATATCCTAGATTTGGAAGCGGAACGCGCTTTAGAAACGATTCGGAACTTAGCAATGGTAAAACCCATGAATGATGCAGATGCGTTGGGGGTCAGAGTGCTCGATAATTTTTGTGCGGATCTTGCACCATCCATTCCTGAGTCAGAGGAACAAGATGACACTTTAGAGGATGTCGTAGTTAGATCCACTGAGCCCGGTTGTGACGACCGGGTGGAGGATCAAAGAAAACCAGAACGCAAGTGGAAGCGGAAGGTCTACCCTGCTTCTGCGGTACGTAGGAGTGTCCGTACTACTAAAAAATTTCATGATGAAATATGAAAGGAATCTTTTGGAACAGCAGAGGTCTAAAAGACTTGGCTAAAAGAAGGTTTCTTGCAGATGCGTCTATCGAGCATAGATTGGATTTTTTTGCTCTCTCGGAAACTGGTAGAGATAATTTTGCGCCCCAGTTTCTCAATACCTTATCGGGAGGTGTCGATTTCGATTGGCACTGCCCGCCTCCGCGAGGAAGATCGGGTGGGATCTTACTTGGAGTGAGATGTGATTCGTTGGAAGTCCGAAGTGTAGTGATGGGAGACTTCGTGGTTAAGTTTCGGGTTAGGTCCAAAGCTGATGGGTTAACTGGGCCCTAGTGGCGGTTTATGGTACCGCGCAGCCCGAGCTTAAACTAGAGTTTTTGGCGGATCTTGTTCGAATTTGCGGCTCTGAGCAGCTCCCAATTTTGGTTGGGGTGACTCCAATATCATTAGGAGGAGAGAGGAAAAGAATAATGATAACTTTGACGGCAGATGGTCGTTTATGTTTAATACCATTATTGAAAGCTTGGATCTGAGAGAGATAGAGCTTTCTGGTAGAAAATTTACTTGGGCTAATGCTTTGCCAAACCCGACGTTTTCAGGTTGAACAAGACGAAGGAACTATTCTAGGACAGGATAACCTAAAATTATACATAACCGAGTACTATAAGCAGTTGTTTGGGCCTCCGGAGGATAGTTGTGTGTCCCTGGACGAGTCCAGGATTGAGGATGTGCCTCAACTCACTGCTGATGATAATGATATTTTGTTTGCCCCCTTCTCGGAGAAAGAGGTGTTTGAAGCTATAGCGCAGATGAAAAACAATAAGGCTCCAGGGCCGGATGGATTTCTGGCGGAGTTCTTTAAAAAGTGTTGGCATATTATTAAGGGGGATTTGTTGCCAATGTTCCATGATCTTTTCTCTGGACAGCTTCAGTTATTTCACTTGAATTTTGGAACAATAACACTGCTTCCTAAGAAAATGGAGGCTGTGAGAATTGAGCAGTTCAGGCCGATCTGCCTCCTCAATGTTAGTTTCAAAATTTTCACCAAGGTTGGGACTAATAGGCTCACACAGATTGCATATTCTGTGGTGCGGCATTCCCAAACTGCTTTCATGCCGGACAGAAACATCCTAGAAGGGGTGGTGGTCCTTCATGAAACGCTCCACGAAATTCACACGAAAAAATTAGATGGAGTTGTTTTTAAGGTGGATTTCGAGAAAGCGTACGATAAAGTCAAATGGTCATTCCTTCAACAGGCCTTGCGTATGAAAGGTTTTGATGAAGCCTGGCGACGCCAGGTAGAATCGTTCACGCAAAAAGGGAGTGTTGGAATTAAAGTGAATGACGACATAGGTCATTATTTCCAAACACATAAGGGCCTGAGACAAGGGGATCCGATGTCTCCTATCTTGTTCAACATTGTAGTTGATATGTTGGCAATTCTGATAGGAAGGGCTAAGGAGGCTGGTCAGGTGGGTGGCTTGGTACCTCATCTAGTTGATGGTGGTGTGTCTATCCTACAGTACGCCGATGATACGATCATATTTATGGAGCATGACTTGGAAAAAGCGAGAAATATGAAGCTGGTGTTATGCTTATTTGAACAATTGACCAGATTAAAGATTAACTCTCACAAAAGCGAATTGTTCTTCTTTGGTAGAGCCAATGACGAACAAGAGGCTTATAGGCAATTGTTTGGGTGCGAATTGGGGACTTTACCTTTTACGTACTTAGGTATACCAATCTACCATCGTAAGCTGACAGACAGAGAATGGAAGTGTATCGAGGACCGCTTTGAAAAGAAACTGAGTTGCTGGAAGGGCAAGCTCATGTCATAAGGACGCCGATTAATTTTGGTAAACTCGGTTCTCACGAGTATGCCTATGTTTCTTTTATCGTTCTTCGAAGTCCCAGTTGGAGTTAGGAAAAGACTGGACTTTTATCGATCACGATTCTTCTGGCAGAGCGATGACATAAAAAGAAAATACGGACTCGCCAAATGGGATATCATCTGTCGACCGAAAGACCAAGGTGGTCTTGGCATTGAGAATCTGGAGGTCAAGAACAGGTGTCTTCTCAGCAAGTGGTTGTGGAAGTTATCGGTAGTGACTGATGCCACTTGGGCGCAGGTCCTCCGTAGCAAGTATCTTCACTCCAAAACTTTGTCCCAGGTGACAGCGAGGCCGACTGACTCACCTTTTTGGAAAGGGCTTATGAAGGTCAAATTAACCTTGTTTAATAGGACAAATTTTATTATCGGCAACGGTGCTAGCACGCGATTCTGGGAGGATACTTGGCTCGGAGAGACCCCCCTTGCCATTCAATACCCGTCTCTATATCGTATTGTTCAACGACGTGATGCGTTCGTTGCAACGTTACTTCAATCCACTCCCCTTAATATTCAGTTCAGAAGGATGCTAGTTGGCAATCGTTGGGAAGAATGGCTTCATCTAGTACGTAGACTGATGGAGGTTCAGCTGTCTCAACAGCCCGATAAATTACGCTGGAAGCTTACTAGGTCTGGAGAGTTTACAGTTAACTCAATGTATCTTGATGTTATCAATTCAAGCTCTATTCCTAGTTCCAAACATGTTTGGGCTGTCAAAGTTCCTTTGAAAATCAAAGTGTTTATGTGGTTTGTACATAAACAAGTAATATTAACCAAGGACAATTTGGCAAAGCGTTATTGGACAGGACCTACTAGGTGTAGTTTATGTGATCGGGATGAAACTATCAAACACCTTTTTCTTGATTGCCCGTTAGCCAAAGTTCTATGGCGGACGATCCATATTGCATTTAATATTACTCCACCGAGTTCTGTCAGCACGTTATTTGGAACGTGACTTAACGGGATAGAGCCTGAAATAGCGAGACACATTCCCGTAGGAGTATGTGCTTTATTGTGGGCAGTCTGGAACTGCAGAAATGATTTGGTTTTTAACGGAACAACAAATATTCATTTTTTGCAGGTTATTTTCCGAGCCACTGCGTTGATCCGTATGTGGTCGCTACTCACTCCGACGGAGGCCGGGGAGCGTTTGATTCTTTGGATCTATCCATTTGGGAGATGGTAGCACGGGATATCTTCAGCCGGTTTGGATGGCGGTCATGTAATAGGATAGGCAATTAGTTTACCTATCTTTCTTATGCCAGCCGGTTGTGGCTTTTTGTGGCTAGTTTGTTATTGGCCCTTTGGCTCTTTGTGAGCTTTTCTTTATTTTCGTTTGAGACTTTAAGACCTTGTTGAACCTATTTGTTTATTTAATAAGTTTACTGTATGCATCGTTCTGATGCAGAGGCCGGGGAGTCCCTCCTTTTCGTAAAAAGTGGGAAATCGGATCCCATGGTACAGATAATCGAAGACATTTTTGTGCATCCGAAACCGCCGATGAAAATTGTCAGCGAAGAGGGCACCAGGGGCAATGTAGTCGGACATCAGCGTCAAATGGCCGCGCGCACTGTTGCAGCTGAGCACTCAATGACCCTTGATCAATCCCTTGAAATTGAGAACATGCTCTTCCGCACATCTCGAGTCTGCAATAACCGCCAGTATCATCGTCGTCTCATCCGTGTAGTCCTCCTCGTCAGACGAGCCGTCTCACGGCTCAACATAGTGCTCGTATATTACTTCATATCCGAACCCATTGCTTCAAAGAAGAAGGGCCAAACAAATTTAGCATAGGCATTTCATCGAACAGTTGCCGGGCATGGTGAGTACCATAGGAGCTGATGGTATCTACGACAGTCGGAGGAGAGGTGTGAAACAACGGCGGAGAAGAAGCGGCTTGGATCCCTGGTGTACCACTGGAGGTGATGGACTCACCTGGGTGGCGGGGGTGATGGAGCGGCAGAGAAGGAAAGAGAGAAAAAAAGAAGAAGATAAAATGAGAGGATGGAGGCGTGGGGTCAGGGAGGGGTTTTGGGGGGCTGGGGATGTCGGAGTCCTACACGTCTTCTGTCCGGACTCTTGCAAAGGCCCTCAGTTTATCTCACGTTTGTCCAAAAAAGTACGTTTAGATCGCTGAATGGACTGATATAGGCCAGCGTTAGATGGCACAACACGTCTGTGACGATTTGAGCCGCTTTGGAGATGCCCTTGATTAGCCAAAATGTGCCTACCTAGTGAGTAGTGATCACATAAACAGTGTGACATTTGACAGACCTCCCTGTGTAGCTATAGCTAGTTCTGGATCGACCTGCCTGATGCACAGACTAGCATGCACCTGTCGCCTCTCTCTCTCTCTCTCTTCACGTGGACTTTGAGAGGGCCAGCTTTGTTCTGTAGCGTTCACCTACATCCAAACACTGCATAGCGACCCGGCACGTACCTTTTCCTGTGGCTACATTTGTATACGTCAATCCACCCCTATATGTGTGGTGCCTCAGCCAGACCGGATCACAACACACACACACAGCGAGAGCCAGTGCAAGCATTGTTTGCTTGCAGACGATCGACGAGGGGCATGCGAAGTCAAGAGGCCAACCAAGATCGAGAGAATAGTTAGTGGTGCATTCCACGTAGTACTAACCATGGCCAGAGCTAGCAGCAGCGGCTGCTCATGGATGAGCCATGCACTGGGGATGCGTGCTTTGGATCATCTGCTTGTATCTTCCTCCCCTGTCGTGTGCTTCATGTCTGGTCTCGCCTGAGACCTACATAAACGTACACACTGATGCATCCATCCAGCCTCACTGACCGGTCATAAGCTGAGGACGTACCGGCTAATTAATGCCCACTGTGCTTGCTTGCTGATCAGCCCCAGTCGTCCTTTCAGCTTTGAAAGCAGCGCCACCCAGAGAAGAAACCAACATGAAATATAAACCCGGCGCTGACATAGATATTAAATTGTATACTGTGATGATCATCATCCAGACATCAGTGCAGGCATGCATGCATGCATGTATCAAGCAGGCAGTAAAACTCCAAATGGTAACAGATTAAGTTCCGGTCTGGTCCGGTCCGGTCTCCACATCTCACGCCCAAGTTCCAAGGAGACCGGCCGACCAAATGTACATCACATACATACATGCATGAAACATGGCAAAATTAAACTGAAACTCTGGTCTAGCTAGTTTGCCAAAGAGGACACGTCCACTAATTAATTAACATGACGAAAGATTGCCCAAGAAACTAATTTATTAACCTTTGTTCTTCTAAATGCAGTAATATGCATGCTCTCTTCATTCTTCCATCGCCATGCACGCACCTTACCTTGAGAGCTTCCATTGTTGTTTTTCTTGACGATAGATCGATCGACCCTGCTGTAGGTTGCTACTTCAGCTCGGCAGGGTCCAGCGAGCCCATGTGGAGCCCGGCGCCGCCGCTGTGCCGCCGGGGCGGGCCCATGCCGGCTTGCACCACGCCGCCAGGGCCGACGCCGAGGAAGTCCCGAGTGCTCAGCTTGCCGTCGTCCACGGGGAAGCCCCCGCCGCTGCCGAACGCCCCGGCGCGACCGCCGGTTGTGGCACTGGCGCCGCTCCCGCTACCCAGAGAGTTCATGATGAGGTCATGGAACGACTGCCTCTCGCTCGCCGCCGCTGCTGCGGCTGACGACCCGCCTTCTCCGCTGCCACCCCTCATACCCGGGCCACGGAGCAGCCCGGCGCCGCCGGCGCCAGCGTTGTGGCTGCTCGTCGTCGCGCCCATCTGCGCGGCCTTCTGCAGCAGCGCAGTCGCGGACATCTGCGGGAGCCCGCCGCCCGCCTCAGACGAGCTGTACAGCGAAGGGAAGCCCCCGCCGCCGCCTCCCAGGACGCTGCTGGACCCGACAATGCCGCCATTCTCTCCATTTCCATTGCTGCTGTTGCCATTTCCGGCGCTGCCGTTGTACTGGTTCTGGAAGACCAGGCGCGAGTCCTGGCCGCTCCCGTTGCCATTGCCTGAGAAGAAGCCAAGGTTCAGGAGGCTGTTATTACCGTTGCCGCCGCCGCCTCCCTGGTGCTGTTCTGGAAGTTGCATAAGGCCATGGAAGGCCGCGGGGGACTTTCCCTGGAGGAGAGAGCCCTGGTTGCCATGGGAACGGTGGACGTCATCCTCGCCAAAGTCCTGGGCGGTACCGCCGCCCATATAGAACGGGGAAGAGTTGGCGGCCTGGGAGCGGAACATGGAGGACCCCGAGGAAGATGGCATGACGTGCTCGAACTGACCGGCGTTGCCGCCACCAAGGTTGAGGACGTCGATGGCCGAAGCTGATGAGTGGTGGCCGGATTGGTCTGGAAAGCCGCCGGCCATCTGGGGCGTCATGCCGGAGAGATTACCGAGGGCCATGTTGCCGGGGCCGCCGTACATGCCCGCGCCGATAGGCGGCAGCCGCGCGCTCTCCTGGGCCAGCGCGTCGCAGAAGGCGCGGTGGGTGATGAAGCTGTCCCTCCTGCATGCGTACGTGGAAAAAATGTCAAAAACTTTTCATGCCTAATGCGCATGAGTGTCACATTATAATTGTCACCATATGTATAAAAGGTAACATTATAATTTTCTGATCAAATAATTTAGAATCAAACATGCATCCTAGTCAAATTAAATCCAGGCGAAAGTTCAACCTACAAATAAATTTCAGCAACAAAAGTAAAGTAGTACACGAATTAATTGGCTAATCAGGTGATGAACTGAATTTATCATTTAATAGTCAATCATTGGCTAAAACTACACAAATATTGGCAACAATGACACATGCAATATAATTCGCCTCCTCTCTTTCTTTTTAAACATAATTCATCTTCTCGAAGAGAAGGCCAAATCCCCCGATCGTAGTCGATTTGGACGCGGGGCGGCTATGGAAGAGCTCGCTCGTCTGCTGATAATTTAGGTACTCTTGTAGGAATTAATCAGGACTCTACCGATCATTAACAACACCGTCAATGCCACCACTGTGAAAGAAATCATGCCATCAAAAAGATCAATTGCACATCCTATCAACATTATTGTTAGAATTAATCAAAGGCCACCGTCGATCTACCGAGGATCAAGCAATCACACAAACACAACACCGTACGACTCCAAGTCCAACTGTAACCTAACTTGTACAATAATATTCGACACAACTCTAACAATTATTGCATCACAAACTACTGAACCAACAGATATACAACGTACCATTCAGAACTATAAAAAAACCCGAAAATTGTCTTGTAGCAACGCACCAGATGGCCCCTCTCTCTCTAAACATAATACATACAAAAACATTGAAATCGATCAACGTTTAAATTGTAATTTTGAAATTTTGTGTAATCGATCAACGTTTCAAAATTCGGATAATATTCAAACTTAAAACAAAATGATATTTAAATGTGGTCAAATTTCAGAGAATATTGTCAAAAATAATTCAAAAAGTTAGCCCGTTCTACCAAATCTCTTTTTTCTCCCCAACACAATGTTTCACAAAACTATATATATTTGCCTTCTATTTAACCAGTCATAAAATCTGCTCACTAGGGGGGGGGGGGGGATCGTTAATTTTTGTTTTCCTACTTATTTGCATAAAATGAAAAAGTTACTCTAATGTGATGATTTATTACACCAGTTGGGTAACTTGCAATCCTTTAGTGTGTTCCTCTATATAAGATTGTCGTTCCTTTCGCTATCAGAGGCAATGCTAGCTGACAATTAATTTTGACCGATGATTTTTTAGAAATATCCTGATACGATTCGACAAAGCATATTAAGCTATAGATTGCGCGATGCTTTATTTTGTAAGGGAAAAATATACTAAGCTGAAAGCATAAAGATATCATTAAATTGGGGCAAAACTAGCCAAAGGTGCATGACAAATATGCCTCGCCCTACCTATGGTAATTCAAATAAATTAACCCGTGCTACCAAATCTCTTTCTCGCTCACCAACACAATCTTTCACAAAAAAAAAAATCATAGATTTGCCTTCTATTTAACTAGTCATAAAATCTGCTTACTATAGGGGGGAGGGGAGCGGTGGAAATCGTCAAATTTTGGTTTTCTTAATTTTTTGCCTATAATGATGAAGTTGCTCTAAATGTGCTGATTTATTACGCCAGTTGGGTAGCTTGCAATCCTTTACTATGAATATGTATATTAGATTGTCGTTTCTATTGCTCTGAGGCAATGCTAGCTGGCAATTAATTTTGACCTTTTTTTAGAAATATTCCAATCCGATTTGACAAAGCAGATTAAGCTATAGATTGCACAATGCTTTACTTTGTAAGGAAAAAATACTAAGATGAAAGATTACTGATATCACCAAAATGAGGCAAAACTAGCCAAAGGTGCATGACAAATATGCATCGCCCTACCTATAGTAATTCCAAAAAATGACCCATGCTACCAAGTCTCTTTCGCTCTCTCCGACACAGTATTTCACAAAACTTATAGATTTGCCTTCTATTTAACAGTCTTGAAATCAGCTTACTAGAGGGGGGACATCAATTTTGGTTTTCCTAATTGTTTGCATATTATGTGTTTATCTATATAAGATTAACATTTCTTTTGCTATCTGAGGCAATTAATTTTGACTGGTAATTTTTAAGATGTATTCCGATCTGATTCAACAAAGCAGATTAAGCTATAGATTGCACAATGCTTTATTTTGTAAGGAAACAAATGCTAAGCTGAATCCATAATGATATCGTCAAATGAGACAAAACTAGGCGACGGTGCATGACAAATACGCATCGCCCTACCTATAGTAATTCAAAACACTTAACCCGTGCTAGCAAATCTCTTTCTCTCTCTCCAACACAATATTTCACAATACTTTATAGATTTGCCTTCTTTAACTACTGGTCATAAAATCTGCTTACTAGTGGGTGCGGCGGAAATCGTCATTTTTTTGTTTTCCTACTTGTTTGCATATAATGATGAAGTTGCTCTAAATGTGTCGATTTAGTAGGCCAGTTGCGTAGCTTGCAATCCTTTACTGTTTTCATCCATATAAGACTATCACTTCTTTTGCTATCTAAGGCAATGCTAGCTGACAATTGATTTTGGCTGATGATTTTTAAGAAATATTTTGATCCGATTCAAAAAAGCAGATTAAGCTATAGATTGCACAATGCTTTGTTATCTACGAATAAAATAATACTACGCTGAAAGCATAATTATATCATCAAAATGAGGCAAAACTTGCCAAAAGTGCATGACAAATATGCACCCTAACTATAGTAATTAAAAAAAAATAACCCGTGCTACCATATGTCTTGCTCTAAATGTGCCGATTTAGTACGCTAGTTGGGTAGCTTGCAATACTTTGCTGGGTGCATATGATATATTGTCGTTTCTTTCGTTATTTGAGGGAATGCTAGCTGGCAACCAATTTCGACCAATGGTATTTGAGAAATATTCCGATACGATTCCACGGAGCAGATTTAGCTATAGATGGCACAATGCGTTGTTATCTACGAAAAAATAATACTAAGCTGAAAGCATAACGATACCATCAAAATGTCGCAAAACTTGCCGAAAGTGCATGACAAATATGCATCGCCCCAATTATAATAATTAAAAAAATTAACCCGTGCTACCAAATCTCTTGCTCTAAATGTGCCGATTTATTACGCCAGTTGGGTAGCTTGCAATCCTTTACTGGGCGCATCGATTATAGATTGTCGTTTCTTTCGTTATTGCAGGGAATGCTAGCTGGCAATTAATTTTGACCGATGATTTTTGAGGAATATTCGGATCCGATTCCACGGAGCAGATAAAGCTATAGGTGGCACAATGCTTTATTTTGTAAGAAAAAAAAACTAAGCTGCAAAATGAGGTAAAACTAGCCAAATGTGCATGAAAAATACTCCCTCCGTCCGGAAATACTTGTCATAGAAATAGATGTATCTAGACGTATTTTAGTTCTAGATACATCCATTTTGATCCATTTCTCCAACAAATATTTCCGGACGGAGGGAGTATGCATCACCCATTCACCCTAACTCGACCTGTTACATGTAAGACAACACCGGCATGTACAAGACATGCATGCAACAAGTAAAAGCCGCAGCAGCAGGCTTTGTGGCTAATCCATCCATCTCGGATGGTGCTGATTGCAAGCTAGCGAGCTAAAAGCAGGCTAGTCATGGCCAGCGGCAGCAGTACTTGGCATGACTTTGGCAGTTGCCATGCATCACATGAGAAGGCAAGGAAGGCTGCGTGCTGCGCCATGGCTGAGCTGAGATGGGAGTGCTGCAGGCAGCATGTATGTAATCACGTGAACACACATGTGGGGATCCATGCCAGGTCGATGCAGATGAGAGAGAGTGGGAAGAGTGCGGATTCCGAGGTGTAAAAAGGCGGGACTGCCGCCAGATGACCGTGTCAGGGTGTGCCCTGGCTGCATATCTCCAGTCCCCTCCCGACAAGAGCGATTCACGTGGGAGCAGAGCAGAGCCCGCTAGCTGCAGCCTGCAGCAGGTCGACTGCTACCTCTAGCTGCATCCTCCATCCATCCCCTTCCATTCTCTCTCTCTCTCTCCCCCTCTCTCTCTCTGCGCAGGGAATCCAATTCCAATCCAACCCAGCCAAAACTTGCGCGCACACACATACTACACACATACTCGTACACGTACACGAGAGCCCATGTACCTAGCTAGGTGGGCACGTAGTACCAGCAGTAACAGCCCTAACCCTAGGCAGCTACCCTAGGGCCAGCATCCCATCCATCCGTCACCACCCGTCAAATCGAATCGCCCCTAGCAGCCTAGCTAGCCCCCCATCAAAGTTTCATCATGACCCAATCATTCGCTCATGCACATCCAAAATCCAACAGCAAACAGTATAAGCATACGCCTATATGAACCGAAAATGAACTGAAACATCGATCTTGGACGGATGGATGGATCAATGGCGTGCTTGCATGGTATATATATACCTGGAGAAGAGGGTGCCGCAGTCGCAGCGGTACTCGCGGGTGCCGCAGGTCTTGGAGTGGGCCTTCCAGTCCGACTGCACGGCGTAGCGCTTGGCGCACTTGTCGCACTTCCACTTCTTCTCGCCGTGCTTGCGGCAGTAGTGCTTCTTGATGCCGGTGAGGTCGCCCAGCGCGCGCGCCGGGTCGTGGTGCACGCACGTCGGCTCTGGGCACAGGTACACCCGCCGCCGCGTCTCCTTGGGGTTCTTCTGCTTCAGCTTCCAGGGCAGGTTGTGGCCGCGACGGTGCAGCTGCAGGTTCTGCTCCCGCTGGAACCCCTTGCCGCACACCTCGCACACGAACCGGTTCGTCGCCATCAGGGACCGCGGCGACAGCGCGATCACCTCAGCATCAGGATCTGCATCAATACAGTACAGAGGGATCGACGATACTCAATTAATATTCACCTGCTACTAGTAGAATTAAGATTGGTAAAGGAATAGCTGGACGGATTAATTACTCACTTGGGTTGCCCGGCTGGTTGCGCTTCTTCTTGGGCGCCGGCGCGGCGGCGGCGGGGGCGGGGGGCTGCTGCGCGGCCATCAGCGGCTGCATCTGCGCGTCGGAGAGGCCGAAGAAGGGAGCGGAGGACGCGGCGGCCATGGATGGATCGGAACGAAACAAGATTGGCTAACAGCTTCCTCCAATTGCTTGTTTGTCGTCGTTGAGCGCCGCCGCACACCGACCAGTCCAAGCCTGTCCAGCCCAGTCTAGAGAGCACAAGGCGACGACGACACGGCGTGTACGTACGTTCCTTGCTTGCTTCCGGCGTCTTGCGGACGGATCTAAAAGACAAACGAAAGAGAGGATGGATGGATCAGAATTCAGAATAGATAGCCGCTCGGCGGCGCATGTACGTGAGAAAGACATAAATATGACCAAGATCCAGCGAGCAGGCAGCAGCAACCATGTATGTAGAGGACAAACCAAGCCACACACACCATGTCATACCCCTTGCGAGCAAGAGAACAAAGCAAGGGAGATGACAAATCCACAGGTAGCGGCCTATAAGTCACCCACACAACACGCACACACGCACACACGCAAGGAAGGAGGAAATCGACAGACGGAGGACGAGGAGGGGCACGCACCGCGCCAAGCTAGGAGAAGAGTCCGGCGAGAAGATTGCTCAAAACCAACACACCCACACACACACGCACACAGACGAGAGAGAGAAGGAGGGATATGGGTTGGGGAAAGGCGAGGCGAGGAGGGCTGGGGGGAGTGGAGGAAAAGGAACCAAACCCAGCCCCTCAAAACAACAGGAGCAAGGCACCAAACGGCGGACAGCAAGCGGCCGGGGACGACGACGATAATAAAGATATATAAAACGGTGCGTGATTCCGATGGGGAATTTGGGGGAGCGGTCGGCGAACCCTACCCGCTTGTTGCTTTCCCCTCCGGCCGCTTCCCCTCGCCTTGGAGTCTAGGGGGGGGATAGGATATCTGCTCTCTCTCTCTCTCTCTTGCGCTCCGGGAGTGGTTGCAATGGCTTGTAGCTGAGGGCCAAATATATCGCCGCGCCGAGGGAGGGAGGGAGGGAGGGGCAGGGGTCGCGAGGTCCACGCGCGGGCGGGGCCCACGGGTCGCGTGCACGGTCGCCCTCGTGCCCGCGGCTTGATTCTGTATCCTGTACACGTCGACGGCAACGTGCGGGCCTATCGGGGCCGTCGGTCGGGCCGATCCGGCGGTCTGAGCGCGAGTGAGCTGGCGTGTGGGGCTCCGGTGGTGGCCGGGTCAAGCCGGCCGGCCGTCCGTGCGCGCGCGCGCGCCTGCACGGCGTTGTCCCGGCCGCCCGGCCGTGCGCGTACATGCATGCGAGTGCAACTGACGGACGGTGGGTGGCGCACTGGCTGGCGAGCAGCTAGCTGGCTGCCGCTACACTCCTACTGCTGGGTGTGCAGGCACGCACGCCACGTACGGACAAGCGTGTAGGTGTGGTCGATGGTGTGCGGGAGAAGCCTGACTGACACAGTGGCACTGCTTGCGTGAATGTGGTGCCACTTAGATGGAAAGTCCGGCCGTGGCGCCGGCCGACGGGCAGCACTCGCTTTGACGAACGTCGGCGCCGAAGGAGTGCTGTGTTACAAATGTTTTCAGTCCAGCGTTGAAAATGTCAAGTGTTTATTTTTATCCTAGGTATGAGATTTTTATTATTATTATTTATTCCTTTGACTACGTCAGACATGATATTTTGGATGCAAATTAACCCTCGTGTATAACCGTACCGACCCTCCGGCCACGTGTGGAAGCGTGATAGGTCGCGACACGCTGCCGTGACGTGCTAGGGGGCGGGGGCCACCCACGTGCACCATGCGCGCTCTTTCTACTGTGGAGCCCGCCCTCCGGCCACGTGTGGAAGCGTGATAGGTCGTGACACGCTGCCGTGACGTGCTAGGGGGCGGGGGCCACCCACGTGCACCATGCGCGCTCTTCCTACCGTGGAGCCCGCCCTCCGGCCATGTGTGGGAGCATGCTAGGTCGCCAGACGTGCTAGGGGGCCCATCCACATGCACCGCACGCACTCTTCCTCTCTCTCACACACAGGCCCACCATGCATGGAGCCCGGCCTTCGGCCACGTGTGGGAGCACGCTAGGTCGCGAGACGTGCTGGGGGGCCCACCCGCATGCACCGCACGCACTCTTCCTCTCTCTCACACACACAGGCCCACCATGCATGGAGCCCGCCCTCCCACCACGCGTGGGAGCGTGCCAGGTCACGAGACGCTCCTGAGACGTGCTAGGGGGCCCACCCGCGTGTACCGCGCGCACTCTCTCTCTCTCTCTCTCTCTCTCACACACACACAGAGACCCACCATGGAGCCTGCCCTCCGACCACGTGTGGGAGCGTCCTAGGTCACGGGACGCTGCTGAGACGTGCTAGGGGGCCCACCTACGTGCAACATATGAGCTCTTCCTCTCTCACACACATACAGACCTAATTTGCAGCCCAGCCGTGTGACCTTTTTCTTAGGCTTTCTGAAAATTGAAACTCCCAAAAGTTCAAATGCAATTTTCTAGAGTTTGAAATCCGAAAGTCGTATCCATGTTTTTCTGTAAGTGCATGCTTGCATTTTCGAAAGTTGGTAAAAGCAGGAATTGCCAGAAAGGAAGTATGAGCATCATCGGAAGTTTCCAAAACAAAAGAAGCCCCGTCCGAAATTGACATATGATGTGTGTACATCTATTTAGAAAGAGGCCTGATTGGGGGCAACCAACATGGACATCACCTTTACATCCAGGCAAAGAAGAGGGGTAGGTGATGGTGTCCTTGATTAGGGCGGTACTCTACACGTCCTCTCCCGGCCAGATGCCCGGGCCGAGGACCCACCAAGGGGGTTCACTGGTGGGCCAAATACAGAAGACCCACAACGCATGCAAGGAAGGTTCCCGAAGACTTGGTGCATACTTCAAGACTTAAAGGTCGATTACATCACGACTTACCATACACGTAGCTGACATATTTGTAACCGTAGACCCCTCGGCTATGTAAACTAGGGGGTGGGGTACATAGAGGGATATAGACAATCTCGTGGTAGAAACACATGTACTATGTACTGCATCCACAATCAATATGGACAAAAGGACGTAGGGTAGTATCTCTTCGAGAAAGCCCGAACCTGGGTAAAACCTCGCATCTACTGTGACTATCGTGTCAATGCTATCAACTCGGGACCCCCTATCCTAGATTCACCGGAATCGATTCCGACATTGATGGCCCATGCAGGTCCCTGCACACAGCTGATACGTCTGAAACGTATCTATAATTTTTGAGTGTTCCATGCCAATATTATACAATTTTCACATACTTTTGGCAACAATTTATATGATTTATTGGACTAACATATTGATCCAGTCCAGTGCCAGTTCCTGTTTGTTGCATGTGTTTTTCGCAGAATATCCATATCAAATGAAGTCCAAACGCGATAAAAGTTTACGGAGATCTATTTTGGAATATATGTGATTTTGGGAGGTGGAATCAACGGAAATGGAGTCCCCCAACCTCCACTACCCACCAGGGCGCGGCCCACACCCCCTGGTGCACGGTCGTGCCTAGTGGGAACCCCATAAGTCGGTTTGTGCCATTCTTTCGCCGCAAGGAACATAGTTTATTGAAAAAATTGTGTTAAAATTTTAGCGCAATCGGAATTACGGATCTCTGGGAATTTAAGAAACGGTGAAGGGTCAGAAAACAGGAACAGGAAACAGAAGAGAACGAGAGAGGGATCTGATGCGGCTTGAAGCTACGTCGGTATTTCCCCAAAGAGGAAGGGATGATGCAGCACAGCAGCGGTAGGTATTTCCCTCAGTGATGAGACCAAGGTTATCGAACCAGTAGGAGAACAAAGCAACACTACGTAAACAACACCTGCACACAAATAACAAATACTCGCAACCCGACGTGTTAAAGGGGTTGTCAATCCCTTTCAGGCAACGGCGCCAGAAATAGGCAAACGGACGTGAGAGAGTTGTAAATATTGATAGATCGAACGCTAAATCAAATAAATTGCAGCAAGGTATTTTTGTATTTTTGGTTTAATTGATCGCAAAGGCAAATATAATAAAGAAGAGACCCGGGGGCCGTAGATTTCACTAGTGGCTTCTCTCGAGAAAAATAGCAAACGGTGGGTGAACAATTACTACTGGGCAATGATAGAACTTCAAATAATCATGACGATATCCAGGCAATGATCATTATATAGGCATCACGTCCAAGATTAGTAGACCGACTCCTTCCTGCATCTACTACTATTACCCTACACATTGACCGCTATCTAGCATGCATCTAGTGTATTAAGTTCATGGAGAAACGGAGTAATGCAATAAGAACGATGACATGACGTAGACAGGATCTATTTATGTAGAAATAGACCCCCATCGTTTTATCCTTAGTAGCAACGATACATACGTGTCAGTTCCCCTTCTGTCACTGGGATCAAGCACCATAAGATCGAACCCACTACAAAGCACCTCTTCCCATTACAAGATAAATAGATCAAGTTGGCCAAACAAAACCCAAATATCAAAGAAGAAATACCGGGCTATAAGCAATCATGCATATAAGATATCAAAGAAGACTCAAATAAGTTTCATGGATAAAAAGATAGATCTAATCATAAACTCATAGTTCATCGGATCCCAACAAACACACCGCGAAAAGAGTTACATCATATGGATCTGCAGGAAACCATTGTATTGAGAATCAAACGAGAGAGAGGAAACCATCTAGCTACTAACTACGGACCCGTAGGCCTACAAAGAACTACTCACACATCATCGAAGAGGCATCAATGGACATGATGCACCCCTCTATGATGGTGTCTAGATTGGGTCTGGTGGTTCTGGACTCTGCGGCGGCTGGAATTGATTTTCGTCAACTCCCCTAGGGTTTCTGGAATATTGGGGTATTTATAGAGCAAAGAGGCGGTCCGGGGGGCACCCGAGGTGAGCACAACCCACCAGGGCGCGTGGGCCTCGAGCGCACCACAGTGGGTTGTGCTCCCTGAGCACCCCCCACTAGGCGCTTCTCCGCCCATTGGATGTCTTCGGTCCAAAAATCCACAAATAGTTTATTGCGTTTGGACTCCGTTTGGTATTGATTTCTGCGATGTAAAAACATGCGAGAAAACAGCAAATGGCACTTGGTAATATCATATTAGCACGGTGTTTGTTAACCGGCTTGGCTTTCAACTACAAGTTGTCGATCATATTCATGTTAACCCGGTGTTTGTTAACCCGGCAGGCTTTCAACTATAAGTTGTCGGACCATATTTCTCATCAAACCGGTGTTTCACAACCGGACCGGCTTTGATTACATATTACCAACATAATCAAATGGTGTTATTCACAACACGGTATGGTTTAAAAGTTTACACCAGCATTGCATGGTGGGAGTTATCAATGCTTGATTTGGGTTTTCACCCTTACTACAAATACAAGTTGGTACACCAACTCGGTGATTTAATATCACGGTATGATTTATTTCATATTTTGATTCAGCTTTGGTTATTAACGGTGCTTTGTATGGGGCATTGTGACCCGTCCGTGATAAACCGCTCGGACAATTCTTTTATCTGCACAACGAGTTGCATGAAAAGATATAATCAAGCATAGCACATATCATGGCAGATCAAACAAAGTTATGTATCAATGCCGCAGATCAAAGTACTTGTAGCCTATTACAAGGCGCTTTGAGGCCCAAAATGCGGATTGTTCTTACACAAAACAAAGTTTGACAAAGTAACCCAATTGTCGGATTAAGACTCATTGCCAGGATGATGTGAAGTTGATGGATCTTCAGGCGCATCCGGTTCAACCTCCTCCTCTCCACCCAGTGGCTGGAAGTCAATGGTGGTCCAGTCAATCCGGGTTAGAGCCTGAAATACAGCTTCTCCACTTATCGAGTTGGACGGTTCAACATCGAGGCGTAAGTGTGCTTACGGATTGGCGGGATAAGGTTTTGCGCTTACATCACGCTTGTATCAACCCGCTGGTTCCTTTCATCGTAAAAGGACCGATGAACAGATCAAGTTAGCCTCTTGACCGATTGACTCGACGGTGACGCACCTCCTTTGTCGACTTTGAGGCTTCGTTGCCAAAAGCTGACCCGTCTGCTTGTTCATCCGGAATCCCTTGGCGATATCAATCTGGATCCAAGTCGAGATATCCATGCTTTGGCCCGAGTCGGTGCGATGGCGCCCGACCACAGCAGCAGATCGCTTCACCTCTTCTATCTGCGCGGCGTCATGGATAATTTTATTAGTGTGTCCTTGATCAATGTTGGTGCGGTTTGTTGTATGAGACGCACAGATAACTCGTTGGGCACGGTGTATAATTGCTCAATCAAAGTGTATGCTGCCTTGATTTCATCCGCATATCTGCCGAAATGAGCAATGTGATTACACGCAACGATTCTGAATTCAATGTTAAACCGGTAGAGTTCAAGATATTTTCGAACCGGCTATGACAAAGTACTTACCAAAGATTGCAGAAGTCATAGTATTCACTTGATGTTTTAGCACTGTCAGCTCTTCCGCCCCCGGCTTAAGAGCTGCTTCGGCATCTTCAGCCCGCTTCAACAAAGCAGCCTTCTCAGTTTCCCAGTTGGTGCGTTCATTTTTTAAACCATCCTTCAATTGCTCCATGGTTGCCAAAACACCCTTTAGCTCCTCTCTGGCTTTCGAGGTCTCTTCTTGCTGGGACTTGATGTCTTCTTGAAGATCGGCGATTTGATATTCTTTGATATTTTTATCGGTCTGCAAAAGTCAGAAGATGAAGTTGTTAAAGTCCCAAGCACATAACAAGTTATGCACTCGGCACTTGGGGGCTAATGTGGATTGCTTTTTAAAGTGAGTATTTTCAAGTCCCAAGGCTCAATCTAGGTATTAAGCTTGGCACTTGGGGGCTAATGCACAATTGATCAGTTATAAGTAAAGGCAATTAACAAGGACAGACAGTCCAGGTTTGTCTTCAAAAGACAAACCGGCCCTTGGGGGCTACTCAGTTGAAGTGTTCTTTATATCAAAGTCCCGGTTTATCTTCAAGAGATAACCCGGCCCTTGGGGGCTACAATGGAAGAGATATACAGAATAAAGTAAATTTCAAAGCGTTCTTGAAGATTACCTCATAACGTTCCTTCATCAGGTTCACCAAACCGGCTTCAAAGTCACGGCTGGTGTAAAGGAGGTTTAAAATCCGGAATGAAGTTCCTCGACACTAAGGTTGATGAAGTTGGATAAATCAGTCTTCCCTTTCCCCTTGCCCATAGTAGTGAATTCCTCCTTGGCAGTATGTTTTGACAATACAACCGGATTACCAGGGCTAGTATGACCCATACCAGTAATAATAACATCATCATCATCACCCTTTGGTGGACTTGGCGGATTGACGGTATCCCTGGCTGGACTTGGCGGATTAGCAGCTGGGCTCGGCGGATCAGCAACCGGGCTTGAAGGAGTAGCATGAGGGCTTGATGGATCAATATGAGTAGCCGGGTCAGCTTCCAGCGGATTAGCTTCAGTGTTCTCACCTTGTGGGGTGGAATCATCCATAACATCAATATTTCTACTGGTACCCTCAGGAGCCCTATCCGGTTCAACTTCACCAATAGGGGCACTGGTTTTAGCCTTCTTGCTCAGACGGGCTTTGGCACTGATATCAAAACAAAAATTAGCACGGTAAACCAAACTATGAAGGAAAAAGATGAAGGGCGTTATACTTACCGGGGACGGTTTTAAGGGGAGGCGGTGAGTGGTTGATGAACCACCGATTTAATTGGAAGACACACAGTAATTGGATCGACGGATTGAGTGGGTATCGGAAGAAACCCTTCAAAGGATAAAGTTTTTGGGAGAACAAGTAACCTCTGGGCGACGCTTCGGGTTGGTGTATCCGGTAAACGGAAGAGGTGACTTGCTGGCCATCGTGTCGGGTTGTGCGGCGCCCTTGAGTTCTTGTGTCTTCAAAGAAAGTTTTGGATCCAAATAATCAAGAGGGTGAGAGTATTTTACTTTCCGAACTGCACGGCGAAATCTTTGAACCGGCACAAGATCTGAATCGGAGGAAAGAGAGATTACCTCAACATGGTCCGCACGGCTGGCCTACGCATCATCCTGGGAATAGTCATTGTCAATAAAGTGTATGAAAAAAGAACCAAGGGAGTCAAGTTCTACCTCTTTATCCGATTCGTCAATATCTTCTGGAGGATCAGAAGACTCGGCGGTTTTCTTCTTGGTTGTTCTCTTGGTGACTTTGCTCTTGGCACGAGGAGTCCTGGCCGGTTTATCTTGAGTTCTATTGGCCTGCAAAATTAAACAAAGGATTATTATATCAGTGTTAAAGCGGAGACGGATCAAAAAAGTACAAGGTTAAAGTTTTTACCGCTCGCGGTTTGTTGAAGGCATAAAAAGGGTGCAACCCAATTTGGCTGCATGCGCGATCGGTTCGTCAAGCATCTTCTTCACACTTTCAGTGACTTCATCATCAATCATTTCTATTTTGTTAAACCGTTGAGGATCCTTGGTGTCGCCGGTATATTCATACATCAATCCAGGGCGGCGGCTTAAAGGTAGGACACACCACGAAACCCAACAGCGGACGAGATCAACACCAGTTAAACCGTTGGCGAGGAGAGCCCGGAGCTTGGCGAGTTGAGGTGCATATGCTTGTCAATCTTTGGCGGTTAATCGTTGAGGTAAAGGGTGGCCATTGCTAAGCCGGTGAGCGCGGTAGCCCGGCAAAAGATTTTCTCCAGCAGGGGCAGTGTTCTGACAATAAAACCATGTTTGTTCCAGTCTTTAGGATGGCTGTGAAGTTTGGCATGAGGAAAATCAACTTCTTTCCTTTTTTGAATCGACACACCACCAAGTTCAGTATTGGGGCCGTCAGAGAACTCAGTTCGGCGGTTTAAGTGGAAGAAATCCTGGAAGAGATCAACAGTTGGTTCTTCTTGAAGGTAAACTTCACAGAACACTTGGAAGCTGCATATGTTGGACACAGAATTTGGTCCAATATCCTGAGGATGGAGTTGGAAGCTGGCAAGTACATCCCAGAAAAACTTTGATCCGGGAGGGTTGAATCCCCGGGATAGATGTTGCATGAACACGATCACTTCTCCATCTTGAGGCTCAGGAGGGCATTCAGGGCCAGGAACTCGCCAGTGAAGGACATCTTTTGAAGCTAAAGTGCCCGTTACAACGTATCCGTTGATTTGCGTTTCCGTGATCCGGGATGGAACCCAGTTGCAAGCAGAAAATTGCTTGGTCATCTTGGAAAGCAAAACTGTAAAGGAAAAAATGAAGGCCGGTTTGCGATTGACGGTTCATATGTACTAATCGGTGTTAAACCGGGAATTTGATCAAAGCATACATGTGAGGTAAACCGGAAATTGCTATTCAAGTCAAGATGGCGGTTTAAGTGAGGGCTAATGGTGTATGGCGGATTATCAACTACTAAGGGTTAAACCGCCCTTAGGTGGAAGGGCCAGAGCTGAAAATCTACTAAGTGTTGACAGAAACAGGTTTCACAAAATGACAGTATAAATTTGGATCTACCGTAGTTCAGTAAGAAAAATTATTCTAAGCCCTAAAATAGCGACGACAAAACACCATAAATCCAGAAGGGAACTATCAAGGCAGGAAGAGATACTACGGCGAGGTAAACTAAAATTACAACTTTGGCTGCAAGAGGAGGATGACAAGTTCATCTAGTTTCAACAGTAATCAAAAAGGCAGCGAGCAAAGATGAACACCTATGAACAAAGATGAACGCAGAAACCCTAAATACAGATCTAGGGTTGAGAGGAGGAAGCTTACGGATCTGCGAGGATAGCGGAGAAGAGCCGCAGTTTACGGTGCGATCGAGGTTGATGCAGCGCCTTTGTCGATCACGGCTTTCGAAGGTTGAGGTCGACGGCGGAGCTTGAGCTTGAGCGTCGTGAGGTGGAAGAAGAGGCACCAAGGGAAGAAAGAAAGGACCCCCGAGCCTATTTATAAGGCAAATGGATAAGGCAAGCGCGGGGATCGAGGAGCCTGAAGCGGCAAAAGAGGGCGTCACTGTCGCCTCGATCTTTGCGAGCAATTAATTAAAGGAAATTTTTTAATCTTTTTATACAGAGATGACGTCATGACAAGCCACTGCTGTATCCAGAGGATGACGTCACGGCGGTTTAACAAAAGTTTACAGGAGAAGACATCGCGGTGGTTTACGAGGAATGTAAGAAGATGTTCACAGGATTTTTCTAAATATTGGAGATTGACATGAACTGGTTCAAATCAACCTGGGGCCTAATGTTGGGGATATAACTACTAAGGGTAAACCGCCCAGGAGGGGCCGGTTCACCCTCAACTACATTGAAGCCCGTAAAGACCCAGAAGATGGCGCTTTACTGATGAAGCTTAGAGGCCCAGAGCCCAAAGGCGGATTAGGGCCCATGGTAGTAAACCGCTATGATTGTATAACTTGTGTTGTAAGATAGGAAAGGGGAGACCGAGGCGGACACTTGTATAAGCCGACCTCGGGACTCTGTAGACTGGCCGGGCGTCAACCTATGTATATAAAGGGACGACCCGGCGGCGGTTCGAGGGTAGAAAAACAACAACTCGAGACCCAGGCAAAGCGTATTTGCTCCATGGTCATCGAAACCCAATCAATTCCATCACAACTAGACGTAGGCTTTTACCTTCATCGAAGGGGCCGAACTAGTATAAAAACTCCCGTGTCCCTTGTCCGGTTTAACCCCTTCAAGCTAACCCGTCGCGATGGCTCCACGACTAAGTCCTTTCAAGAGGACATCTGACGTGTTAATTCCACGACACTATGTCAATAGGTCAGTACCAAAAAATGATATAAAATGATTATAAAACATCCAAGAATGACAATATAACAACATGGAACAATCAAAAATTATAGATACGTTGGAGAAGTATTAGCATCCCCAAGCTTCATTCATGCTCGTCCTCGAGTAGATAAATGATAAAAACAGAATTTTTGACGTGGAATGCTGCCTAACATGAAATCTCATATTCTTTTCTTTATAGCATGGACATTTGGACTTTTATATGGTTCAAAGCAATAGTCTAATTTTGACATGATGACTTAAATACTCAAGCATATCAAGAAGCAACCATGTCTTTCAAAATATCAATGCTAAAATAAGTTATCCCTAGCCCATCATGCTCACCCATTGATCCATTCGTGAAACGCACTCGCATATTAGCTACACCCAATGCTCAAGTATGATCATAGTGCCTCCTAGTTGGTGCTTTATAAGAGAAGATGGAGACTCAAATTTAAAAAATTGCATAAAGTAAAGAAAGGCCCTTCGCGGAGGGAAGTAGGGATTTTTAGAGGTGCCAGAGCTCAAAGCGAAAAACTTAGAGATAAAAACATTTTGGGAGGTGTGCTTTTCCCACCAACGAAAAAGACTTAGAGTTCCCAACACTTTTCATGCAAGATATATCATAGGCGGTTCCCAAACAGAAAATAAAGTTTATTCCTTTTTCCACCATACTTTCACTTTCCATGGCTAACCGTATCCACGGGTGCCCTCCATACCAACACTTTCCAAGGAATTTATTATTTGACAACATAAAGTAAATTCATGTTTCATTTCGGGACTGGGCATCCCTAATACATTTGCCTTACTCTCGTGCAATGACAAGTGAATAAATACTGATCGTGAGAATAACACATCTAGCATGGAAAATATTAGCCACCCCTCACCGCCACGCGAGTGGTATGAACACACAAAAGAGAAGTTTATTTTGAAAATTAGAGATGCCATATACAAATTTTATTAGAACGGCAAAAGAATACCGCATATAGGTAGATATAGTGGAATCATGTGGCAAAACTGGTTTAAAGGTTTTTGGATGCACAAGTAGTGATCATACTTAGTGCAAAATGAAGGCTAGCAAAAGATTGAGAAGCGACCAACCAAGAAACGAATAATCTCATAAGCGAGCATTAAGCATAATTAACACTGAATAATGCACCACAAGTAGGATGTAATTTCATTGCATGAATATTGACTTTCGTGCTTGCATAGGGAATCACAAACCTTAACACCGATATTCTTACTAAAGCATAATTACTCACCAACATGACTCACATATCACATCATCATATCTCAAAACTATTACAAGGAATCAAGTTTATTTTGTCAAATGATCTTCATGAAAGTTTTTATTATATCCTTCTTGGATCTTTATCACTTTGGAACTAATTTTCATGTGTTGCTTTTGATAAGCTCAAACAAATATAAGTGAAGATCATGAGCATAATATTTCTTTCTCTCAAATTAATTTAAGTGAAGCAAGAGAGAATTTCTTAAAAAAATTACTAACTCTCAAACAATTCTAAGTGAAGCAAGAGAGCATTTTTTCAAAACTAACTAAGCACACCGTGCTCAAAGAGATATAAGTGAAGCACTAGAGCAATTCCATAGATCATAAAAATTTAAGTGAAGCATGGAGAGCAATTCTAACAAGTCATGGCATAATTTTGGCTCTCTCAAAAAGGTGTGTCTAGCAAGGATTCAAGACTTAGAACACAAAGAAAAACAAGCAAAGACTCATATCATACAAGACGATCCAAGCAGAACTCATAGTATGTGATGAATAAAAATATAGCTTCGAGTAAAATACTGATGGTCGTTAGAAGAAAGAGGGGATGCCACTCGGGGCATTCCCCAAGCTTAGTTGCTTGCTTCTCTTTGGATAATAGCTTGGGATGCAATGGGCATCCCCAAGCTTAGGCTCTTCTTACTCCTTATTCCTTCATCCATCGAATCATCACCCAAAACTTGAAAACTTCAATCACACAAAACTCAACAAAACCATCATGAGATTCGTTAGTATAAGAAAGCAAATCACTACTATAATTTCTGTATCAAACCAATTCATATTTTATTCTTGCATTATATCTAATGTATTCCAACTTTTCTATGGCAAAAACTCACCAAAGAAAACCATAGAATCATCGAAAGAAGCACACAACGCAAAGAAAACAGAATCTGTCAAAAACAGAATAGTCTGTAGCAATCTAGATATTTTGAATAGTTATGTAACTCCAAAAATTCTGTAAAAATTAGGAACACGTGAGAAATTTGTATATTGATCTTCTGCAAAAAAATAATGGGTATTTTATCACGCTTTTGTGATTTTTAACAATTGTTTTTCTGGGCGTGTAAGTTTCTGTTTTTTCAGCAAGATCAAACAACTATCATCCAAGAAGATCCTAACGGCTTTGCTTGGCATGAACACTAATTAAAAAAACACAATCATAATAGTAGCATAATTTTGCACACACTCAAGAATAGAAAGAAAAAAAGCAAAAATAAATTTTATTCATTGGGTTGCCTCCCAGCAAGCGCTATCGTTTTACGCTCCTAACTAGGCATAAAGCAAAGATCTAAGTTTTGCCATCTTTGTTCTTAATTTCCCTAGGGGTATTCTTGTCATGAGGTTTTGTAAAGACAACATAAACCATATTATCCATAGAAACCTTAGCATTACTAAGTTGTTTTTCAGCATACCCCCTTTAATTTCCAGCAACAATCCAAGAGTAATGTTGATTAACATTATTGAAGACTTATTGGATTATATCTAAAACGGGGACTTCCTTTTTAAGATTCTCATCAAAGATTTTATTATCCCCAAGCAAATGCCTTAGCTCATAATCACTATTGTAAAGAATTTCATCTATCACGGGTTTTTCATGATTCATGCCATAAAAATCAAAGATTTCCCTAGTTTCCCGTATTATGTAGCCAAAATCATTCATAAGGAAAAGGGTGGCCAACTTTTTAGCCCTAGGATTCTTTATAACGGGAAGCTCAAAAAACAATTTTTGCAAAGTAGGATGAGTACGGATAAATTTACTTTCAAGTTTCAGAACTAGTTTGAAATAGCATCCACATAAGATCTAGTAGTTCTAAGTATAGGAGCATCATCAAGACTTAGATTCCCAACACAACTGAAAAATTCTTGGATACGTTCTTTTCCCATAACATTCCCTTGATCTAAGATAAAAGTTTTAGCATCCATATTGCCCGTACGTCTAATCTTAGGAGTTAGGCCACCATTAGTTGCTGCCATACCAAAATCACTCATGATTGCAAGAAAAGGATAGATCTGACAAGAAAACGGCGAACGAAAAAGAGGGCGAATAAAACGGCAATTTTTTGTGAAGTGGGGGAGAGGAAAACGAGAGGCATATGGCAAATAATGTAAATTGCGAGGAGATGGGATTTATGATTAGGAACCTGATGTTGATGATGTCTCTCCGGCAACGGCGCCAAAAACTCCTTTTGACGTGGCTTGAAGCTACGTCGGTATTTCTCCAAAGAGGAAGGGATGATGCATCACATCAGCGGTAGGTATTACCCTCAGTGATGAGAACAAGGTCATCGAACCAGTAGGAGAACCAAGCAAAACTACGTAAACAACACCTGCACACAAATAACAAATACTCGCAACCCGACGTGTTAAAGGGGTTGTCAACCCCTTTCGGGCAACGGCGCCAGAAATAGGCAAACGGACGTGAGCGAGTTGTAAATATTGATAGATCGAATGCTAAATCAAATAAATTGCAGCAAGGTATTTTTGTATTTTTGGTTTAATTGATCGCAAAGGCAAATATAATAAAGAAGAGACCCGGGGGCCGTAGATTTCACTAGTGGCTTCTCTCGAGAAAAATAGCAAACGGTGGGTGAAAATTACTACTGGGCAATGATAGAACTTCAAATAATCATGACGATATCCAGGCAATGATCATTATATAGGCATCACGTCCAAGATTAGTAGACCGACTCCTTCCTGCATCTACTACTATTACCCTACACATTGACCGCTATCTAGCATGCATCTAGTGTATTAAGTTCATGGAGAAACGGAGTAATGCAATAAAACGATGACATAGCGTGAGACAGGATCTATTTATGTAGAAATAGACCCCATCGTTTTATCCTTAGTAGCAACGATACATACGTGTCGGTTCCTTACATCCTTTGGGATCAAGCACCATAAGATCGAACCCACTACAAAGCACCTCTTCCCATTACAAGATAAATAGATCAAGTTGGCCAAACAAAACCCAAATATCGAGAAGAAATACGGGCTATAAGCAATCATGCATATAAGATATCAAAGAAGACTCAAATAAGTTTCATGGATAAAAAGATAGATCTAATCATAAACTCATAGTTCATCGGATCCCAACAAACACACCGCGAAAAGAGTTACATCATATGGATCTGCAGGAAACCATTGTATTGAGAATCAAACGAGAGAGAGGAAACCATCTAGCTACTAACTACGGACCTGTAGGCCTACAAAGAACTACTCACACATCATCGAAGAGGCATCAATGGACATGATGCACCCCTCTATGATGGTGTCTAGATTAGATGCAGTGGTTACGGACTCTGCGGCTGGAATTGATTTTCGTCAACTCCCTAGGGTTTCGGAATATTGGGGTATTTATAGAGCAAAGAGGCGGTCCGGGGCACCGAGGTGAGCACAACCCACCAGGCGCGTGGGCCTCGAGCGCACCACAGTGGGTTGTGCTCCTCGAGCACCCCCCACTAGGCGCTTCTCCGGCCCACTGGATGTCTTCTGGTCCAAAAAAATCCACAAATAGTTTCGCTGCGTTTGGACTCCGTTTGGTATTGATTTCCTGCGATGTAAAAAACATGCAGAAAACAGCAAATGGCACTTGGTAATATCATATTAGTACGGTGTTTGTTAACCCGGCTTGGCTTTCAACTACAAGTTGTCAGATCATATTCATGTTAACCCGGTGTTTGTTAACCCGGCTTGGCTTTCAACTATAAGTTGTCAGACCATATTTCTCATCAAACCGGTGTTTCACAACCCGGACTGGCTTTGATTACATATTACCAACATAATCAAATGGTGTTATTCACAACATGGTATGGTTTAAAAAGTTTACACCAGCATTGCATGGTGGGAGTTATCAATGCTTTGTGAAGAGGGCGAATAAAACGGCAATTTTTTGTGAAGTGGGGGAGAGGAAAACGAGAGGCATATGGCAAATAATGTAAATTGCGAGGAGATGGGATTTATGATTAGGAACCTGATGTTGATGATGTCTCTCCGGCAACAGCGCCAAAAATTCCTTTTGACGTGGCTTGAAGCTACGTCGGTATTTCTCCAAAGAGGAAGGGATGATGCATCACATCAGCGGTAGGTATTACCCTCAGTGATGAGAACAATGTCATCGAACCAGTAGGAGAACCAAGCAACACTACGTAAACAACACCTGCACACAAATAACAAATACTCGCAACCCGACGTGTTAAAGGGGTTGTCAACCCCTTTCGGGCAACGGCGCTAGAAATAGGCAAACGGACGTGAGAGAGATGTAAATACTGATAGATCGAACGCCAAATAAAATAAATTGCAGCAAGGTATTTTTGTATTTTTGGTTTAATAGATTTGAAATAAAAGCAAAGGAAAATAGATCGCAAAGGCAAATATAATAAAGAAGAGACTCTATAGATTTCACTAGTGGCTTCTCTCGAGAAAAATAGCAAACGGTGCATGAACAAATTACTGTTGGGAAATTGATAAAACTTCAAATAATCATGACAATATCCAGGCAATGATCATTATATAAGCATCACGTCCAAGATTAGTAGACCGACTCCTGCCTGCATCTACTACTATTACTCCACACATCGACCGCTGTCCAGCATGCATCTAGTGTATTAAGTTCATGGAGAAACGGAGTAATGCAATAAGAACAATGACATGATGTAGACAAGATCTCTTTATGTAGAAATAGACCTCATCGTTTTATCCTTAGTAGCAACGAGACATACGTGCCGGTTCCCCTTCTATCACTGGGATCAAGCACTGTAAGATCGAACCCACTACAAAGCACCTCTTCCCATTGCAAGATAAATAGATCAAGTTGGCCAAACAATACCCAAATATTGGAGAAGAAATACGAGGCTATATGCAATCATGCATATAAGAAAACTGAAATAACTTTCATGAATAAATAGATAGATCTGATCATAAACTCAAAGTTCATCGGATCCCAACAAACACATTGCAAAAAGAGTTACATGATACGTGTCCAACGTATCTATAATTTTTTATTGCTCCATGCTACTTTATCTACTGTTTTGGACTATATTGGGCTTTATTTTCCACTTTTATATTATTTTTGGGACTAACCTATTAACCGGAGGCCCGGCCCATAATTGCTATTTTTTGCCTATTTCAGTGTTTGAAGAAATGAATATCAAACAGAGTCCAAGCGGAATGAAACCTTGAAGCGTGATTTTCTCACGAGCGTGATCCAGGGACTTGGACCCTACTCCAAGGAGCGAAGAGGGGTCACGGTGGGCCCCCTAGGCGCACCCCCCGCCTCGTGGGCCCCTGCCGCTCCACCGACGCGTACTCCTTCCTCCTATATATACCTCGCACCCCCAAGCGATCGGGACAGGGCCAAAACCTAATTCCACTACCGCAACTTCCTCAGTATCCACGAGAGCCCATCTTGGGGCTGTTAGGAGCTCACGGAGGGGGCATCCACCACGGAGGGCTTCTACATCACCACCATAGCCCCTCCGATGAAGTGTGAGTAGTTTACTTCAGACCTTCGGGTCCATAGCTAGTAGCTAGATGGCTTCTTCTCTCTTTTTGGATCTCAATACAATGTTCTCCCCCTCTCTCGTGGAGATCTATTCGATGTAATCTTCTTTTTGCGGTGTGTTTGTTGAAACCGATGAATTGTGGGTTTATGATCCAGCTTATCTATGAATAATATTTGAATCTTCTCTGAATTCTTTTATGTATGATTGGTTATCTTTGCAAGTCTCTTCGAATTATCCGTTTGGTTTGGCCAACTAGATTGGTAGTTCTTGCAATGGGAGAAGTGCAAATCTTTGGGTTCAATCTTGCGGTGTCCTTACCCGATGTGATGTAAAGGGTTGCAAGGCACGTATTGTATTGTTGCCATCGAGGATAACAAGATGGGGTATTTATCATATTGCATGAATTTATTCCTCTACATCATGTCATCTTGCTTAAGGCGTTACTCTATTTTTAACTTAATACTCTAGATGCATGCCGGATAGCGGTCGATGAGTGGAGTAATAGTAGTAGATGCAGAATCGTTTCGGTCTACTTGTCTCGGACGTGATGCCTATATACATGATCATACCTAGATATACTCATAACTATGCTCAATTCTGTCAATTGCTCAACAGTAATTTGTTCACCCATCGTAGAATACTTATGCTCTTGAGAGAAGCCACTAGTGAAACCTATGGCCCCCGGGTCTATTCTCATCATATCAATCTCCATCACTTTTATACTTGCTTTGCTTTTACTTTTTACTTTGCATCTTTATACCAAAAATACCAAAATTATTATCTCTATCAGATCTCACTCTCGTAAGTGACCGTGAAGGGATTGACAACCCCTAATCGCGCTGGTTGCGAGTAGCTATCGTTTTGTGCAGGTACGAGGGACTTGTGTGTGGCCTCCTACTGGATTGATACCTTGGTTCTCAAAAACTGAGGTAAATACTTATGCTACTTTGCTGCATCATCCTCTCCTCTTCGGGGAAATCCAACGCAGTGCTCAAGAGGTAGCATTACATCATATGGATCTCCAAGAGACCATTGTATTGAGAATCAAAAGAGAGAGAGAGGAAGCCATCTAGCTTAATTACGGACCCGTAGGTCTACAAAGAACTACTCACGCATCATTGGAGAGGCACCAATGGACATGATGCACCCCTCCATGATGGTGTCTAGATTGGATATGGTGGTTCTAGACTCTGCAGCGGCTGGAATTGATTCTCGTCGACTCCCCTAGGGTTTCTGGAATATTGGGGTATTTATAGAGCAAAGAGGCGGTCTGGGGGGCACCCGAGGTGGGCACAACCCACCAGGGCGCGCTTGGGCCTCCAAGCGCGCCCTAGTGGGTTGTGCTCTCCTCGGAGCACCCCCCAGGTGTTTCTCCGACCCACTGGATGTCTTCTGGTCCGAAAAAAATCCACAAAAAGTTTCGCTGCGTTTGGACTCCGTTTGGTATTGATTTCCTGCGATGTAAAAAACATGCAGCAAACAGCAACTGGCACTTGGCACTATGTCAATAGGCTAGTACCAAAAAATGATAGTGACTATAAAATGATTATAAAACATCCAAGAATGATAACATAACAGTGTGGAATAATCAAAAATTATAGATACGTTGTCAATAAGCTAGTTTAGACATGCTTTATGTCAATGCCATCTGTTTAGTTTCTTTATCGTATATGTGAATCATGCAATGCCATCTTGTTTAGCCAGGCATCATATATGTGAATTTTGCAATGCCACCCTGGTTAGCCAGTCATCTTATATGTGAATTATATCATGACATCATTTTTTTATTACGTGTTAAATTTGTCAACAATTTTAGTACATTCAATTACTCTTCCTGTGCATCAGCCATTCGGCACGGTCATGGAAAAATCTGGAGCGAAACAAGGTCTTCACATCAGGCAATGCTATCTGACGAAGCGCATGTCTTGCTGGTTACAGATAGCTCCTCAGAGGAGGATTCAGAGACAGATGACCAGTCCTATCCCCGAGGTGCATGCTCTAACTTGGCAGGGTTATGTTGCTCATATCGTGCGTATGGTATCTTGCATTGCTATGTCATTTGCTTAGTTTAGACATGATTTGTGTGAATGCCACCTGTTTAGTGTCTAATTACCATATATGTGAATTATGCAATTAATGCCATCTTTTTGCAAGACATTATATATGTGAATTATGCAATGCTATCGTGTTACAAGGCATTATATATGTGAATTATGCAATGCCATGCTGTTTAGCCAAGCGTCATATATGTGAATTATATCATGCCGTCTTTTTTTTTGTATTTCTCATTGCTTTTGTCAACAATGTTTGTATATTCAACTGCTCTTCCTGTGCATCAACCATTTGAATTGGTGATGGAGAAATCTGGAGTGAAAACAAGGTCTTGAGCGCACAATGCTACCAGTGAAGCGATATGTTGCTGGTTACATATAGCTCTTGAGAGGAGGATTCAGAGGCAGATGACCAGTCCTATTATCCCCCTGAGGTGTATGCTCAAACTTGGCAGGGTTATATTACTCATATCATGCATATGTTGTATTGCAATGCTTAGTTTTTACATCATATACACGATATTGAATGCCATCTCCTTAGTTGACACATCATATATGTGATTGCCCTCTGCTCACTTCCTTGGTATATAAATCATATATTTGAATCATATCATGCCATGATGTTTACATAGACAACATGTATCTGAATTATGGCATGCCAACCCATTTTCTAAAGACATAATATAGTTATATCATCTCATCATGTTCACATAGTCATCATATTTTGAATTATGTCATTCTATCCGTGAATTATATCATGCCATCCTGTTTCCATCCACTGCCTGTTTGTGATTTATGGCATGCCAACCACTTTACTAGACACATCGTATAGTTATATCATGTCATCTTGTTTACATAGTCGTCATATTTTTGAAGTATGTCATTCTATCCTGTTTAGTTAGCCATCATACATGTGAAATTGTGTCATGTTATCCTGTTTAACCATCATATATTTGAAATTATGTCCAGTTATTCTGTTTGGTTAGACAACATAAATGTGAATTATTTCATTCCCTGTTTTCTTCCCTACTATCCATTGCACCTGTCTATCTTACAATGTCTGTACATTCAATTAATTTTCTTGTTTATCAGCCATTTCAATTGGAGGGGGTGATGGCAGTATCTATGGGAGTAAAATCACGGTCTTCAGAAAGATCGTGCTACCTGTCGATGGAGATAGAACCACGGTTGTACTTGCCCAAGAACCAGCCCCACCACACATAAACCAGACTCACGCAGATTGTACCCCTACCCAGTTGGACAGAGAACCAGCTACACCCCTTCTAACCCCAACCCCAGCAGATAGTAACCCAGTTCCCGTTGACACAACACCGTCTCCACCACAGAGCACCCAAACACGAGCAGTTAGTAAGGAAACTGTAGTGCCCAAAGCACGAGGACCACTACTCCGAACCCCAAGTCAACGCTTAAAGCAGAAGAAGAATTGTTCTCAGATCAGGTTCCGTAGCTATGGTTCATACTACTTTGCTCTTGCATGACTGTATTTACTCATACCAACTAATTTAAAATTTGAAGGATGCAATTGAAACTCCAATGGTGCAACAGGTATGTTTTAAACCTGTTTCTTTAACGTGTTTGCTGTTGTAACTTTCTCTATATTGATTTCAGTTTCAATTGAATAAACAGTTATGTTCTCATGCCATGCACATTACAAGTGTTGTTATTGCTGTGTAGTTTCCCACACTAATATTCTGTCTATGCTGGTTTGTCTTAAATAGATATGATTCGAACTAGAATGATATAGACCATACAATGACCATACTACACAGATATATGTTTGTTTCATGATGTTATACTGTCCACCTTACTACTGAACTGGTTTACCAAAATGAGTTTCATATACTACATTGTAAACCTGTGACGTGTTTGTTTGTTTCTCCTTTAGAACACGGATAAAATATTGGAGAAGAGTACCCCGTTATGTAATGGTAAAGGAAGTAATGCAGATCAGGTTCAAGATAGTGAGACATCCCTGTTGTTCTCCAAGAAAGCTGATAAAAACTATATTGAAGACACTGAGACAACCCCAAAGTCCTGTATTGATGTAGTGTTCGAGTTACTGGCTACTACTGCTGGCACCAGCTCTTCGAACTCGCTGTCTGAATCAGTTCGGCTTCTTGAGTCTCAACTTCAAGTTTAAAGACATCGATCAGATGTTATACGACAGGAAGCCGAAAGACTGAGGAAGTCCCTGCAGAATTCAGATGCATACTTTCTTGGCAACAGCAAGTGCTGGAGGATTTAAGCGTCAAACAAGAGAAAGTTAATAAGCTTGCTAAGCATCTTGCCAACATTATGGGTACCCGGGATATTGTTTCTTGAGCTCTTCTGAAGTGGTTTCAGTTCTGGACTTGTTTTGCTGCAGTGTTTATATGCTGCTTTGTTCCCTATATTTGCACTTGTGGCGAACTTTGATGCCCAGTGGATGTAATATGTGCAATAGCCGTGATAGCCTAGCGTAAGTTGCTTGCTTATTTATTTTCGTTGTCTTGTTTATTTGTTTTCTTGTAGTTGATGCAGTTCTTTTTCCGCGGTTTGCTAGTGGCCGGAATAACCTATTTTGTAAAAACTAGGCCACATTAATAATGGGCTACATATTTACTATAGTTAACATGGGCCTCCTACGGGCCGTAGAAACAATGGGCCTTCTACGGGGCATAGACACAATGTTCCTTCTATGGGACGTATCATCAATGGGCCTTCTACGGGCCGTATGATCAGTTGGCCAAACATGGGCCAATAACAGACCACATTATGGCCGTAAATGGGCTAGAGTTGAAATCGTCCGTTCATGGGCCGACCATAACGGGTCGTCGTTAATAGGTCGTATTTGATGACGCTATGAAAACGGCCCAACGTATTAACAGGCCACAAACGGGCCGACTGTAACCACGAGCTGTATTTGGCCCACAAGCAAAAAATGACCGTAACGAGCTGAAAGTAAACGAATGCTGGAAATGAGCCCAAGAATAAATGGGCCCTGAGAAGGCCGAAAGATAACATGGGCTGTAAATGGCCCAACGGAATAATGGACCGTTAATGGGTATAAAGTGATACGCTGTTCATTACGGGCCAATTTTACCATGGGCCGTTAATGGGCCGAGGGTTACTAAGGGCCTCATATGGGCCAAAAGACGTCATGGGCCATACATGGGCCGGAAGTTAAAACAGGCTGGAATTATATTGGACGGCCCACATGACGCTACTGGGCCTAATTTGGATAGGCCTTAAACGGGCCCTGGGTTAGCGGGTTGTAAATGGGCTATATGCGAACAGGCCGTTAACAAGCTTAGCGTGGGCCAGCCCGCCACCTTTTGACCAAGTCAAACGGGCCGGCCTTTTCACAAGAATGGGCCTCTGTTGGGCCATGCCACGTGTCGACGTATCATAGGCGCTTTGGGTCCAATGAGTGGATGACATCTGTCCCAACGGTGAGCCGGTACATGTTTCCTCCAGCCAATGATGATTTTACACGTGGAAAATCCCCATTGGTCGGGGCTGTTAATGGGTTATCGGATCCAAAACCGGACCCGATAGCTTAACGGCGTTCCGTTACGGTGGATGACACGTGTCGGTCACCCTTGACGAAAGCACTTCTGTGACGCGTGATTTATCGTCATGGAAGTGGACACTTCCGTGATGATAATTTTGGTAATGTCATGGAACACTTCTATGATAGCACAGGTATGACTATCTTGATTCTGTCATAAAATTGTCATGGATGTACACGCATGACAGAAAACGTGACCTACTGTGTGAGGGAGTCCTGGATTAGGGGGTCCTCGGACAACCGGACTATATACTTTGGCCGGACTGTTGGACTATGAAGGTACATGTTTTTATTTTATATTTCCTTATTCATGATAAAGGTTGATTATTCATGCTAGAATTGTATTGATTGGAAACTTAAATACATGTGTGGATACATTAACAAATACCATGTCCCTAGTAAGACTCTACTAGACTAACGTGTTGATCAAAGATGGTTAAGGTTTCCTAACCATAGACATGTGTTGTCACTTGATAACGGGGTCACATCATTAGGAGAATGATGTGATGGACAAGACCCATTTGTTAGTTTAGCATATGATCGTTCAGTTTGTTGCTATTGCTTTCTTAATGTCAAATACATATTCCTTCGACTATGAGATCATGCAACTCTCAGATACCGGAGGAATACCTTGTGTGCTATCAAATGTCACAACGTAATTGGATGATCATAAAGATGCTCTACAGGTATCTCCAAAGGTGTCTGTTGATTTGGCATGGATCGAGATTAGGATTTGTCACTCCGTGTATCGGAGAGGTATCTCTGGGCCCTCTCGCTAATACACATCACAAGAAGCTTGCAAGCAAAGTGACTAAGGAGTTAGTTATGAGATGATCTATTACGGCACGAGTAAATAGACTTGCTGGTAACGAGATTGAACTAGGTATGAAGATACCAACGATCACATCTCGGGCAAGTAACATACCGACAGACAAAGGGAAATATGTATGTTGTCACAAGGTTCGACCGATAAAGATCTCCGTAGAATATGTAGGAACCAATATGGGCATCCAGGTTCCGCTATTGGTTACTGACCGGAGAGGCATCTCAGTCATGTGTACATCATTCTCGAACCCGTAGGGTCCGCACGCTTAACGTTCGTTGATGATATAGTATTATATAAGTTATGTGATTAGGTGACCGAATGTTATTCGGAGTCTGGGATGAAACCGCGGATATGACGAGGAGCTCGGAATGGTCCGGAGGTAAAGATTGATATATAGGACGATACTATGTATTCGGTCACCGGAAAGGTTTCGGATTGAATCGGGTAGTCATCGGATCACCGGAAGGGGTTCCGAGAAGCCTCGGGATTTTAATGGGCCAAACGGGCCAACGAGGGAGTGCACACCAGCCCACATGGGGAACGTGCGCCTCCACCTCTAGGCCGCCGGCCCTATGGAAGGAAAGGGAGGGGGCTAGCCCCTCTTGCCTTTTCTCCCACATGAGAAAAAGGGAAGGTGGGCGCCACCCCCTCCTGCCTTCTCCCGGGCACCAAACAAGGAAAGGGGGGCGCCATAGGGCAAGCACCCAAGGAGAGGCTGGCCGGCCACCTTGGGGCACACCCCGGGCTGCCTCCCCTCCACCCCACCTATATATAGGAGAGGGAGGGGGCGCCACACAACCCACGACAATCTATTAGCCGTGTGCGGCGCCCCTCTCCACGGTTTCGTTCCTTGGTCATATTTTCGCAGTGCTTAGGCGAAGCACTGCGGAGAGAGCATCACCATCACCGTCACCACGTCGTCGTGCTGCCGGAACTCATCTACTACTTTGCCCGTCTTGCCGGATCAAGAAGGCAAGGACGTCACCGAGTTGAACGTGTGCTGAACGGGAGGTGTCGTACGTTCGGTACTTGATCGGTTGGATCGCGAAGAAGTTCGACTACATCAACCGCGTTACTAAACGCTTCCGCTTACTGTCTACAGGAGTACGTAGCCACACTCTCCCCTCTCGTTGCTATGCATCTCCATGGATAGATCTTGAGTGTGCGTAGAATTTTTTTTGTTTTCCATGCAACATTTCCCAACATTTTATTCATTCTTTTTTAGATAGCTTACAAAATATGACATGTGGTAAATATTAAACTTCTAGCTCAATTATCTAAACTTTGTGGGTCCAGCCGTGAGGGTAAACCTGCAATTGCAATGTGGTTCTTGTACTGTCTAAGTATTAATTGTTGAAATATAGGGTTTGTCCTTAAAATTTGGTTAAAATTTATCCAACTATCTTCTTTTGACACATGTGTCCAACCAGTTACTACATATACTAATACTATTATTGTCTGTATATACCATGTGTGGTATATATGTACACAAAGACATTCTCTGTCTTGTCAACCAGGTTGTCATGCATCTGTTACTGGGATGAATACAAAAAACAAACACACACATCTTAAAATTCCTTTTCTCCACCCCAGCTAGGCACACTGTATTTAATTATAAGTACGAGACATTCTTTGTCTTATAGGTTGTTTGTCCATGCGTGTCACTGAACCTTAACAAATAGTAACATATTAGTACATCTCGATCCATATGCAAAAGCTCGTAGCTAAGGACAAACCATGTACTGCAATAAAATGAGCACTGTGTAATTTATACCAAATCCCTGTCACGATCGAGCTAGCTAGGCTGTAGTGAACAGTGATCTCACTCCTGCATGCCTCCAACATTGCAATCTCCCATCTGCCATCTAGTTTTTTTCACAAATATTTTTTGCAATATATCGGTAAAAATAAGTCTGTGCGTGTCCATTGGCATGGACTGTGCTTTCTTACTAAATTACTCCAGTGTTACTCATAATATGCGCACTTGAACATGATAATCATCTGTCTGTCAAACCTGAACAGGACATACAGCTGAAAGCATGCGACCGAGACAATACATTTCTCATGAGAGGATCTGTAGCTAGCTCAAAATAATCAATTCAAAATTTGCTTATCAAGCTAGGTGGTAGTGACATTCCCTTTTCGAATTTTGATAGCATAAGAAACTTTGTAACTAATCCAATATACGGAGAATGCGTGCGTCACGATGCAACCACATACCAGATAAATATAACCCTCAAGCTGCCGGCCCTGCTTTAGTTGTTGGTGATGTCCACTAGATGCCAATATAATTTATATATGAAATGAACATTTTATTATTATCCTGGTCGTCCTTTGACGTTAGGTGGTAATATATATATATACTCGCATATAAAAATCAGGACTCATTATCCGTGACTCGGCTCAATCAAAGTATGATGCATCACCCAGAGAGATGGATATGATCAGAGTTTCTAACATGTTTCTGTTCCTAGAGATTCGTGCACATCTCTCCGGTGTCTTAGAGAAAAAGGGTTTTCCCGCTTTATATTATAAAAGCAACGGACCATCTCTCCGATGACTTCACCAAGCACGATGCGGATAACAGCATGTTCAAAAAATCCATGTGTATCATCACAAAATATGTGACCAAGGTAAGGAATCTTATCTTTTTTTGAGAATCGACCAAGGTAAGGAATCTGAGCAGTGGGGTTTGGCCCAACACACGGAAATTATGACCGGGTGAATAAATCTGGTTAAAAAGAATTCAAGTAGAAATGTTGAGGATATGATAATCAATTTAAATTAATGGTACCTATATTAACGGAATTGGTGTTTGTTCAACTCCAAACCTTCCATCCCACTCAAAGATTTGTGTGATCGCCCCACTTTGCTAATGATGTAGGGTTTCGACAAGTATCATGCACGTAGCTAGAACTTGGAGAGGCTGTTTACATCGTATGAAGATCGGTAGCTTCGTATGATGATGAAGGACCACACAAATGCCTCCTAGTTCCACAATAATATATCCAAATTGCTCCTTTTTTATCATATCACTGGATCGTCGGAGGTGCCTGTCTTGGAGCAATGACGTATGACATTGTGAGGACTGATGTATACATTAGGAGGCGAGTCTGTATTGGGGGGGGGCTATTGATGGTTCTCGCAGAGATATAGCATGGGAGTCCTTGGCCTCACTCCGACATTTTCTATAGCGGCAAGGATAGGCTTGGACTCTTGGCGTAGGGATCCATCTAGCACGAGGACATCTGCCGGTGGAGAGGTTGCTGACAGCGATGAATTCAATAAAAAGTACCGAAATGTTAAAATCTGACGTCAGATGTTTAAGCATGGCAAATCTACCACTCGGGATGGCAAATTATGTTGTCGCGAGCATGGCAATTTCCTTCAGCAAGCATGCCAAATTCTAGCAAAAAACTGAGTATGGCAAGGATTTCCATGTTTGCTGAGCGAAATTGCCATGCTCATGACAACTTAATTTACCACACAGACATCAGATTTGCCATGCTCCAAAATCTGACGCCAAATTTGTAGTGCAATCCTAAAAAGTATGTTTGTAGTATGGGTGCAAACTCATGATCTTGCCTATCATGATATAGCAGGAAATGTCGACATGTGTTGGTTGTGCCCTTGTTTTTTTTTTGGCGGAAAGGTTGTGCCCTTATTAAATGTGTTGGCTCTAAGTTTTGCTTCGAGGATGAAATTCTGAACTTCGACCTTTTGCTTGAGATAAAGTCGCAGGTAGATCCATTTGGATGGCTACATATTTATTTGTAAGCCGGCATCAAAGCTTAATTTTGCTTAGTATTGTTGAATAATTACTAATATATGGTTGTGTGCATCAGTCGATGTAGAGGACATGAGTTATTCTTCTTGTCAGAAAACAAAACTTTCTATGAATGTTGGGTGACACCTTTGCGGGGAAACGTGTCTGATTTCAAATAAAACATGTGAAATAAATTCGATAAAGTTGGGTTGATTCATTAGAGCATGTATGATGCAAGTGCTTAGAGGTGCTTAGCAAATCAAAACATGTCTTTTTTATCCAAATAGGATAGCATTGCTACTTATTTGAAGCATATGAGTGACCGATTAGACACCAACTTATGCATTTAACTCGTACTAATAATATACAATATGTCAAGTAAGCAACTACAAAGAAAGCTTGCACGGGGAGATATGATTTATATAGGTTCTTAATGATGTGGCAACATTCTTTTTGCTTGAACACTCACACATAGACACATTGCATATACCCGGAATTAATATACCCTAGCTATCAATAGTACAACTCCCTCTTATCCAAAATAAGTGTCGCGGTTCAAAACGGCAACACTTATTGATCACTGGATCGGAGGGACTACTACTTTACAACGATGAGAGGAATAGACCGAACAAATTTTGCCACTTAATGTGTGGTATATATTATATCGGTAATCCTAGCCACATACGTATAGTGTCAACGCGAGAGGGAAAACTGTCATAGAGAATCTACTAGCTAGCGTACATGACATTTTGCTACATGACAAATAGTCAGTATAATTTAAGAAGTGTATATTTTTAATCATGCACTGCTATATTATATACTGATATTTTATATTCTCGGTAGGCACTTTTGAGACGTGTAGACTCTGCTGTCGATGGTCCATGTGCTAGTATATAAAAACAGCAAAGTGTGCAAAGTCTTCGTGTCTGACTGACTAGATACTAGCTACCCACACCTGGTTGATGTAACTTTGGTGAAGGATCGAACATGGCAGGTTTCAGACCTTCGCCGGCAGCTATTTCTGTGGAACGATGCTATACACACGATAAGTTCCGAACGATTCCCGGACGACATCAAACCGTCCATTTGTACTGCAAACCTGGACATCACCGTTAAATCCTCGAATCGTGCATAGTTCGTTCAGCGGTTGTCGTCTACGTAGCAGTTTCAATTTCTGTGATGTGCTACCAATAATATTTTGCTGGCTCCATTCAAATATATGAAATGTATTTAAAGATTCAAATTGAAGATGTGACTGTAAGTTATGCCATACTACGTTAATCCATACCGACATAATTTCATGATTTGGGATGAAGTTTTCGTAGAAGCCATCAGAAATCATGAATCCAATTGCCATATGCATGTTGTACATAATGTGTCGTGCGCAAAGCCATTCCGATGTTTTATTTGTTACTCAGTTGTTCTGGAGAAAGATTGGGCTCTACATCACGCATAGCCTCATAATAGTATGAATGCATTGTAACTACCCCCTAAGTTAGACGATACTATAGGTTAGAGGCGCGGTTTGTCGTGTGTCATCTGCTGCTAGAGAATGTATGTTTTCCGGGTGGTTCAACTGTCTGTCAATAAATAGGCCACAAACCGCGCCTGGTTAAGCACAAACATTTTAGTATTCAAATGCAAGGTTGACGGGTCAAATATTTATGCTGTCATACGCATGGGAAACGATTCATGTTTCAGGGGACAACATAATTTCCATAGGGCGCTAAGCAACCCTGTTCTTGTTCATATGTTTCTTAATTCATGTTTTTAACATGACGTTAATTAGCCAAAACGCGAGTAGTGGCTAGCAAAACAGAAGTCCGCATCACAAAGCATTTTAGGTGTGAAGTAGCATTCTTGGAATCGAACCAGTGAACATGTAAATATCCATGTTAGGGTGATGAAGCCTCACTCAGATTCAGTCACGATAACTAGTAGGTAACAGTGGTTGTTAGGAAACAAGTAAAGATTTCTGGGTAATGAAATGGAAAGGATGACAACACTCATAGTTTGTCATATTAGGTTTTCATGATTCACGGGAACAAGATTAAAAGACTAACATTGTACTCTAAGTGTTGACTTGCTTAGTCACAAAATAAGCGATTTGGAAAATGGCTATTGACCCCTGAAATCATTGGAGAATGGATTAGCAATACTAAGGATCTTCTAACTTTTGTAATCAAAGATAAATTTGAGTTGTAGGTATTCTAATACTATCAAAAAGGAATCTTAGACCTACTAAGGAGAAGAAGATTTTTGCTAGGTGCCCATACTCAAACCTCCAAAACTCTCGCTCTTTCACTAAAATCTCTCTTAGCTTTCCATGTGCGGATCCTCCGATTGGTCAACCCTAGAGAGAGAGAGAGAGAGAGAGAGAGAGAGAGAGAGAGATATTCTCGGATGCAACAGACATTTTGCTCATGTTTGAAACCTCTGAATTAGTCTATACTCCCTCTGTATCAGAATATAAGACGTTTTTTGACACCATGATAGTGTCAAAAAGCGTCTTATATTTTGATACGGAGGGAGTATTAGATAATAAGGGTAGCTTGGACACTCTGGTTGTATATATCCGTTTGAGTTAGTGTATATTTGATCCCAGTATAGTTCGGACCATAAATGGTGAGAGGTTGGAACCTCCGAGTTGGGACTAGTGACAAGTTCACAGTAAAAGAGACGATGAAACTTCAGTCCAGACCTACACTAGTTCATACTTGACAGACGATAGATAACCTAGAGGGCATGCGAGATGTCGCCGCGGCCGTGGTCCTCGTCATGCGTCGGCTGGAAGATGAGCGCGGCGTCCTCGAGCTCCCCTCCCCTTGCACCAGACGCAGAGGAGAAAACCCTCGAATGGGGGTAAAAAAATACCCCATAAGCCGGGCCGGCAAAGGATGGAAGCGGCAGGGATTGATCCCCGCCGGCGTGTAGCCCAAGATAACGAGGTCTGGCACTGGTGGCAAAGCCGGAGAGACCGGCAGCGGTGCTGCATTGGCCCAGGGTTGTGGCATGGTGTAGAATGGGGACACCGGCCGGAGATCCGCGACGAGATCCTGTCCGGAGGAGGAGGCCGGCAATCCACCTCTCCTGGACGGGATTGCTGCCTGCGATGATGGGGGTAGGTGGGGCGCGGAGAGACAATGGCTTTGCCATCGAAGATACTGAACGGGCGGTGAGGGGAGAGAGAAGGAGTGCATGTGAACTGCCGAAGGAGGTGACAGGAGGGAGCATGGGGAGTTATGAGACGCCACGTCCTCTACTGCGATTCCCCAAGCGTGCAGGCGCTCGCCATGCATGGCTCGAGCGAGCCTGCCTTGCAAGAAACTGCCGATTCGGGCATTCCTCCAGAGCCAGGCTCATAGCTACTTTGAGATTCATGCGGACCAGGAAACGGATACTGCCTAGGCAAACAAACGGGCGGATTTCATCCCGTGCGGGTCTGGCTGGACCTAATGTAGCCTACCAAACGCCTCCTTAACTGCGACCATGACCAATGAGATTCACACTACTTAGGCCCAATTCTTTTGCCCGATTCTGCCAGATTCCTAAGAATCGAACCTCCTCCAGTATTCTCCCGGAATCATGAATTTGAGTTTTTTTTCTTGACAATCCTATCTAGTCAGGGTATAAATAGCTAGGGAGAGACTTAAAGCAACTCCAATAGTTCCCCTAAAAACCTTCCTGTAAAAATCATTTTACGGGATGACCGTATAATTGAGGGAAAATTGTTTTCACACACTGTAATTCTAATGTTTACATGCCAATGTCCCATGATCTAGGGAGAGACTAATCATTGAGGGATGACAGTACAACCTTCCTGTAAAACGCTTTTATTCGGTCTGTAATTCTAATAAGAACTCAATGCAAAATATACGGTCATCCCGTAAAACCTTCCTGTAAACTTTACATGCCAGTGTCCCGTGATATAAAAGCGTTTTTGACTTACAAATCAAAAATGTTTTCACACACTGTAATTCTAATGTTTTGTTGACCTTGCAAATTTCAACGTTTGGAAGAGAAAAAAGAGCATTTAACTACTCTGGAGTGAGAACCGTGATCTAGGATGTGCACGTCCTCCAAATCTAATAAGAACTTGCAATTGGCTTGATGAAGAATCCATTGCTTGTACTCAAAGCAATCTCCTCTACTCTTGCACTCCCGTAGGATAGATCTCATGGTTGAAGGAGAAGCTCAGAGACCCCCATAGGATAGATCGCATGGTTGAAGGAGGGGCTAAATTTCGTGTTTTGACCCTTTTTTGAAACCTATTCGAGATCTGACCCTAGTTTGAAAAAATTTCAAGATCTGACCCTTTTGCTACCGCCAGGGACCATGGCGGTAGGGTATAACAGCCTACCGCCAGGGACTTTGGTGGTAGGAAACATCGCTACCGCCATACGGGCTGGCGGTAGCCTACTAACTCCCTACCGCCAAGGTGCTTGGCGGTAAACACTGCACTGAATGTGTTCAATACTTAGAAGTTTTTGGCGGTAGGGCATGCAACCCTACCGCCAAGGTCCTGGCGATGAGCTGTTATACCCTACCGCCATGGTCCCTGGCGGTAGCAAAGATCTCAAAAATATTTCAAACTAGGGTCAGATCTCGAATAGGTTTGGGAAAAGGGTCAAAACACGAAATTTAGCCTGAAGGAGGGTCTGAACAAAAGACACAATGTGGCTTCGAACCAACTCTTGTGCAGTTGTCCTGAAATTTCAGAGTAAACACCATTTAGAGGCCCCAAATACTAACTATAATTTGTGGATAGTTGTATATTTTGCCCTGGGACCAGCACCTAGGGTCCAGCAGGGGCATGGGATGCCCTGCCGTTTTAAACTTATGTCTAGTACTCCCTCCATTCCATAATGTAGTGCATATAGATTTTCTACAAAGTCAAACTTTATAAACTTTGACCAGGTTTATAAAAAAACTATTTATATCTACAATATCAAATGTATATAATATGAAAGTTTGTCTTGTGATGTATATAAGCACATGTATTTGGTATTCTAGATGTATATGATTTTTTCTACAAACTTGGTCAAAGTTTATAAAGTTTGACTTCTAGAAAAATCTATATGCGCTACATTGTGGAACGGAGGGAGTAGTACTTATGATCTGTTTGTTCTTTATTCTTTTTTTTTTTTTGCTTTGTTCTTGATGTTCTTCTGTTGTTGTTCTTGCTGATAGTGTGTTGTGTGCTATAAAATAGATGGTAAGTCCATCATATTTGAAAGGGATGGGCAGACCAACTACTTGCACACAGCCAAACAGCTGTGTTTTGCATCTGCTCGCCTCTAAAGCACAAAGTAACCAACTAAACAATAGGTCACCATCTACTTCCTCCGTTCCAAATTACTCGTCGTGGTTTTAGTTCAATTGAACTAAAACTACGACAAGTAGTTTGGAACTGGTAGGTGTTAATGCAATGCAGGCAACCAACATGTTGGTTTTTTGCCTGCATAATCTCAACTAAGTTTAAATGGCTCAAGTATGCAAAGCGGTAAAAAAAATGATACAGGTAACGAAACACAGGTGCATCTGCATGCATGCGGGATCACAGGTTCCTCAGCATGCACTGACGCGTTGCTCTCCCAAGTGTACATGGACCGGTACCGGGCCTGGTTCGTGGGATGTGCTAAGTAGGCCGCCGGAGAGGAGGAATCGGTCGGCGGCGTTCGTCTGTTCGTGTGCCACCGCCACACGCGGCCGGCGGCGAGCGTCCAACGGCCAGTGTCAGCTCGACCTCGACCTGCCTGCATGCACATGTTCCTAATCGATCCTAAAAACCGGCGAAAACTCAAAAGGCGAATCTACTGTGGACGCATGATGCATGCGGCAGCTCGCTAGCTAACTTTCAGAGGAAGATGCCATGCCCGGCCCATGCGTACGATCGACGGATGGATGGGTCGACGCCGGCCACAAAGCGAAACGTCAGATCCGGCGCTCCATCAATCGCCTCCGTTCTGCCGCCCGTACGGTCGTCCGTGCTAGCTAGCCAATCAAGCTGGAGCGGCTAGCGAGGGCGAGATTCGACCGTGACCTCGTCGTTTTCTCCGGGGACGGGGGCGGGCCGGCCGGCGGGGGCGCATGGACGACGACGGAGAGCAGGTTCGCTGTTCAGGCAGGTGCGGCGTGCCCGTTTAAAGGCCGGGCCGACGTACTGTCGCAGGTGACGGACGCCGTACGCGGCTACATGCGCATGCGTGCTTTGTAGGGTCTGCGATAGCTTGTTGGCTTCCCAGTCACAGCAAACTGAGATCGACTCGTGACCCGGCCCCCGTAGGCGACAGGTCGCCCCGGATCCGGCGGGCATGCATATCATTGTTGGAGCTTGGAGAAAGAGTCTCCTTCTGATGGATTACTGGTTACTGCACATTTATAATGAAAATTATCTACATACAATACCAAACATATACAATATGCAAATATATGCCATGATGTATTTAATGATATGCATTTGATATTATAAAATAATACCTTTTTTCTACAAACTTGATCAAACATTGTAAAATTTGACTTTTGGAAAAAAATATCTATAGGCACTACATTATAAAAAGAAGGAAGTAGTATATATGCAAAACACGCTATCACTTATATAAGAAATGGAAATGGAAGTTCGGTAAGAAAATTGAGATTGTGGCAGTGAGCTATACAAAGTATGTACTGTCTAGCGTGGGAGCGATGTTTCGTAGTTGATGAAATTGTTGTAGTAAAATATCCTTCAAGAAACCATACACATTTTCATTACAAAAAACTCATCTATATTAGCAAGAAAATACTGACACACTCATGTTAGGAAATGTTTCGTGTCAAGAGGTTTTCTTTCACATTTTTATTAAAAAAATGTAACAATGGTCAACGAAATTTTTACTCCTACATGGGTAGAAAATATTTCACTAGTCTGAAAAAAATTATTCTGGTCTAGACACTTTTTATTACGTGATTTTTTTAAACACTACAGCATAGATGCCCACATGGCCACATACACGCACGCCCACTCACCCCTGTGAACGTACACATGCACACCCTATCCCTATGAGCACCTTCGAGATACTGAGGCGGCACAACATCTTGAGATTGACGGACACCATAGGTGCTTTCGTGAATGAGGGAACGTCTCCTTCCACTAAACGAGCATCGTCAGAAAGTATAAAATAAATTTAGAAAAATGCGAGCACAAATGTTAAGTCTAGGACTTATACCCTGGTGGGCTGGTTCTATCACAAGGAACCTAATTGTCAGCGTCCCTGACGAGGCCGGCACACAAGGCAGCTCCAAGGTTCTCGTCCCCACGGTCCCGCGTGCGGCCAGGCCCAAGAAGCCCAACCCACGCGTCACCGGCCCAGCGTGGGTTAACTGAAGCCCGCTCGGCAGCTACTTAAAGAGAGGGGCAACAGCGAGCTAGGGTTATCCAGAGGATCACGGCTTCGGCGGCTCGGCTCTTTTCCCTTCTTCTTCTCTCGCTGGCTAAGAACCCTAGTTCCCCATTCATGTAATTTTCTCTGTAATCGCTACCATATCGAACCCTGAGAGTGGAGTTGCTAGTAAACGAGTGAATCCGCATCCACCCTCACATCTGGTATCAGAGACCAGCAAATCCCCACCACTGCGCCATCCTGGCGCAGATCATCGAAACCAGCGGCGCCGGCGGCATATCGCCGCGGCACAGACGCAGCCCGCGCGGACACAGCCAAGCTCAAGTCACTCCGGGACTACCGACGAGCTCGTGGTCTATGTTTCAAGTGCGGCGAGAGGTGGGGGCACGACCATGTGTGCCCCACCACCGTCCGACTACATGTGGTGGAGGAACTGCTGGGCGTCTTGCCTCGGCAACCGTCGACACACAATCCAGGTCAAGACGAGCCACCGCAAGAAACAGCCATGGCCATTTCTCATCGGCGATTCTGGGAGGGGTGTCACCAAAGCTTTCCAACTCAGGGCGTGGCTACAAGGCCGTGAAGTTCTCATGTTAGTAGATTCGGGCAGCTCCAATTCCTTCGTCAATCAGGAGCTCGCCCAACATCTGTCTGGAGTCCAACCCCTCGCCAAGCCAAGTCGTGTGCGAGTGGCAGATGGGAGTGAACTGCTCTGTTCAGAAGTGGCCACACAATGCGCCTGGTATGCGCAAGGACATGAATTCTATACAGACTTGAAGGTACTGCTCAGGCACGTCGATGTCATCTTGGGCATGGACTGGTTGGAAGAACACAGTCCGATGCAAGTCGATTGGCGCGCGCGCTTCCTGGAGATTCCTACTCCAGCAGGACCGCTTCGTCTTCGGGGACATGACGCAGCGTCGACAAATTGCCAGTCCATCAACAGTCTACAACTGCAAAACTTGTGCAGCAAGGGCTCTATCACACATGTCGTGCACCTTTGTGTGGTAGCACCTATGCCCGAGGACTTGGAGCAAACTCCATAGTGCATTCAGGAAGTGTTGAACCAGTTCCCTGACGTGTTCGAAGAACCAACCGGACTCCCACCTAGGAGGGTGTGCGATCATCGCATTCCTCTGATTCCGAGAGCGCGACCGATTAACGTCGAGCGATACCGTTATAAACCGAGCGCAGAAAACTGAGATAGAAGCTCAAGTGGAGGCACTGTTGAAATCAGGGGTGATTCAGCGTAGTAACAGCCCATTCTCCTCACCAGTAATCCTCGTGAAGAAAAAGGATGGCACATGGCGTCTCTGCATCAATTACAGACAGTTAAACGCAATCACGGTGGTCGGCAAATTTCTAGTGCCGGTAATTGAAGAACTTCTCGATGAGTTGCATGGAGCAGCATGGTTCTCTAAGTTAGATTTGCGAGCGGGCTACCACCAGATCAGATTAGCCCCTGGGGAAGAACACAAGACAGCTTTTTCAACGCATCAGGGGCACTTTGAGTTCAAGGTCTTATCCTTTGGTCTAGCTGGAGCCCCTCCCACCTTCATTGAAGGGCTAACAACAACTCTCAAGCCAGTGATGCGCGTTTGCGTTCTCTGTTTCTTCGACGACATCTTGATTTTCAGTGCCACGTTGGAGGACCACAAAAGCCATGTAAAGCAAGTATTGGAACTTCTCCGAAGGGACAACTGGAAAGTGAAACGCAGCAAGTGTGCTTTCGGGCAAAGCAAGATCTCGTACTTTGGTCACGTTATCAGCGCGCAAGGGGTTGCAACAGATCCAACAAAGGTGGCTGCGGTGGCAAATTGGTCTTCACCTCAAAATGTCAAGGAAGTTCGGAGTTTCTTGGGACTCGCAGGCTACTATCGTCGTTTCGTGCGCAATTTTGGAGTGATCGCCCGGCCCCTTTTTAACTTGCTGAAGAAGGGCGTCCCATTCCTTTGGACGTCCATTGCAGAAACTGCATTTCAAGTCTTAAAGCAGCAACTCATCTCGGCGCCATTCGGCATTGCCCAATTTTGCCCAGCCATTTACAAATGGAGACAGGCGTAATGCGACCATGGCATTGGGGCGATCCTGCAGCAACAGGGGCACCCAATCGCGTTTATGAGCAAAGCACTCAGCCCAAGGTATCAAGGACTGTCAACCTACGAAAAGGAATATCTAGCAATCATAGTAGCAGTGGACCAGTGGCGCCCATATTTACAACACGCAGAATTCGTTATTTACACGGATCAAAAGAGCCTCGCGCATCTTGAAGAACAACGCCTGAACACCCCGTGGCAACACAAGGCTTTCACCAAGCTGTTAGGGCTCAGGTACCAGATCAAGTACAAGAAAGGGGCCGATAATCACGGCGCGGATGCTCTCTCGCGAGCGAACCAAACAGATACACTGCTAGTGGTTACATCGTGCCAACCCAGCTGGCTGGAAGACGTCATCAACAGCTACAATGGCAATCTGCACGCGCAGAAACTTTTGGAACAACTGGCAGTGCCGACGACGCCAAAGGACGGTTCACGCTTCAGCAAGGCATCATCAGGTTCAGAGGCAGGATTTGGCTAGGGGGGGGGGGAACACAGATCCAACAACATATCATATAAGCCTTCCATGACAGCCCGATGGGAGGACATTCAGGATTTCCTGTCACTTACAGACGCGTACGACGTCTGTTCGCGTGGCCCAAGATGAAGGTGCAAATCAAACATTATGTGCAGTCATGTTCCGTGTGCCAGCAGGCTAAGCTGGACAGGGCGGCCTCTCCAGGTCTGTTAACTCCGTTACCCATCCCCAACAAGCCATGGGACATGGTTACTATGGATTTCGTGGATGGCTTGCCTCAATCGAGCAGATTCAATCGCACTGCTTGGTGATCGTGGATAAGAGAACCAAGTACAGTCACTTCTTGCCTTTGGCGCATCCATACACGGCAGCATCTGTGGCTCAACTCTTCATCCAGCAAGTCTACAAGGTTCACGGACTGCCCGGGGTGATCGTATCAAATCGTGACCCTGTGTTCACTAGTCACTTCTGGCAGGAGCTTTTCAAGGCCACAGGTACTCAGCTCAGACTCAGCACAGCCAACCATCCTCAAACGGACGGGCAGACTGAGCGCGTTAACCAATGCATGGAAACATTCCTGAGATGTTTCACACAATCATGTCCACGGCGGTGGAGTTTCTGGATACCTTTGGCGCAGTTTTGGTATAACACTTCTCACCATTCGGCCATAGGCATGACACCCTTCAAAGCTATGTTGGTGCGAGCCACGGCACTAGGGCATAACAGCGAGAAAACACTGCTCGGTGCCAGCCCTAAGCTCGTGGCTCGAGGAAAGGGACACGTGCGAGGCTATACAGCAACACTTGAACAGAGCAAAGCAAGCGATGAAAAGCCAGCGGACAAGAAACGATCATTCCGTCAGTTTGAAGTGGGCGATCAAGTCTACCTGAAGCTGCAACCTTATATCCAAACTTCCGTCGCACCACGAGCAAATCACAAGCTGGCGTTCAAGTACTACGGGCCTTTTCCCATCATTGGCAAGATCAACGATGTCGCCTACAAGCTACAGCTCCCGTCACAAGCAACTATCCATCCAGTCTTCCACGTCTCGCTCCTTCGACGCGTCCTGAACACGGGTACGGCTGTTGAACCTCAGTTACCCCATTGTTCGGATGAGCTCGCAGTCCCTGTGGCAATGCTGCAATCAAGATGGCGCCAGGAGAAGGGCAAGATGAGGGAACAAGTGCTCATCCGTTGGTCCAATTCAGAGGCACTTGGCGAAACCTGGGAAGACAAAGCGAGACTCAAGGAGCGTTTCCCGCTTGCGGAGGCTTGGGGACAAGCCTCAGCTCAAGGAGATGGGGATGTTAGCGTCCCTGACGAGGCCGGCACGCAAGGCAGCTCCAAGGTTCTCGTCCCCACGGTCCCGCGTGCGGCCAGGCCCAAGAAGCCCAACCCACGCGTCACCGGCCCAACGTGGGTTAACTGAAGCCTGCTCGGCATCTACTTAAGGAGAGGGGCAACAGCGAGCTAGGGTTATCCAGAGGATCACGGCTTCGGCGGCTCAGCTCTTTTCCCTTCTTCTTCTCTCGCTGGCTAAGAACCCTAGTTCCCCATTCATGTAATCTTCTCTGTAATCGCTACCATATCGAACCCTGAGAGTGGAGTTGCTAGTAAACGAGTGAATCTGCATCCACCCTCACACTAATAATCTGAGCTACACTATGTTCGCACAGTCGAACCCCCGACCTAGCTAGCTAGCTTTTCTTTTTGTGATAAAACACGCTAGACAACCTAGTAGCAGCTGACAGGCGCTCACGAACGTGAACCCACAAGGGTCCTCGTGTTGCCAGACCATCTCAACACGGTACCTCGTGACATAAGTCGACATGAACCTTATTGGGTAGTAGGAATGCGTTTGGTTACCTGCACCATTTTTTGCCACTTTGCATACTTAACCTATCTGGGCCTGGTTGAGGTAATGCAGGCAAAAAACTAACGTATGCATGTTAATTGGTTGTCTGCATTGCATCAAGGCACAGATGGTGGCATGTTGTTTGGTTGCCTGTGTTTATGCTTTAGGGGTGAGCAAATGCAAAGCACAACTGTTTGGATGTGTGCAAGTAGTTGTTCTACTCACCCTTGGCCTTATGACCCCTTTTGCAACACTTCACAGGAGACAACCAACAAACACATCACACGATCAGATCACAAAAGAGCAATAAGAACAGCAAGAACAACACAGCAAAAATAGTGAGAACAGGTAGATCATAATTAGTACCACGCTTAAGTTTAAAATGGCAGGGCATCCCATGCCTCTGCTGGACCCCAGGTTGCTGATCCCTGGGCAGAATATAGACAAGTTTAGCAGCAAACTGAACGAACAAACTTCAGTTCAAACCTAACTTAGTTCATACTTTAGTCGATCTACAGAAACACAACCTAGAGGGCATGCGAGATGTCGCCGACGCAGTTGTGCTTCAAGCACCAGACCCTGCAGATGTTGGAGGTGTTGGTGTTGAAGATCTACACCTTCATCCCTAGGCCGAAGAGCCTCGGGACTAGGAGGTCGCCGTGGACGATCTTGTGCCGCCGGAAGAAGTACTCCCAGCCGCGCCCGGGCACCATGTGGCCCTTGAACATTTGTACCTGGGACCCAGGACTCGCACCACTTGCTAGAAGAGAGGCTTACGATGCGAGGAGGTCCAAGGACCAGCCATTGCATCATCACCGGCCTGAATGCAGTCGGGATGACCAGCATGGCAATGTCCTCCTGGTCCTGGATCCGCACGTAGAACCTGATAGGTTCCCGCGCACCCTCCTCGTGGCCGGTCCTTGGTCTCCTGCCAACGCCGAGTGGCAAGCTCATGTACTCCACCCTGCAAGGAACCACCACCCTCTTCAGCCATCGGTTTGTGTGGATGAGGTCCTCGGCACCATCTACACCGACGGGATGACCTGCGCTCCCCCGTCAGCTCTGTCCCACTCCGTCTTTATTATCTTGTCAGTAAAGTGGAAGAAAGTTAGCAAATGACATATGATCATTGGCAGCGACCAATGGCAATGCCTGTTGATCATTGGCATTTGCACTTCAGTCGTGCTATGATCAGAGCTAGCAATGATCAGATCATAGCATTGCACAAGTGCAAATGCCAATGATCAGAGCTAGCAATGATCAGTGCGAACACTAATCAGAGCTAGCAATGATCAATGCTAACACTGATCAATGCTGCCAATGATCAGAGATTGCAGTAATAAATGCTGCCAATGATCATGACTGGCAATTAGTGCTATCAGATCATGCTAAATGCACATGCTGGTCATGCAACCAAGTTGGTCCTACTTCTATTTTTGCCATTCAGGTTTGTCCTACTAGCATGCACATGCATTGTCCTATGTTGGTCATGCAATCACATAGCCAAGGCACTATGAATGTGGCAGCATACACACTTACACAGCTACACCAGCACTAACAGCACCAAGAACAGCAGCAAAACAACAAGAACAACACCTAAGTAGCATGATAGGCACTATAAATGTGGAGTGAACAATCAAATCTACCCTAGGCAACATTGACATCATATAGCATCCAATCCAATCAAATCCATTGTCAACAAATAGCAAGAACAACACCCGGAAGCAGTGGATTCGGTCGAATCTGGTCGAATCGAACCGAACCGAGTCCAATCCAACCCACTGTCAACAAACTAATCTAACATTGCTCGAACTACCCTAATAACCCTAACTAGGAACGCATCAGCAAGGGGGAGATTAGAACTTACCGGGGGATTGCCGATGGAGTGTATGCCGACCGTGGATAAAACCCCGACGAGAACAGGGGTGCCGCCGCCGAAGAAGAAGAGATGTCCATTCCGAGGGCCGCGGTCGTGGTCCTTGTCACGTGCCGACTGGAAAATGAGCGTGGCATCCTCGAGCTCCCCTCCCCTTGCACTAGACACAGGGAAGAAAACCCTCGAATGGGGTAAAAATACCCCCCTCCCCCCATAAGTCGGGCCAACAAAGGACGTGGAACCCAAGATGACGACGTCCGGCACCGGTGGCGGAGCCGGAGCAAGCGGCGGCAGTGCTGCATTGGCCCGGAGGCAACATGGTGCGGAATGGGGATGGCGCCCGGAGAGCCGCAGCGAGATCCCGTCCGGAGGAGGAGATGCTGGCAATCCACCTTTCCCTAATAGTACTACTGTCGGCGATGATGGGAGTGGGTGGGCCGCGGCGAGACGGGGGCTCTGCCATCGGAGAAACCGAATGGACGGTGAGGGGAGAGAGAGGGGGTGCATGTGAAATGGCGAGGGAGGTGACGGGAGGGAGCGTGGGGAGTTATGAGACGCCACGTCATCCATCGTGCTTCCCCAAGCGTGCAGGCGCTCGCCACGCGTTGCTTGAGCGAGCCTAGCTTGCAAAAAGCCGCCGATTCGGGCGTTCCTCCATAGCCAGGCCCATAGTTGCTTTGAGGTTCGTGCGGGCCAGGAAACAGATGCAGCTCAGGCAACCAAACGGGCTGATTTCAGCTCGCACGAGCCTGGCTCGACCTAATACAGCGTACCAAACACCTAAATATTTTTAAAATTGTTATTTTTTGTTCATGGAAAAAGGTTTATGCATGTAAAAAAACTTAGAACTAGTTGAGAATGAAAACATTTACATGTTTTTAGTAGAAAAGAGAGTAGCATAGCAGTTCATGAAAATGAGTACTAGCATATTAACAACGTTTTTAGGTATTTTAAGAAAAAAATCTGGAATTAATGTAAAAGTGCTGACAAAAAGAAGAGAGTTAAAAATACGCCAAGGATGTTCATAACTTCACATCGCCCGGATCGATTTGTCACTGGCACATGGACTGTACGTTGTCACGGACATGGGCTAGCCCATGGGCTCTTTCTTTGCCGGAGTGGAACAATGTCTAGGAGGATGGTGACATCTAGATAAGTAGATAGGTGTGAGTAATAGGGAAAAAACAACGCCTTGGACCGGTCGGGGTAGATTGAACGACAAACTTCGTCCTCCGTAATGCACTGTTAGAGCTCTTCTTCTTGTGAATGGATTCTTCTCTGTGATGCGGTCTTGGTGGCAGGAGGGTTCGGCAAGAGGAGCTACGACGCAGCGGGGATGATCATCTACGAGGGAACATGAAGTGTACACCCTGTGCCTTCTCATTCTGGTGAGTAACGAAGACCACTCTTTGTCTACCAAGGTCAACGAAGAGATACTCTTTGTTCACGAGTTTCGTCCGCCAGTACAACGAAGAGAGTTTCTTCCTCCGCGATGTCAGCGAAGAGAGGGCCTTCTAAATGTGAAGGAAGAGTGACTCTTCGTTCATCGGGGGAACGTCTGGGTGATAAATTTGATTATTATTTTTGAAACTGAGATATAGTTTTGACATTTCGTATTAGAAAGTGCCACTTCCGTCCGGAATTACTTGTCGCAGAAATTGATAAAAATGGATATATCTAGAAGTAAAATACGTCTAGATACATGCAATTCTCCGACAAGTATTTCTGGACGGAGGGAGTAATATTAAGTTGGCGAGCGGTTGTCTATATGATGTTATTTGGTTGCGGGAATCCTATTCACCGCACAAGTGTCGAGCAAACATGGGTGTCTTGCAAGTGCAGATATGGGCCGACCCAAGTAGACTTTTCCAGGAGACTCCCTGTCCGGTTTTGTGAAGGTTCTAGAACCTTCCCATACCAGGTTTTTGGGTTTTTTCAATAATAATTTTTATTTATTTATTTTACTTTTTCTTTTAGCTTTATCCTTTCCTTTTTCATTTTTTATTTCAAATTCAAGACTATTTTCTGAAACCCATAAACAATTTCCAAATTGGTGATTTTTTTATAAATTTACAACATTTTTCCAAACCATGATTTTTTACAGAAATTTGGGCATCTTTTGAACTCCGGGAACATTTTGTAAAGTCTCGTATGTTTTATAAATAGATATTTACTTTCGAATTTGTGAATATTTTTGAGATCTGAGAACATTTTTTCAAATTCATGAATATTTTTTAATTCCAAAAAATTAAAATAGTGAAATTTTTATAAGTTTTGAACATTTTTTAAAATTTGGGGACTAACAACCTTTTCCAAATTTATGAACTTTTTTCCTATTCATGAACATTTTCATATTCATGAATATTTTTAAATTGAAACTAAAATAAAATTTGAAACTTTTTCAAATTCAAAACATTTTATGAATTCCTGAACATGTTTTAAAGAAGCAAAAATCAGAAAAGAAAAACATGAAAGAAAAATAAATGTAAAAGAAGACGAAGAAATAAAAAACAGAAAAGAGGGGTGCCCCGCCCCGGACGTGGGTCGGTCCAAATTCGCCCGTGGGGGAGCTGGGGCGTGCGTTAGCTCGCTTTCCCTCGCATGGGGCCGGAAATAGGAGCTCCCGTTTGGTTGCTACCTTGACATTTGCCTAGTCGGAGTGACACCTGAAACTAGCCTGGACTCTGTTTGGTTGCCTCCTTGAGTGCATCCGACATGAAATTAGAATTTTTTTTTCTTGCAGGCACAGGCCTAGGAATTGGAAAGGCGCACGCAAAATCATGTCTCCAACCATCAATTTTTTGCGTTCCCATAGCTTAGCTAGCCACAACCTACTCTCAAACTTGACTGGTGAGTCAGAAAGTAACACGTGCTCCGGCCACTGTCAGGCACACATTGTTCCGGCCACTGCCAGGCACACATTGTTACGGCCACTGCCTGGCACACATTTTACTCAGGCATGTTACTCACGTCATCAACCAAACAACTCCTATACCCCGAAAAAAAAGAACTCCTCTATCTCGCTTATACTACCTCCGTTCCTAAATAATTGTCTTTCTAGATATTTCAACAAGTGACTACATACGAAGCAAAATGAGTGAATCTACACTCTAAAATATGTCTACATACATCCGTATGTTGTAGTCCATTTGAGATGGCTAGAAAGACAATTATTTGGGAACGGAGGGAGTAGAAGGGAGGACGTCTGCCTCGCATAAACCAAGATTTGTCGGCCCCCGACCAACAAAATTTGGCTAAAGCATGCACGATCATTGAAACAAAACCAACATGTGAGATGCTAGTTTGGTGTAAGATAAGACCATAAGTACAATTTTATTTTTATTCACATTTTTCCTTTTCTTCTTTATATATATATATATATATATATATATATATATATATATATATATATATATATATATATATATAATTTCTAATATTCTATAACTAAGAATGGTTTTATTTTTTGTATGTTTTATTTTCCTTTTTAATATATATTATGAAAAATTATTAACATGCATGTTATGTATTAGCAAATATCCATCGTAAATTAAGGAAAATGTTCATCATAAATTATGAAAATGTTAGTTGTTATTTAAAATTCTTCAGCGTGTATAAAAAATATTCATCAGGTATTTCGAAAATGTCAATTGTATATTATAAATGTTCATCGGCAAAATAATTTTCATAAGAATTGGGAAACATGTTCATAGTTCATTAAAACAATTTTAACCATGAATTAAAAATGTTAGTCACGTTGAAAAAATCAATCGTCATGAACTAGAAATTTCCGTCACATACAAAAAATTGTTCATTGTGCGGTAAAAACATTTTAGGAGGTTTCTAGAAAATGTTCATCAGTGAATTTCGAAATAATACACGACGAACTTTTTTGAAAAATGATTGATTAACATTTTTTCAATATATTTTTTAGATATACGACAAATTCTTCCTAATATACACACATTAACATGTTTCAAATTACATGATAACCATTAATGTTGGTGTATATTTTTAGAATGCAGTAAATATATTTTTTAAATATAAGTGATGACCATTCTATAAATATGCAATAAACGTTTTGGAAATACCTCAACAATTTTTTATAAACAAGGTGAACATTTTTTTATTAGGCAGTGAACATATTTTAGTTAGGCCATGAATTTTGTAAAACCCGATAGACACTTGTGAAATGTGATGAACATCTTATAAAATGTGACAATATTTTTTTGAATATGTGATGTAATTTTATAAAATATTGTGAATATGTTTGAAAATACAATACACATATTTTTAAGTGTGCGACAAACAAAATAAGAAGGACCAGAAGAAACAAATAAAAAGATAATAGATAATATGAAAAGAAAAAACTAATAAAATAAAAACAAATTTTAAATATATGATGAAAACTTTTTGAAAACACCATGCACATATTTTCAAAACATTATGAACTAAAAAAGACAAAATAATAAGGGATAACAAGAAAAAAAAAGAGAAGAACTAAACAGAAAATAATAACAAGACAAAAAAAGACTGGTACTGGCAGTCTAACACACTAGTTTTATAAAGAAGAAGAAAATGATACTGGCACTCTATTAGACTAGTATCCCTTCCCAGTTTATAATTGGGCACGCTAGGATCGCGCAGAGGGCACTTGCCCCTCTTGTGCCTTTGCTGCGGGCCCGTGTGTTTGAAAATTCTTTTCGTGAAATCAATAAATGCTCAGTAATTTCATTAAATATTCACTAATCAAAGAGTGTTCATAGACTTGGAAAACAGATCGCAAATTTGGAGAAAATGTTCATGAATTCAAATAATAGACCGCAAACTGTTAAAATTATTCGTGAATTGATAAATTGTGCATCAGTTTTACACCAGCCCATCAGGCGCGCGACCGATCCCTCTCGCAATGCGCACTTGGATCTTCTTGTTCAACGTTGGCCTTTGATTTTTGGAATAAAACGCAAAAAAAGCGCTAAAAATAAAATAAAAAGTTTGTAAAAAGGGGAAAAATCATGGTTTGAGAAACTTTTCATGAATTTGAAAATTTTCATAAAATTTTAAAAATGTTCGTGAATTTTAAAAACGTTCATTGATTTAAAAAAATCACGAATTTGAAAAAAGGATACTCAACTATTAAAAATTCAAAACTTAGAAATTTTTCATCAATTTTGAAAAAAGTTCATTGAATTTGAAAAATGCCATGCAATTAAAAGAAGAAACATAAAATAACTTAGAAAACCTAGGTGAAAACGCAGAAAAAAATAAACATGAAGAATATGGGCCGGTTACTTGACCTAGTGTACAGGGTGGTGTGCGCCCTGTATGAAATTGCCTTTAATCGGCGCTTAAGGCGCCGGGCTATGGAATACTAGGATTTGCCCCAAGTATAGTTGGCAGGGAATTCGGCGAAAAAGAAGCACTTGGGCTGCGTCCTTCAGCGTCCAAGTCCAGCACCACACAACATAGAATATTTCTTGTCTAGATCTTTCGTATATGGATCCTTTTCCATTTATTATCATTGTTTTTCGACATTTTCGGTAAAAGACATATATCTATTCAGATACTAAACTCCTCAGTTTGGAGCCTCCTCGTGCATTGTGGGTTGTGAGGTGCTAAGCACCCGCTTGCAAGGGTATTTGTGTTATTGAGAGAGAGTAACGCACACCTACATAGTCGTAATGCACTGATCGATTTTCTGGTTTTCAGAAGCTTATAGATGGTATTGTTTGGTTTTTTGTTGTGCATTCTTTTTGTATTTGTTTACCAGGTTTTTGTTTTAAATTGTTTATGTGTTTTCTTTACAGACTTTAATAGTTTTGTTTACCCTTTCCTATTTGATTATTTGTTTGTTCGTTCTTCTCTTTATATATTTTATATTTTCCCCATATTTTAGTTCATGAACATTTATTATAATTCATGAATATTTTATAATTTTTTGAATATTATTTAAGTTGTGAACATTATTAAAGTTCATGAACAGTTCTAAAGTAAGTGAATAGTTTTAATTTGTGAATCTTTTTGAAATTTGTGAACACTGCTTGCAATCCATGAATATTTTTTAAAAAATTCAACATTTTTTGAATTCATATTTTTAAGTAAAAATATTTTTTAATCCAAGATTTAAAAAATGTGAACATCTATTGATTTAGCGAAGCTTTTCAAATAAAAAAAGATAGTTGGTTTTCTATGAGCTATTAGTGGGGTGAGCGAGCAAAGCAAGGAGCCGAGTTGAGTGAGCAAGAGCTTTATGGGGCGGGCCATGGGAGCGTTATAACGACAATTTCATGGTTTTAGTGTGGAACAAGAGCTCCAAGGGGCTCACAATCATCACCAGCTGACACCGAGCTCAAAATGTGTAAGAACATCACAACCACGCATCGAACAACTCCAGTCTCCTATGAAAACAAATATTATCTCCCGCCGCAACAACCCAACACTAAAAATGAACGAAAAACTACGAGAATCTAATTAAAAACACAAGCCAACACATATAAAATCAAAACGAAACAATTGGCTACAACAAATAGTTCTTGCTCCCTCGTAAAAGTGGTTGGGTCACCCCCAAATTTAAGGGTTAAGTAACCTAGCAATAAGTATTTTCCTCGAACCAAGGTTTATCAAACTAGTAGGAGTTTCTGCAGCAAATAAAATCCTTGATACATGCACACAAAATACGAGACACTCTTGCCCCCGACGTTTTAAGAAGGTTGTTAAGATCCTTTGTCCCGCTATTTACAATGGTAAATTGCACAATATGTTAGGAATTGATAGATAGAGAAGATAAATAAAGCGGTACAACAAGGAAAAAGTATTTGTAGTGATGTTTTTAGTAGAGAAAAATAGACCCCGGGGCCATAGGTTCACTAGAGCCATCTCTCCAAACAGCACAAATGTGGTGTGATGGACAAATTATAGTTGGCTAACGATTAAATTAGAATATTTATATTTATAACTATGATCATTCATAGTATAATCTTACATAGACATTATGTATGTGATATGTAGACCATTATTCAACTGTGTCTACAATTAAACTCCATCCCAAGACCGCTATCCAGCATGCTGATGTCTACTACGCAACCTTCTTCTTGTAGACGTTGTTGGGCCTCCAAGTGCAGAGGTTTGTAGGACAGTAGCAAATTTTCCTCAAGTGGATGACCTAAGGTTTATCAATCCGTGGGAGGCGTATGATGAAGATGGTCTCTCTCAAGCAACCCTGCAACCAAATAACAAATAGTCTCGTGTGTCCTCAACACACCCAATACAATGGTAAATTGTACAGGTGCACTAGTTCGGCGAAGAGATGGTGATACAAGTGCAATATGGATGGTAGATATAGGTTTCGTAATCTGAAAATATAAAAACAGCAAGGTAACTAACGATAAAAGTGAGCACAAACGATATTGCAATGCGTTGAAACAAGGCCTAGGGTTCATAATTTCACTAGTGCAAGTTCTCTCAACAATAATAACATAATTGGATCATATAACTATCCCTCAACATGCAACAAAGGGTCACTCCAAAGTCACTAATAGCGGAGAACAAACGAAGAGATTATTGTAGGGTACGAAACCACCTCAAAGTTATTCTTTCGGATCGATCTATTCAAGAGTCCGTAGTAAAATAACATGAAGCTATTCTTTCCGTTCGATCTATCATAGAGTTCGTACTAGAATAACACCTTAAGACACAAATCAACCAAAACCCTAATGTCACCTAGATACTCCAATGTCATCTCAAGTATCCGTGGGTATGATTATACGATATGCATCACACAATCTCAGATTCATCTATTCAACCAACATAAAGAACTTCAATGAGTGCCCCAAAGTTTCTACCGGAGAGTCAGGACGAAAATGTGTGCCAACCCCTATGCATAAGTTCCCAAGGTCACGGAACCCGCAAGTTGATCACCAAAACATACATCAAGTGAATCACGTGATATCCCATTGTCACCACAGATAAGCACATGCAAGACATACATCAAGTGTTCTCAAATCCTTAAAGACTCAATCCGATAAGATAACTTCAAAGGAAAAACTCAATCCATTACAAGAGAGTAGAGGGGGAGAAACATCATAAGATCCAACTATAATAGCAAAGCTCGTGATACATCAAGATCGTGCCGAATCAAGAACACGAGAGAGAGAGATCAAACACATAGCTATCGGTACATACCCTCATCCCGAGGGTGAACTACTCCCTCCTCGCCACGGAGAGCGCGGGATGATGAAGATGGCCATCGGTGAGGATCCCTCCCAGTGAGTGCTTGAACAGGTCCCATTGGTTTTGGTGGCTATAGAGGCTTGCGGCGGAACTCAGATCTATTACATTTCCCGTGGTATATATATATATATATATATATATATATATATATATATATATATATATATATATATATATATATATATATATATATATATATATATATATATATATATATATATATATATATATATATAAGAAGTCGGTCGGGAGCCACGAGGGGGGGCGCGCAGGGGCAGCCTCCTGCCTCATGGCCACCTCGAAGCATCCCTGACTTCAACTCTAAGTCTCCTTGATCACGTTCGTTCCAAAAATCACGCTCCCGAAGGTTTCATTTTGTTTGGAATCCGTTTGATATTCCTTTTCTGCGAAACACTGAAACAAGGGAAAAAACAGAAACTGGCACTGGGCTCTGAGTTAATAGGTTAGTCCCAAAAATAATATAAAAGTGTTTAGTAAAGCCCATAAACATCCAAAACAGATAATATAATAGCATGAATACTTTATAAATTATAAATACGTTGGAGACGTATCAACATCTCCAAGCTTAATTCCTGCTCGTCCTCGAGTAGGTAAATGATAAAATAAATAATTTATGAAGTGTGAATGCTAGCAGGTGCACAAGTTTGATCAATGATAATTTCAATCACCTTTTCTAGCATCATTATATGTCATAACAGTAGCTCAACTCATAGAACTTTTCATGATCAAGTAACAAGCTATTCACATGTTAAAGCATAGATCATAAACTTTCTTGAAAACTAACAAACTATGTTCTCAGTCATTAAACAATTGCAAATCATCATATTTTCAGGAGGGTCTATGTAAGAGCTTTGATTTAACAAATCCCACATACTCAACGATCATATAGTCTTCCATGATTGCTACCACTCAAAGCATATTTTTAGAACAAATAGTATTCATCGAACACAGAGAAAGATAGGGGCTTAATGTTTCTCCTCCCAACCTTTTACCTCAAGGGTAATGTCAACAGTAATAATTCATGCTCAAATATATTTGAATGGCCATATATGCTTAGATCTTTCCATCACATGATGCTTGCCAACTAAAGAGTAGGTTGGAATGAGAAGGAATACTACTGACTCTTGCATAAAAGTAAAAGATAGGCCCTTCGCAGAGGGAAGTAGGGATTTGCAGAGGTGCCAGAGCTCGAAGCAAAAACAGAGATGAAAATAATTTTGAGAGGCATGCTTTCATTGTCAACATAACGACCAAGAGTTCCCAATATCTTCCATACTGGATACAGGCGGTTCCCACGCAGAAAGGTAAAGTTTTTACTCCCCCTCCACCAACATTCACACTCCACGGCTTGTCCGAAACAACGGGGTACCGTCCAACTATCAACATTCCTGGGGGAGTTTTGTTTAAATTATTTGCGAATTTATTTTTGATCGTTCTATCATAGGACTGGGCATCCCAGTTACCAGCCATTTTCTCGTGAATGATGAACGGAGTCCACTTATCATGAGAATAACCCACCTAGCATGGAAGATACTGACAGCCCCTAGTCGCTACATGAGCGATTCGGCCATACAAAACAGATTATTATTTGAAGGTTTAGAGTTTGGCACATGCAAATTTACTTGGAACGACAGGTAAATACCGCATATAGGTAGATATGGTGGACACTCATGGAAGAAACTTGGTTCAAGGAATTTGGATGCACAAGCAGTATTCCCGCTTAGTACAGATATTTTGGCTAGCAAAGGATTCTAAATAGTAATCACCACATGTTAGAGGATCCATAACAATATAACTTCTATACAAATATACCCAAACATAACTCATTATGTTGTCTTCCTTGTCCAACTTCAACTAATTTGCCCAGGTTTGAAAATAATTAATGGGTCACAATCATAGAAAATGTCCAAGATAGTATATTTATATGTGAAATCTCTCTTCCGTCAATATTCTTTCATGAATTGTTCAAGTGACCAATACAATGTTTGCTAACCTTCAAAAAATTTACCACCTCTATTTCTTATATGTGAAGGCATTACTCCCCATGGGATAAGCATATGAAACATATATAATTTCAGATTTATGATATTCAAATCATTCAACCATTTACTCATAGGATATAAGTGAAGCACACGAGTAAATGACAAAATACTCCAAAAAGATATAAGTGAAGATCAATGAGTAGTTAAATAATTATGTAGCTGTGTGAAGACTCTCTCTCATTTAAGAATTTCAGATCTTGGTATTTTATTCAAACAGCAAGCAAAACAAAATAAAACGACATTTCAAGAATAGCACTCATAATGTGAAGAAGCAAAAACTTAGGCTCAACCGATACTAACCGATAATTATTGAAGAAGAAAGGTGGGATGCCTACCGGGGCATCCCCAAGCTTAGATGCTTGAGACTTCTTAAAATATTATCTTGGGGTGCCTTGGGCATTGATACGTCCGTTTTGCATCATGCTTTTATATCAATATTTATTGCATTATGGGTTGTTATTACACATTATATCTCAATACTTATGTGAAAGGACATGCGGTGCCCCCATGTGTGGTTTTGGTAATTGATGACATTCTCTATGGACTAATGGTTGCCTTGAGTTTATTTGAAGGTTTTGTCCATAGGCTTTTCTTGGAGTACATGTGTTGGTTTCAAGGAGAGTTTTGTGTCGACCAAGGTGCTATTCAAGGAATTATCCAAAGATTGGTCATGTGAGTGTTGAGCTTATTGCAAGCATGTCTTGAAGAATAAGATTGTGTGATCATTCATGTCCACCTTCAAGACATCATCCAAATGAAGAGAGTTGGAAAGATTCAACACACAAAGCGTACAAGATGTACAGAGGGATCAAGTGATCCCATGGTATGGTAAGCATTGTCCATTACGCTTTGTGTACTAACCCATGGTCTTCGTGAGAGTTCTTTGTGGGGTTAGGTTGCGGTGTGCAAATTCAAGTGAAGCATCACAAAGAGATCAAATGCTTGAAGCTTGCCGTCCATTTGGTGACAATGGACTTGTGAAGATGTGCGGAAGAGTGGCTCACCCATAGTGGAGTATGTGGGAGCAATCAACTAGTCTTCTTCGAGCCAACGCAATCAAGAAAGGTGGTCCAACTTGAGGGAGTCAAGATCGTCATCGTCTAGCTCAAGTGGACCATGTGCAAGGCAAAGGTTTGCCCTTGATAGGTTTTCTATTTTACCGGTCTCATGGTAGTTGTGGAAGACCGGGTTATAGGATCGTTTGCCGTACTATCAAGGGGGGCTCTCGATGAGTTGCTTGATCATATCGTTCGTAGAGAGCTCAAACCATTGCATCCTTGCATCATCTTTTTGGTTCTTGTTTGGGTCTTCTCCTTGTGAGATTTGGAGCTTATGGTCATTTTATGACAAGCTCGAGTTCATCAAAACGGAGTTCTCATGCATCTTCTATGATGTTTTCGATGTTGGAGGGTATGTCGGTTCTTCTCGGTTGGAGGTTTCACTCCTTTGTTTGCTAAGCATACCTCCCCTGCCTCTTCTTACTATAACCAGTCGCTGTTTTGATGCTACTCGTTGTCTTGTTTCAAACAAGCTTGAGTTTGCTCAATTCGGAGCTCATATGAAGAAGTTATGGCAGTTCTGATTTTCCTTGGAGTTTTCTTTGTTTTCGTGGTTGTGGCTTAAGGTTGGTGCCAGTAGTAGTACCGCAAAGCTCCCAGTGTAGTACTGCTCTCGAGCGGTAGTACCGCTCTCCCAACTGTAGTACCGCTTGGGAGTTTCGGCCGTAGTACCATTGTCAGGCGTCTGGCTACTTCGCCTCGATTCTCGAACAAAGTTTTTCTTGTCGGGTTTTATGGCACTAGTAGCGGCGAGAAGCGGTAGTACCACTCGAGCAGTAGTACCGCTCTACTCCCGCTGTAGTACCGCTCTGGGGCCGATGGCTGACTTTCTCTTCAACAGCAGTAGTACACTGGATAGGAGCGGTAGTACCGCCTCAGTGATAGTACCGCCTTCCCTAGCGGTAGTACCGCTCTGTCTTGAGCTGCTTTGCTCTGGGGTAACGGTTGGATTTTCCCCTCCTATAAAAGGGGTCTTCTTCCCATTGAACCTTATCCTTTGAGCTCGTGTTCTTCCCCATTGTTGACCTTCTCCGAGCTTGCTATCTCTCAATCCCTCCATGGATTCTTGCTAGTTTTGGGGAAAAGAGAGAGAGATCTAGATCCACATTTCCACCAATCACTTTCTCCTCTATGTGAGGGGAACCCTTGGATCTAGATCTTGGAGTTCTTGGTGTTCTCCTTCTTGTTCTTCCTCTCATTTTCTTCCCTAGCATTAGTTGCTTCGTGGGATTTGAGAGAGAAGGACTTGGGCACTCCGTGTGCCCTTGCCATTGCATTTGGTGCATCGGTTTGAGTTCTCCACGGTGATACGTGGAAGTTACAAGTTGAGAAGCTTATTACTCTTGGGTGCTTGGTGCCCTTGAGCTTGTTCCTCTTGGGTGCTTGGGCGCCCTAGACAGTTAGTAGTGTTCGAGCTCAATCATTGTGGTGTAAAGCTCCGGGCAAGCGTCGGGGTCTTCAATTAGGTTGTGGAGATCGCCGCGAGCAATTTGACGGGTACCGGTGACCGCCCCCAAGGGTTGCCAAAGTGTACGGGTTCGGTGACCGCCCCCAAGGTTGCCATTTGTACGGGTTCGGTGACCGCCCTCAAGGGTCCCTTAGTGGAATCACGGCATCTTGCATTGTCGAGGCGTGAGGAGATTACGTGGCCCTAGTGGCTTCTTGGGAGCATTGTGCCTCCACACCGCTCCAAACGGAGATTAGAATCCGCAAGGGTGTGAACTTCGGGATACATCATCGTCTCCGCGTGCCTCGGTTATCTCTTACCCGAGCCCCTTTACTTATGCACTTTACTTTGTGATAGCCATATTGTTCTTTGTCATATATCTTGCTATCACATAGTTGCTTATCTTGCTTAGCATAAGTTGTTGGTGCTCATAGGTGAGCCTAGTTGTTGTAGGTTTTGTGCTTGACAAATTAACCGCTAGGTTTATTCCGCATTTGTTCAAGCCTAAACCATGATTATTTTAAAGCGCCTATTCACCCCCCCCCCCTCTAGGCGACATCCTCGATCTTTCATTATGGCTATCCTCCCTTATTTTACAAGGTTCATCATGAAGAGGGGGGATGCCGGCAGCTGGAATTCTGGCTGGAAAAGGAGCAAACGTTGGAAACCTATTCTACACATCCCCAAAAGTCCTGAAACTCCACGAAACAACTTTTTGGAATTTATAAGAAATTATGAGCAAAAGAAATAGGCCAGGCGGCCCACACCTTGTCCAGAGACAGGCGCCCTGCTGTGGCGCGCCTATCTCCTGGGCCCCGGTGGGCTTCCGCGCCATCTTCTGCTATATCATCACTTTTGCCCTGGAAAAAATCGTGGGCAAGCTTACGGGACGGAACTCCGCCGCCACGAGGCGGAACCTTGGCGGAATCAATCTAGGTCTCTGGCGGAGCTGTTCTGCCGGGGAAACTTCCCTCCGGGTGGGGGAAATCATCACCAACGATCCTCTCATCGAGAGGGGGTCAATATCCATCAACATCTTCACCAGCACCATCTCCTATCAAAACCCTAGTTCATCTCTTGTATCCAATCTTGTATCAAAACCACAAATTGGTACCTGTGGATTGCTAGTAGTGTTGATTACTCCTTGTAGTTGATGCTAGTTGGTTTACTTGGTGGAAGATCATATGTTCAGATCCTTTATGCATATTATTACTCCTCTGATTATGAACATGAATATGCTTTGTGAGTAGTTATTACGTTTGTTCCTGAGGACATGGGTGAAGTCTTGCTATTAGTAGTCATGTGAATTTGGTATTCGTTCGATATTTTGATGAGATGTATGTTGTCTTTCCTCTAGTAGTGTTATGTGAACGTCGACTATATGACACTTCACCATTATTTGGGCCTAGAGGAAGGCATAGGGAAGTAATAAGTAGATGATGGGTTGCTAGAGTGACAGAAGCTTAAACCCTAGTTTATGCGTTGCTTCGTTAGGGGCTGATATGGACCCAAATGTTTAATGTTGTGGTTAGGTTTACCTTAATACTCTTTTTTGTAGATGCGGATGCTTGCAATAGGGGTTAATCATAAGTGGGATGCTTGTCCAAGTTAGGACAGTACCCAAGTGTCGGTCCACCCACATATCAAATTATCAAAGTACCGAACGCGAATCATATGAACGTGATGAAAACTAGCTTGACGATAATTCCCAATGTGTCCTCGGGAGCTCCTTCTTCATCATTAGAATTTGTCCAGGCTTATCCTTTGCTACATAAAGGATTGGGCCACCTTGCTGCACATTATTTACTTTATTTATTTTTTGCTCGTTACCATTTATCTTATCACAAAACTATCTATCACCTACTATTTCAGTGCTTGCAGAGAAAACCTTACTGAAAACCGCTTATCATTTCCTTCTGCTCCTCGTTGGGTTCGACACTCTTACTTATCGAAAGGACTACGATAGATCCCCTATACTTGTGGGTCATTAGGCATCCCCAAGCTTGAGCTTTCGTGTCTCCTTAATTCCTCTCATATCACGGTTTCCTAAATCTCGAAAGCTTCATCCACACCAAACTCAACAAGAACTCGTGAGATAAGTTAGTATAAACCAATGAAAAACCCTTATCATTTTCTACTGTAACAAATCACTAAAATTATTATTTAACATTGCATACTAAATGCCTCTGCATATTTAATACTCCTATCCTCAAATAGAATCATTAAACAAGCAAACAATGCAAACATGACAGCAATCTGCCAAAACAGTACAGTCTGTAAAGAATGCAAGATTCATCATACTTCCCTAACTCTAAAAATTATGAAATTCTACCACACTGTAGAAAATTTATCAGAGCTCAATATGCAAAAAATTTCAACATTTTATCATATTCTGACTTTTCTAGGGAATTTTTGCAACAACGGTAAACTTTCTGTTTTGAAACAACAACATATATACTTGCAAAATAAGCATGGTAAAGGCTATCCTTGACAGTTTTATTGAAACTAGAGATGCAAAACATTATTATAAATAACAGCAAGTAAATACTAACAAAATAAAATGACGCTCCAAGCAAAACACATATCATGTGGTGAATAAAAATATAGCTCCAAGTAAAGTTATCGATGAACAAAGACGAAAGAGGGGATGCCATCCGGGGCATCCCCAAGCTTAGGCTCTTGGTTGTCCTTGAATATTACCTTGGGGTGCCTTGGGCATCCCCAATCTTAGGCTCTTGCCACTCCTTATTCCATAGTCCATCGAATCTTTACCCAAAACTTGAAAACTTTACAACACAAAACTTAACAGAAGATCTCATGAGCTCCGTTAGCGAAAGAAAACAAAACATCACTTCAAGGTACTGTAATGAACTCATTCTTTATTTGTATTAGTGTTAAATCTACTGTATTTCAACTTCTCTATGGTTTATAAACTATTTTACTAGCCATAGATTCATCAAAATAAGCAAACAACACACGAAAAACAGAACCTGTCAAAAACAGAATAGTCTGTAGTAATTTGTAACTAACGCAAACTTCTGGAACTCAAACAATTCTACCAAAATAGGAAGACCTAGATAATTTGATTATCGATCTTCAGAAATTGGAATCAGTATATTATCACGTTCTGGTGATTTTAAACAATTGTTTTCGTGAACAGAAAGTTTCTGGAATTTTCAGCAAGATCAAATAACTATCATCCAAGAAGATCCTATAAGTGTTACTTGGCACAAACACTAATTAAAATATAAAACCACATCTAACCAGAGGCTAGATGATTTATTTATTACTAAACAGGAACAAAAGGCAAGGAACAAAAATAAAATTGGGTTGCCTCCCAACAAGCGCTAACGTTTAACGCCCCTAGCTAGGCATGATGATTTCAATGATGCTCGCATAAAAGATAAGAATTGAAACATAAAGAGAGCATCATGAAGAATATGACTAGCACATTTAAGTCTAACCCGCTTCTTATGCATAGGGATTTTGTGAGAAAACAACTTATGGGAATAATAATCAACTAGCATAGGAAAGCAAAACAAGCATAATTTCAAAATTTTAAGCACATAGAGAGGAAACTTGATATTATTGCAATTCCTACAAGCATACATTCCTCCCTCATAATAATTTTCAGTAGCATCATGAATGAATTCAACAATATAACCAGCACCTAAAGCATTCTTTTCATGATCTACAAGCATCGAATTTTTACTACTCTCCACATAAGCAAATTTCTTCTCATGAATAAAAGTGGGAGCAAACTCAACAAAATAACTATCATGTGATTGAAAATTAAGATCGAGATGACAAGTTTCATGGTTATCATTATTCTTTATAGCATACGTGTCATCACAATAATCATCATAAATAGGAGGCATGCTTTTATCATAATAAATTTGCTCATCAAAACTTGGGGGACTAAACATATTATCTTCATCAAACATAGCATCCCAAAGCTTGTGGCTTTGCATATCATTAGCATCATGGGTATTCAAAGAATTCATACCAACAACATTGCAATCATGCTCATCATTCAAAGATTTAGTGCCAAACATTTTAATGCATTCTTCTTCTAACACTTTGGCACAATTTTCCTTTCCATCATACTCACGAAAGAAATTAAAAAGATGAAGCGTATGAGGCAAACTCAATTTCATTTTTTTGTAGTTTTCTTTTATAGACGAAACTAGTGATAAAACAAGAAACAAAAAGATTCGATTGCAAGATCTAAAGATATACCTTCAAGCACTCACCTCCCCGGCAACGGCGCCAGAAAAGAGCTTGATGTCTACTACGCAACCTTTTTCTTGTAGACGTTGTTGGGCCTCCAAGTGCAGAGGTTTGTAGGACAGTAGCAGATTTTCCTCAAGTGGATGACCTAAGGTTTATCAATCCGTGGGAGGCGTAGGATGAAGATGGTCTCTCTCAAGCAACCCTGCAACCAAATAACAAAGAGTCTCTTGTGTCCTCAACACACCCAATACAATGGTAAATTGTACAGGTGCACTAGTTCGGCGAATAGATGGTGATACAAGTGCAATATGGATGGTAGATATAGGTTTTGTAATCTGAAAATATAAAAACAGCAAGGTAACTAATGATAAAAGTGAGCACAAATGATATTGCAATGCGTTGAAACAAGGCCTAGGGTTCATACTTTCACTAGTGCAAGTTCTCTCAACAATAATAATATAATTGGATCATATAACTATCCCTCAACATGCAACAAAGAGTCACTCCAAAGTCACTAATAGCGGAGAACAAACGAAGAGATTATTGTAGGGTACGAAACCACCTCAAAGTTATTCTTTCAGATCGATCTATTCAAGAGTCCGTAGTAAAATAACACGAAGATATTCTTTCCGTTCGATCTATCATAGAGTTCGTACTAGAATAACACCTTAAGTCACAAATCAACCAAAACCCTAATGTCACCTAGATACTCCAATGTCACCTCAGGTATCCGTGGGTATGATTATACGATATGCATCACACAATCTCAGATTCATCTATTCAACCAACACAAAGAACTTCAAAGAGTGCCCCAAAGTTTCTACCGGAGAGTTGGGACGAAAACGTGTGCCAACCCCGATGCATAAGTTCCCAAGGTCACGGAACCCGCAAGTTGATCACCAAAACATACATCAAGTGAATCACGTAATATCTCATTGTCACCACAGATAAGCACATGCAAGACATACATCAAGTGTTCTCAAATCCTTAAAGACTCAATCCGATAAGATAACTTCAAAGGGAAAACTCAATCCATTACAAGAGAGTAGAGGAGGAGAAACATCATAAGATCCAACTATAATAGCAAAGCTCGTGATACATCAAGATCGTGCCGAATCAAGAACACGAGAGAGAGAGAGAGAGAGAGAGAGAGAGAGAGAGAGAGAGAGAGAGAGAGAGATCAAACACATAGCTACTGGTACATACCATCAGCCCCGAGGGTGAACTACTCCTCCTCGTCATGGAGAGCGCCGGATGATGAAGATGGCCATCGGTGAGCGATCCCCCTCGGCAGGTGCCTGGGAATAGGTCTTGATTGGTTTTGGTGGCTCTGAGGCTTGCGGCGGAACTCCAGATCTATTCTTCCCGATGGTTTTAGGGTATATGGATATATATAGGCGAAATAAGTCGGTCGGGAGCCACGAGGGGCCCACGAGGGTGGGGGGCCTGCCCAGGGGGCAGACGCGCCTCCCTGCCTCGTGGCCACCTCGAAGCTTCCCTAACTTCAACTCCAAGTCTCCTGGATCACGTTCGTTCCAAAAATCACACTCCCGAAGGTTTCATTCCGTTTGGACTCCGTTTGATATTTCTTTTTTGCGAAACACTAAAACAAGGGAAAAAACAGAAACTGGCACTGGGCTCTGGGTTAATAGGTTAGTCCCAAAAATAATACAAAAATGTTTAGTAAAGCCCATAAACATCCAAAACAGATAATATAATAGCATGAATACTTCATAAATTATAGATACGTTGGAGACGTATCACATGCAGTATTGAGATAACAATAAACAGAGATTGCAATAAGCATGATGACATAATATAGACAGTAAAAACTATCATCTAAGTGATAATTTTTTGCAGGAAAATCTTAGTGGTGTGATAAATAAACCATCGTTTTGTCCTTAGTGGCAACAATACAATACATGTTCGTTCCCTTCTAGTCACTGGGATAGATCACCGCAAGACTGAACCCACTATCATGCACAAATCCCTCTGAAGAGCTATCAATCAATCTTGGCCAACGAAGACAAATAATTCGAAAAGCATACATGACTACTTAATTATACAATAAAGAAACTTTAAGAGATTCAATATAATTCTATGAATAATCTAATCACAAAGTGACAACTCACCATATCTCAACAAACACAACCACCAGTCCCTCATATTGATCCTGGTCATGTGAGACAGCTCATGGGAACTTTGTATTGAATCCGAAGGGAGAGATAATGCCATGGTGACAAAAAGGCTGATGAAGATGGCTCCGGTGATGGATCTCCCTCTGGTAGGGTGCCGGAATAGACCTCTAGATTAAATCTCCTCGAAATAGAAATTTTTCACGGCAAAAAAAATCTCAAAAATAAAGGTACGTAGACTTTCTCGAATTATGACATTTATAGGCGAAATAATCAGCATAAGAAGATGCCAGGGAGTCCCACATGGCCTTCCCATGCGGGTGGGCCATTAGCCACATGGAGGCCAGGGGTGGCCCCTGGCCCCTCCTGTCACTTTCTGGAATCTTCATGTCTTGGAAGAAATCATTGTAAATCCTTATGTTATTTTGAGGTCAGTAGATATTGATTTCATGAAAAGTAAAAAATATGCAAAGAAAAACAACTAGCCCTGGGCACCGAATTAATAGGTTAGTCTAAAGTAATACATAATTGCTATAAAAAGTATACAAAAGTGATATATAATAGCATGAAACAATAAAACATATAAATATATTTGAGACGTATGAGGATGTTGCAAGCGGCAATGCCGAGTGTTGGGAACATCAACAAGTCATCTTGTGAGGGTGCTAGTACTCAGGGCCGGATCAACTGGTCATGGGTGTACATTTATTTTTCTAAAAAAACTGGCTAGAAATTATATATGGTGTATACTTTAAGACTTCCAGTCCCTAAATGTCATTTCTTGTCACTGCCATAGCATCACGCTTGTTACCTATAGCACGAGTTACACATGTGCATGTCACCAGCACCAAGTAATTAGCATTCTTCTTAGTCATTATTTTTAGATGCATTGTATACTAATGGCTATTTGATTCCCAAATGTATGATTTATGTAGTAAATGATTTTTATTTATTTTGTCATTTTTATAAGGTATTCTCATTTTGGTGGAAAAAGGGTTCTTGCTACGTGGACATCTAAGATATTAGATCAATTTTTGTTTTGATACCCACTGGTAGAAAAAAGGCCTTTGGTCGCGGTTCGCAACTGCCATTAGTCGCGGTTGGGCAACCGCGACCAAATAAGCGCGACTAAAGCCCCCACCTTTAGTCGCGGCTGCTAAGAACATGACTAATGGCCCGTCCACGTGGGCCAAGGCGGCCGTCAGGCGGAGGACCTTTAGTCGCGGTTCTTCTGCCAACCATGACTAAAGGCCGCCACAGGTTTAGGGTTTTAGCCCCCCTAAACCTGTTTTCTGTTTAATTTGTATTGTTTTATTTCTTTTGTGCTTTATTTTAATTTTGAAGGAGTTTCATATATTCTACGGTACTACATACATGCATATGAATGTACAATTTCAAATAAATTTGAAATTAGAACCAAAAAAATTCAAGAGGAATATACAATATATATTCAATATCATCGGATGACCATATACAATTTTGAACAAGTTTCCATACATGATTTAATGCATATAAAGTTCTACGTCCTCGTAATAGTGTTCTCCTTTAGGATGGAGGACTTCCTGCTGAACCATCCAGCTAGTTCCTCTTGAAGTGGTCGGAGCGAGCTTCGGACTAAGCATCATCCGGAGGTTATTCCTCCGAGCATTGGTATCACTCGGAACCCGCTCGAGGTGTATCTCGGATCATCTCACGAACATAGTATCCACATAGATTGGTCTCCGGTGGCTGAATATCCCAGCATTCTTAGCCTTTGACCTTTTGAATTCTAGCTCTTTTTGAATTCACCGACCTTTGTATCTACGAACCGTCTCCAAACCCTACGAGGCAAAGAAAATTAAATGAACAAGAGAGTTATTAGTTACTTGATATTAGGAAATGAGCGAAATAGGCCGATCGATATAGGCGCAAATGAATGAAAATAATTACTTCGCAGCATTCTTCTCATGCCGCCCCAAAGCTTTGGATCCATATTCGAGAGTCGTGGACGAGACATTACGAGGTGTTAACTTTAATTACTAGCGAATCCAAAGGAACCTGCGGACACGATACATGCACAGATCGTCATGCATAACTCATCGATTAGCCGCCACATGCCATGCATGGAGTAAACAAAAGAGAATGTGCTCAAGATGAAACACTCACCCAAAATGGTAAGGAAATAGAATATCACTTTTGAGTTCCTGCTTTGTAAGAAACTGCCACAGTCTGCCTCCACGTCGGCGGGTGGCGCTCCAACACATGTCCATTAACGATGTGTGGGTCAATGAACCCAACATCATGGATGTTCCTTACTCTGCATTCCTTAATCTTCATTCTGCATGTATAATAGCGGACACAACAATATAGTTAGGACATATATATAGTGCAGGCAATATGAGCGAGATGGGGTAGAAATTAATAAATCACTTACGAGCGTAGCAACCGATGATAGATTTGTCGAGCTCGCGCAGATTGAAAAGCTGGAACAATTCACTCAGTTCAATTTGTACATAGTAATGTTTGAAGTGATGCTCATGTCTAACTTCCATAAATATATTCTTTGGCGTTTATATTTTTATGTAACCCTTGTACCATTTCAGCAGACCTTTCATTTGTGGAGGTAGATCCTTTTCTGCGCAGGCTCGACGAGAGACCCATTCTTGACATATGTAATTACTACCTCCTTCACTGGCGCCTCATCAAGGCCTAACAGTTCACGAAGAGTAATACCTAAGTTGGCGCTTGTTCTCGCACTCGTTCTGATCAATCCTGTGTTGCCGCAGCTTGTATGATCTCGGGGCATCCGGACGGCGGCTTCCACTATAAGCGGGCAATCGATTGTTTACTTTGTTCCCGAGCTGGGCAACTTGTTTCCGCTTTTTTACTTCGGCCTTCTCCGCTCTTTGTTCTCCTTGAACATGAGTGCCTGCTGCAAGTTCACGTGCATAGTCGTTAAGCGATTCTTCGCGGCTTGGGACGGTGTGCTCAAAATGACTTAGCCCACTTCTTTTGCTCATCGAAAATCTGGCTTGGACTCGGGCTCTCTTTTCTTCTTGCAGTCCGCCTTCCATTTCTCCAAATCAGCAGCCATGTCAGCGTCGACTTCCTCGGCACTACGTTCCCAAGGCCTTGTGGGAGAGGCTTGATGATGGCTCCGTACCTTTGTGGTCTTAGGTACATAAGGGTCCGGGTTAATAATCCAGACTGCTACGCTTCTTTGCGGAGGTGGATTGGGGCGGCGTCGATCACCACGGACGAGGATCGGGGCGGCGGCGATCACCCGCCGGACGTTGTGGGATCGGGGCGGCGTCGGTGGCGTGACGGAGGTGTAGGTGAACCGCCACCACCACCACCACCACCACCACCGCCATCGCCACCACCACCACCGTGAGGGGTGGACTTGTTGTCCTTGGCGCCTCCTGAAAACTTGATAAACTTCTTTTGCCATAGAATGAAATGGCGCTTGACATCTCCAAGTCTTTTCTCCCCTTCGTGTAGCAATGTCAATCTCAGTGTCCTCAAACCCTTGGACTATGTCCTCCACCGTGACACGAGCATAGCCATCTTGAATGGGGTTGTTGTGGTGGAGTGCTCGAGTAAACATGGTAAAGCACTCGCCGATGGCTACCTTCATGGACATGTTCCCGATAGGATAATACAGATGACATTCTTTCATCTCCTTTATATCGCCCACGGGTAGCGAGGAGGCTCCGGTGCAGTAATTTCGACCACCGGAGGCTCGGTGCGATAATTTCGACCACCGAGGCTCCGGTGCAGTAATTTCGATCGTCGGTGTATCGCACCACCGGTGGCCTCCGTGGAAACCACGCTGCTTCTCCGCTGCTTGGCTTCGAGATCCGCTGGATGATCTTCATCTTTTGCCGAGCTGCATCTCTTTCGCTACTAGTACACTCATGGTTTTCTTCATCACATCCATTTCGATGCCAACCGCGCCACAACATCGCTTCCCGATCCATCTTTCTCTTACGGCTTCAGAATCAGACGGGTCATCGTTCGGGGAACCCTATTTTCCACGGAATGTGCCCCATGCCTCGTACACGTCCTCCGTGTTCGAGGATTCCCGAGGGCTTTTGTCGGTAGCGTCGTTCTCTCTGTTGAACTTGATCTTCCCCGTTGAGCATCCTTCATTGCGTCAATAAGGGCTTGGGTGGGTTTAATTAATTTGCCCGGTAAACACACTCCCCTGTCTCCGGGTTCGGCGTTCCCCATGCCCGTACCACCACTTTTTGGCCCTTGGGTCCCATCCTCCGTGCTGGGGATTCCTCGCGCCTCAGCTCGTTCTCCATCTTCTCCAACCTAGGCACCCAAATGCGATACCCTCCGGCCCCATAACATGATTGTACTCCTTCTTAGCCGCATTTTCCTTATTTTTTCGATATTTGAATGAACTGCTCCGATTTCTTTTGCTTCACAAATTCTGGCCAATCATGTTTGAGTTTCTCATATTGTCCTTTGAAATCCGAGTCTTGTTCTGCTTGACAAAGTCATGGGCTAGATTTTGCTTGAATTTCCTAATCGTCGGCCATCTTATGAAGAGCGAACTGTTTGACTAGCCTCCTCCTCTCCTTGTTTTCCTCAATCTTGTTACCCTCCTCATTGAATTTGTTGTATTCCGGAGGTAGAGCGAAATGTTCCATAAGCTTCTTGAAGCAATCTTTTTTGTTCTCTTATCGACAAAAGTGAAACCATCAATTCGTGCCTTCTTTGGCTCATTCCACTCTGGGCCGGTGATCGAGACGTTGTCTCTAACAATGGCTCCGCATTGGTGACAAACTTGGTGGCGTTCTTGCGGGGCTCCAGGTGCTCCTGCCGGTTGCAATTGTCGACAACCTCGATGGTGCATGTTTCTCCTTGTTTCATCGTCTTGGTTGCGCCACGCTTTGACGACGTACTCGATTGTTTCGACGATCCGCCGAGGGCTAAAATAAGAAAGAGAGTCGCGCGTTAGTACACATATTTATTCAAATCAGTTAGTTTGTATCACCGAGGCTCAATGTATATATATACCTCGGCGGGAGGTGGTTGCTACTTCCATTTGAAGATCGTTTATCGACGTTTGTTCGGCATCATCTTGTTGACGGCGCCTTCATCTTCACCGTCAAGGTTCAGATAAGAAGAGATATCATCTTCTTCTTCTCCGGTCGGCACATATAGAATATCGCCGTTTATGATGCCGAACATATGTGCTTCACCGTCCGGATCATAGTTGTCCATAATCGGGTCACTCTATCGTCCGCCATTATGTCATCCGAAACATGTAGTAAAACAAATTAATTAAGTGAAGAAGGGGCGGTGGCGGTGGCGGTGGCGAAAGGCGGTGGCAAAAGGAGGGGGCGAGGAAGGGTGGGAGAGGGTGTCGCGGTAGAGCGAGACAGGCGGCAGGCAGCGGCGTCACGGAGAGGAGGCGAGGACAACACACACGGAGGAGGCGAGGACAACAGACAACCACGTCTTCACGAATGTCATTTTGTGAAGAAACTTTGCAAGCAATTAAACATTTGTCAATGTTTGGTAAAAAAATACAATTTGTTTTTGGGGACACTAAAGTAGACAGTCGCCTCGAGTCCATCCACCACGCTGTGAAGTCGGTTCCTATTAACGCCGGCTTGAATCAAAACAGACGACAGACGAACAGGCAAAATCATGGCGGCGCTGAGCCAGCGCCTTCAGCGGCATCAGCGGCGCGACTTGTCCCTCCCATGGCGCCCGCCACTTTCGCCGCGGCGCGATTATGCATCATTGCTCCTCTCTCTCGCTTTTACTTTCAAACGTTATCGGCACTTTGACATAACCTAGAGCGATTATGCATCGACATGAGCGCCGTCCCCAGCCTCGACGGAGACGGCCATCGGCGGTGCGTAACGTGGCCCTCACGCCCACACGCATGCGGCGCAGCCTCACCCTCCTCAAGACGACGACGGTGCCCACCGGCGCACCAACCCGGCAGCGCGCACGGCCTAGCCATGGCCCTCGGCCTCGGCGCGAGGCGTCTCCAACCGGCGGCTTCCATCACGGAGCGCGATGGCTCGTCGCTTCTTCCCCGATCGTGGCGGCCATCGCCGAAGCCGTTCTTCCGATGTGGCACCTTAGCACGGCACGGCGAGGCAAGCCCTAGAGAGGCGCGACCTCCGTACCAGCCCGATCGCGGCCACGACCAAGCGTCGATCGGCTCGCGACAGTATCTCGGCAGGCGTAGACCCGCGGGTTCGCAATCGTTTGCATCCTACAAAGCGATATGAGGCAATTCTTGGCGAGGCGGCGGCGATCGAGGCCGGCCGGCGGCGGGCGGTGGGCGACGGCGAGCGGCGGCGCGGCGGCGTCGAGGGCGAAGCGGCGACGGCGGCGGCGCGAGGGCGCGGCAGAGACGAACAAAGAGACCAGCGAATGCAGACGAACAGCGACGGCGGCGGCGTCGAGCCTTGTATTTATAGCCCCTTTAGTCGCGGTTGGCGGCGAGACCAGCGACTAAAGGTACCCTTTAGTCGCGGTCGCTTGCCCAATCATGACTAAGGACCTTTAGTCGTGGTTGGTCAGCCAACCATGACTAAAGGCCGCCATGAGTTTAGGGTTTTAGCCCCCCAAACCTGTTTTCTGCTTTAATTTGTATTGTTTTCTTTTAATTTGTATTGTTTCCTGTTTAATTTGTATTGTTTTATTTCTTTTGTGCTTTATTTTAATTTTGAAGGAGTTTCACATATTCTACGGTACTACATACATGCATATGAATGTACAATTTCAAACAAATTTGAAATTAGAACCAAAAAAATTCAAGAGGAATATACAATATATATTCAATATCATCGGATGACCATATATAATTTTGAACAAGTTTCCATACATAATTTAATGCATATAAAGTTCTACGTCCTTTGTATCTACGAACCGTCTCCAAACCCTACGAGGCAAATACAAATAATATGTCAAAATAAAACTAATTCAATTCAATATGTTAAAAATACAAATAATATATCAAAAAATCAGAAAAATAGAACTAATTCATTTCAAAATTCTAAAAATACAAATAATATATCAAAAATTCAGAGAAGTTCTTCCCGCCTCTGTCTTCCCACAAGTTCTTCCCGCCGCCTTCCCTTGATTCTTTCCGCCTATGTCTTGCGCTACCCACGCGTCTGTCTAACCTTTAGTCCGGTTGCACCAACCAGCCGGGACTAAAGGTTAGATGACCAGCTCTGATTCCTCTTCTTCCGCCATTTCTTCCCTGTCTTCCCGCCTCTTTCTTCCCGCCACTTTCTTCCCGCCTCCTGTCTTCCCGCTCCCATTTTTCCCGCCATTTCTCACTACATATATGTAGTCCGCTTGCTTGACATTATCACATCTCTACAATCTCTCATCACTCTCTCATGGCTTCCACCGCACCCACTCTAACCTACCAGCAGGTGGAGGAGCTTTGCGCCTCGAACTACCCTTGTCCACCGGGCTACAAGGTCCCCACCGGCCGGAGCCTAAGCGCCCGGCGGCGTGCGTCCCTCCCGTCCCTCGAGTGCATTGGCGGGCGGCCATCACGAACCACTACTACCTCGACCTCACGCCGGAGCAGCGGATGAATCCGCCGGCATCCCGATAACCAGCATACTTGGGGCGCCTTCTTCATCAATCGGCGTGAGAGGCGCCGCCGGTATGAGGAGGACGGTGCGCCTCACGGGACTTCCACGAGGCGGCCGTCGGCTATGGTGGTATGGCGGACTCTGCAGAGCGTCATGGAATACATCACGGCGGCGATATCCCCGCTGCGCTACCCTCGATTCGAGCCACGGCGCGCCGCCCGGCAACGGCGACGGCGGCGACGGCAAAGGCGGCGGCGGCAGCGGCGGCAACTTAGAAGGCGGCGACTACCAAGACAACGACGGCGGCGGCTATGAAGACTACTGAGTATGCATATTATACGCCTAGGTAGGAGTATGACTAAATCACTCCAAATTTCATGTATCATCGGTGGTATCTCGAATCATTCAAAATGGACACCAAACACATCACGGGTAATATAATTCACATGATCCATTCAACAAAGTTTGGTACAATAAATTATTACACATCATTTCTTCCTTGTGTCCCGCTTGCTTACGATTGTGCCGTATCCATGGAGCATCCTCATCATTTAACTTAATGCTTGGGTCGGTGTTCACTTTGAAGGGCGGAATTTCAGCAAACATATTATAATCTTCCGACATGTACATCTTGTCCTCCACTCCCACGATGTTTCTTTTCCTGAAAGAACAATGTGGCGCTTTGAATCATCGCATGATGTCTTGATCGTTTTCTTATCTTTCCGTTTCCTCGGTTTGCTACTCATGTCCTTCACATAGAAAACCTGAGCGACATCTTTCGCTAGGACGAATGGTTCGTCAAGGTAACCAAGATTGTTGAAATCCACCATTGTCATTCCGTATTGCTGGTCCACCTTTACCCCACCTCCTGTTAGCTTGAACCATTTGCACGGAACAAAGGGACCTTAAAGGAGGGTCCATAGTCAAGTTCCCATATCTCCTCTATGTAACCATAATATGTGACCTCTTGCCCATTCTCGGTTCTTGCATCAAAGCGACACCACTGTTTTGGTTGGTGCTCTTTTTATCTTGGGCGATCGTGTAAAATGTATTCCCATTTATCTCGTACCCTTGGAAAGTCGTTATAGTCGAAGATGGTGTCTTGGCCAACATGTACAAATGATCTACAACATCATTGTCATTCATTAAATTTTTCTCAACCAACCTGCGAAAGTCTCCATGTGGGCCTTCCTAATCCGAGATTCAGGCTTCCCGGGTTGTCGAGCGTAAAATATTCTTGTGTTTCTCAAAGTACGGAGCCACCAAGCTGGAATTGGTCAAGATCAAGTGGTGTGCTTCAATCGAGAATGGTCGTCCATACATATCGTTGATTTCCTTCCGATCGTGCCTTTTCCACTTAGTCTCCCCTCGTGCGCGATCGAGGAAGACCAATCGGCTTAAGGTCGGAACAAAGTCAACACAAAACTCAATTACCTCCTCATTTCCATAGCCCTTGGCGATGCTTCCTTCGCCTAGCACGGTTACGAACATATTTCTTTAATACTCCCATGAACCTCTCAAGGGGAACATATTGTGTAGAAATACAGGACCGAGAACGAAAATCTCTTCGACTAGGTGAACCAGGAGGTGCGTCATAATATTGAAGAAGGATGGCGGAACACCAACTCGAAACGACAAGACATTGGATCACATCGTTCAGAACTGTGGTAGAACTTCCGGATTGATTACCTTCCGAGAGATTGCATTGAGGAATGCACATAGCTTCACAATGGCTACTCGAACATTTTCCGCAGGAGCCCCATCAAAGCAATCGGAAGCAATTGCGTCATAATCACGTGGCGGTCGTGGGACTTCGGTTTTGGAACTTTTTCTCCGCCATGTTTATTATTCCCTTTATATTGGGCGAGAATCCAGACGGGACCTTCATACTGCTCGGGCATTCAAAAAGATGACCTTCTCTTCTTTGGTCGAGCGTAGCAGGCACGACCTTGAAACCATTCCGGATGCCGGTCATCGTGGTCTTTCAAGCGTTGTGGTCTGCCGTGCTTCCTTTGTATCATTTGTCTTCCCATACACGCCCAAGAAGCTTAGGAGGTTCACGCAAATATTCTTCGTAACGTGCATCACGTCGATTGCAGAGCGGACATCTAGGACTTTCCAATATTCTAGCTCCCGAATATAGATTTCTTCTTCCACATGGCTGCGTGCCCGTCGGCTCCCTTCGAACTGATTGTCCGCGGGACCCTTTCCAAAGATGACTTTCAAATCCTTGACCATATCAAATACCTCAAGCACCAAGCGTTCCGCAGCTTGACGGGTGATCTGCCTTGCCGTTGTAATGCTTGCCTTTCTTTCTTCTTGGATGAATTTTCTAAGAAATCGACGATGCCCAAGGTACACGTTCTTCTTACAATTTGGCAAATGTACACTTTCGGTCTCATGTAGCGATGCGTGCATGCATTGTATCCCTTATTTGTGATCCGAAAGGTTACTAAGAGCAGGCCAATCGTTGATGGTTACGAAAAGCAACGCTCGTGAGGTCAAATTCCTCTTGTTTGTGCTCATCCCACACACGGACACCACCCCACAGCTGTAAAAGTTCATCAACTAATGGCCTTAGGTACACATCGATGTCGTTCTTGGGTTGCCGGACCTTGGATGAGCACCGGCATCATAATGAACTTCCGCTTCATGCACAACCAAGGAGGAAGGTTGTAGATGCATAGAGTCACGGGCAGTGCTATGGTGGAGCTCGCTTTCGCCAAAAGGATTCATGCCATCCGTGCCAGAGCAAATCTTATGTTCCTTGCGTCCACCGCAAAATCTTTGAACCATCTGTCGATCTTTCTCCATTGCGTTCCATCTGCGGTGTGTCTCAACTCCCGTCCGACTTACGGTCCTCTTTGTGCCATCGCAACAACTTGGCATGCTCTTTGTTCTGAGCAGACGTTTCAACCGTGGTATTATAGGAGCATACCACATCACCTTGGCGGAACCCTCTTCCGGTTTCGGCCCTCAACATCGTCACCGTGGTCATCGCCTCGATCTTATAACGCAATGCAAGGCATACCGGGCATTCATTCAAATTCTCGTATTCACCGGTAGAGGATGCGATCGTTGATGCATGCATGTATCTTCGTAACCTCTAAACCTAGAGGCGGACAACCTTCTTTGCTTCAGACGTCTTGGCGGGCAACTCGTTATCCTTTGAAACATATTCTTCAACATTTTCAGAAGTTTTCAAATGCCGAGTCACCTACACCGCCTCGCCTTCCATTTCAAAGAAATCCGATTGTGCAGCCCACTTTTTTCGACCATCATCGCATCCGGGTACAGCGCCTTTCTGTGATCCTCTAACATGCGATCCAAATTCTCCTCTCCTTTTCGGTTTAGCGGCGTCTCCGTGCATCGGCAATGGTCCGACCAAGATCATCAACGGATCATCACGTGCCTCTTCTTCACCTTCCCTTCACCTTGACATCCTCCATGAAAGTATCACCGAAATGAGCAAGATAGCTTTCATCGATGAAATCATCCCTTCTTCATCTTCTTCCATTATAACCCCTCTTTCTCCATGCTTGGTCCAACAATTATAGCTTGGCATGAAACCGTGCGAAGCGGATGCATGTGAACATCTCTTGAGGAAGAGTAACCTTCCGATTCTTACAGATAACACATGGACGAGATAACAAAACCCCCGCATTGTTCGCATTAGCCACTACGAGGAAATCTTTCAAACCCGTAGTGAACTTCGCGGAGAGTCGGTTACCGTACATCCATTGCCGATACATCTGCATTATTATAATATAAAATATATAATTAACCATCATGCATTTATTAAACTAACTAGCTACAAACAATATAAATTAAACAATGAACTACACACATGCATATTTTATCAATGACACATCAAAGGTTCATCAAGTTGCTAACCATGATCGAGGAGTGTGGCTCCAACACTTCATGTCATGTTTGTTTCATGCTCTTGGGGCATTTCATCAAACACCTTATGTGCATAAGAGGAACCAAAAGCAAACCTACACCCACTTGTGAAGAGAATGGCTCCAAATGGCTAAGTGTTGGCTGCTGGATGGGTATATATAGGGAGGGCTTTAGTTGCGGTTGGCACGGCAAACCGTGACTAAAGGTGCCGAAAACCTTTAGTCGCGGTTGTCTGGCCAACCGCGACTAAAGACCTCACGTCTTGCCACCGCCACCGAGCGCACAGGCCCAGCCTTTGGTCGCGTTCACCTCCGAATCATGACTAAAGGTCCCATTAGTCGCGGTTCCTACAGCTTCGCGACTTATGGGGCTGGACGGAAGCCTGTTTTTCCACCAGTGACCTACAATTTTTTGAACACCCATGTATAAAATTCTTCATCGCGAAAAAGAAATGTATAGAATTCTGGACCCGTCAATGCTAGCATTGCAACCGACGATGAGCAATCCATGCACGTGCTGCGACGGGCAGCAAGCGATGCTACTACCGACGGTTGTCACTGGCGGGTGTTGCGAGGGGATAACCGGAGAACAAGCTGCTGCAGGGACGTGACCTGCTATAACGGGTGCTCGGTCCTACTATGAGCAGCCGCCACAGTTCATGATGGCATCCTCCGGCATGCTTTCTCGGCTGAGGCGCGGGGAAAGCTAGGGCTAGGGCCAGCCCCCTATGTTTTGCCATGGCGAAGAGGGGTTGGGATTTGTGTGACGAAATCACTAGTTGAGGAGTACTAGTTGCAAAGATCACTCCAACCTTCTCAGGTTGCGACAAGTGGCGCGCTGCATGGGTGCCATTTGTCGCAACCTGGGAGTTTTCCCTTTTTCATAGATCCGTTTATTTAAAACCTTTTGTCTCTTAAACTGTGCGTATAAATCTCGAACCGCTTTCATTGTTGGATTCCTCACGTCGAGATCTTTAAAGCTAGATTCCATGTTAATAGGTTTTGACGAACTTTTTTCATGAAAAAAATCAGGCGAAAAAACCGAACCGGGAGCACGGATTTTTTTCCCTTTCCGAAAGAGGCACGCCCATGCCTCTCATGAAATCACAACCATGCCTCTCGCGGAAGCAAAACCGTAACTCTCACGGAAGGAAAAAAACGCGTATTTTTTCCGTTTCCGAGGAGGCACGGCTGTGACTCTTGCGAAAGCACAACCATGCCTCTTGCGGAAGCAAAACCGTGATTCTCGCAAAAAGAAAAAATAAATAAAAAACATGTTTTTTTTCGTTTCTGAGAGGCACGACCGTGACTCTCGCGGAAGCACAATCGTGCCTACCGCGGAAGCACAACCGTGCCTACCGCGGAAGCAAAACCGTGACTCTCGCGAAAGGAAAAAACAGAAAATGCTTTTCATTTCCGAGAGGCACGACCATGACTCTCGCTAAAGCACGCCCGTGCCTCTCGCGAAAGCAAAACCGTGACTCTCGCCAAAGGAAAAAAAATACAAAAAACACATTTTTTTTTCTTTTACGAGAGTCACGGTCGTTAAAGCACAACTGTGCCTCTTGCGAAAGCAAAACCGTGACTCTCGCGAAGAAACAAAATCGAAAACGCGCCTTTTCCGTTTCCAAGAGGCATGGCCATGACTCTTGCGAAAGCAAAAACCGTGCCTCTCGCGGAAGCAAAACCGTGACTCTTGCGAAAGGAAAAAAAAAGAGAAAAACTCATATTTTCGTGTAATTTTTTTTACGTTTTTTATCGAAAAGCTAAGAAAGACCAGTGAAAAACCAAAACATCAAAATAAACCGGAAAATACCGCTTAAAAAGCCGAAAACGCGTGCGAAAAAATAAAAAAATTCAAAGAAAACACCCAGAGCCCGACACGTGGCGAATGGCTGAGAACGCCAAATGGCGCTGAGGCTCCTGAAAAAGCGCTCGTTAACTAGAGAGTGTTTGGATACTCTCTAGTCATGTGACTAGTAGTAGTCAGACTAGAAGTTTTTAGTCAGGCCCTGTTTGGAGGAGATCATGTGACTAGTAGTAGTCAGACTACTACTAGTCAGCATTAAATGTCTCAGTATTAAATGTCCCTTTTGCAACACCAATTAGAGGAGAGAGAGGGGGACTTTAGTCAGTAAAAGTCGGGGGTGTTTGGAGGTTTATCGACTAAAGGTGACTACTACTAGTCTCTAGTCAGTAAAAGTTGGGGGTGGGGTGACTAGGGACTAAACTAGTTTTAGTCACCCATTAGTCAGGGGTGTTTGGAGGTTTATTGATTAAAGGTGACTACTACTAGTCTCTAGTCTCTAGTCTCTAGTGATCCAAACACCCTCCTAGTTGCTTCCCTGGTGTGAGGTGTGCGACTACGCCAGGAAGAAAGAAACTACCCGAGAGGCAATCAGACGGCTGCGCGCGTGCGGCTTCTAATCGGTCGACCGACGCCCAGCATCAGCAAAAGATTAAAAAAAAAGAGTCCATTATCCAGAGCCAAACTCGCTCGTCGTTTTTTTCTCCTCTCTGCCCCCTTCCGAGCCCTCGCTCCGTGCCGTACCTAAGCGTCGCCGCCGACGCGAGACCCGGCACGCCATCCGCATCCGGCCCGGCGCCCCGCGCCGCGCCGCCCCCGCCCCCGCTCGCCGAGCCCTGCCTCTCCGGATCTCCAGCCATGTACGGCGGCGGTAAGATCTCTCGCCCCTGCCCCTGCCCCTGCTAAACCCTAACTAAACCCTGGAGATCTCCCGCCGCGGCCGCTAACTTCTTCCCCCCGCAGACGAGGTCTCGGCCATAGTTATCGACGTGGGCTCCTACAGCTGCAAGGCCGGCTACGCGGGCGACGACACCCCCAAATCCGTCTTCCCCTCGGTGAGCTTCCCCTGCCGCCCTCAAAACTGTTCGAATTACGCGGGCCGGAGAGTTTCCCTGTCACCAGGTTGCTGTCATGGGCTGTTTTATTAGTTCGCTCAACTGGGAGTGGAACCGATTCTTTGTGCTGAATTTGTGTGCATTACAACTGCGCAAGTTTGTGCTGGTGATGGACAAACTTGGTGGTGGTCTAATTAGTGCTTCATTCCTAAGTTTTCGAATCGACAGCCTTGGGTTATGGTTCAGACATGTTGTGCTTGCTATTGTGTCAGTTCATTGCCATATTGGGCCAAATCGCAAATTTTGTAGCAGGCACGCCCTACTCTGCAAATATAAGTAGCCACTTTAATCCTAAGTTGACTTCAGGCATCGAATCAATAAACTGCAATGGGACCTGCACCTACCTGTTGGTTTGAGCGTAGGGCGTGCAATCTTTATAATCTACATAGTCCGATAGTCGGTTCATGATTCAGGCTCTAATGGCTCAGATTTGCCGCTAGCTATTAGTGTTAACTACTGTGAGCCTTTCTTACATGCTGCACTATGAGTCAAACAAAAATAAACTGAATTTCAAGTGTTAGTGGGATTATTGGGCTAATTTTTGCAGTCTGGCAGTAAATTGCTAGTTTCACCCTGTTTCTGATGAAATAGACGAACTAATCATGTAATAACATTCAAAGAAAAATTAGAAAAAAACACTGTGGTTCGCACTAATAAAATGGTTTAAATTTGGCCACTTAATGCCATGTTTGGGTTTAGCACGTTTTCCTTGCCTGAACAGTCCTCGGAAATTATGTTGTTTTGTTGGTTCAAGGGTATGTGAGCTACCTAATTGGGACGTTTTGGCAAGTACAACTCATCGCACTCAGTATCTGGTTTTGATATCTTCAGGTTGTTGGTTCACTTGAACAAGCGGAAGATACCGATGGAGCTAAGCCAGAGAAGGAGGCCGACTCTGCATCAGATCCTAAGAATGGATCCAAGCCTATGGATGTGGACAAAGCGAAGACAAATCGCAAATTTTATGTAGGTCAAGAACTAGAATTCAGGAGGGATCATATGGAGGTTAGTAACCGCACATTCTAAGGGCGATTTGTTACTCATGATTTCTGTTAACTATCGCTTATTGGTCCCCTCTCCACAAAACAGGTGATCTCACCGATGAAAGATGGAACAGTTACGGATTGGGATGTAGTTGACAACATATGGAATCATGCTTTTAGGTAAATTTATTTATCTACTTGATGCAGCTCTGAGCAATCTCTCCTCTTTAACACGGTCCGTCGATAATCAGCAATGACACCAGCTGAACTACAATTAAGTTACTAGTTCAAGCTTAACATTTAACATTCTGTGTACATTTCACTGAGTATACTGATTGTGAAATTGTTTAGTTTGTGAGTATGCGGGAAATGATTCGTTGTTTTCCCTCCTGTTTTATTTCATATGTTGGGATGCTTTGTCTTCTGTAACAGGTAAGGTTGATTAAGTACAAGGATTTCCTCGTTACGATGCTATGTAATTTGTTGAAGTTACTATTTCTGTGGATCTACTATATTGTCACACTGACTTCTTCTATATTTCAGACGGCGGCTATTGATCAATCCTGAAGAGCATCCTATGCTGATAGCGGAACCATCTATAAACAGCGCACAGCAAAGAGAGAAGTATGTGTGCATGTTTTGTTTTTAAAATATTTATATTGCTTACCCATATCAATGCTTTCAAGCCTGACTCTTATTTTTTATGTCCTATAGAGCAGCAGAACTTATGTTTGAGAAGTACAAAGTGCCAGCGCTGTTCCTTGCAAAAAATGCGGTATGTCTCTCTCAGAAGTAATCTTTGATGCAACCAGTTAATTATTTTTAATTGTTGATTGGATTATCAGGTTCTCACATCTTTTGCATCTGGACGTGCTACATCTCTAGTGGTTGACAGGTCAGCATTTTCCTGATGACATTTTATCTCTGCAACCTGCTGTTTTCCTTGGAAATAGATGAAGGTCCCTTTTTTGCTATGTTAGCCTGATTAGTTTATGAACAAGTCCACTGTGTTGTGGTGTCTGCTTGGTTCTTAATTTGCTACTCTATGTCTGAAGTAAATTGTTTTTCACCAATACGTTGCACATAACACAGATAGTGTGTAACAGTTCATCCGCACCAAGGAAATACTCATGAAGAAGTTGGTTCTAACTGTTAATGCTCAAATCTCCCTTTTTCACTTTCCTTGATTTAAACACCTTAATCTAGTTTCGTGCTTAGTGACCTTCTCGATTCCTTGAGCGTTTCATAAGAAGTGCTATGAAACTTATCATATGAACACTTGGAAGAAGCTCGTGTCAAACATATTTCATCTTAATTTTACTGCTTTGGGTCTTTATCATGATAGAAATTTCTGGAATATGACAGAGCGATCATGTTTGGTGCAGTGGTGGTGGGTCTACTGTGGTTTCTGCTGTGCATGATGGTTATGTTTTGCAAAAGGTATGTTATGCTATCAATATCCTGATTTTCAAGGGGAGGTGTAGTGATTTGCCTGTTTTTACTTTACATTCCATTTGAAAATTTGATTAATCCAAGCTGCTTTAACATTTGATAAAATAAAATGCTACGTTGTATCATATGGACTCTGGCATATGCAACATTATTATCACTTTTGCCTTGCCTCTTCTGAAGCCTTTTCTTCTACCATTTTTATAACTTGTTTTCATGTGGCAGTCTGTGGCAACTTCTCCGATTGGCGGTGAATTTTTGACTGACTGTATGATGAAAAGCTTGGAGAGCAAGGGCGTTGTTGTAAGCACCTCTCTTGGTTAAGATAGCACACTAGTCCTTGCTGTATTTTCATATCCTGTTTGTTCACTTCTCAGATCAGGCCCCGGTATTCCTTCAAGAAGAAGGAAGTGAGCCCTGGAGATTATAAGGTGTAGTTTCTATAACATTACATCTGAAATTGACATCCTTTTCTTGTCTGCTTGTGATTCCTTGGACCAAGAGATAACTCTTCACACCATTCGATGTGCCCCTTTGTTGAAACTCCTTGTACCATTGAATGTGAGCTGAACTGTTGGTATAGTTGAAATCAACACACCAGTAAAGAGTAGGGGCAAAATATACAATATACCTATCATCCTTGTCTTCTAACAAAAAAAGTTGAGAGAGCCTGCAAGGTGGTCTGTACCCCTCCCCCTTGCCAAGTTTGTTTCTGGCACCAATTAAGTTTTACCACGCGGAGTAAATCTCTCGGTAGACATCGAATACTATTTTGGCATTTCCAATATCATGAAGTAACGCCTCCCTGTACATATCGATATTCACAGATACATGCGCACTAGGTGGTTCTCTAACTATATATAGCTGGCCCTTTAAAATATCTCTAGTGTTTTTCTTCGTATTTATGTGGTACCAAGGTTCTGAACTTGCTGTGTTAATTAATTAATCATGGTTACATTCTAATTTAATTAGCATTACGCTAGATGGATATAAGGGAAACTATGCGGTGTTTATTCTGTGAACCCATGTTTATCTTTTCAGGTTGTAGACCTTGATTTTCCGAACACCACGGATAGTTACAGGTTGTACCACATGGTATGTTCATTGGCAAATCTGTAATTCTTGTTTTGCTTTGTTAATTTTTGTCTGGATGCATTTAATGGTGATGCTTACTCGGTATCACAGAGAGCTATTGCTAGCGACATCAAGGAGACGGTTTGTAGAGTTCCAGATACTCCCTTCGATGGTATAGCATTTCGAAAACACATTATTTCTGTGATTGTTTAGCTCTGCTATATTGATGCGCAAGCTTGGACCATACTGGCATGTATGCAAAATCTGATGATCAAGCCAGTTTCAGTTGATCCAGTATATGCATACAACCATAATATAGTTGGCTACTTTTTATGCATGTCGTCTGTCAATCACCATGATTTTTATTTGTTTGACTGATTTGACATCTCTTTGTATGCTTTAAGCATTATCTTGCTTCGGAGTTCCTCTTTTAGGTTCTTCTGTTCACTTTCCCTGCTTTATTTTCCTGCAGAAGTGGCATATGCAAATGTTCCTACAACTTCATACGAGCTTCCAGATGGGCAGTAAGTTATCAATTATGTAGACACATCTCTCCAGTCAGAATAATTTTATGTTGTTAACTATTAGATATTGAATATGGGGTAGTAGCTACTTTTCTGGAGTGTATCTGATGCGTCTTGACCTCTTGCTCCATTGTGCATGCCCTCTTCAGTACGGCCACCAAATAGTCATGACAAACTTCATTGTTTACAAATCGACATAAAACCAATATATCATAACACTGAGAAATTGTGGTTTAGAAACCACAAAGTTTCGACTCAAAATTCATTGAAAAGGAAGTCTGAAAATAGAACGGCGAAATCTATGTCACTGTTTACTAGGATCTGCGCATGTGCCACATTTTAGTATAGCCCCGAGTTGTTGCAGCCTGGTAGGCCATATCATGATGCAGCTACTGTGACGATTGTAGATTTTTCATGCCCATTACAAGTATGCATGGTATTCTGATTTCGGCTGCACAATGCACCTATAAGGTGTTAGGATTCTGACATCTCCACTTTCTCTGTTTCTGTTACTGCAATTTTGTGGTAAATATGTTGTTTATGTTTGTAGAGGTTATTATAACTTATCTATGTTACATCTGAGCAGAACTATTGAAGTTGGTGCAGAGAGATTCAAGATTCCTGACATTTTGTTCAACCCATTCCTTTCTCAGGTGAGTAAGAAAAGTATAATTTGCTCTGTACATGTATGTTGGTTAGGATCTGTACTAGTGGCTGATTACACTATCCAGGAACAGAACAAGTTCATTGCTTCTTCACTAGATGCTATCAACAACAACAACAACAACAACAAAGCCTTTTGTCCCAAACAAGTTGGGGTAGGCTAGTGCTGAAACCCATAAAATCTCGCAACCAACTCATGGTAGAGCACATGGATAGCTAGCTTCCACGCACGGCTTGTTCTTGGTGATACTCCAGTCCTTCAGATCTCTCTTTACGGACTCCTCCCATGTCAAGTTTGGTCTACCACGACCTCTCCTCACATTATCAACACGCTTTAGCCGTCCGCTATGCACTGGAGCTTCTAGAGGCCTGCGCTGAATATGCCCAATCATCTCAGACGATTTTGGACAAGCTTCTCTTCAATCGGTGCCACCCCAACTTTGTCCCATAGATCATCATTCCTGACCCGATTCTTCCTTGTGTGGCCACACATCCATCTCAACATGCGCATCTACGCTAAACCTAACTGTTGAACATGTCGCCTTTTAGTCGGCCAACATTCAACGCCATACAACATTGCGGATCGAATCGCCGTCCTATAGAAGCTTCCTTTTAGCTTCTGTGGCACTCTCTTGTCACAGAGAACGCCAGAAGTTTGACGCCACTTCATCCATCCGGCTTTGATTCGATGGTTCACATCTTAATCGATATCCCCATCCTTGTGCAGCATTGATCCCAAATATCCAAAGGTGTCCTTCAGTAGATGCTATCAATATTCAATAATTTCTTTTGGACCTAGCTGACTTGTCTTCAACCTCTCTACTGCACACTAATTTTGTTATCAACAGACTATTCCTGGGATCGATGGGTTTGGAGATTCCACTTCGATTCGTGGACTTCCACGAATGGTGAGTTAATTATGGGTGCTGATAATGTTGTGCAGCCTGGACAGTTCTTCATGTTAATGAAGTTGTTGCCACCCTTGTTTTTCATCAGGTCCTTGAAAGTGTAAATAGGTGTGATGTTGACATTCGCAAGGAGCTACTCAGCAGCATCTTGGTAAAGACATTAATTCCAGTGCTGCATTGCTACTTCTCTCTACATGCCCCCATGCACGGGCTTATTGAAAGAACTCATATAACATAATCTTCAATTCTCCTGTTATAATTTGTCAATACAACTCTAACATCTGCAAACTTGTATTCTGGATAGCTTTCTGGTGGCTCATCATCAATTCTGCAGTTAAAGGACCGTCTAGAAAAAGAAGTACTGGAGGTAAATAAAAAGGCAGCTGAACAAGCTAGGATAAACGTGCTGTATTTTAATATGTTTTCACCGTTTCCAAGCATGTCTCAGTTTATGTATGTTTTCTTCGAAGCTTTGCTATTAGTTCAATGCAATAACTTATTCGCTTTGTATGAAGTCAAATCATGCTTTAGACAATGCTTCCCACCTTATTTCTGTGACCTTCCTAAAAAATAGGAGAATAAAATGCATCTCATTGATTCTTTTGGTTAGTGACTAGTCACTACATGGTTGTTCATAAAAGGGAGAATCTATGGTTAAGGCTGTTGAGAATGGTTCTTTTGTCTTGGTTTTGCTGGTTAGTTGATGGTCTTTTCTGAATCTTTGAGCTTATTCTTATTTTTAACTCAATGATCGCAGGAGTCCCCTCAAAATGCTCGGGTAAAGGTTTTGGCAAGTGGAAATTCAACGGAGAGGCGATTCAGGTAAGATCCAGTATATTTGCTCGTGTTTGTATGAACTGACTATGCTCAGTGGATCCCGTTAGCAGCAGTGGAATTTGAATGATTGCTTGTGTTGCCATTGGAAAGTAAAACTGTTCTTTTTGCTGTTTTAATTACATGAGTAGCTTAATGCAAGAACATGTCGTGGCGCCTGAAATCGGTTTGAAATTGGATGAAAGCATGCTGATCACAATGCCAGTAAAACTTATCCTTGACCATAGGGAAAAAATGCATTCCGTGTGACTGGTTTTGTCTGTGTGGCCGCTAGTGCTGAGATTCATCATCGGTTAGATGTTGATTGACATGACTGACACATTATAATTCGATGAGTGCAGTGTCTGGATTGGAGGGAGCATCCTTGCATCCCTTGGGTCATTCCAGCAAATGTGGTTCTCCAAGGCAGAGTAAGTTTGATTCTCTAGGGTCTGTTTGGTTGCCCTGCTCTTTTGTACCATACGCCTAAGAATATCGATCTTGTCGCAAACAGGTACGAAGAGCACGGCGTTTCCTATATCCAGAGGAAATGCCCATGAAATGGTGGAGCATGCATGCTGCCCAAGCTTTGTGTTGCCGAAGATGTGTGTGGGCAACAGTTAGATGCAGGCGATGGACTATCTTTAGGTCCGTGAGTGCAGCTCTAGAACAAACTCAGCTGATACTTGTATCTGCGTGCCGAAAGATGTGCTTTGGTCGCCCCACCTTTGTTATCTGGGGATATTTTTGTTGCTGTCATGACTGAATTATCTTTAGGTCCGTGAGCGCAACTTGATAACAAACTCAGTTGACACCTGTCATTGATGGTACATGCTAGCAGTTCATGTGATGAATTTTCTCATCGGTGGTGTAGACTGTAGAATGTGTAACAGTTTACTCTCCAGACTCCAATCAATGTATCCGGGAATCAAGCCTTTAGCCATTTAGGTACGCAGCTGGTTCTTGAATTGAAGCTCTAACTGATGGACGACATCTTAGGTTAGCCATGTCAAACGGTCATTGAACTTGCACTCCCAAGCTGAGGACGAGCTTCATTGGCTGGTGGCCATTTCCCGGTGCTTGTTGACGACTATTCACAGTCTCTTTTAACACATTTCACAGGAACTGCAGAGGTAGGTGTGAACATGTGAAATGCTGCAACAGCAGTTTACTATAGTTCGCTGTTTCAAGAACAGAGTCGAGATGATCACGAACTCCACAACTAATAACACACGAGCACTGGCTGACAAAGCCATTCCTTATTCAGTGTACACATTCTGCTAGCTTCTTTGGGGCCGGTCTTGGCTACGAAGGATGTGGAGTTGGAAGGAGATCATCCAGCTGAAGCGTAAGGCTTGGCTGGTGATGCAACATGGGGGAAATGAAGCTGGGATCACTGTACGGTTTATGCACATCCATACATACATACATAGATACATACATCACTTAGCTCATCCTCGGGGGAATACCGTCGAACACATAGTCGTCGGTCTTGTCGCTTCAGACGAACGAGCCATACACCGGGCCGACCCTAACTAGCGCTTCCTGGAGTCGATGAAGCCCTGGAGCGCGGCCACCTGCTCCCTGGTCGGGGGCTGATCGTTGTTCTTGATGGAGCGGTGCACGTCGTACGTCGTCGCCCCAAAGAACACCAGCCTGCATACAGCACACACCCAGATTGATTAATCAATCCAAGGAGGAGAAGCGACGTCCGACGAGACCAACAGAACGCGGCGGCGCCGGCGCCGGCGCCTGGTGCCTACCCTGCGGCGAGCAGCGCGATCTGCCTCGGGGAGACGTTCCTGCCCAGCACCCTCATCCTCGTGCGGTGCTCACAGGCGACACGGAGGAGGAAGGGAGAAGAGCACGCGGGGATCGGTTAGTTAGCTGGGACCTGGGAGGCTGGTTCCGAGCAAAAATGCTAGACACGAGCCCCGGCTCACAGACTTTACGGACCGGTTGAGCTGTCCTGTTTCAATTGGCCTAAGAGCAACCCCACACAGCGATCCAAATCGTGTCCTTTTTGCCCGCGTTTTGTCCTTTGGGTCGGTCGAGCGGGGGACGCGGTTTGTTTTACGCGCGCAACTAGTATCTGGAAGGCACATCAACCGTGCCGTCACATCCACAAGGCCCACTATGTTATCAGCTATTCCTGGTATTGAAACGTTCCACGATTTTCGTCGGCGGATATATGGAGCTGTATTCCATCTGATTGGACAGGCTAGGGGATAGGCCTATAGATTCGTCTGTCGTAGCCTCGTAGGGTCTTCACATGCATGTAATCGCTCCCTGCTGCCTTTTACGAGTCAGATCTATCATCATACGAGTAGTACTCCTTAGTATGATGCTAATGGTATGGACTGGTAGTACTAATTACCCTAAACTAGCAAAAAAAAAAAAAATCTTCTTACCATGTCTAATTTAGGGCCATTTGCTTTACATAAAGAAAATGCAGCCAGATATTAAGTTCTTCGTTTTGCCATACTAAAGCACGACACACGCAAACAAAAAGTGCATCATTTTGACAACCGATAGAGGTGGGACCAGCACCTGCAGTGGGGATGGCTGCATCTCTGCGTCTCCTGTAGTCAATGCAGGACTTTTGTGAAGTATATAATAGAACTTAGTGCTTCTTTTTTGCGTCAAAGGTTTATTGTTCACTGTTACCAATTTGTCAGTGTAAATCATGTTCTACAAATTGTCTAATTTACTACTGCTTGCAAATTTCGCTTAGAAGTCAACTCTAACCCAAACGACTCGTCACCAGATAGCCCGTGAGAGTTAGGTGCGAGATTTTGGAATCTAGCACGATGTGCACTGTTCAGAAGGCATAAACCTGATTTGACAATGCACTGGCTCAAGAGGCGTGAACAGTGCATGCTGCCATTTTGTCCATTGTATTATATTTGTCCCTTAGCAAAAACAGCCTTGCCGATAGATGTGAAGCAAACACTCTGCAAATGAACTATATACTAGTTTTGTTTTTGCGGGGAACTATTATATTTATTAACTAAGTTTTCTAGTTTTAAAGAGCTCACATTCAATTCAGGTCTCCAACTAGAATTAGGTTACTCAATTTTGGCCGGGTCAACAATTTCTCAAATCTCTCTCATTCAATTCTTTTATACAGTACACTATGCTTCTTAATTTTAAAATCCTCACAATTAATTGAAGTATTTAATTTAGAATTGGGTCAATCAATTTTGACCGGGTCTACACTTTTTCAAGCTCTTCCATTCAATTCTTTTAATTCACTATCTTCCCTAATTTTGTAGCTCTTTCATTCAATTGAGATACTTACTATTTTGACCAGCCAATGATCTTTCAAATCAATTAGCAGAAATCAACCTAAAAAACATATCAATCCCACGCACCCTCCCATCACCTAGAAAACAAAAGCGCCATCATGTGATATTGTAGCACCAATATAATAGTACATGCGGCCATCAACATCAAAATTTCCGCACAGAATCACACCACGAAAGACCCACCAAATAATCGCATTATAAATAAAAATAAAACACACTATATCATCTCCACCACCTGCCAAACTAAATATTCCATCCGTTCCCAAAAGCTAGGGGTATTATTTTTGTAGAGAGTCAAATTTCTTCAACTTTAACCAAGTTCAGAGCAAAAATATCAACTCGGGAGCGGAGCGCACAGAGCACCATATTAGCAGCTCCATAAATTACGGTTGCATGCTGCTCCGCTCTAGAGTGGAGTTGCGGGTCCGGAGGGAGTCCGAATAGACTCTTAGTTTGAGAAAATTGATCTTAAAGTTTCCCAAAAGTTCTTATGAATTTTATGGGAAAGCTCCAACACTGATATTGTCTATAATCCTTGGGGTTGATACAAAAAAATTCCTAGTGTATAAGGTCTGATGTTTGCTTGATCATATATGATACATCTCATGCGAGCCTCGTGGTACACGAAAGTTATGTGCAAAGTTTTGAACTACTCGGTAAAGTCCTTCATCTCGATTACCAAGAGTAATACAAGTGGCAAACGAAAGTTCGTGTGCATGGACTGTAATAATCGTTAAAGTACTTCTACTCGAGTCACATGAGCACCATCCATGTATATGAAAAGTTTTATATTTAGATTGTTGTTTTTTTAGAAAAGGAGGAAGACCCCCGGCCTCTGCATATGGACGATGCATACGGCCAATTTATTAATTATTAACACAAGACCTTACAAAGTCATACAACGGTAATACTAAAGCCACCGTCTAAGCAACATCTGTCGCTACTCCTATCCAGTTGATAAAGGGGCGCTGATGGTCTGGGTCTAATACCAAACAGACCTCGCAGCCAAACCTAACATCTAAACCCGATGTCCCAACCAGGACGCCTACCGAGTATGGGCACCCTCCAGTCCGGCGTGCTCCTCAACCAGGACGTCTGCCGGGTATGAGGCCACCGCAGCCACCTGCCACCAATCCATCTTCAGAGCTATACTGCTGCATCAACCTTGCCCGGTCTAGCCGCCGCCGACGCCACCACGACACCAGGCAGCGTCAACCTCCTGCGCGTGTCCATTGCCACACATCTGACGCCAAGCCTCCATTGCTCCATGCCGCCAAGAACCCCCACCATGAATATGTAGAGAGAGACACCGCTCCACCGAAGAAGCCATCCGCTGGTCCCTCGAGCCCGAGTGCATCTCCAAGAATGCCCCCCCAAGGGGGTAACGACACATGATTATCGCCGTCATCCGATCAACTGATCTAGGGTTTCCCCCGGAGATACTGGGTGGGGTTGGGAGCTTCACCTCGATGATGTCTTAATGAAGGAAACGATAATAAGGGCATCGTCATCACCGGCACCGTCCAACGATCGAAGACCAAGTTTTCACCTGGATCCATCCCAAGAAATCCACCCGACAACCAATGCATTGTCTCGACCGCCTTCAAAGCCCCAGATCTAGCCGCCTAGATTCGGCGACCAACCGCAACAGCAGGTGCACCGTAGAGCCTGGCGCGCACTGCCATCGCTCGAGTGTGCCTCCACTGGAGCCTGGGAGGAGGGCTCCCACCCACCTTGCCAAACCGCGAGAGCCGCCGAGATGGATCCCACACGCTCATCACCATCTCTGATCTGTACCAATCTGTAGCAAAAACCACGAGATCGCCGACACAAATCCGCCTTGGACACGGACTGCACCACGCCATGCCGCAGCGGGAAGCCCGAGCTTCACCCGCCACCACCTTCCAGGGCCGCCGCCCCAGGATCCAGCCCTCGCTGCCCGCAGGAGCTCACAACCCCACCATGGAGCCACTAAGCCCCAACTCGCCGTCGCATGCCGCCCGCCGCAAAACAACGTCCGCGACTCCACCATGGAGCCGCCGAGCACTGCCCGTCGACGCAGCGCGCACCACATCGAGGGACAACGAGGGCGGAGAAGCTAGATCCCCGCGCTGACGCTGCTCCTGCAGCCCTGCATCTCGCCCATGCTCATGGCAATGCAGACAGGGCGCGCGCAACGCCGCAGAGAGGGGAGAAACAGCCCCACCGCCACCTTCCTTGGGGCATGCTCGGACTTCACCGGCGGCCCCTCCAGCGGCGGCGAAGCGAGGAAGCGAGGGCCTGGCGGTGGCCGCGCTACGTTTCTTGGATCAGGGGAGGAGGAGATGAGGGAGCGATGGAGCGGAGGCCTAGTGGCGGCGGCGCTGCGACGCTAGGTTTGTGCGATGGAGCGGGGAACTGGCGGCGATGGCGCTACGGCGCTCAATTTAGATTGTTGTGAACCCTTCATCTCGAGTCACACGAGCCTCGTGGCACACAATAGTTTTGTGCAAAGTCTTGAACTACTCGGTAAAGTCCTTCATCTTGAGCCACAAGAGTAATACAAGTGGCAAACGAGAGTTCGTGTGCATGGACTAAAATCCTCGTTAAAGTACTTCTACTCGATTTACATGAGCACCATCCATGTAAATGAAAAGTTTTATATTCATAATGTTTAAACTCTTCATCTTGAATCACATGAGCATCAGTTCTTGGTTTACTTTTGGTAGAATTTATATGCATTCGGCGTACCTCTTTCTAAAGTGTTTCCTCTGGAATCACATCAGTACTAGTTGTGTTGAAGATCGAGATCATGTCCATTTATTAGAACTAATTGTTGAAGTCCTTCATCTCGATTTACACGAGTACTATGAGTGGCAAACGAAAGTTCGTGTGCATGGACAATAATCCTCGTTAAAGTCCTTCTACTCGAGTCACATGAGCACCATCCATGTATGTGAAAAATTTTATATTCAGATTGTCGTAAACCCTTCATCTCGAATCACACGAGCCTCATGGCACACGAAAGTTATGTGCAAAGTTTTGAGCTACTCGGTAAAGTCCTTCATCTCGATTACCAAGAGTAATACAAGAGGGAAACGAAAGTGCGTGTGCATGGACTGGAATAATCGTTAAAGTACTTCTACTCGAGTCACATGAGCACTATCCATGTATATGAAAAGTTTTATATTTAGATTGTCGTGAACCCTTCATCTCGAGTCACACGAGCCTCGTGGCACACGATAGTTTTGTGCAAAGTCTTGAACTACTCGGTAAAGTCCTTCATCTTGATCCACAAGAGTAATACAAGTGGCAAACGAAAGTTCGTGTGCATGGACTAAAATCCTTGTTAAAGTACTTCTACTCGAGTTACATGAGCACCATCCATGTAAATGAAAAGTTTTATATTCAGAGTGTTTAAAACCTTCATCTCGAATCACATGAGCATCAGTTCTTGGTTTAATTTTGGTAGAATTTATATGCATTCGGCGTACCTCTTTCTAAAGTGTTTCCTCTCGAAACATATCAATACTAGTTGTGTTGAAGATCGAGATCATGTCCATTTATTAGAACTAATTGTTGAAGTCCTTCATCTCGATTCACACGAGTACTATGAGTGGCAAACGAAAGTCCGTGTGCATGGACAATAATCCTCGTTAAAGTCCTTCTACTCGAGTCACATGATCATCATCCATGTATGTGAAAAGTTTTATATTCAGATTGTCATAAACCCTTCATCTCGAATCACATGAGCCTCGTGGCACACGAAAGTTATGTGCAAAGTTTTGAAGTACTCAGTTAAGTCCTTCATCTCGATTACCAAGAGTAATACAAGTGGCAAACGAAACTGCGTGTGCATGGACCGCAATAATCGTTAAAGTACTTCTACTCGAGTCACATGAGCACCATCCATACATATGAAAAGTTTTATATTTAGATTGTCGTGAACCCTTCATCTCGAGTCACACGAGCCTCGTGGCACGCGATAGTTTTGTGCAAAGTCTTGAACTACTCGGTAAAGTCCTTCATCTTGATCCACAAGAGTAATACAAGTGGCAAACGAAAGTTTGTGTGCATGGACTAAAATCCTCGTTAAAGTACTTCTACTCGAGTTACATGAGCACCATCCATGTAAATGAAAAGTTTTATATTCAGAGTGTTTAAACCCTTCATCTCGAATCACATGAGCATCAGTTCTTGGTTTACTTTTGGTAGAATTTATATGCATTTGGCGTACCTCTTTCTAAAGTGTTTCCTCTCGAAACCCATCAGTACTAGTTGTTTTGAAGATCGAGATCCTGTCCATTTATTAGAACTAATTGTTGAAGTCCTTCATCTCGATTCACACGAGTACTATGAGTGGCAAACGAAAGTTTGTGTGCATGGACAATAATCCTCGTTAAATTCCTTCTACTCGAGTCACATGAGCACCATACATGGCAGATCAAGGAAATTATGTAGAATCAAATGTTGGTAGAGCATCATACTAAGTTCAACAAAAAAACATGTAAACATTTGTCAGAAATGAACAACCCAGTAGAAATTTCGATTGCACTTTGTACTCACATCAGTACAATGGCAAAACTTTACACGTCCTTGTAACATTGCCAAGTTTACATGTCTTAAGTAAAAAATGTTCACTACAAGGCCACAAAATGATCCTACTTGTTCCCTGGATACATAAATTTTCATATTTCTTAACAGCGCATCGAGACATTCGCTACCAAAAACACACAAGCCAGGCATAAAAACATATTCTATGGCCAGTGCTATCTCCAACATAATATTTTCATTGGAAGACACCGAACAAACTTCCGGAGCAGGTATTTCTCTTGCTTTTTGCAGGACATGCCATTTGCACCATCTGTGTGTGGTATCAGGCCACTGGGAGGATATAGCCTTTTCCATTGCACGGGCTTGGTCTGCGAAAAATGAAGAAACCACTTTATCGGTGAGGTGTATGCAGGGAGATATAGCAGTTCAGTAAATGGCATGATGACAACATTATGCTTTTAAATTACCTATTAGTATTGTTTTTGGAGCCTTCCCTCCCATCAAGGACACAAATTCCTTGAACACCCACTCAAAGGTCTCCGTTGTTTCGTCGCGAAGCAATACTCCCCCAAGTATGATGCTCTGGAAGTGATTGTAGACACCAACAAACAATCTGAACGGCATGTCGTACTGGTTGGTACGATATGTTGTGTCGAAGGTTATTGCGTCTCCGAAGAATTTGTACTGGTGGCGGCTCTTACCATCTGTCCACATCAATGCTCTGATTTTGCTCTCTTCATCCACAAGCACACTATCGACAACATTTGGATCCTTCTCTTTCAGATCAGAGGAGAGCTAAATTTTCTTCCTGATATCTGAAGGAAATATGCCCTAGAGGCAATAATAAAGTTATTATTTATTTCCTTATTTCATGATAAATGTTTATTATTCATGCTAGAATTGTATTAACCGGAAACATAATACATGTGTGAATACATAGACAAACAGAGTGTCACTAGTATGCCTCTACTAGACTAGCTTGTTAATCAAAGATGGTTAAGTTTCCTAACCATAGACAAAGGAGTTGTCATTTGATTAACAAGGTCACATCATTAGTTGAATGATCTGATTGACATGACCCATTCCATTAGCTTAGCACCCGATCGTTTAGTATGTTGCTATTGCTTTTATCCATGACTTATACATGTTCCTATAACTATGAGATTATGCAACTCCCGTTTACCGGAGAAACACTTTGGGTACTACCAAACGTCACAACGTAACTGGGTGATTATAAAGGAGTACTACAGGTGTCTCCAAAGGCAGATGTTGGGTTGGCGTATTTCGAGATTAGGATTTGTCACTCCGATTGTCGGAGAGGTATCTCTGGGCCCTCTCGGTAATGCACATCACTAAAGCCTTGCAAGCATTACAACTAATGAGTTAGCTGTGAGATGATGTATTACGGAACGAGTAAAGAGACTTGCCAGTAACGAGATTGAACTAGGTATTGGATACCGACGATCGAATCTCGGGCAAGTAACATACCGATGACAAAGGGAACAACGTATGTTGTTATGCGGTCTGACCGATAAAGATCTTCGTAGAATATGTAGGAGCCAATATGGGCATCCAGGTCCCGCTATTGGTTATTGACCGAGAATAGTTCTAGGTCATGTCTACATAGTTCTCGAACCCGTAGGGTCCGCACGCAAGGTTTCGATGATGTTATATTATGAGTTTATGAGTTTTGATGTACTGAAGGAGTTCGAGTCCCGGATGAGATCGGGGACATGACGAGGAGTCTCGAAATGGTCGAGGCGTAAAGATCGATATATTGGACGACTATATTCGGAGTTCGGAAAGGTTCGAATGATTCGGTATTTTTCGAGTACCGAGAGTTACGGAATTCGCCGGGAGAAGTATTGGGCCTTATTGGGCCCTGGGAAAGAGAGAGGGCTGCCTAGGGCAGGCCGCGCCCCATGGCCTAGTCCGGTTGGACTAGGGAGGGCCGCACCCTTCCTTCCCTCCTTCTCTCTTCCCCTTACTTGTCTCCTACTCCCAATACATGGAAGGACTCCTAGTTGGACTAGGAAAGGGGGAATCCTACTCCCGGTGGGAGTAGGACTCCCCATGGCGCGCCCCTACTAGGGCCGGCCTCCTCCTCCCTCCCTCCTTTATATACGGGGGCAGGGGGGCACCCCAGAACACACAAGTTGATCTACGGATCGTTCCTTAGCCGTGTGCGGTGCCCCCCTCCACCATATTCCACTTCGGTCATATCGTCGCGGAGCTTAGGCGAAGCCCTGCGCCGGAGAAGTCATATCGTCGCGGAGCTTAGGCGAAGCCCTGCGTCGGTGGAGCATCATCATCGTCACCACGCCGTCGTGCTGACGGAACTCATCCCCGACACTTTGCTGGATCGGAGTCCGGGATCATCATCGAGCTGAGCGTGTGCGAGAACTCGGAGGTGCCGTCGTTCGGTGCTTGGATCGGTCGGATCGTGAAGACGTCGACTACATCAACAGCGTTGTTATAACGCTTCGCTTTCGGTCTCACGAGTGCGTGGACAGACACTCTCCCCTCTCGTTGCTATGCATCACCATGATCTTGCGTGTACGTAGGAAATTTTTGAAATTACTCGTTCCCCAACAGATGGTATCCGAGCCTAGGTTTTATGGTTTGATGTTTTGCACGAGTAGAACACAAGTGAGTTGTGGGCGATACAAGTCATACTGCCTACCAGCATGTCATACTTTGGTTCAGCGGTATTGTGAGATGAAGCGGCCCGGACCGACATTACGCGTAACGCTTACGCGAGACTGGTTTCACCGTTACGAGCACTCTTGCTTAAGGGTGGCTGGCGGTGTCTGTCTCTCTCACTTTAGTTGAACCGAGTGTGGCTACGCCCGGTCCTTGAGAAGGTTAAACGAGTCTATTTGACGAAATATCGTTGTGGTCTTGATGCGTGGGTGAGATTGGTTCTTGCTTAAGCCCGTAGCAGCCACGTAAAATTTGCAACAACAAAGTAGAGGACGTCTAACTTGTTTTTGCAGGGCATGTTGTGATGTGATATGGTCAAGACGTGATGCTATATTTTATTGTATGAGATGATCATGTTTTGTAACCGAAGTTATCGGCAATCGGCTGGAGCCATATGGTTGTCGCTTTATTGTATGAAATGCAACGCATACTGTAATTGCTTTACTTTATCACTAAGCGGTAGCGATAGTCGTAGAAGCAATAGATGGCGTGGCGACAACGATGCTACGATGGAGATCAAGGTGTCGCGCCGGTGGCGATGGTGATCACGACGGTGCTTGGAGATGGAGATCACAAGCACAAGATGATGATGGCCATATCATATCACTTATATTGATTGCATGTGATGTTTATCCTTTATGCATCTTATTTTGCTTTGATTGACGCTAGCATTTTAAGATGATCTCTCACTAAAATTATCAAGTAGTGTTCTCCCTGAGTATGCACCGTTGCCAAAGTTCGTCGTGCCGAGACACCACGTGATGATCGGGTGTGATAAGCTCTACGTCCATCTACAACGGGTGCAAGCCAGTTTTGCACACGCAGAATACTCAGGTTATACTTGACGAGCCTAGCATATGCAGATATGGCCTCGGAACACGGAGACTGAAAGGTCGAGCGTGAATCATATAGTAGATATGATCAACATAAGATGTTCACCATTGAAAACTACTCCATCTCACGTGATGATCGGTTATGGTTTAGTTGATTTGGATCACGTGATCACTTAGATGACTAGAGAGATGTCTGTCTAAGTGGGAGTTCTTAAGTAATATGATTAATTGAACTTAAATTTATCATGAACTTAGTCTTGGTAGTATTTTGCAGATTATGTTGTAGATCAATAGCTCGCGTTGTTGCTTCCCTGTGTTTTTATATGTGTTCCTAGAGAAATTGTATTGAAAATGTTAGTAGCAATATTGCGGATTGGATCCATGATCCGAGGTTTATCCTCATTGCTGCACGTAAGAATTATGTCCTTGATGCACCGCTAGGTGACAGACCTATTGCAGGAGCAGATGCGGGGCGTTATGAGCGTTTGGCTAGCTCAATATGATGACTACTTGATAGTTTAGTGCACCATGCTTAAACGGCTTAGAATCGGGACTTCAAAGACGTTTTGAACGTCATGGACCATATGAGATGTTCCAGGAGTTGAAGTTAATATTTCAAGCAAATACCGAGTTGAGAGATATGAAGTCTCCAACAAGTTCTATAGCTAAAAGATGAAGGAGAATCGCTCAACTAGTGAGCATGTTCTCAGATTATGCAGGTACTTCAATCGCTTGAATCAAGTGGGAGTTAATCTTCCGGATAAGATAGTGATTGACAGAATTCTCTAGTCACCATCACTAAGTTACTAGAACTTCGTGATGAACTATAGTATGCAAGGGATAACGAAAACGATTCCCGAGCTCTTCATGATGTTGAAATCGACGAAGGTAGAAATCAAGAAAGAGCATCAAGTGTTGATGATTGACAAGACCACTAGTCTCAAGGAAAAGGGCAAAGGAAGAAGGGAACTTCAAGAAGAACGGCAAGCAAGTTGCTGCTCGAGTGAAGAAGCCCAAGTCTGGATCTAAGCACGAGACTAAGTGCTTTTGCTACAATGGAACTGGTCACTTTGAAGCGGAACTACCCCAAGTATTTGGCGGATAAGAAGGATGGCAAAGTGAACAAAGGTATATTTGATATACAAATTATTGATGTGTATTTTACTAGTGTTCGTAGCAACCCCTCGGTATTTGATACTTGGTTCGGTTGCTAAGAGTAGTAACTCAAACAGGAGTTGCGAGAATGAACGAAACTAGTTGAAGGGAAGTGACGATGAGTGTTGGAAGTAGTTCCAAGATTGATATGATCATCATCGCACACTCCCTATACTTTCGGGATTAGTGTTAAACCTAAATAAATGTTATTTGGTGTTTGCGTTGAGCATGAATATGATTTGATCATGTTTATTTCAAAACGGTTATTCATTTAAAGTCAAAGAATAATTGTTGTTCTGTTTAAATGAATAAAACCTTCGATGGTCATACACCCAATGAAAATAGTTTATTGGATCTCGATCGTAGTGATACGCATATTCATAATATTGATGCCAAAAGATGCAAAGTTAATAATGATAGTGCAACTTATTTGTGGCAATGCCGCTTGGGTCATATCGGTATAAAGCGCATGAAGAAACTCCATAAGGATGGATTTTGGAATCACTTGGTTATGAATCATTTGATGCTTGCGAACCGTGCCTTTTGGGCAAGATGACTAAAACTCCGTTCTCGGAACAATGGAACAAGCTCTTGACTTGTTGGAAATAACACATATATACCGATATATGCGATCCAATGAGTGTTGATGCTCGTGGCAAGTATCGTTATTTTTCTGACCTTCACAAAATGATTTGAGTAGATATGAGTATATCTACTTGATGAAACATAAGTCTGAAATAGTTGAAAGGTTCAAAGAATTTCAGAGTGAAGTGGAAAATCATCGCAACAAGAAAATAAAGTTTCTGCGATCTGATCGTGGAGATGAATATTTGAGTTACGAGTTTGGTCTTCAATGAAAACAATGTGGAATAGTTTCACAGCTCACGCCACCGAACACCACAACGTTATGGTGTGTCCGAACGTCAGAACAGTACTTTATTTTGATATGGTGCGATCTATGATGTATCTTACCGATTTACCACTATCGTTTTGGGGTTATGCATTAGAGACAGCTGCATTCACGTTTAATAGGGCACCATCTAAATCCGCTGAGATGACACCGTATGAACTATGGTTTAGCAATAAACCTAAGCTGTCGTTTCTTAAAGTTTGGAGTTGTGATGCTTATGTGAAAAAGTTTTCACCGATAAGCTCGAACCCAAATCGAGAAATGCGTCTTCATAGAATACCCAAAGGTAACTATTGGGTACACCTTCTATCACAGATCCGAAAGCAAGATATTTGTTGCTAAGATGGATCCTTTCTAGAGAAGAAGTTTCTCTCGAAAGAAGTGAGTGGGAGGAAAGTAGAACTTGATGAGGTAATTGTACCTTCTCCTTATTGGAAAGTAGTTCATCACAGAATCAGTTCCAAGATTCCTACACCAATTAGTGAGGAAGTTAATGATGATGATCATGAAACTTCAGATCAAGTTGCTACCAAACCTCGTGGGTCTTCGAGTAAGATCCGCACTGAGTGGTACGGTAATCCTATTCTAGAAGTCATGTTACTAGACCATGATGAACCTACGAACTATGAGGAAGCGATGATGAGCCCAGATTCATGAAATGGTTTGAGACCATGAAATCTGAGATGGGATCCATATATGAGAACAAAGTGTGGACTTTGATGGAGTTGCCGATGATCGGCAAGCCATATTATATAAATGGATCTTCAAGAGGAAGACAGATGCTGATAGTAGTATTATTATCTACAAAGCTCGACTTGTCGCAGAAAGGTTTTCGACAAGTTCAAGGTGTTGACTACAATGAGATTTACTCAAGCTGTAGCGATGCTTATGTCTGTCCGAATCATGTTAGCAATCGCCACATTTTATGAAATCTGGCAAATGGATGTCAAAACTACATTCTTTAATGGATTTATTAAAGAAGAGTTGTATATGATGCAACCAGAAGGTTTTGTCAATCCTAAAGGAGCTAACAAAATGTGCAAGCTCCAGCGATCCATCTATGGACTGGTGCAAGCATCTCGGAGTTGGAATAAACGCTTTGATAGTGTGATCAAAGCATATAGTTTTATACAGACTTGCGGTGAAGCCTGTATTTACAAGAAAGTGAGTGGGAGCACTACAACATTTCTGATAAGTATATGTGAATGACATATTGTTGATCGGAAATTATGTAGAATTATTCTGCAAAGCATAAAGGAGTGTTTGAAAGGAGTTTTTCAAAGAAAGGACCTCGGTGAAGCTGCTTACATATTGAGCATCAAGATCTATAGAGATAGATCAAGACGCTAGATAAGTTTTTCAATGAATACATACCTTGACAAGATTTTGAAGTAGTTCAAAATGGAACAGTGAAAGAAAGAGTTCTTGCCTGTGTTACAAGGTGTGAGATTGAGTAAGACTCAAAACCCGACCACGGCAGAAGATAGAAAGAGAATGAAAGTCATTCCTATGCATCAGCCATAGGTTCTATAAAGTATGTCATGTTGTGTACTGATCTATTGCATACCCTACCACTAAGCTTGGCAAGGAGTGCAATAGTGATCTAGGAGTAGATCAATGGACAGCGGTCAAAATTATCCTTAGTAGAATAAGGATATGTTTCTCGATTATGGAAGTGAAAAAGGTTCGTAAGTAAAGGGTTACGTCGATGCAAGTTTTAACACTAATCTAGATGACTCTGAGTCTCAATCTGGATACATATTGAAAGTGGGAGCAATTAGCTAGAGTAGCTCCGTGCAGTATTGTAGACATAGAAATTTGCAAAATACTTATGGCTCAAATGTGATGACTCGTTGACTAAAATTATCTCACAAGCAAAACATGATCACACCTTAGTACTCTTTGGGTGTTAATCACATAGCGATGTGAACTAGATTACTGACTCTAGTAAACCCTTTGGGTGTTGGTCACATGTCGATGTGAACTATGGGTGTTAACCACATATAGATGTGAACTATTGATGTTAAATCACATGGCGATGTGAACTAGATTATTGACTCTAGTGCAAGTGGGAGACTCAAGGAAATATGCCCTAGAGGCAATAATAAAGTTATTATTTATTTCCTTATTTCATGATAAATGTTTATTATTCATGCTAGAATTGTATTAACCGAAACATAATACATGTGTGAATACATAGACAAACAAAGTGTCACTAGTATGCCTCTACTAGACTAGCTTGTTAATCAAAGATGGTTAAGTTTCCTAACCATAGACAAAGGAGTTGTCATTTGATTAACAAGGTCACATCATTAGTTGAATGATCTGATTGACATGACCCATTCCATTAGCTTAGCACCCGATCGCTTAGTATGTTGCTATTGCTTTTATCCATGACTTATACATGTTCCTATAACTATGAGATTATGCAACTCCGCTTACGGAGGAACACTTTGGTACTACCAAACGTCACAACGTAATCGGGTGATTATAAAGGAGTACTACAGGTGTCTCCAAAGGCAGATGTTGGGTTGGCGATTTCGAGATTAGGATTTGTCACTCCGATTGTCGGAGAGGTATCTCTGGGCCCTCTCGGTAATGCACATCACTAAAGCCTTGCAAGCATTACAACTAATGAGTTAGCTGTGAGATGATGTATTACGGAACGAGTAAAGAGACTTGCCAGTAACGAGATTGAACTAGGTATTGATACCGACGATCGAATCTCGGGCAAGTAACATACCGATGACAAAGGAACAACGATGTTGTTATGCGGTCGACCGATAAAGATCTTCAGAGAATATGTAGGAGCCAATATGGGCATCCAGGTCCCGCTATTGGTTATTGACCGAGAATAGTTCTAGGTCATGTCTACATAGTTCTCGAACCCGTAGGGTCCGCACGCTTAAGGTTTCGATGACGGTTATATTATGAGTTTATGAGTTTTGATGTACTGAAGGAGTTCGAGTCCCGGATGAGATCGGGACATGACGAGGAGTCTCGAAATGGTCGAGACGTAAAGATCGATATATTGGACGACTATATTCGAGTTCGGAAAGGTTCGAATGATTCGGTATTTTTCGAGTACCGAGAGTTACGGAATTCGCCGGGAGAAGTATTGGGCCTTATTGGGCCCTGCGGGAAAGAGAGAGGGCTGCCTAGGGCAGGCCGCGCCCCATGGCCTAGTCCGAATTGGACTAGGGAGGGCCGCACCCTTCCTTCCTCCTTCTCTCTTCCCTTACTTGTCTCCTACTCCCAATACATGGAAGGACTCCTAGTTGGACTAGGAAAGGGAATCCTACTCCGGTGGGAGTAGGACTCCCCATGGCGCGCCTACTAGGGCCGGCCTCCTCCTCCCTCCCTCCTTTATATACGGGGCAGGGGGCACCCTGAACACACAAGTTGATCTACGGATCGCTCCTTAGCCGTGTCGGTGCCCCCTCCACCATATTCCACTTCGTCATATCGTCGCGGAGCTTAGGCGAAGCCTGCGCCGGAGAAGTCATATTGTCGCGAGCTTAGGCGAAGCCCCGCGCCGGTGGAGCATCATCATCGCTCCACGCCGTCGTCTTGACGGAACTCATCCCGACACTTTGCTGGATCGGAGTCCGGGATCGCCATCGAGCTGAACGTGTGCGTAACTCGGAGGTGCCGTCGCTCGGTGCTTGGATCGGTCGGATCGTGAAGACGCACGACTACATCAACCGCGTTGTTATAACGCTTCGCTTTCGGTCTCACGAGGGCGTGGACGACACTCTCCCCTCTCATTGCTATGCATCACCATGATCTTGCGTGTACGTAGGAAATTTTTTGAAATTACTACGTTCCCCAACAATATCATCATCTCCTTGTTGCTGATTCATCCTCTTGCACAGATAACGCAGAGACCTCTTGTTAAAGGGCAAGTTTTCCATATCTCCAAAAAGCTTGCAATCACACCGAAAGTCTTGCAAGAGTCACTACTAGGAAAAGGCCTACTAATGGCGCACCTAATTTGGCCATTAATGGCGCATTAGTGGCGCGCCATTAGTGCCATGCCATTAGTATATTTTACTAATGGCGCACCACTGGTGCACCATTAGTATCTCGTATACTAATGGCGGACCTCGATCGCCATTAGTATATACAACAAGCGCCATTAATATGCCTCCTGAGGGGCCATGTATACCAGTGCTTTGGCATACTAATGGCGCACAACAACAAGATGCGCCTTAGTAACCCGGCATACTAATGGCGCCTGTTCAATGATGCGCCATTAGTATTTTTGGCATACTAATGGCGCCTCGTGATGTGATGCGCCATTAGTATGAATATTAGGTTTTTTAATTTTTAATTTTCTGTTTTTGCACAGGTTACAAAATGTATAATTGGACAAAATATAGACATCACACATCAACAACAGATTCATCGAATACAATAGAAGATTAGTCTCTGAATACAATTCATCATATTAGTCTCCTAATACAATTCATCATATTAGTCTCCTAACTGAAAAGACCGAACAAAGATAGAACATTATATTACAAGTCTCGAGACCGCGAGTAGCGAGTTTGTCTTCACATTACAAGTCGATATCGATCATCTAAACTACCATCACATAGAAGAAAGCTGCGGTCATCACGATGAGCATCATCACGATGAAACTCGTCTTCATCCGGTTCCTCCAACGCTCCTCCCTCTCCCGCTAGATAGCGGCGATCTAGATTCGCCTCGGCCCTAGTGGAGTACCCTTTGTAACTGTTACCGCTGAATCGGTGAACCTGTCTCCGACACTCCTCCCGATCGTCGAGGCTCCGGGAACCTTACCCTTGTACCACGACATACGACGGCATCGCTATGCACTAGACAAACGAAACGTTAGTACCAATTCACGACAATACATAAGCAATATATAAGTATGCAACAGAACGATCGGAAGAGAAAAGCAAGACATTAATAGCATCGATTACATCTAAGTTGAACGACTCTCAAACCAAAGAGACATACTACAAGTTCATTAAAGTTTAATTACAACATGAGCCAATCGATGTTTCGAACTAGACACAAGATCACCGCTTTCGACTCGACTCAAGGGACCGGAGCGTGGATGAAGCCGCCGCTCACCGTGGGAGTCATGAAATAACGGGCGTTGTCACCTGCATTTGTAGCATTGTGTCGATGTCACCGTTGGATGGTTGATTTCGAGGTAGAACTACCCCGAGGTAAAGCGACATCTTGATGGATGATTTCCGCAAACTCCGATCGATGCGAAAGAATTCTTGTCCGATGTCCGCGTCTGGATTGCCGACACGCCGGCCCAATCTTTGAGTTTACTCGGTAGCATAAGTTGATGATGGTCCCGTCGATCGCCCGCATGTGATGGATGACGTAGTAGGCACCCTTCGATCGCCAAGCGGCTGCTTGACGCAGCGAACGTCAGATTGGGGAGAACACGTGCTTGCCGTACTTACGAATAGGCCTGGTGAAGGTGCCTCCAGATTTGGCGAGGCAGGGAGAACATCATCAAGAACCTTCTTGACATTTGTGTAGTCTACGTTCGATCGACGGTCCGGTCGAAATACATGGCCATGGAATATTTGGGGCTTAGGAGGATGAGCGTGCAATGTGTCACACGCAGAAAACACGGAATGTTAAAAGAAAACGATCAAATCTAAGAATTCATATGTTACGGGCGGTTGAGGGAGGACTTACTCGGAAAGTAAGGCACGAGGAAGTTATCCTTATCTTGGTTTGCCGAATGACGCCTTGAGGTAAGAACTCGCGACTTGCGGTCCCCGCGCTGCCCAAGATCTTGGCACGCATGTAGAAGGGGTCGACTATCACGATGTCCGGGGTCTTGTCGCGAATGATCCGCATCTCCATACTCAGCGAAAATAGCCGAACGAAGGTGTAGTGCAGCGGATGAAGGTTCAACATAGCGTGGATGTCATCAAACCGCAGGACGATCGTACGCCCGATGGAGTTATCCACAAAGCCCTTGCCCTCTGGCACCTTGGCCGCGAAAACCGGGTATGCCACATCCTTCTCTCTGAGACGCCGCTTCTCCAAAGAAAGAACACTGTCATGCAGACTCCGCATAGCACCGGTTGCAGCATTGAGCATATTTGTCGATAGCATCGCCCTACCCGCCACATGCACCCTCCTCAAGATATCCTCAGGTGAAGGTGGCCCGTCCTGAGCACGGGTCGTATTCGGTGCCGGCTGGCCCGCACCCTTGTTAGTCTTTCTTTTGCGTGCCTTCTTCTTCTCCTGTAATGGGACCGAGTTCTGCTCACAGACCGCCTTCTTGAGTGTGTTGGGGCTGATAATATTTCGCACCTCGCCTATCTGAGGCTCGGTGAAGTCGGCAGCTGGAGGCGTCTCCTGAGAGCTGAACGACAAACGACGCCTGTTGCAACTTGGCTTCTCCGCGGTACCAGCTAGATCGCGCACGTCTTTTGTTGGGCTGGGTTCTTGAGAAGGAGGCCCCATGAAGTCGCCACCGTACCCATGGTCGGCAAAGTACTGATCGACGTTGCCAAATGTATCGTCGTCGTCGTCGTTCTGATCCTGTGCCATATGCATGTTTGGATCCAGTGGCATAGGGATGTCCGGCACCGTTGCGGCGGTCTTGCCATGGGGCCGACTTGGCGCCGACACGACTGGCGGTGTTGTCTTTGGGGTGGTGTCCCCCGCCCCCAAACGAACCTGGCTCTTCGGCCAAAGCAGGGGCCAGCTCAGGCAGGCGCTGAGGGTCATCACGTCATCATCGTCGGCCCCGACGGGTCGAATCGGACGTAACAACTCGTCGCAGCCTGGCAGCACCCGAACCAGTTGAACCCTAAACAAGTTGGGTGGCATCTGGGTACCGTGGAACAAGGGGTTGCCCGGTTGAACGATTTTGCCCTTGGCGACATCGACCAACTCGTTGTTCACGGTGCGGGAGAGTGCACGGAACGTCGGCGCGCCTGCGAAAACATGTAGGGCGTCGAGGATGCCCATCAAAGGCAAGGAGATGAAGTCCTCGGCGAGAGAGCTTAATTAGTTACCGTGATGATGGCGTCGAGCTCGGCTAATGTCGAGGCACCGCCAACGGCGGGCGTGCGATTGACGGAGGGGCCGCTTGCTGCAGAGGTGGCGGCGGCGACACCCGGTGCATTAAGCTCCGTGCCGGCGTCGGAGACACCAATGCCACCTCCGCCGGAGACACCAATGGCCCCGCCATCGCGTTCAGCGAGTTGCTGGCCGTGAAGCTAGGAATCGGGGGCGGCCCCTGTTGGCCGCCCGCAATCCACGCACTCAACCCCTCGATCAAAGTAGGCACAATGGTGGTGATCGCCGCCCGAGTTGTTGTTGCACTTGCTCTTGGACAATCTCCGAATCCGCGCCACTGTGCCTTGAGTTCTTGAACCTCGCTACCGCTTTCCGAGCTGGTATTTTTCTCCTTTCGCCCACCAAGTTATAGTATGACGACCATTTTGTCGACAAGCCTTTGCCGCCACACGACCAGCCGACGCCGGCTTCTTCGAGCTTATCCTTGTTCTTCATTACATTCAACGCCCTATTTAGAGTGGTGTCCCAAGGGTTGCTCTTAGTCGACCCAGCTCTCGCTTTCAATGCGCTGCGGAAGGAATGTGAACCATTTAGAAATTTGGCTTCATTAATTAGAATGCAACCATATGAAGCTAATTACGCGGGGTGTATTCCTTACGTAACAAGCTCAAGCGCCTGGTCTTCGGATCCGTGGTAAGCTCCTTTGTTTTCGGTCCTTCTTGTACGGGCCCCGACAAAGTTCCTGGTCTGCTTGTCACCGTATTTATCGAAGAGGGGCGGTAGGCCTTGCTCGCACGGTCCGCCTCCTCCTTGTCTCATATAGGCTCCGCCACTCTGTAACCGCCGGGATCAGTGTGTGTTCCCTAAGTTCAGCTCCGCATTTCTTTCCCCACTCGACTTGATTGGGAGTTTGCGGTGCTCGAGCAATTGATCTTGAAGTCGTTGTAGTCATCTTCGGTGATCGAAGGATTTTTCTCCTTGATCTTCTCATAACTCTCACCTTTCTCGATCATTCTCTTCACATTGCTTTTCCAAGTAGACAGGGGCCTTGCTCATCTTCGTGAGGGCAGCATTGTTCACTTTATTCCCTTTGAGGCTTGTGTTTTCAAATTCAGCGGGGAACTTGTATCGTTCGTGCAGCTTCGTGAAGAGGAGGTTGCGCAAATTCCCTCGGTCAGGATGCCTCGGGTTCTCGGTGTTGATCGAGACGGTGCTCGGAGAATGCACCCGAGCTGAAGCGAGTACCCTTGACTATTCGTTCGGCGCTGTTGGATTCCCCGTCGGAGTCCACTTCATAACTTCCTCCTTGAGGGTGCGAAGCACGGTCGGCGCCAGTCCTTCCATTGCCTCTTCGATTGGCTGCCATCCAGGCGCGCGCCGCCATCATCGATGGTGGCATCCTCGGCGGCACCATCGGTGGTGGCATCGGTGGGGTCATCCTCGGCGGTACCATCGGTGGTCTCGGGATCGGTGGGAAGGCGGCGTCCTCATACAAGTGAGGTTGTTCCTCCATCTCCGGGATAGCTCCTGAATGCCTTGCCGCTTGAACCCCGGCCTCATCGTTGTTGGCCATGTTTCTCTCTAAATAGGAACAAAGTTTGGTCAAAAAGTTGGTTATTATCAAGGAACAAGATCATGGTCTCATCATTTAGGGTTTGTCGACACCGAGGCATCCTAAAAGCTAAGCTTTTATCATCGAGGGTTTTTCGACGCCGAGGCACCCTAAAAGCCTAAGCTTTCATCATTAGTCACAAGTACCCCGACCCATGCATTAGTCACAAGTACCCCATATGTCCTATTTTTAGCAAAGTCATGCTAAAATTCACGGAAAATTTCAGCATGACCTTTGCTGAAAATAGGACATATGGAGTACCAATTTGCCGGAACGGAAGTTAATCGACATTCCAGCAAACTCAAGGGCCTCTCGGTGGACAAGGCAAAAAGGACTCCATCACAACATGGAAAATACATTGGCATGTGAAGAGGTGAAACAATATATGCATCTCCAAGCAGTATCATTCAACATTTTGGACAAACCACTACAAGCAATCTCGGATCGTAATGTTTTTATACATAACTGCTAAAACCCTAGGAGTTAACCGAGCCACCAACAGAATGTGGACTTAAAAAGAGAGAGTCACGGACAGTGACATGATACATTTTCATAAAATTAGCTAGTTTTACTTATGGTGCACAAAGGAACAAGTACTGCAGTGCACTTAGAAAAAAATGAAGGAACTTCTCTCTACCACACGTAATCTGATTCTTTCACATTGCTTGTCTTTTCCTTTTTTTACTCAATAACGGTAAGCACTAATACTCTTAACTGCACTATAGAAACTGAACCAAATGAACTCCTTTTAAATTGCTGGAAACCATGGGATGTTTCTGACTTTTTTGTTGCCTTGGTCATCTTACGTTGTCTTGACTTTTTTTCTTGTTGCATTTGTCTTTTAAAAATATAGTGATATTTTTGCAGCCTTTTTGACAAACTATGGGAAAAATATTTGAATGATGTTGCATGCATACAAAAAAGATATTTCAGTGTGTTTGAAATGTTGCAACATTTAATATTTATGTCTAATAAATTCCCTAGCTGAGCATTGTGGAAATGGATATCAGAGATGGGCCTACATATCGTCCTCTCCTGCCCCCTCGAATGGATATATTGCCCTAGTGGTATAAGATAGTGTGGTTGCTGGGCTATAAGGAATCATCGACACAGGCCCACCCACCCGTACTTTTTATCAAAAGAGAAATGGTCTCCAGGAGAAACTATCACGATCAAAAGATCCTCTAATGCCCAAAGTGCGACGTGGCACAAAAACACATAGTGCAAACCTATAGAGGACAGTAAAAGTACACTAATAAAACTCAGGAAAGAAGAAGTAAAAGTACCCTCAAAACAAGTATTAACAGACTAGTACTATGTAAATTTGGAAATTGCAGAGGGTAATATTGCATTTGAGATTGTAATACCGACAAGAGTAAAACCGGTACATGTTACTAGTAGGTGTATAGAGAGTGCAGTGGAAAAGCAAGTACTGCAGTGCACCAAATTCTGGACCTTTGATTTGATATATACATGAGCCTCTTGAGAAAGTCCCTGCTCGCTCATGATTTAAAAATCCGTATCTTGAAGAACTCGCTGCTCACTCATGAGCATGTATGTATGTATGTATGTATCTTGAAAGAAAAAAATAAGATTTGTTTGATTTAGAAAACTTGCTGCTAGAATAGAACGAGCATGTATCTTGCCACTGTACATACAGTAATAACTAGGCTAAAAAAATGTTCGATTTGATGTGCTGCTGAACCTTGGTGCCACAAACAAATTTTGAAGTTGAGAAAGATTGATACTTATTTCCCATTGCATTTGACCCAGCCTGCACTGAGAGGAGGAAGAATAGAAGGGGTGGGGACTCACCTATGTTTGTCAGAGCCGAGGCTGAAGCACCACCAGTCGAGCCGAGGCGACGTGGCCCTCCTCTCCGGCGGCGTCGTTGCTGTCCCTGTCGCCACGGCCGCGGCTCTACCTGCAGAGCGAGACGACACGAGGGTCAGCTAGATGGAGACGGAAATGGAAAATGCAGGTTGACATTTCATCTAGTAGTGAGCAAGCGAGAAGAATAAAGGCATTGGGAAAACTAGGTGCATTGTATTTTGGGTAACATGGCCACATGTTCTCGGTTTAGCCACAATTCAAGCATTGTATTCTTGGGTCAATCTGGGTCACATGGTTTGCAATTCAACCAATTTTGGGTCAATGTGGGTAACATGGTTTGCAACTGAACCAATTTTGGGTTTGTTTGACTTTTGCCCATTGGGTCACATGTTACCGATGCTCTATGTGTATTCCTTATCCGAACATTTCAGGGAAAGACAACACCGAGACTGAATAACTCTTTACATTCAGCCTCAAAGATCAATACCTACATGCAGTTCCTTACAAAAACACTTCCATGCTGCCGGTGATCGTGTAGTATCAACTCCGTGACCAACTTTGTGAGCGCAAGCCTTGAGATCATAATGAGAAAATCAATATCTATGGTGTGTCTGTTATTGTAAATTTACAAGTGTGCCCAGCTATCTGGTTGTTCCAAGTCTAAACATCAGCTTACCTCTCATACTACTAATTTATTTTCTCCTCCCCTCAGCATGGTTGTTGGCAGATGCATCAACAGCCAGCCAAGTTTAGGTGTGGAAAATCAGCTAGTAACACGGCTAGCTGGTGGAGTCTGATTTGGCCTTGCTTAGCCAGAGAGACAGGTGCTAGTGGCATTCAATCACCACCACCAACAAACACATGCTATATTATGGGGCACGCAAAGTGGCCAGCACTCCACGGCAGCCCAAAACCAAACGAATTGCCAAAGGAGGTAGATCCTGGTTTGCAAATTATTGTGAACAAAATCCTGATGATGCCACACATCATGAGGAGAGCAATCTGTGCAAACTAATCACTGAAATATTTCATCTCTCGTCAAGAGACCAATCAATTAAGGTAGAGAGCTCGGTGAATCCTTGATCAGACTGTCGTGGAAGTTCAACAAATCGTTATGAACAAGAATCAAGGACACATGATGATCACACACCATCAAGATTGAAGAGAAGAGCTCATATAATCTACCACTGATTTATTTTATTTCACGAATTATGACTATGATCGACCGATACAGACACAGACTTAGATATCTTACAAAGAACCATGAACAACTCTTAAAACTAAGATAACTCAGCTGCTAAATCAACTACACATAGCCTAGCTGATGCAACTAGACACACCTCTCAGTTGCTACACCAACTACACATAGCTCAGCTGATGCAACTACCATCCTTACCTCTCAGTATAACACCAATTTACAAGTGTGCCCAGCTATCTGGTATACTGAACTAGTCCACGTGCTAGTGCTACGCACACAATGCTACTGATTCAGAACTGCAAAAGTAATTCTTGTGGCCTTGAGGAACTATGAATTTTGCAGCAATATATATGTCCTATAAGAGAGATCTTGCCTATGAATTGTAGTACTAGGCTTGAGATCCTGCTCACTTGGTCCTCTCGCGAGTAGTCCCCGGGCACGCCTGTCGATGAAGAAGAGGAGGGTGGGGTAGCCTCAGACGCCGCTTGCCTGCGCTTAGGTCGTGCTCCTCGGTGGCGTCGGGCGTCGGCCGAGGCGGCGGGCAGCGGCGTCGGGAGAGGAGAGGGAAGGGATCGAGGCGAGGGCGAGGAGAGAGAGGGATAGGTTTGGGCGGCGGGAGGAAATATGGATGGGGCGGCACAATACTAATGGTGCACCACCCTCGGTGCACCATAAGTACATCCATACTAATGGCGCACCTCGCCTGGTGCGCCATTAGTATTTTTTTTGATTTCTGCCGAGCCAACAGGTTATCTTCCACCGACCTGATCCACATCAAGTTCCTCTACTAGCTCGACCGGTCGCAGCCAGTTCTCACACTAGGAGGTCTGGGTTCGATTCCTGGCTCCACAATTTTTTATGCATTTAAAATGCTGTTTGATACTTATTTGAGTTTAAATATGTTCAAACTTGTTTAAATCATAACAGTAATATTTTTTTATAAGATAGTAATAATTTTTAAAAAATATCATCAAAAAGTAATGCCGGTGGAGCGGGGGAGGGTGCGGGGGTGCGGGGGTCGGGCGGCGGTTGAGTAGGGGAGGGGTGCGGGGGGTCGACGGCGGCGGTTGAGTAGGGGAGGGGTGCGGGGGTCGGCGGCGGCGGACGGTGGACCGGGGGGTGCTCGGCGGCGAGGGGACCGGATCTGGCGAGGTGGGATAGCGATCGAGATGGAGGGGGATCGAGATCGAGTGTCCATGAAATTTAAAAATATTCATGATAGTTCAAAAAGTGCCCATGAAATACAATCGAGAAATGAAGGCTACGATTTAAATACAATCGATCTTAGCTAGCTATCTGTTCACAATCTTCTTGCCCTTCTTTTTCGCAAATGGAGTTCTTCTGTGGAACGGACGTCCTTTAGGTAGGGTGGTCCTGCTTCTTCTTGTGGTGTATGCTGCTACTTCATCATCGTCGTCATGTTCGATCCTCGGGTCGCCGTACTTGTCGAAGTCTTGCTCATTGGCTACTCCATCCATTTCGACGATCTTCCTTTTGCCTCTTCTCACGACAACACGACTGGGCTTTGACGGGTCGGTAATGAAGAAGCATTGGTCAACTTGGGAAGCCGCACCCATGGCTCATTTTTCAAGGTGACGTTTATGCCGCGATCTTGGATTTGGCTTCGTATAACCATGGTGGTGAAATACCGGTCTTCTTTTAGGACGCTCTTAGCCCATCGACACGGAACATCGGGACCTTCTCTCCAACAGAGCTCAGCTCCCAGATCTCCTCGATCCTTCCGTAGTATCTGTCCTTGTCATTACCGTGTAGGATTCCATCGTTACCCGGAGTTCGATAACCATCGCTCTTCATGTCCTTGGCCTCGGTGTAGAATGTGTAGCCGTTGATATCGTGACGCCTCATAAGTCATCGAGGTTGTGCTCGGCGCCGTGACAAAGGCGAATATGAGTTGTTCTTCCGCGGAAGAATCCTCATGTAAAGGGTACGACAGAAGCTTCTGCTTGAACCAACGCGTGAAACATGAGTTGTGCTCTTTGATTATATCTCCGTCCGTCCTCTGTTGGCCTCGGTCATTCTACGTCTTCTTAATAAAGGTTTTGTGCTCTACCACCCAAGGATCGACCACATCTATGTGTTGTAGCGCGACTAGGTTTGCTCTTTCAAAGTCGGCGAGTCGACCCTCTAAGTCGACATGCATTTCGCGGCGACCCTCATGGTGACCCCATCCAGCGAGCCTGCCGAGGTGCTGTTGACGGCAGACCAACGGGTTCTCAATGCCTAGATAATTAGTGCGATAGGAGATGCACTCTTGATCGAAAAGCCCCGGCTATACTTCCTCTCGACGTGACATGTTGCGAACGTATCCTTTGATGACACCATTCATCCTTTCGAACGGCATCATGCTGTGCAGGAACGTCGGCCCAAGTTGGATGATATCCTCCACTATATGGACCAGCAGATGCACCATAACGTCGAAGAATGCGGGCGGGAAGTACATCTCAAGCTCGCATAGTATCACCACGATCTCTTCCTGTAGCCTTCTGAGTTGCCTCACGCCAATCGACTTCCGAGAGATGACGTCGAAAAAGTTGCATAGGCCAAATAGCATTTCACGGACGTGCGCGTCCATGATCCCAATGGATTGCAACTGGAAGTATCTGCGTAATCAAGACGTGATAGTCGTGAGACTTCATCCCATCGAACTTCGCTTCACTGGGTCTAGGTATCTGCTTATCTTCCCAGCGAATCGTAAGGAAGTTTTACTCCTAGGAGGCAGGTGAAAACTGCTCGATCTCCTCCCGACTTAGAGTGAAGCACGCGGAGGGTAGTCATTTCGGTCTTCTTGGCCTTTTTGCCTTTGCGACGACTTCATCGTGTCCTGCTTCGCCTCATCATCATCATCATCATCATCATCATCATTAGCGTGAAGCTCCTACCTGATGCCCATTGATTTCAAGTCTACCCTTGCTTTCGGCACATCTTTGGTCCTCTCTGAAATGTTGAGCAGGGTACCAAGTAGACTCTCGCACACGTTCTTCGTGATATGCATGACATCAAGGCTGTGAGGCACACGGTGGATCTTCCAGTACGGAAAGTCCCAGAAAACAGACCTCGTTTTCCATACCTTCAGCTGCTCTGGCGCCTTTCGCTTCTTTCCGGCTCGGCTCCTTTTGCTTCTTTCCGGCGGTGGGCAGTCTTTCCAATTTTCAACAGCTTGTCTATTTCCTCGCCGCTCCTCGTACAGGCGTTTTGGTTCGGTTTCACCATTGAACAGATCCTTGCGTTTCCTCCACGGGTCATCGTCGCGAAGCCACCTTGATGTCCCATGAACACGGTTTTCAAGACCCGGATCTCTATCTAGCTGGCGATACGTTGTGTCATCCATGCACCTTACGCATCCGAAAATCCATGGACTACCTGCCCGTGAGATATCCGTAAATCGAGATAGTCGTGCCGTCGTGAGCAAAGGCAGCTCTCATAGGGAAATATTCTTTCTCTGCGGCGTCCCACGATTGGCTGGCGTTTTCCACAGCGTGTCAAGCTCCTCTTTCAGCAGCCCCAGATACAGATTGATGTCGTTCCTGGTTGTTTCGCCCTTCAATTAGCATACTCATGTGAATGTACTTCCTCTTCATGCACAACCAGGGGAAGGTTGTACATCCACACAAACACAGGCCAGGTGCTATGTGTGCTTCTCGGCTGCCAAACGGATTGACTCCATCGGTGCTCTCGCCAAAGACGATGTTCCTTGGATCGTTCCCAAATTCTGGGTCTTCGAAGTTCAACGCTTGCCACTGGCTCGCATCCTTAGGGTGACTCAGCATCTTGTCTTTTTTATCTATCTCCGGATCATTTGCGTCATGTTCTCGCTTCTTCTCCTCCCTATCCGCGTGCCAATGCAGGAGCTTTGCTACCTTAGGGTCCGCGAAATACCGCTGCAGACGAGGAGTGATCGGAAAGTACCACACCACTTTTCGAGGAGCTTTCTTCCTCTTCTTGTATCGAGTGGCGCCGCTGCGGACATATGGTAGACTCCGCGTGCTCGTCCCGATAAATGATGCAATTGTTCATGCACACATGGTATTTCACGTCGCGGTAAATCTAGAGGACACACGATTTTCTTCGCCTCCTCCAAACTGGTCGGGCACTTGTTCCCCTTGGGAAGGCGTTCGTGCGAATGACATGTTCTCGTCGAAGCATCGTCGGTCATTTTGTGTTTTACCTTCATCTCCGAGCCATGAGCGTTACTTTCAAAGCGGGTATCCTCGGTCTGCATCCTTCATACAATGGAGTAACCGCATCTAACTCAAGTTGATCCATCTTGGCTTTCTCTCGGCGGCAGCTCTTGCGTTATCCGTGCGCTTGAGAAGCAGCTCTTGAATATGAGGGTCCTGCACCCAGCCCATCGATGGTCCAGTAAATGCGCTCGCTCCGCCGCATCATCATCTTCATGATCATGCCCGTCGTCTGCTCGGCATCTTCCTCATCATCATGTCCTGCATCTTCTACATGATGACTGTGTACAACATCACCGTCATGATCATCTCCTCGGGATTCTTCGTCTTCTCGCCCTTGAGAGCCGCGGTGGTTGTCTTGCTGCCCTTCCTCATTTCTTGCCCGCCCCATGGACGACTTCGTAGTCATCTTCATCACCTTGCCACCGATAGCCATCCATGAAACCACGCAAGAGCAGGTGGTCCCGCACCTGCCGGAATCCGGGTCCGCAATAAGGCTCTTCACTTTGCATCTTCGACACGGACATCTTATCTCCGTCTCGTTCTTTTGAAGCATCTCGCCTTCGGGACCTCAAAACCTATTCACGATGCCTTCGGTCATCGTGCGAACCATGGTCGCCATGGGTAGAGCAAAACGATATTTTAGAACCAAGAAAAATTTGGCATGACTTTCCCTAAAAATAGGACCAAAAGAATGCTTAATGCCAAAATTCTCGCCGAACGGAAATGAATCAACATTCCGCAAAATATTGGCAACTATCGCATTTCAAATACCGTACACCTCCAAACACAAACACATATGCAACACCACAAACATATGCAACACCACGAACATACATAGATCTAGCTAGGCCATAAAAAGTGCATGTGCACATTGTTGTAGGGAGAACAACATAAATATAGCTTCCCCTTACTTACCTATCCAAACAAGGTAATTTAACCACTTAATTTGAATGAATCTATGGTGGAAATGAGGTGAAAAAGAGGAGGCACCCGAGACAAGGAGGAGGTGGAGAGAATGAAGTGGGGAGAAAGTGAGTGTGGGTAGGAGAGGCTGTCCAAAATATCTTGTTGCTGCCCACTTACTAATGGCGCACCAACTCTAAATGCGCCATTAGTAATCCAGGTTACTAATGACGCACCTTCTGGTGGTGCGCCATTAGTAGTTTTGCAAAAAAAAAACATACTAATGGCGCACTGTGGGTAATGGCGCACGGTGGAACCGTGCGCCATTAGTAGTTTTGCAAAAAAAGGAATAAAAAATATAATAAAAAAAACAACATTAGTGGCGCACTTTCCGACAGGTGCGCCATTACTAGTTACAACTAGTAATGGCGCACTGAGTCTGGATGCGCCATTAGTATGTTTGGACAGGCGCACTAGTTCAATTTTTTTTATACTAATGGCGCACCTTGGGCCAGGTGTGCCGTTAGTAGTTTCAACTCTAATGGCGTATCAGAAGGTGGTGCGCCATTAGTATATACTAATGGCGCACCGCTTGTCTGGTGCGCCATTAGTGTCAATCCCATCTATAGCCCTTTTTCTAGTAGTGAGTATAGGTTGTAGAAGTCGTAAGCTTCGTCCAAAGAATCAAATTCCTGGCTGATCTCCGGCTTAACGACGATACCTGACTTCTTATCTGCATAATTTCTCATGGCCCTCTCCAAAGCACTTTTCCTTCCTGATAATGAGGTGCGGCAGTCGGGTATCTTCCCAAGTCGGACCCTACATATGTTTGAGATGTTAACCGCAATTCGAATGATAACAACGTCTATCTAACATGTAACAACCAATTGCTCCAAAATAATGAACCGTGTAGCCTGCAAATTTGACAGTATAAAAGCCAACATAAAAAGGCGACAAAGTCTGACTATCAAATGAACTGTAACCAATAAACGAGTTTATGATTCCTTGACACAAATCAGAATTTGGATCATATATTGCACCCCAGATAGACAAACTCTTGACAGAAAAAAAATCTGAACCCTATCAAGCTCTTCTTCCTGTTCCTGTATATTTCCATGATAAAAACTGAAGTGGTGATGCTCCGCTAATGTTGGTGATAAAGAGTGAAATGCTGATGCTCCCCTAATTATTTTAGGTGCAGCCAAATCTTCATGAAAACATCAACTTTACTGAAATATCAGGCTGCCTAGAATGCTCAGATGTTCAAAAAAGCGAACTACTATACTGAAAATGAGAAACTGAACATGCGTCATTGATCTATCTAAATTCAGGCTGACCAGAATGCTCAACTCGGAATTAGAAACTGAACTACTTTATTGATAAAACAGTACTAGTTGGCTGAAAGTTGTATCTCAGATTGGGGATAGTACCTTAATTTGAGGCCACAGACTTGGAGTGCGCCCGGATAAAGATTGGGGATCTTTGTGACTGTCGGTGCTGTCAATATCTGGGACATTGAAAAATTCGTCCGTGGCTTCATGAACTTGAGATGCAGAACTTGAGGAAGGAGAATCGGTATCTTCATCTTCCCCTCCATCCCCGCACTCGTCGTCGTCCTGCCCTTCTTCTAGCCCTCCCAGATCTGGAACGGCATCGACATCGACCGGCTGGGAACAGAAGCTGCACATGAACTGGAGAAGATGAAGATCCACGGAGAAGACAAAGGAAGAAGAAGAAGATCTTGTGAGAGGAGATACCTGAACAGGAGATCCGTGAATGACTCCCCACCGCGATTCATTGATGAATCATAAGGAAATCTCGAGATCCAGGCGCTGCAATGGGGAGGGCGTGGTGCCGCCGGTGGATGGAGCTGCGTCTGCCTGATGAGATTCGAAATTTGAACTACGTCCGGCTTGGTGGATGGGGCAGCCTGGTCACGGGGGTAGTGGACGGGGGAGTAGGCGAGTACGGGCTAGACGCGAGCGTAGGTAGGAGCCAGATACGCGATAGGACATGTATTCGCTTCGTATTGCGCCCAGAAAACTGAAATCGCCAAATCCGGGTGGGGCCATGTGGGCCAGGCTCGCGCGAATCCACAAGGGGCAGCGACGGCTCCGATACTGGTTGCGCGCGCAACCAGTTGGGAATAGCCTTATTCGTCGAGCGGGCGGGTTTGTTGGAATTTGGTAGTGGGCCTTTGGCCAAAGCCCAACTAAAATTTTGAAATTGTCTTGGCCCATTCATGCATACATGTGAGTAGTGTGAATGTGACTAAAGTTTAGTCCAACCCCGGAAGTTGAGAGAGACTTGCACCTCTTTATAAGGCGAGTTCTTCTACCATTTGTATGAGTATGAGAAGAGAAGATCTACATGCGCACTCCTCCTCCTCTTCACTCGCCGCGGGTTGCGGGAATGAGCCGAAGACAGAGCTATGCGCGTTATCTATTTTTTTTGCTGTTCGGGAATATTTAATAAGTCATTAATTAATAATTAATGGACGCATTAATTACTCAGCCGTTTTCGATTCTTTTGGATCGTGGGGCTGTTACTTGGACGTGGGTTTCCTCCACGACCTACCCGGTCCGTATTATATAGTCAGGCATACGTCTACCCTAGCCGCCGCCGCATCGCATGGTTTGGCACCACCGTTCCAGATCATTGCGCCGCCACGCAAGTATTCTCCATCCCTCCTTTCGGCATGCACCGTGAGAAGGCACAGTAGGCCTCCGGTACCCCGCCTCTCGTGATCCTGTATGGGAGAGGGGCGATCAGGTTTTGGGGAGCGCACTCGCGCGACTGCTGGCAGCGATGACTTCACCGATGATGACTTCTTCCCCGACCTCGGCAACATCTTCGTCAACGAAATTGGGCGACAACCTCAACGCCAACGGTGCTGCTCCTGTTGCACCGTATGTGTTTTTGTCCTTCCTATTCGAGATCGTGGTAGAATTCATGTTTCTAGTCTGTGCCCTAGATTCGATCTATTTATCTACTATGCTAGTTCACATGGTTAGTTTAATCTCTGTTATAGCCTTCATGATTTATTTTGTGCTTATTCGGATTAAAATCTCGTAGTAACTTGCTCATATATTCAACATTCCAAAAATCTGATTATAGTCAATTTACTCCGAGTGGTTTTGCTGCGCATCTGAAGCCGCCTACCTTTAAGGGGGTGCAATATAAGAGGTGGCGCACAAGAGCAGTTTACTGGTTCCAAACCATGTACTGCTATGACGCCACCAAGGACAAGCCTGAGAGCGATCTTAATCTTGCACAGCAGAAAGCTTTTGAGAAGATCGATACCCTCTTTAAAGGCGCCCTTCTGAGTGTTCTTGACGATTCCACTATGGATTCGTATATGTCATTTGACAACGGCAAGGACATGTGGGCTGCGCTCGGGGCCAAGTTTGGGGCCTCGGACGCCAACAGCGAGTTGTACGTCATGGAGCAATTCTATGACTATAAGATGACTGATGAGCGCTCTGTTGTCCAGCAAGCTCATGAGATACAGTAGCTCGCAAAGGAACTTGAGTACCTCAAGTGTGTGCTGCCGGAATTTTTTTTGCCGGAGGCATCATTGCCAAGCTTCCACCTTCATGGAACAATTTTGCTACTTCCCTGAAACACAAGAGACAGGAGTTTTTCGTTTTGGATCTCATTGGCACTCTTGATGTTGAAGAGAAGGCGACAGCAAAAGACACACGTGCTCGAGTTGCTGAGGGAGCTTCTAGTGCCCACATAGTACAGAAGAGGAACTTCCAGCCCAACAAATTAAAAAACAACAAGAACAAAACTCAACGCAAAGGCAAGTTTGATGCAAAGAACAAGATGTCACATCCTACCAACTTCAAGAAGAATTCTCATAAGAAGGGGAAGGGACTTTGCCATGTCTGCGGTGATCCTAATCACTGGGCTCCGAAGTGTCTTAACCGCTTTGAGGAGCGCGGACATGAGAAGAGCGGCAAGTTCACTAATGTTGTCATCGGTGATACTGATATGAAAGAATCTGGGTATGGTATTCTTCCTACCATCCTTTCAGTATTTCAATCTCCTGATTGGTTAATTGACACCGGTGCCAATGTACATGTTTGTGCTGACGCCTCCATGTTTTTCTTCTTACCAGGTCACAGGGACTTCTCCCGTGCTGATGGGGAACGGGTCACATGCCATCGTTTGAGGTGTCGGTACGGTCGATCTGAAGTTTACTTCGGGGAAGACCGTATGTCTGAAGAACATTCATCATGTGCCGTCCATCAATAAGAATCTCGTCAGCAATTCCCGTTTATGTCAAGATGGTTTTAAGTTGGTTTTTGAGTCCAATAAAGTTGTAATTTCCAAGTGTGGACAATTTGTTGGAAAGGCTATGAGTGCGGAGGCTTGTTCCGCTTATCTTTGTCAGATATTTGCACTAAAGTTATTAATAATGTTTGCCACAATAATGAGTCTGATATTTGGCATTCACGACTTTGTCATATTAACTTTGGTTGCATGACGCGGCTAGCCAATATGAATTTATTTCCTTAAATCCCTAATGTCAAAGGCTCCAAGTGCCAAGCATGTGTGCAAGTTAAGCAACCTTGCAAGTCCCATAAGACTGCAGAGGCAAGAGACTTAGCGCCACTAGAGCTTATACATTCTGATCTTTGTGAGATGAATGGCGTGTTGACAAAAGGTGGAAAGAGATATTTATGACATTGATTGATGATTCCAGTAGATATTGTTATATGTATCTTCTGAAATCAAAAGATGAGGCTTTAACTTTCTTCAAAAACTATAAAGTTGAAGCAGAGAACCAACTTGATCGAAAAATTAAATGGTTAAGGTTCGATCATGGTGGAGAGTATTTTTCTAATGAATTTGATTTGTTTTGTGCGAAACATGGTATAATCCATGAGAGGATGCCTCCCTACTCACCTCAGTCGAATGGGGTGGCCGAAAGAAAGAATCAAAATCTAACTGATTTGGTTAACGCCATGTTAGACACATCGGGTCTTTCCAAGGAATGGTGGGGGGAGGCGCTAATGACCGCGTGTCATGTCCTAAACCAAGTTCCGATAAAGCATAAGACCATGACTCCATTTAAGGAATGGGAAAGGAAAATGTTGAAACTCTCCTACCTACGTACTTGGGGTTGTTTGGCGAAAGTCAATATACCAATTCTCAAGAAGCGCAAGCTTGGACCAAAAAGCGTGGATCGTGTTCTTCTGGGTTATGCTTTTCATATCATTGGTTATAGATTTATGATAATAAAATCTGAGGCGACATGCATGTTGGTACAATTATGGAGTCGAATGATGCAACTTTCTTTGAGGATATATTTCCTATGAAGGATATGTCGAGCTCATCAAATTAGGAGATGCCTACTCCATCTAGTGAGGAATTTGCTGTAATTCCTGAACCCGCCATTGCGACGGAACACATTGAGAATCCTGTTGAGGGTGACAATGAAACTCCTATAAGGAGTAAGATACAGAGGACTGCAAAGTCCTTTGGTGATGATTTATATTGTGTACCTCGTGGATGACACACACATGACTATTTCAGAAGCCTATGCATCTCTTGATGCTGACTACTGGAAGGAAGCTGTTCGTAGCGAGATGGATTCCATCTTAGCTAACAGAACCTGGGAGATCACTGACCGTCCTTATGGGTGCAAACCTGTAGGATGTAAGTGGGTGTTCAAGAAGAAGTTTAGACCTGATGGTACGATTGAAAAGTACAAGGAACAACTAGTGTCTAAGGGTTATACCCAGAAGGAAGGTGAAGACTTCTTTTATACTTACTCACCCGTGGCTAGACTGACCACTATTCGGGTGCTACTATCACTGGCTGCCTCACATGGTCTTCTCGTTCATCAAATGGACGTTAAGACGGCTTTCCTCAATGGAGAGTTGAAGGAGGAAATTTACATGGATCAGCTAGATGGTTTTGTAGTACCTGGTCAGGAAGGAAAGGTGTGCAAGTTATTAAAGTCTTTATATGGTCTTAAACAAGCTCATAAGGAGTGGCATGAGAAGTTCGAAAGAACATTAACTGCTGCTGGCTTTGTAGCAAACGATGGTGACAAGTGTGTGTACTATCGCCATGGTGGGGGCGAAGGAGTTATTCTTTGTCTGTATGTTGATGACATAATGATCTTTGTAACCAAACTTGATCTAATCAAGGAGGTTAATGATTTCTTATCTCGTTGTTTTGAGATGAAGGATCTAGGAGTAGCTGATGTTATCTTAAACATCAAGCTGTTGAGAGATGAGAATGGTGGGATTACACTACTTCAGTCTCACTATGTGGAAAAGATCTTGAGTCGTTTCGGGTATATCAACTGGACGCCTTCTCCAACTCCATATGATTCTAGTGTGTTGCTTCGAAAGAATCAACGGATTGCTAGAGACCAACTGAGGTATTCTCAGATTATTGGCTCGCTTATGTATTTGGCGAGTGCCACGAGGCCTGACATCTCTTTTGCTGTGAACAAGCTGAGTCGGTTTGTGTCAAAACTGGGAGATGATCATTGACATGCACTTGAAAGAGTTATGCGCTATTTGAAAGGCAAACGAGCTATGGGATTCACTACACCGGGTATCCAAGGGTACTGGAGGGTTATAGTGACTCAAACTGGATACCTGATGTTGATGAGATTAAGGCCACACGTGGTTGTGTTTTTACGCTTGGTGGTGGCGCTGTTTCCTGAAAGTCTTGCAAGTAGAACATCTTAACGAGGTCAACTATGGAAGCATAACTCACAACATTAGACACTGCCACTGTTGAAGCAGAGTGGCTTCGTGAGCTCTTGATGGACTTACATATGGTTGAAAAACCAATACCCCCTATCGTGATGAACTGTGATAATCAAACCGTGATCGTCAAGATAAACAATTCTAAGGATAATATGAAGTCCTCAAGGCATGTGAAGAGGATACTAAACTGTAAAAAAATTGAGGAACTCCAAAGTTATTACGTTGGACTATATCCAGACATCGAAAAACTTGGCATATCCCTTCACAAAGGTTTTATCACGTAATGTGATAGATAATGCATCGATGGAGATGGGTTTGAGACCCACCGCATGAGTTGTCTACAGTGGTACCCACTCTCTGTGATCGGAGATCCTGTGAAGTAGAAGTGGGAGACAAGCTGTTGGTCAGCTGAGTGGAGAGTATCCCTGTTTCAATTATCCCACTCTGTGAAGATGCTATACTCTCGTGATCTACATGGCAGGTTGATAGTTATCTTAATGTGTTGCAAGTGACTCATTTGAGTAAGCAGAGATGTTGTCCTGCAGAGCATCTCCCGAGGAACACACCTATATGAATTTGACTGTTAACGTCGCAGTCTGTGAGAATTGGGTGTTCTCTAATAAATTCATGAAAGGCCCTAGAGTATGACGTATACGCTCCACCCGCGGGGAGCCTTGCGACAGCCATATCGGTCAAGAATTTGTGTGAAACTAGTCTCGCAGAAAACTTGTAGTTCAAGGTATAGTCCATTATTCAAGTTGTGATCTAGTCTAGCATAAACCTCTAAGAAGAAGTTCAACTTTACAGTCTCCACAGAGCACTGGTATATAAACAATAATTTGGAACTAGATGATGAGATGTGCCAATGAGACTTCATGGGGGATTGTTGGAATTTTCTAGTGGGCCATTGGCCCAAAGCCCAACTAAATTTTCTAAATTCTCTTGACCCATTCATGCACACATGTGAGTGGTGTGAGTGAGAGGAAAGTTTAGTCCCACCCCGAAAGTTGAGAGAGACTCGCACATCTTTATAAGGTGAGTTCTTCTACCACTTGTATGAACATGAGAAGAGGAGACCTACACGCATGCTCGCCCTCCTAGCTCGCCTCGCCACGACGTGCCGCGGGTTGCGGGAAATGAGCCGAGCCGAGGACAGAGCTATGCACGTTGTCTATATTTTTGCTGCTCAGGAATAATGAATACGTCATTAATTAATAATTAATGGATGCGTTAATTACTCAGCTGTTTCCGATTCTTTTGGATCGTGGGGCTGTTACTTGAACGTGTGTAGGACCTTGAGAAGAGGTGTCTAGAGGGGGGGTGATTAGACACTAAGTATCAAGGTTGCAATTTTTAACTTCTTTAGGTTTAAGTGGAGTTTAGGCACAAGTTTAACATTCACAATACATAACAAGCAAGCATGCAAAGAGTATATGAGCAGCGGAAAGTAAAGCATGCAACTTGCAAGAATGTAAAGGGAAGGGTTTGGAGGATTCAAACGCAATTGGAGACACGGATGTTTTTGTCGTGGTTCCGATAGGTGGTGCTATCGTACATCCACGTTGATGGAGACTTCAACCCACGAAGGGTAACGGTTATGCTGAGTCCACGGAGGGCTCCACCCACGAAGGGTCCACGAAGAAGCAACCTTGTCTATCCCACCATGGCCGTCGCCCACGAAGGACTTGCCTCACTAGCGGTAGATCTTCACGAAGTAGGCAATATCCTTGCCCTTACAAACTCCTTGGTTCAACTCCACAATCTTGTCGGAGGCTCCCAAGTGACACCTAGCCAATCTAGGAGACACCACTCTCCAAGAAGTAACAAATGGTGTGTCGATGATGAACTCCTTTGTAGCGACCAGACCCGAATGGATCAAGTCTCTGTGCTCAGTGTCATCCCCGATCAAGAATGTCGACACCACACACGATTTCAAGGATTTATAGCAGAGTAGCAATCACACACTTATTACATCGTTGTCCACAAGGGAACTTATTACAATAATATGGCTTAAGGCCATCTAATGATAACAGCGAAGGCTTGGAAGATAAGTGAGTCCATCAACTCCAACGGCATCACCGAGTATAGAACCACGACCTAACACCTTACTCGTCGTTCAAAAATCTGCAACGTGAAAGTTGCAGCCAAAAACGGGTCAGCACATGGAATATGCTGGCAATGTAACACATAAGGAGCAATGAAGGAAATAAGCCTATACTACATGCATATATGGCTGGTGGTAAGGCTCTACGGTTACATTTGCATAAAGCTGATTTTTCCCTACATCAAAGGAATAATTTTATTTAACTATCATGGTGGTTGTTAAACATTGAGAATGGTTGACAGCATCCTCAATCCCAATTAAAAAGGTACTCATCAAAACCCAATAACTTTTATTTAGAAGTAACATGTTGAGATTCACATGATATTCAATTACCGGATACTCAAAACGTCCATAACCGGGGACACGGCTAATCATGATTAGTTTATACACTCTGCAGAGGTTTGCGCACTTTTCCCCACAAGACTCGATCGCCTCCGCTTGGTTCTCGCACTACATGGTGTTTGAGAAACGGATGACCGAGACATAGTCTTTCAGAAGCGCTAGCACCTTACATGTGGGTAGACCGTACCAACCTACATCCCCTACATCAGCTAGCCTACCCGTAAGAGTTCGCACGACTTAGTCAACTATGCCAGAGCCCATAATTGGCTTGTGGCTGCACACGAAGTTTCTAGTTTGAATAATCTTATGATCCCTTAGAGCATGGGTGGCGGTCCAAGAAATACAGTAAGTCTCGATAGAAACCAGGTGCCTCAATCCACCCAGATGTGTGTTTAGGTTGCCACCTTAGATAAACCATTAATTTACAATCTCACATCTGTCATGGATATTCACTCACCCAATCCACGTCTACTAGCATAGCATGGCATAATAAGAAAACGAGAAGTAACTCCCAAGGTTTCATAAGTAAAACAGTAATAGGTACTACCTCAATCTACTTCCCAAACCCACAATTTAATTTGATCCTAAACATGCAAGTGTTTGAGGGTTTGATCTAATGCAATAAAACTGGGTAGTAGAAAAGGTATGATCAAAGTGTTACTTGCCTTGCTGATGATCCGCGAGACCTAAAGATTCGAAGTAACAAGCGGCGCACTCCGGGTGATCTAACGCAGACAAACAACAAGCATACAATAAGTACTCATCTAATGCACGGGGAAATCTCGAATAAAAGATCTATCCAGAGAGTTCAACTTAAGAACCCTGTTTGCAAAAAGAATCGAAGTCAAATAAGGCACCAAAGTCGAAACTCGAGAGAGAACGACTCGGTTTAGCAATCTGAAACTAGGTCAAAATTTTACAGTAGCAAAACTCTGTGTAAGTAGGTTAGTCGAACGGCGGTTTCATCTTTAAACTCCAGCGCTTGAATCACCTGATTCCGATAAACGAGCAAGAAATAAAACAGATTTGAAAATCAGATCGAAATCGAATCGTAAAAATAACGGATTAATTCGATGTAAAAGAAAACGATTTAACGGATTAAATAACGGACGCTCGTTAAAGAACTAATCCAACGAACACGTTCATTGAAACGAACGGTTCGGTGAACGTCATAATTAAGAAAACCGAAAAAATAAAACCATCTAGGATTTTTTAAAAACCAACATCTTAAAAACCGGATCGGGTTTTCGGGAAAACCGGATCGGGCGGCGGCGGCGGCTACTCGGTGGCTCTCCGGCTGGCTCCGGCGGGGTCGGGAGGGGCGGGGGTCGGCGGGTCGGCGAGGGGCGGCGAGGTAGGCGGGCGCCCGGCGGCGGGCGGGTCGGCGGCAAGGGAACGGCAAGGCGGGCTCGGGTGAGGGCGGCAAGGCAGAGAGAGAGGGGGGGGGGCGCGCTTTGGGAAGGGGCAACCGAGGCGGGCGGAGCCGGACTCAGGCCGGGGCTGACGGCGGCGGCGGAGTCTCGCTGGAGGGAGAGGAGGCGGCCGGGGCGCCGGGCCGGGCCTGGCTGGTTGGGCTGGCCGGGCCTTGGCCTTGGCCCAGGGGGTTTTTTAAAACAAGAACTAAACGGATTAAAAAAAAACCAAACGAACTCCAAATTTAATAAAATAAATTTTCCCCGACTCCTAAAAATGAGTCGAACAAAATGAACTTTAAAAACGGGCAAAAATGCATTTTTTAAATGCTCATTTTTACCTAAAACAAATAAATCTTTCAAAAGCCAAATTTGATTCATTTATAAAATCTTCATTTTTCCTAAATGTTGGGAAAGTCATATTATTCCCTCTCCAAAATTTTGTATAGGAAAAACTTTATGAAGATAATTAAATAAATCCAATGATCCTATTTTCAAAATTTGGGAAATCCCAAATATGAAAATAATGAAACTTCCAACTCTCTCCGAGGGTCCTTGAGTTGCGTGAAATTTTCTAGGATCGGAAAAATGCAAGAAAATATGATATGCATGATGACCTAATGTATAACATTCCAAATTGAAAATTTGGGATGTTACAAACCTACCCCCTTAAGATGAATCTCGCCCTCGAGATTCGGGTTGGCTAGAAAATAGGTGAGGGTGGTCCTTAAGCAAAACTTCCTCTCTTTCCCATGTGGCTTCATCCTCAGTGTGGTGGCTCCACTGAACTTTGCAAAACTTGATAACTTTGCTGCGGGTAACTCTGCTGGCATAATCGAGAATTTTAACCGGTTTTTCCTCATATGTTAAGTCATCCTTCAACTGAATTGCTTCCAAAGGGCACTTTGTGTCTCTTAACGGTACCTCTGCTATCTCGGGTGACATTTCTTCAATCGAGAAACATGGAATACATCATGAACTCCCGACAGTCCTTCCGCAATTCCAACTTATAAGCAACTTCTCCCATGCGTTGCAAAATCTTATACGGTCCAACGAAACGGGTGCTAACTTTCCTTTCACTCCAAAACGCTTAACTCCTCAAGCGGGGATACTCGAGATATACTCTGCTCCAACTACATACTCAATCGCTGGCGCTTTGAATCGGCATAGCTCTTTTGTCTGGACTGGGCTACCTTGAGCCTGTCTCGAATCAACTTAACTTTCTGCTCAGACTCCTTAATCAAATCTGGTCCAAACAACTGACGATCTCCAGTTTCGTCCCATGACAACGGTGTCCTGCACCTTCTTCCATAGAGAGCCTCGAAAGGTGCCATCTTCAAGCTGGTTTGGTAACTGTTGTTGTAGGAAAATTCTGCATACGGCAAATTATCATCCCAACTAGATCCGTAATCTAGTGCACAAGCTCTCAAAGATGTCCTCCAAAATCTGATTGACTCTCTCGGTCCGTCCATCGGTCGTGGGTGGAAAGCTGTATCAATTCCAATCTGGTTCCCAATGTTTCGTGTAACCGGTTCCAAAATTTCGAGGTAAACTGGGTTCCTCTATCGATACAATGCTCCTTGGAACTCCGTAAGCACACAATTCTGGTCATGTATATCTTTGCCAACTTAGCACTGCTATAGGTAGTCTTGATCGAATGAAATGAGCTACCTTGGTTAAACGGTCGACTATAACCCAAATCGAGTCATATCTGAACGGGTCTTTGGCAAACCTGTGATGAAATCCATGCCTAGTTTATCCCACTTCCATTCGGTATCGGCAACGGTTGTAACAATCCTGCTGCTTCGATGCTCGCCTTTACTTTCGACATACGCCACAAATTGCTACATACTCCGCAATATCCTTCTTCATTCCGTCCACCGTAAAGTATTCTTCAAATCCAAATACATCTTGGTATTTCTGGATGAATCGAATAGGGTGAATCATGGGCTTCTTGTAAAATCAACTTCCCGATCTCGGGTCATTGGGCACATAAACACGGTCTTCAAACCATAGGGTATCGTGCTCATCCTCACGAAAACCTTTAGCTTTTCCTTTACTCATTTTCTCCTTTATAGAGGCAACTTCCTTATCCGCCTTTTGGGCTTCTCGATTTTGTCCATCGATGTCGATCGAATCTCCAATGCTGCTACATAGCCTCTCGAACTATTTCCAAACATAGCTCTCGAAGGTCCTCGGCTAACTCATTGGGTATTCCTTCCATCATTAGGGTATTGACGTGGCTCTTACGGCTCAATGCGTCAGCTACGACATTAGCCTTTCCGGGGTGGTAATGCAATCTCATGTCATAATCCTTGATAAGTTCTAACCATCTCCTTTGTCTGAGATTCAATTCCTTCTGTGTGAAGATGTACTTCAAACTCTTGTGATCCGTGTATACTTCACAATGATTTCCAATGAGAAAATGTCTCCATGTCTTTAAGGCATGCACAACGGCTGCTAACTCCAAATCATGAGTGGCATAATTCAACTCATGGGGCTTAAGTTGTCGTGAAGCATACGAATCAACTCTTCCTTCCTGCATAAGCACGGCTCCAAGTCCTCGACGTGAAGCGTCGCAAAACACCTCATAATCCTTAGTCTGATCTGGCAATATCAAAACTGGTGAGGTAACCAATCTTTTCTTCAACTCCTGAAAACTAGCCTCACAGTCCTTAGTCCATATGAATTTGTTTTCCTTCTTCAACAATTCAGTCATAGGCTTTGCAATCCTTGAGAATTTCTCAATGAATCTTCGGTAGTATCCTGCGAGTCCAAGGAAACTCCGAATCTCTCCAACTGTCGTTGGTGCTTCCCATTTGGTTACGGTCTCAACTTTTGTGGGGTCAACTGCTATCCCTTCTCCGGATATAACATGTCCGAGAAATCCAACTTCCTTTAGCCAAAACTCACATTTGCTGAACTTGGCATACAACTGGTGTTCCCTCAGTTTCTCCAAAACCAATCGCAAATGTTCCTTGTGTTCCTCTTCATTCTTTGAGAAAATCAAAATGTCATCAATGAACACCACGATTTAATTTATCCAAAAACTCCATAAACACTTTGTTCATCGTGTTCATGAAATAGGCTGGCGCGTTAGTCAGTCCAAATGACATAACGGTATACTCATACAGTCCATATCTCGTGGTAAATGCGGTCTTGGGCATGTCTTGCTCCCGAATCTTCAACTGATGGTACCCTGATCGCAAGTCGATCTTGGAAAACACTTTAGCTCCTTGCAAGCGATCAAACAGATCATTTATCATAGGTAGTGGGTACTTGTTCTTGATTGTTACTTCATTCAATCCACGATAATCAACAACCATTCTCAAAGATCCATCCTTCTTCTCCACTAACAAAACGGGTGATCCCCAAGGTGATGAACTTGGGCGAATAAAACCTTTATCCAATAGTTCCTTAATCTGTTTCTTGATTTCCGCCAAATCCTTTGCGGGCATCCTGTACGGTCGCTTCGATATCGGGCCTGTTCACGCAACAGCTCGATCAAAACTCAATGTCTCTATCCGTGGCATTCCCGGCAATTCTTCCGAAATACATCAGATAATCCTTCACCACTGGTACTTCTTCCTGTACCACTCCTGACAAGCAAATAACTTGTGCTCTCCTCGGCTCGTGCCGTGATACATACTTAATTCTTCTTCCTTCTGGTGTGGTGAGCAAAATTGACCTTGTGGTACAATCTATGTTTCCTCCATACTTTGATAACCAATCCATTCCTAATATCACATCCAATCCTTGGGAGTCCAGAACTATTAGGTCTGAGGGGAAAACATAGTGTCCAATCCTTAGTGGCAGTCGATCACACCATTTACTAGCCATGTACTCTGCTCCGGGTGAGGTTACTAGCATGGGTGACCTAAGGGCTTGGGTCGGTAATTTGTACTTATCCACAAATCCCTTGATATGTATGAATGCGATGCACCAAGATCAAAAAGAACAACTGCAGAAATGACTTAACCAAAACTTACCGACATCTTGCATCGGGCTGATCTTCAACCTCCTCTACATCAATGTGGTTCACCTGTCCCCTGTTGAAAGGGTTGGGCTTCTTTCCAGAGCTTCCATTGCCATTTCCATTCTGGCCTTCTGGACAGTCATTGGCATAATGCCCAGTCTTGCGGCACTTAAAGCAAGTAATGTGTCTCAGGTCTACCTTGGATGGTGTTGACGGGTTGGTGCGGTTCTGTCCATTGCTTCCTCCATTCCCGTTCCCATTCTTGGTGCCATTATGGTTGTGCGAATTACCTCCTCCATGGGTATGCTGAAACTGAATTCCTGATTTAGGGGTATAACGAGGCTTCTGCTGGGATCCAGAGTTATGCTTCCCTTGTCCATACTTCCGCTTGCGGTTCTCAATTTGCTGCTGCTTTCCTTCAATCATGAGAGCTCGGTCTACCAACTCCTGGTAGTTGTTGAAACTTGCCACCATCAACGGCATGCTGAACTCATCATTCAGTCCTTCTAGAAACTTCTCTTGTTTAGCTGCGTCTGTAGCAACGTCATCTGGGGCATAACGTGCTAATTTACTAAAGTCATCCACGTACTGGCCAACAGTCCTTCCTCCTTGGCGTAAGTTGCGAAACTCGCGCTTCTTCATGGCCATAGCTCCTGCTGAAACATGAGCAGTGCGAAAAGCTTGCTGAAACTGGTCCCATGTGCAGTGTCTACGGGATAAGTGGCTGTAAAATTCTCCCACCATGCTGCTGCGGGTCCTTCAAGCTGATGTGCTGCAAACTTCACTCTTTCACCATCTGTGCATCCTGCAGTGGTCAGCTCCCTTCCTATCTTGCGGAGCCAGTCATCTGCCACGATCGGCTCGGTGCTACTGGAATACACCGGCGGATTCAGTCTAAGGAAACGAGTCAGGTGATCCGCAGGTGGTGGTGGTGGCGGTGGGTTGTTGTTGTTGTTGTTGTTGTTGCCCTGGTTCTGCACCAATGTTTGAATCAGGGTATTCTGCTGCTGGATCAATTGGGTGATCTCTGGCGGGAAAATGAATCCGGGGTTGCGTCTCGGAGGCATCTGACGGGTTTAGAAAAGAAGAGAAATGTAGAATAGAATGAGGTCTAAGGGGAAATCACTACCCAAATGCACATGAGAAAATGCACACAAAATCACTTCATTCAATCAAACAAGGGCTTACAACGATCTAACTATCGCAAAAGGTGTGTGTACTATAATGTTTACATGGAGGGAATACTACTAATATGTGGGGGACTTCTACTAATTTGAACCGGTGGAAGACTCCATGATGTCTGCTCCAGCTTCGTCTTCAAAGTCGGGTTCACTTGGATCCGAATCGGTGTCGTCGATGTTGATGTAGTCGCTTGGGTATTCGACATACTGGTCTTCATTCCTGAGCGCCAACTTCTTCTTGAGTTCTTCGATCTCATACTTAAGGTCGTTATTGTGTCTTGCCAGAGCTACGATCTCGTCCATGTAGTCCTTGCGTGTAGTCTTTAGTTCTTCTTCCAGTTCGATGATCCTTCCCTTTGTCTTCTGCAACTCCAACATGTCGTCAAGACATTTGGTTCTCCGGCGTCGAATGTGCTGATTTAACTCTGGATGAAAGCTGCAATGGATCTATCCTTCTTGGTGCCGACGACGTCCCGCTTGTCATCTCGGCGTCCGCAAATCTGATAGATGGTGTCCTTGAGGTCTTCTTGATAAACTTTTCCAATGCGTCCCATGGTGATGTGAGCTGCCATGCTCTTTCCCGCACTCAAGTTGGTGCAATCAAAACACTATCTATAGGCTTGGTGATTGGGGCGAATGTCCTTCCCGAACGTGAGCGTGAATCTTCCAGCGCTCCTCTTCGAGCAGAGTGGCGTTGAAAGTCCCGTGAAGCTAGGTAGTCCAATGTTCGTGTACTTGGTAACTTCCTTCAAGTGAAATCCAAAAGGTGTGCCTTCATCCGGTTGGGTGTACTTGATCTTCGCGTCCGTCATCCTAAAGAGTAGAAAAGATGAGGAGTTAGAAAATGGGAAGAGAGTAGTGATCTATGGCTTTAACTTAGTGGTCGTGTCTCTACAATCAACAGTGCTCGATACCATTCTCTCAGAGCGACCAGACCGAATGGATCAAGTCTCGTGCTCGATGTCATCCCCGGATCAAGAATGCCGACACCACACAAGATTGAAGGATTTATAGCAGAGTAGCAATCACACACTTATTACATCGTTGTCCACAAGGGAACTTATTACAATAATATGGCTTAAGGCCATCTAATGATAACAGCGGAAGGCTTGGAAGATAAGTGAGTCCATCAACTCCAACGGCATCACTGAGTATAGAACCACGACCTAACACCTTACTCGTCGTTCAAAAAATCTGCAACGTGAAAGTTGCAGCCAAAACGGGTCAGACATGGAATATGCTGGCAATGTAACACATAAGGAGCAATGAAGGAAATAAGCCTATACTACATGCATATATGGCTGGTGGTAAGGCTCTACGGTTACATTTGCATAAAGCTGATTTTTCCCTACATCAAAGGAATAATTTTATTTAACTATCATGGTGGTTGTTAAACATTGAGAATGGTTGACAGATCCTCAATCCCAATTAAAAGGTACTCATCAAAACCCAATAACTTTTATTTAGAAGTAACATGTTGAGATTCACATGATATTCAATTACGGATACTCAAAACGTCCATAACCGGGACACGGCTAATCATGATTAGTTTATACACTCTGCAGAGGTTTGCGACTTTTCCCCACAAGACTCGATCGCCTCCGCTTGGTTCTCGTGACTACATGGTGTTTGAGAAACGGATGACCGAGACATAGTCTTTCGTAAGCGCTTAGCACCTTACTTGTGGGTAGACCGTACTCAACCTACATCCCCTACATCAGCTAGCCTACCCGTAAGAGTTCGCACGACTTAGTCAACTATGCCAGAGCCCATAATTGGCTTGTGGCTGCACACGGAAGTTTCCAGTTTGAATAATCTTATGATCCCTTAGAGCATGGGTGGCGGTCCGAAGAAATACAGGCAAGTCCTGATAGAAACCAGGTGCCTCAATCCACCCAGATGTGTGTTTAGGTTGCCACCTTAGATAAACCATTAATTTACAATCTCACATCTGTCATGGATATTCACTCACCCAATCCACGTCTACTAGCATAGCATGGCATAATAAGAAAACGTAGAAGTAACTCCCAAGGTTTCATAAGTAAAACAGGTAATAGGTACTACCTCAATCTACTTCCACCACCCACAATTTAATTTGATCCTAAACATGCAAGTGTTTGAGGGTTTGATCTAATGCAATAAAACTGGGTAGTAGAAAAGGTATGATCAAAGTGTTACTTGCCTTGCTGATGATCCGCGAGACCTAAAGATTCGAAGTAACAAGCGGCGCACTCCGGGTGATCTAACGCAGACAAACAACAAGCATACAATAAGTACTCATCTAATGCACGGGGAAATCTCGAATAAAAGATCTAACCAGAGAGTTCAACTTAAGAACCCTGGTTGCAAAAAGAATCGAGTCAAATAAGGCATCGAAAGTCGAAACTCGAGAGAGAACGACTCGGTTTAGCAATCTGAAACTAGGTCAAAATTTTACAGTAGCAAAACTCTGTGTAAGTAGGTTAGTCGGAACGGCGGTTTCATTTTAAACTCCAGGCGCTTGAATCACCTGATTCCGATAAACGAGCAAGAAATAAAACAGATTTGAAAATCAGATCGGAAATCGAATCAGAAAAATAACGGATTAATTCCGATGTAAAAGAAAACGACGAACGGATTAAATAACGGACGTTCGTTAAAAGAACTAATCCAACGAACACGTTCATTGAAACGAACGGTTCGGTGAACGTTCGTTAATTAAGAAAACCGAAAAAAAATAAAACCATCTAGGATTTTTTTTAAAAAAACCGAACATCTTAAAAAAAACCGGATCGGGTTTTCTGGGAAAACCGGATCGGGGCGGCGGCGGCGGCTACCTCCGGTGGCTCTCCGGCGGGGCTCCGGCGGGGGTCGGGAGGGGCGACGGGTCGGGCGGGTCGGCGAGGTCGGCGGGCGCCCGGCCGGCGTCGGGGGAAACGACAACAAGGGCTTTGGGTGAGGGCGGGCGGCGGGGGAGAGAGAGGGGGGGGCGAGTATTTAAGGAGGGGGGTTGGCGCGCTTGGGAAGGGGCAACCGAGGCGGGCGGAGCCGACTCAAGGCAGGCGACGTCTTGGCGGCGGAGTCTCATGGGAGGAGAGGGAGGCGGGCGGGCGCCGGGCCGGGCCTGGGGCGGGCCAGGCTGGGCCTTGGCCCAGGGGCGCGTTTTTAAAACAAAAACTAAACGGATTAAAAAATACCAAACGAACTCCAAATTTAATAAAATAATTTTCCCGACTCCTAAAAATGAGTCTAACAAAATGAACTTTAAAACGGGCAAAATGCATTTTTAAATGCTCATTTTACCTAAAACAAATAAATCTTTCAAAAGCCAAATTTGATTCATTTATAAAATCTTCATTTTTCCTAAATGTTGGGAAAGTCATATTATTCCCTCTCCAAAATTTTGTATTGGAAAAACTTTATGAAGATAATTAAATAAATCCAATGATCCTATTTTCAAAATTTGGGAAATCCCAAATATGAAAATAATGAAACTTCCAACTCTCTCCGAGGGTCCTTGAGTTGCGTGAAATTCTCTAGGATCGAAAAATGCAAGAAAATATGATATGCATGATGACCTAATGTATAACATTCCAAATTGAAAATTTGGGATGTTACATCCTTTCTCTTGTGCTTCAAATGATAGTCTCCCCAACACTCAACTCTCTCTCATAGGATTTGGATCTGGTGGAAAGAAGATTTGAGTGGAAAGCAACTTGGGGAAGGCTAGAGATCAAGATTCATATGGTAGGAATGGAATATATTGACCTCAACACATGAGTAGGTGGTTCTCTCTCGAACCGGTAAGTTGGAAGTGTAGGTTTGTTCGATGGCTCTCCACGAATGAAGAGGAGGTGGAGGGGTATATATAGCCTCCACACAAAATCTAACCGTTACACACAATTTACCAAACTCGATGGGACCGAATCAACAAACTCGGTCGGACCGATTCAGTAAACCTAGTGACCGTTAGTGATTTCGGTGGGACCGACATGCAACTCGGTAGGACCGATATGGTTAGGGTTAGGGCATAACGTAATCTCGGTGAGACCGATTACACAAACTCGCTGAGACCGATTTTGGTAATAAGCTAACCAGAGAGTTGGTCAGGCAAACTCGGTGAGACCGATTACACAAACTCGGTGAAACCGATTTTGGTAATAAGTTAACCAGAGAGTTTGCATTTTAATCTCGGTAGTACCGATTGCTCAAACTTGGTGAGACCGATTTTGGTAATGGACATACACAGAGAGATTACAATCCCATCTCGGTGAGGCTGAGATCCCTATCGGTGAAACCGATTTGCCTAGGGTTTGTGGCAGTGGCTATGACATCTGAACTCGGTTGCACTGGATAGAAAGAATCGGTGGGGCCGAGTTTGACCTTAGGTTTAGGTCATATGTGTGGAAGTGGGAAAGTAGTTGAGGGTTTTGGAGTATATCACTAAGCATTATGGAGCAAGAAACTCATTAAGCAACACCTCATCCCTCCTTGATAGTATTGGCTTTTCCTATAGACTCAATGTGATCTTGGATCACTAAAATATAAAATGAAGAGTCTTGAGCTTGAAGCTTGAGCCAATCCTTTGTCCTTAGCACCTTGAAGGAGTTCCCACATCTTTTAGTCCATGCCACTCCATTGTTGAACTTATCTGAAACATACTAGATAAAAGTGTTAGTCCAACAAGAGATATGTTGACATTAATTACCAAAACCACCTAGGGAGCACTTGTGCTTTCAATCTCCCCCTTTTTGGTAATTGATGTCAACATACATCAAAGCTTTAGATAAAGATATAAAGAATAGCAAGTAAAGCTTTGGAAAGACATGTAACAAGCATAGGCTCCCCCTACATGTATGCAATCATGTGAATATGGAATATAGAAGCATGTGAGAGCATAACCATGATAGAGTAGGCAATGTGTTACATGTATCTTGGCCATATGCATTAGAGCAAAGAATATTAAAGAAAATACCTTCATGCTCATGAGTCCTTCTTGCAAACAGTATGTACATCAGCAAGAATTCCTCATACACATGATTGTGATGCATATACTTACCTTGTAGTCTTGAGTTGGCTTAGGATGGAATGAACCTGCGTAAACAAGGTTAGATAACACATGTACATGTACTAGCCGGAGCAAACAGAAGAAACCACAAGAATACCAAGACTGGGATGACATGTAGAGAGTGAGTACTAAGTACCACATTGGATTAGACATGTCCCCAAGGGTAAAGATATGCAATGAATTTAAATGATTTCTTTCCCTTAGATGTCTTGCTCCCCCTGAATCTTGCATGGGATACTGGGAGAAGATAGGGAACATAAAAACATAGCTGAAAGATATAAATGAACAGAGCTAATGTAAATAAGCACATATGAACATGTCTTTCCCCTCAAGAAGACATGTGGCATCTCTCCTCTTGAACACCAAGCATTTGGGATCCTTGAGAAATACTTTCTACTTGAGTATTCTCTCCCCCTGGAGATCTCTTTCTCCCCCTGTGGAAGTAATACTCTCTCCCTTTTGGAAGTGATAAGCTTTGATGTGATCTTTCTCTCCCCCTTTGACATCAATTTCCAAGAAGGGTTTGATCCTTGAGTCACAGCACGGAGCATTTATATAAATGTGATGCTTGTAGAGGACAAGATTCATTGAGTGGAGCTGGATCAGAAGAAACACAGAATAAGTGGCAAACTGTTTTTCCTGTTGTGAAATCGGTGGCACCAAGTGGTATGCTTCGGTTGTACCGAAAGGATTCGGTTGGACCGAAAACAACAAATCGGTGAAACCGAGTTCATCACAGAGAAAACACTTGTCACCTCAGCTCACTAGACTAGTAAGATCTCACAAAGATTTGCAAGGAATTTTCTGAATGATATGCAATGAATTGGATGCAGGAAATGCAGAGCAAACAGAAAAGAAAAGAAAGAAATCTAGATGAAGGTTTTTTTGAAAGGGGAAACAAATATGCATGAGACAAATGCAAAAGCACATAATAGAACACGAGAGAACTTCATCTAGAGATGGTCGGCGACAAAGTCACCTATGTTAGAGTATATTGACTTAGGAGTCAAGTGAGATCACTTGATCATAGGACATACTCATTGTTTAAGCTTAAAATGGGGTTACCATGATGTATTCACATCTTGTCGAGTTGCTTTAGCTCATGGCTCGGAGTAAAGCTTCTCTAAGATGGAATAACATACGTTGGTTGGTGGTGTTGATCATGTAGTTGAACTTGTGTGGGTTGCTCAAGGTTGATGTAGCTCATCAAGAGTTGGGAGCACCACTTGGAATTTGAGTCCATCTACCTACATGGGTTAGTTCTTGCAAGGAAGAGCACTTGTGTATCCAAAAATGACAATCATGGAACTCAAACATAGAATTTGTCAAAGGATATGTTTGAATGGTTTCGTGCTTCCTTGTCTTCAACCACCATAGTGTAGAGACTTGGTGATGTAGAGATTGCTCGAGATGTGAGTAGGTTACAATCTCATGGAATTTGATTCAACAAAGTACCTACATGGGTTATATAACATGCAAGATGCAAATATATCCAAGACATAAGATTTTCTTCATAAGAGAAATATCAAGGATTAGTCATAAACTCATGTCTTGCATGTATCCAATGGAGTTTCTACTCCAAGTTTGAAGCATCAATGATGTTCAATTCTCCTCTCAACCTGCAAAACACTTTCTCATCAAGAGGTTTAGTGAATATATCCGCTAATTGCTTTTTGGTGCGAACATGCTTAAGATTTATGCCACCCTTAGCAACATGATCTCAAATGAAATGATGACAAACTTCAATATGCTTAGTTCGAGAATGTTGTACGGGATTATGACCAATTTTGATGGCACTTTCATTGTCACAAAGCAATGGAACATGTTTCACATATATCCCATAATCTTTAAGAGTTTGGGTCATCCAAAGTAATTGAGCACAACATGAACCAGCGGCAATGTACTCCGCTTTGGCGGTAGATAAGGATACCGAGTTTTGTTTCTTGGAGGACCAAGACACAAGAGATCTACCAAGAAATTGACAAGTTCCCGAAGTGGACTTTCTATCAACCTTGTCTCCGCATAGTCCGAGTCGAGTAGCCAACAAGATCGAAGAGGCCCTCTTAGGATACCAAATGCCAAAATTTGGTGTATGAATTAAGTATCTCACTATCCTTTTTACGGCCTTAAGATGACATTCTTTAGGATCAGCTTGATATCTTGCACACATGCACACACTTAGCATAATATCGGGACGTGAAGCACATAGGTATAACAATGAACCAATCATAGAGCGATAAACCTTTTGATCAACCGACTCTCCATCTTTTGTCAAATCAAGATGTTCACTAGTAGGCATGGGTGTAGACATACCTTTGCACTCTTGCATATTGAACTTCTTGAATAAGTCCTTAGTGTACTTCGTTTGAGAAACCAAAGTACCTTCCTTAGTTTGCTTGATTTGCAACCCAAGAAAGAATTTGAGTTCACTCTTCATTGACATCTCAAACTTCTCCGACATTAGCTTTCCAAACTTCTCACTAAAATGAGGGTTAGTTGATCCAAATATGATATCATCAACATAAATTTGGCATACAAATAATTCTCCATTAACCCTTTTAGTAAAAAGTGTGGAATCAATTTTCCCAATTTCAAATCCCTTTTCAAGAAGAAACTTGGTCAAGCATTTATACCAAGCTCTAGGAGCTTGTTTAAGACCATAAAGAGCTTTGTGAAGTTTGTAAACATGATTGGGTTTCTTAGGATTGATAAAGCCGGGAGGTTGTTTAACATAAACTTCCTCCTCTATTTCACCATTTAGAAAAGCACTTTTAATGTCCATTTGGTATAAGGTGATGTCATGGTGATTAGCATAGGCAAGTAAGATGCGAATGGATTCAAGTCTAGCAACGGGAGCATAAGTCTCACCATAGTCCATACCTTCGACTTGTGTGTAGCCTTGGGCGATTTAGACGTGCTTTGTTGCGAACTACTTGTCCATCTTCATCTTGCTTGTTGCGAAACACCCATTTGGTACCGATGATGTTGTGGTTGTTGTCGGGCTTCTCAACCAATGTCCAAACTTTGTTTCTCTCAAAGTTGTGTAGCTCTTCATGCATAGCATTTATCCAATCCGGATCTTCCAATGCTTCTTCGACCTTCATAGGTTCAATGCTAGAGATGAAAGAATAGTTTTCACAAAAGTTAGCTAAACGAGTTTTAGAGCGAGTGATTCTCCCAGTTTGAATATCATTGTAGATTTTCTCTACGGGATGGTATTTAGCAATTCTTGCTCGAACTCGTGAAAGATTTTGCTTGGGTCTTGGTTGAACATCTTCTTCATCATCTTCTTCTTCTTCTTCTTCTTGATCTTCTTCATTGTTGGCGTTGTCGTTTTCTTGTCATGGTGGAGAAGGAGGTTGTTGACGTTCTTGATGTACTTCCTCGTTTTCTTCATCTTGGTGTGTTCCACTTGTGGATGCTTCCGTATCAACTCTTGGTTCACCTTGTCGTGAAGTATAAGCTTCCACTTGGACGGACGAGGTACTCTCCTTCACCTCCGTTGGACGGACCTTGCCAATAGACAAGTCTTGGATTGCTTCCAAGGATCTTTGTCTCCTACATCAATTGGCAATTGCTCTACTTATGAGCCGTTAGATTCATCAAACTTCACATCTACCGCCTCTTCAACCTTTCGGGTGAAATTGTTGTAGACACGGTAAGTGTGAGAGTTTGAGACATAACCTAGTAGGAAACCTTCATGAGACTTAGGAGCAAATTTAGAACGACGATGCTTATCAAGAATGTAGCACTTTGAGCCAATACTCGAAAGTATCCAACTTGGGGTTTTTACCGTGAGGAGCTCAGATGTCGTCTTGCCGAGTAGCTTGTGAAGATACAAGCGATTTGTTGCATGACAAGCTGTCTCAACCGCTTCGCCCAAAAGTGCTTGGCGTCTTGTACTCATCAAGCATCGTTCTCGCCATTTCGATGAGCGTCCGGTTCTTCCTCTCAACAACTCCATTTTGTTGAGGTGTGTACGTAGTCGAGAACTCGTGTGAAATCCTTCTTCGTCAAGAAAGGTGTCCATGTTTATGCTTCTTGAACTCCGCTCCGTTGTCGCTGCGAACCTTCTTGATCTTCACTTCAAACTGATTCTGAGCCTTCCTGGCGAAGTTTTTGAAGATCTTTTGGACCTGCGATTTATCATCGAGAAAGAACACCCACGTAAATCTTGAAAAATAATCAACTATGACTAGACCAAAAGAATTTCCACCGAGACTCTTGTAAGCGTTTGAACCAAAAAGATCCATGTGAAGTAGCTCAAGTGGCCTCCTTGTGGTCATGATGTTCTTCACGGGATGCCTTCCTCCAACCTGTTTACCTTCTTGACAAGCACTGCAAAGTCTATCCTTATCAAATATGACATCGTTAACACCAAGTATATGATTCCCTTTCATAAGCTTGTCAAGGTTTCTCATGCCAACGTGACCTAGTCGTCTATGCCATAACCAACCTTTTGAGGATTTAGCAATGAAGCAAGTTTTAGGTTGATCCTTTTTAGAGAAATCAACAATGTAAAGACCACCTCTACATATACCGGTAAAGACCATTTTATGATTGTCTCGACGAAACACTTGGCAATCTACTTCAGTAAATAGAACATTGAAACCGAAATCAACAAGTCTAGATACTGAAAGTAAGTTGTAGCCAAGAGATTCAACGAGCATAACATTCTGAATGGAGCTATCATGTGAGATGGCCACCTTACCGAGGCCAACCACCTTAACCTTTGAGTTTTCACCAAAAGTGACATACTTTCGAGGACTATCATTTTCAGCAAGCTCACGAAACATGTCTTTATCTCCGGTCATGTGATCGGTACATCCACTGTCAAGAACCCATTCCTTTCCTCCTGACATATATCCCCGAAGATTTGCCATAAGACCAAAATGTCTCATTGCATTGTCGAGATCAAAGTCACTATCATCATCCTCATCATAGTATCCATGTTCAACATCATCATGTGGTGGATCAAGTCCTAGAGAGGGTAATTCGTTAGAGTGAGTTTGACAATGATCTTGCTTATGAATTCTTATAGCTTCGGAAATAATATCACCAATAATTCCAACATCTCCTTTGGCACGCATAAGGTTTGTAAGTTCAAATAGACGATCACCAAACATAGGATCACTAGTATTCATCTTACTCAAGGCAATAGACTTATGGAGAATTTCATCTAGATTTTTCAAGGAATAATTTGGAAAGCGTTTCTCAAGAAATTTCCATATAGTGTAGGCACACTCAAGAGTAGGCAAGTTTCTAATTAAGTTTCTAGGCAAACCTCTAGTGATAAGATTAACAGTTCTAAGATTCCTAGTCATGTCAATTGATTCATCAAGGGTAGGATGCATAGGATCAACACAAGGTGCACAAGGGCTAGCAATGTACTTGTTCAAATGATATTGATTGAAAATTACAAGCATCACATTTTTCCACTCATGAAAATACTCTCCATCAAGTATGGGCACTCTATGTCTAAGACTCCCCAAAGTAGACTCATCCATCTTCCTCCAATGGTGATTAAACCAAGGCAATGGAGACCAATGCTCTGATACCACTTGTAGGACCTTGAGAAGAGGTGTCTAGAGGGGGGGTGATTAGACACTAAGTACCAAAGTTACAGTTTTTAACTTCTCTAGGTTTAAGTGGAGTTTAGGCACAAGTTTAACATTCACAATACATAACAAGCAAGCATGCAAAGAGTATATGAGCAGCGGAAAGTAAAGCATGCAACTTGCAAGAATGTAAATGGAAGGGTTTGGAGGATTCAAACGCAATTGGAGACACGGATGTTTTTGTCGTGGTTCCGATAGGTGGTGCTATCGTACATGCATCCACGTTGATGGAGACTTCAACCCACGAAGGGTAACAGTTGCGCGAGTCCACAGAGGGCTCCACCCACGAAGGGTCCATGAAGAAGCAACCTTGTCTATCCCACCACGGCCGTCGCCCACGAAGGACTTGCCTCACTAGCGGTAAATCTTCACGAAGTAGGCGATCTCCTTGCCCTTACAAACTCCTTGGTTCAACTCCACAATCTTGTCGGAGGCTCCCAAGTGACACCTAGCCAATCTAGGAGACACCACTCTCCAAGAAGTAACAAATGGTGTGTTGATGATGAACTCCTTGCTCTTGTGCTTCAAATGGTAGTCTCCCCAACACTCAACTCTCTCTCATAGGATTTGGATCTGGTGGAAAGAAGATTTGAGTGGAAAGCAACTTGGGGAAGGCTAGAGATCAAGATTCATATGGTAGGAATGGAATATCTTGGCCTCAACACATGAGTAGGTGGTTCTCTCTCGGAACCTGTAAGTTGGAAGTGTAGGTTTGTTCGATGGCTCTCTCCACGAACGAAGAGGAGGTGGAGGGGTATATATAGCCTCCACACAAAATCTAACCGTTACACACAATTTACCAAACTCGGTGGGACCGAATCAACAAACTCGGTCGGACCGATTCAGTAAACCTAGTGACCGTTAGTGTTTTCGGTGGGATCGACATGCAAGTCGGTAGGATTTTCTGATGTTGTCGCTAACTCCTGGTCTAAAACATGCCATGCCCCGAATGCTGCCGCACGCATATGTAAAAAGCTTAAAACCCTGAGATATGATCTTAATAGATGGAGCAAGGGTATCTCAAAACTTAGAATTATGATTCAGAACAGTAATGAGGCTCTGGTTTTCATGGACAATCTTGAGGACAATCGACCCTTATACGTCCAGGAATCAAATTTCAGGAAGATATTGAAATCTCATTTGCAGACTTTGCTCAAATACCAGAATGAATATTGGAGGAAGAGATGTACAATCAGGTATTTGAGGTTTGCTGGTGAGAACACTAAGCTTTTCCAATCTCTGGCAACAGAGAGATATAGACACAATGCTATTGCCATGCTTAGAGTTGGTGCTGTGGAAATCCATGACCACGTTGGCAAGGAGGGGGTTCTCTTCAACACATACAAGGAACGTTTAGGTTCTTCTAAACCCACCAGCATGCGGTTCGATCTTTCTAGGATCATCCGTCGGATTGATGGGTTGGATCAACTGACTGCGCCCTTCACTAATGAAGAGATCGATGCTGTTATTAAGGAAATGCCAAATGACAGAGCTCCAGGCCCGGATGGTTTCAATGGTTGCTTTCTTAAGAGTTGCTGGCAGATCATCAAGACGGATTTTTACGAGCTGTGTCATGCTTTCCATGCGGGTGGGCTAGATATCACTAGCATTAGCGAGGGCTACATCACCCTGATTCCAAAAATCTCCTCTCCGGAAACTGCTAATGATTATAGACCAATTACTTTACTGAATTGCTGTCTGAAAATCATTACAAAGATCCTGGCTAACCGACTGCAGAAAGTTATTCTCAAAATCATCCACAAGAACCAATATGGTTTTATTAAGGGGAGGACCATTCAGGATTGCCTGGCGTGGGCGTTTGAATATATCCATCAATGCCACACATCTGCGAGAGAGATCGTCTTACTTAAGCTTGACTTTGCCAAGGCATTTGACACGATTGAGCACGCCCCCATGTTGGAGATCATGAAACACATGGGTTTTGATGACAAATGGCTAGGTTGGATGGAAACGATCTTTGGCTCGGGAGTTTCTTCTGTTCTTCTAAATGGAGTTCCTGGTCGGAAATTCAAATACAAATGTGGAGTGCGACAGGGTGACCCTCTCTCGCCGCTGATCTTTGTCCTTGCAGCTGACCTTCTACAAGCTGCAATTAATGACGCTTATGCCTAGGGTCTACTGGAGCTTCCTCTTCCTCATGAAAATGCAGGTGATTTCCCTGTGGTACAATACGCAAATGACATGATCTTGGTTATGCAAGCTTGTCCTACACAAGCTGCCCGCATGAAACTAATTTTGGAGGATTATGCAGCTTCGGTTGGACTCAAGATCAATTTTCATAAATCAACTCTTATACCCATTAACATTGATCACCAACATGCTAGTGAGTTAGCGGAGGTGTTTGGCTGCTCTGTTGGCACCTTGCCGTTCACCTACCTTGGTCTCCCCATGGGGACAACGAGGCCGAGTGTTCTTGATCTCATGCCGTTGGTGCACTCGATTGAAAGGAAAACTTCCACTGCCTTGTCACTGATGTCGTCGGGGGCAAAACTGACTCTGGTCAATTCGGTGGTGACCTCCATGCTGATCTATGCAATGTGTACAATCAAGCTGCACCCCAAAGTGATCGAACATCTTGACAAACTGCGCAGATACTGCCTCTGGGCGAAGAACTCTGACGATGGGGTCAAAAACAACTCCCTTGCTGCCTGGGAGCTTGTTTGTCGACCAAAGCGCTGCCGTGGCCTTGGTGTTATTGATATCAAGACACAAAATGTTGCACTCCTCTTAAAGCACCTGTTCAAATTCTACAATCGTGAGGATGTACCCTGGGTTGAGCTGGTCTGGGATGCATACTACAAAAACATAATACCGCATGCAAATGAATTAATGGGCTCCTTCTGGTGGAAGGACGTGATGCAGCTCAGCGGGATTTTTCGGGGGATCACCAAAGTCATCCCAGGGTATGGCTCTAGTTCGCTGTTTTGGAAAGATGTCTGGTTTGGTGACAATGACTCTACGCTGATGGACATGTATCCACGGGCCTTCTCCTTTTCCTTGAACGAGGATGACTCCATTGCTAAGGTACTCACGACAGCTGACCCGGCCATGATTTTCAGCCTGCCTCTTTCGATCCAGGCCAAGGAGGAGATCAGAGAGATCCAGCAGGGGTCCATGCACGTCCGGGTGTCCAATGACTGTGCTGACACTTGGGAATGCACACTAGGGCGTTTCTCTTCTAAAGGGTACTACAACCACTGTTTTAAGCAGATTGTGGCCGATGAGGCGTTTGGTTGGCTTTGGAAAGCCAAAAGCCCGATCAAGTTCAAACTGTTCGGGTGGCTGCTTCTGGTCGATCGCTGAACACCAGGAACATGCTAAGGCGTAGACACTTTGCTGTCGCCGGGGACAACTATGCATGCATGTTCTGTCAGAACCCCCCTGAGGAAACTGTGGAGCACCTTTTCTTTACGTGCCCTTTTAGTCAACGGTGCTGGAGTAAGGTTGGGATGTCATGGCCGGGGGAGCCAACAGATTAGCTCTACTGCATGGGGGTAAAGATGGTTGGCGACGGCCCCTCTTCATGGATGTTTTTTTGCTTGCTGCTTGGAGTCTGTGGATGGAGAGAAACAACCAACACTTCAGGGGGATTCCACACTCCTTCGAGGCATGGCTAGCTAGATTCAAAAACCTCTTGAAGCTGGTAGTTCACAACTGTCAAGAGAAATTTCATCCTTTTCTCTCTGATTACATTGTAAGCTTGGGACGCTAGTCTTGGTTTTGATAGCTTGTACGGCCGAGGGGCCTAAAACCCATTGTAACACACATGCAACTGTTCTCTTATGAGTAATACAAAGGTCAGTGGGAGCCTCTCCCACTGTTGTTAACATTCAAAAAAAAAACTCGGTAGGACCGATATGGTTAGGGTTAGGGCATAACGTAATCTCGGTGAGACCGATTACACAAACTCGGTGAGACCGATTTTGGTAATAAGCTAACCAGAGAGTTGGTCAGGCAAACTTGGTGAGACCGATTACACAAACTCAGTGGGACCGATTTTGGTAATAAGTTAACCAGAGAGTTTGCATTGTAATCTCGATAGTACCGATTGCTCAAACTCGGTGAGACCAATTTTGGTAATGGACATACACAGAGAGATTACAATCCCATCTCGGTGCGACCGAGATCCCTATCGGTGAAACCAATTTGCCTAGGGTTTGTGGCAGTGGCTATGACATCTGAACTCGGTGGCGCCGGATAGAAAGAATCGGTGGGGCCGAGTTTGACTTTAGGTTTAGGTCATATGTGTGGAAGTGAGAAAGTAGTTGAGGGTTTTGGAGCATATCACTAAGCACTGTGGAGCAAGAAACTCATTAGGCAACACCTCATCCCTCCTTGATAGTATTGGCTTTTCCTATAGACCCAATGTGATCTTGGATCACTAAAATATAAAATGAAGAGTCTTGAGCTTGAAGCTTGAGCCAATCCTTTGTCCTTAGCATCTTGAAGGAGTTCCCACATCTTTTAGTCCATGCCACTCCATTGTTGAACTTATCTGAAACATACTAGATAAAAGTGTTAGTCCAACAAGAGATATGTTAACATTAATTACCAAAACCACCTAGGGAGCACTTGTGCTTTCAACGTGGGTGTTCTCCACGACCTACCCGACCCACATTATATAGTCAGGCAGATGTCTACCCTAGCCGCCGTCGCATCGCATGGTTTCGCACCACCGTTCTAGATCATTGCGCCGCCACGCAAGTCTTCTCCATCCCTCCTTTTGGCGCTCACCACGAGAAGGGACAGCAAGCCTCCGGAACCCCGCCTCTCATGACCCTGTACGAGAGAGGGGCGATCAGGTTTTTGGGGAGCGCACTCGCGTGACTGCTGGCAGCGACGACTTCATCGACGACGACTTCTTCCCCGACCTCGGCAACCTCTTCCTTTACGACATGGGTGATGACCTCAACGCCATCGGTGCTGCTCCCGTTGCACCGTATGTGTTTCTGTCCTTCCTGTTCGAGATCGTGGTAGAATTCATGTTTCTAGTCTGTGCCCTAGATTTGATTTGTTCATCCACTATGCTAGTTCACATGATTAGTTTAATCTTTGTTATAGCCATCATGATTTATTTTTTGCTTATTCGGATTAAATCTCGTAGTAACTTTCTCATATATTCAATAGGGTTTGTCCTCTTTTTCGTTTGGATCAGCCAGACGATAGCTGACGCATTTTGTGGCATGTCAACCCCGAAATTTCAGCAAATACATAGCAGGCAGGGGAGCTCGCAGCGGCTAGGCGCAGGGAGGCAAGACCCACGCCTGCAAGATGAGGCAGGGCGAGCGCGGCGTGGGTGCCCCGGCGAGTATGGCGCGGCTGGGCGCCGTGCTGGGCTGGGCGCGTGAGCCAACGGTCGGCAAGTTGAAGAAAAGGTAGAGCAGCGGCGGCGGTGGCGCCTGTGGAGTCTTGCCGGAGCAAGGATATGGGGCGAGGTGTGCAACAGGGAGAGAGAGAGAAAATAAATAAATAAATAAATGGGTGCGTGGATGGCAGGTGGGCCAGACGGGCTTGCAGCGGACAGAGACGGATGAAGAGAACACATAAAATGTCTGGTTTGTGGGCATTTCCTAAACGGAGCCCGTTGCGCCCATTTCAGGCATCGGCGCAAACGGGCGCACACGCCCCGCCGCACCCCCTCGCTGCCCTGGGCCGGCCCAATAGTATGATCGAAGCAAAAAATTACCGTGCGCAAAGCACGGATCGAACACAGGATCGCTGGATCAAGAGTGCAGCACACTGACCACAAGGATAACGAAACGATTGTGCTAGTAAACCTCTTTCCTTCCTTTTAATATTTATCTATATTGTTCGCTGGTCAGTTTCTGGACATTTTTTTTCTTGTTTCTTTTTCCTTTTCTTTCTTTCCTCAAACGCGCAAACCTTTTATCAAATTCGTGAACTTTTTTCAAATTCAACGAACTTTAATCAAAATCGATGAACTTTTTTCAAATTTAATGAACTTTTTTTCAAATCGATGAACTTTTTTCAAATCCGATGAACTTTTTTCATTTTCGATGAACTTCCAAGTTTGATGAACTTTTTTCAAAATTGATGAACTTTTTTCAAATTCAATGAACTATTTTTTCAAAACGATGAACTTTTTTGCAAATCTGATGAACTTTTTTCATTTTTGATGAACTTTTTTTTCAAATTCCATGAACTTTTGTTCAAAATCAACGAATTTTTTTCAAAACCGATGAAGCTTTTTTCAAAATGATGAAATATTTAAAATTTTGTGAACTTTAAAAAAATGGTGAACTCGTTTTCAAAATCAATGAACTTTTCAACTAAGTTTCGAAATTACGTTAATTTTTCACTAAAAACGTTTAAGTAGAACGTTTGTCTAGTTAAAGAACAACAAAACGTGGTTGGTCTACTTGTTGTCGCGTTAGTGGAGAATAATACCTGTGGTCCTGAGTATGATACCCAGCTTTCGCACTTTTACTTCATGTTTACTTTTTTCGCGTCGTGGTTGAAGCTCACCTGGGCCGGTCCAGTAGCGCGACGCTTCGAGCGCCAGAACGCGAAACCGGCTCTGAAGGCGCCGGTTAGGAGCTCCCTGGTTTGTGTCCGCTTTCCATCCAAATCTAACCCAAATTTAGAATCAAAGTGGATCGTAATGGACACAAATCAGACATAAAATAAAAATGCATCGCTGGGTTGGGCACACGTGAGCGGACCATTTGAGTCGCTGCATTGGGGTTGCTCTAAATATTCTTCTCCTCTTAATTAATCGCCCATCTGAATTTAAATGGTGGGCTGGGCGCCCAACCCGTAAACCACTTATTTGAAATATTTCTGAATGATACGCCTCTGTAATTTCAGTATACATTTCAATTTCACTTACTAGAAATTTTTCACATATTTATTTATTCCAATCTTTTCTAAAACTTATATCTATGTAATTCAAGTATGTATTTCAATAATTTCATTAACTTTCAAAAAAGTCATGAAAAGTGATTTCAAATATCTCAACATAATGATTTCAATTTTTCCAAACCAATAATTTCAATTATTTTAAAACAATGATTCCAATCATTTCAATATAGCACACATCAATTTCATGTCAATATTTCAATAAATGCAATAATTTCATATATTCCACATGTGTGTTTTTATTTAAAAATAGAGGTGATTATTTCAATAAAGTGATAATGATTTTTCAGAACCACATTTCAATTATTTGACCTATTTGGAACATTTGATAGTTTTATTGAAAATATATGTTAGTAAATTGAACACATATTTCAATGTTTTGTACCAATTGAAATGGCAGTTTTTTTTCACGAAAATGAAATAGGTTATTGAAGCAATAAAATAACTGAAATCACCTTTCTAAATTTTTTTGAAAGCATGGTTTTGAAACAACTTAAATCATTTTATTTAATAAATAACTAAAATCCTTTTTGAAACAAATTGAACTCATTTTAAAAATAGTTTTCACTCGTGAAATCTAATGCAATCACACTGCTGCAGGATACTAATAACGCGACACTATGATCAGAGACTCTTTGACAAAACTGTTTGCAATGTATTAATCGCAAACAGTGGTGTAAAGACCCGTCAAAAAGGTGCAAAACGTTTGCGATGGCGGAGCCATCAAATACAGTTTAGATTTTAGTTGCGTGCGTAATCTAGGGCACACGGCTAATCCATTCGCACTGTTTGCGATAGGCAGAACAATAGAAATGGGCAGCCATATCAATGTGTGTGCGATATAGGCACACGGTTCACTCGGACAAACTGTATTCGATTAGGGAACACAACAGAAACGGTTTAACTTAACAAGATGTGTGTGATATGCGGCATACAGTTTACATAGATGAACTGTTTGCGATGAGCCAAAAGAACACAAACGAGTCGTATAAACGAGATGTGTGTGATACGTGGCAAATAGCCGACTCAGATGAACTGTTTGCGATGAGAAATTACAACATAGACGGTTACTACAGTTAGTTCATGTGCGATTTTGTGTGTACAAAAAACTTTGAAAAATGCAAACTAGTTGCTTGCGGTGGCTAGGAGTATCACACATAATGCGTCTGCGAGTACTCGTGTGTGATGATTAGTTAGTTACACATACGTTTCCTTATGTTAACATGTATGTGAATTTGTAATATGGACAGTTAATATGCAAATTCCTTCTAGACATCGGGCACACGCTTAAACTCAATGAACTGTGTACGATACTAATACTTTCCATGAAAATTTAAGAACTTGGGTAACAACATTTGAGTAACATATATATAGTGGTTACACTATTCGACAAAAGGAGGATCTTCGTAACACGGTTTTGACAACCATATGGTCCATATCTACATACTTAACATAGTAACAACTATCACATTCTAAGAGGCTAAGGGCCAACAATTATATGGTCCATATCTACATACTTAACATAGTAACAGCTAGCACATTTTAAGAGGCCGAGGGCCAACAACCACAACTATCCACTGGAAGCAGCTTGATCACGGCGACTCAACATCTCGTCAGTGAAAAGGAAGAGCCCTCATGTGCCTTGGTAGAGCATGAGTAGAATAGTGTCTCCAATTTTCCAATATGGATGCATTGCCACGACAAGCGAGAACTTGTTAATTTGAATGGTTCCATTTCTGCGAGAAATGCAGTACCTTGCAATTACTTTGGCGTTATTAGCATGCACACGTATAATTCGACCATGCCGGGAAATCGACCCAGGAACTGCTACAGTGGGCAATTTCTGTTGACAAGTAGAATAAAAACCAATTGTAACATATTGTTGAAGATATATATAATTTATGAGCATCAACATTAAAATAAGACTTTTTACCAGCGTTTTGTGCACACAATTGGTCTTGTTCAATGTGTGCACCATAGGTATAATTAATCCCATTCAAAATCCAGCGTTCATACGCTGTGCTATCTCTGTCAGATTATCAACAAAGTTTATGACATGCTTCAAGTCCTTCCAGTGAAATTTGGCACGCTTAGTAACATACAGATCATTCACTATGCATACAACATATCCTGCTTAAAAGGTGGATGATACGTCTCCAACGTATCTATAATTTTTGATTGTTCCATGCTGTTATATTATCAATCTTGGATGTTTTATAATCATTTTATAGTCATTGTATATCATTTTTTGGTACTAACCTATTGACATAGTGCCAAGTGCCAGTTGCTGTTTTTTGCATGTTTTTTACATCACAGGAAATCAATATCAGACGGAGTCCAAATGCAACGAAACTTCACGGAGAAATTTTATGGACCAAAAGGAACGTAATGGGCCCTGGCTGCGCCTGGGGGGTGCCTCGAGGAGGGCACAACCCACCAGGCCGCCAGGAGGCCCAGGCGCGCCCTGGTGGGTTGTGCCCACCTCGGGTGCCCCCCGGACCGCCTCTTTGCTCTATAAATACCCCAATATTCCCAAAACCCTAGGGGAGTCGACGCAATATTCATCCAGCCGCCGCAGAGTCCAGAACCACCAGATCCAATCTAGACACCATCTCGGATGGGGTTCACCACCTCCATTGGTGCCTCTCTGATGATGCGTGAGTAGTTCTTTGTAGACCTTCGGGTCCGTAGTTAGTAGCTAGACGGCTTCCTCTCTCTTGCTGAATTCTCAATACAATGGTCTCTTGGAGATCCATATGATGTAACTCTTTTGCGGTGTGTTTGTTGGGATCGGATGAACTTTGAGTTTATGATTAGTTATATCTTTTTATATCCATGAAAGTTATTTGAGTTTCTTTGATCTCTTATATGCATGATTGCTTATAGCCTCGTATTTCTTCTTTGATATTTTGGCCAACTTGATCTATTTATCTTGCAACGGGAAGAGGTGCTTTGTAGTGGGTTCGATCTTACGGTGCTTGATCCCAGTGACAAAAGGGGAACCGACACGTATGTATCGTTGCTACTAACAATAAAACGATGGGGTCTATCTCTATATAGGTAGATCTTATCTACATCATGTCATCATTCTTATTGCATTACTCCGTTTTTCCATGAACTTAATACACTAGATGCATGCTGGATAGCGGTCGATGTGTGGAGTAATAGTAGTAGATGCAGGCAGGAGTCGGTCTACTAATCTTGGACGTGATGCCTATATAATGATCATTGCCTGGATATCGTCATGATTATTTGAAGTTCTATCAATTTCCCAACAGTAATTTGTTCACCCACCATTTGCTATTTTTCTCGAGAGAAGCCACTAGTGAAACCTACGGCCCCCGGGTCTCTTTCTCATATATTTGCCTTTGCAATGTACTTTTCTTTTGCATTTATTTTCAGGTCTATTAAACCAAAAATACAAAAATACCTTGCTGCGTTTTATTTTATTTGCGATCTGTTTATTCAATCTATTACAACTTTTTCCCGTCAGTGCGCAGTTTCTGGTGCCGCTACCCGAAAGGGATTGACAACCCCTTTAACACGTCGGGTTGTGAGGTGTTGTTATTTGTGTGCAGGGGATGTTTATGTTGTGTTGCTTGGTTCTCCTACTGGTTCGATAACCTTGGTTTCATATCTGAGGGAAACACCTACCTCCGTTGTGCTGCATCATCCCTTCCTCTTTGGGGAAATACCGACGTAGCTTCAAGCGACATCAAAAGGAATTTTTGGCGCCTTTGCCGGGGAGGAACTTCAAAATATACCAGGTTCCTAATCACAAATCTCATCTCCTCGCAATTTACATTATTTGCCATTTACCTCTCATTTTCCTCTCCCCTACTTCACAAAAATTTTCCATTTTATTCGCCTCTCTTTTTCTTTCGCCCTTTTTCCGTCTACTTAAGTTCTTCTCTCCGTTGCTATGGCCGATCCAAAAAAGGCTAGGGGTTTCCTCCCAAGTTTTAATACTTTGGATAGCCCCTCCGTCCTCTCCAAGCTCATAAATAATGATGCTATGGAAGGACTTACCGGGGTTGTTAAGGAAAATCTTAACAATTTTGATGAGGACGATTCCGGAATTTTTCGTTATTTACTTGATGAATCTTTGAAAGATGCTTGGGATAGGCTGTTGAGAATTCGAGCTAGCTATGTGCCCCAATATCAGATAGAGATATACCTGAAAAGTTTCTATGCTGGTTTACCTTCTTCCTTTAAGCAAGTTTTAGATTCTATATTTCAAAACGGTTTTCTTGAAGGGGATGCCGTTGATACTTATGAAAAGATGAAAACCATATTTGGGCACCCCAAGGGAGAAAATGTTGAACCAACTACCCTTCTATGCTTTTATCAAAATGAAATAATCAAAGAGATGAAGGCTAGTTTTGTCAGATTTAGGGCTCCGCAGACCCTTGAGAGGTTCGAACTCTGGGGTGCGCACAAAGGACTCTCTCTCCCCATCCTGCCTACCCAACGATTCCACGGCCTAGCTCGACGGACCCAAAGAACACGAGACACAGAGGTTTATACCGGTTCGGGCCACCGTGTGGTGTAATACCCTACTCCAGTGTGGTGGTGATGGATTACCACGTGGGCTGAGGATGAACTAGTACCATGGGTGAACAGCCTCAGGAGGAGAGGTGTTCTTGAGCTCTATGAGCCCGTGGATGTGAGGATGAATCCAGTCCAAGGTCAGTTTGCTCCTATGGTGGTGGCTAGTCCTATTTATAGAGGACCCAGGCCTCTTCCCAAGTGTAGGCAGGAAGGGATCCCACAACAACCAATTTTAAAGGGAGACAGCTAGTACAAGTTATCCTGACAAAAGCAGTCTTCGCCCGCCAAAGGCTCTGGTGGTGACATCACCGTGGGCTCCGCGATGACCACCTTCCTGCCGTCCTGCTGGTCTTAGTATCGTTGCACAGTATGGAAACCTTTGCCTGATGCCTCGGGACTCCTCATCTGCGCCTGCCTCTTTAGCACCAAAGAGGAAACTGGTACACTGCGCCCGCTGGCGCCCGCCTGGCCTTGGTTATCATGGCTCACGTCATGTGAACCTCACGAGGTGCCCCCTGCATTGATATCTCCGCTCCTCGGGAGCCAGCCTAGTGAGGCCGGCCCCAGGGAGGTCTTGGTGTCATCCCTCTCACGAGGCTTGGCCCCTCGCGAGGGTCTTGAGCCATTGCCGCCGAAGCTGGGCCATACTGGGCCGTTGGTGGAGCCACACCATGGGCCGCAAGCAGGCAAGTCTGGGTACCCCGTTCCCAGGACACTGACAGTCCCCCGGGCCTAAGGCGCGCTCGAACTTGTCTTCGAGGCGAAGCCAAAGGGCAAGTGTGGAGCGCCGCGGGCCCCAACCGCCTGCGGCCTTGGTCGACACGTGGCGATTGACATGACGTGGGCGCCTCCGCTTCCCCACGCTGCCTCGGCAACCTTCCCTTACTGACAAAAGGCTGGTGCGTGCCGCAGAACATTCATTGCCTTCCTCCACCTTGCTCCAGACCCCTTCCTCCTTCTCGCCCCAAGAGACTCCTGATCTGTCGGAAATCCCCCCGAGCTCGCATCTGATGGCGCCCGACAAGGTTAAGGCCTCGCGCTCACCCACCTAATACGAGCCGGCCTTGAGCGTGCCCACGGTCTCGGAGGAGAAGCTTGCTACCGTGCGCCGAATGACGGCGGGCGACGACGACGAGGAAAGAGAGGCAGCGCTTCGGGCCGGCTCCGCCAAGCCTGAGGCTCCGGGCATTACCTTTCATCCCTTCTTCTTGAACAGTGTCTTTGCTGGGCTGGTCCCTCCTTTTTCTGATTTCTTATATGCCATGCTTAGCCACTACAATCTCCATGCTCTCCATCTTCATCCTAATTATGTTCTCCTCCTGTCGATCTTCGCCTTTTACTACGAGGCGTTCGTGGGGGTGATGCCATCTGTGGCACTGCTGCGCCACTTCTTCTACCTCCGAAACAAGGAGGGCCATTGCTCGAGATGTGCTAACTTCGTCATGGCTAACGGGACCAACGCGATCTCGAAGGCTGGGAAGAAGGCCGAGGGCTTTTGGAACAAATGGGTCCTCATGGATGCCAAATGTTCCTACCCTTGGCTGACGCCGCCGACAGAGATGCCTTCACCCATGAGGGTTGGCTCAGCGCGAAGCTCGCCGACCCCCGGGCGAAGCATGTGCTGGAGAAGATGACCGCCGACCTAAAGCCTGACGACCCAAAGGCAGAGAAGTTGATGAGGGCCATGATAGTCAAGGAGTTCCTGACGCAACGCCTGGCCCTGCTCCAGGCGCGCTCGCGCCCCCTGTGGAAGCTTGAGGATGAGGGGGGCGAGCTTTGTTTCTGCTCGGACCCTTTGTCTGACGAGGAGCTGGACGTAGCCCTCCGCCTCCTGGTCGGGGTGGATCAGGGGTATCCGCCGGACTCCAATCTTCCGCTGTACCGCAGCCCTAACGGGGCAGAGATTGCTGCCGCCATGCCTGTCTTCAACAAGCATGGGCTCGTGCCGCCGGTGCCCGTCGAGGTCATGCTGGTGCTGTCCTCCGGTGACTCCGGCGAGGAGGAGGAGCCGGACTCAGAGGCGACCCGGGAGGGGGCATGGGAGACTTCCCCTCCGCGCATGACCGATCTCCTCCGTGCATTCCCCGACGACAACGACGCCGATGACCATCTGGTGAGGGAGGCCCTACCCCCCGCTGGGGTAACCACGAGGTCCAAGGTCACTCCTTCGAAGAAGCCGCCAACTGGGGTCCCGATGAACAGCAGGTCGGCGCTGATCTCCTGAGGCAGTGCCTGATAACCCACAAGTATAGGGGATCGGAACAGTTTTCGAGGGTAGAGTATTCAACCCAAATTTATTGATTCGACACAAGGGGAGCCAAAGAATATTCTCAAGTATTAGCAGCTGAGTTGTCAATTCAACCACACCTGGATAACTTAATATCTGCAACAAAGTATTTAGTAGCAAAGTAGTATGATAGTAACGGTAACGGTAAGAAAAGTAACATTTTTGGGTTTTGTAGTGATTGTAACAGTAGCAACGGTAAAGTAAATAAGCGAAGAACAATATGTGAAAAGCTCGTAGGCATTGGATGGGTGATGGAGAATTATGCCGGATGCAGTTCATCATGTAACAGTCATAACATAGGGTGACACAGAACTAGCTCCAATTCATCAATGTAATGTAGGCATGTATTCCGAATATAGTCATACATGCTTATGGAAAAGAACTTGCATAACATCTTTTGTCCTACCCTCCCGTGACAGCGGGGTCCTATTGGAAACTAAGGGATATTAAGGCCTCCTTTTAATAGAGTACTGGACCAAAGCATTAACACATAGTGAATACGTGAACTCCTCAAACTATGGTCATCACCGGGAGTGGTCCCGATTATTGTCACTTTGGGGTTGCCGGATCATAACACATAGTAGGTCACTATTGACTTGCAAGATAGGATCAAGAACTCACATATATTCATGAAAACATAATAGGTTCAGATCTGAAATCATGGCACTCGGGCCCTAATGACAAAGCATTAAGCATAGCAAAGTCATAGCAACATCAATCTCAGAACATAGTGGATACTAGGGATCAAACCCTAACAAAACTAACTCGATTACATGATAAATCTCATCCAACCCATCACCGTCCAGCAAGCCTACAATGGAATTACTCACGCACGACGGTGTGCATCATGAAATTGGTGATGGAGGATGGTTGATGATGACGATGGCGACGGATTCCCCTCTCCGGAGCCCCGAACGGACTCCAGATCAGCCCTCCCGAGAGAGTTTAGGGCTTGGCGGCGGCTCCGTATCGTAAAACGCAATGAATCCTTCTCTCTGTTTTTTTCTCCCCGAACGTGAATATATAGAGTTGGAGTTGAGGTCGGTGGAGCACCAGGGGGCCCACGAGGCAGGGGCGCATACAGGGGCAGGCGCCCCCACCCTCGTGGAAAGGGTGTGGGCCCCCTGGCCTTGATTCTTTCGCCAATATTTTTTATTATTTCCAAAAATAATCTCCGTGAAGTTTCAGGTCATTTCGAGAACTTTTGTTTCTACACAAAGATACCACCATGGCAATTCTGCTGAAAACAACGTCAAGTCGGGTTAGTTCCATTCAAATCATGCAAGTTAGAGTCCAAAACGAGGGCAAAATTGTTTGGAGAAGTAGATACGACGGAGACGTATCAACTCCCCAAGCTTAAACCTTTGATTGCCCTCAAGCAATTCAGTTGATAAACTGAAAGTGATAAAGAAAAACTTTTACAAACTCTGTTTGCTCTTGTTGTTGTAAATATGTAAAGCCAACATTCAAGTTTTCAGCAAAGATTATGACTAACCATATTCACAATAACACTTAGGTCTCATGTTTACTCATGTCAATGGCATAATCAACTAGCGAGCAATAATAATAAATCTCGGATGACAACACTTTCTCAAAACAATCATAATATGATATAACAAGATGGTATCTCGCTAGCCCTTTCTGAGACCGCAAAACATAAATGCAGAGCACCTTTAAAGACCAAGGACTGACTAAACATTGTAATTCATGGTAAAAGAGATCCAGTCATAGTCATACTCAACATAAATTAATAGTAATGGATGCAAATGACAGCGGTGCTCTCGAGCTGGTGCTTTTTAATAAGAGGGTGATGAATCAACATAAAAGTAAATAGATAGGCCCTTCGCAGAGGGAAGCAGGGATTTGTAGAGGTGCCAGAGCTCGATTTTAAAGCAGAGTATAAATAATATTTTGAGCGGCATACTTTCATTGTCAACATAACAACCGAGAGATGGCGATATCTTCCATGCTACACACATTATAGGCGGTTCCCAAACAGAATGGTAAAGTTTATACTCCCCCTCCACCAACAAGCATCAATCCATGGCTTGCTCGAAACAACGAGTGCCTCCAACTAACAATAGTCCCGGGGGAGTTTTGTTTGCAATTGTTTTGATTTGGTTTGCATAAAGCATGGGACTGGGCATCCCGGTGACCAGCCATTTTCTCGCGAGTGAGGAGCGGAGTCCACTCCTCTTGAGAGTAACCCGCCTAACATGGAAGATACGAACAACCCTAGTTGATACATGAGCTATTCGAGTATACAAAACAGAATTTCATTTGAAGGTTTAGAGTTTGGCACATACAAATTTACTTGGAACGGCAGGTAGATACCGCATATATAGGAAGGTATGGTGGACTCATATGGAATAACTTTGGGGTTTATGATTGGATGCACAAGCAGATTCCCGCTTAGTACAAGTGAAGGCTAGCAAAAGACTAGGAAGCGACCAACTAGAGAGCGACAACAGTCATGAACATGCATTAAACTTAATGAACATTGAGTGCAAGCATGAGTAGGATATAATCCACCATAAACATAAATATCGTGAAGGCTATGTTGATTTTGTTTCAACTACATGCGTGAACATGTGCCAAGTCCAGTCACTTGAATCATTCAAAGGAGGATACCACCCCATTATACCACATCACAACCATTTTAATAGCATGTTGGTACGCAAGGTAAACCATTATAAACTCCTAGCTAATTAAGCATGGCATAAGCAACTATAATCTCTAATTGTCATTGCAAACATGTTTATTCATAATAGGCTGAATCAAGAACGATGAACTAATCATATTTACAAAAACAAGAGAGGTCGAGTCCATACCAGCTTCTCTCATCTCAATCAGTCCATCATATATCGTCATTACTGCCTTTCACTTGCACGACCGAACGATGTGAATAATAATAATAGTGCTCGTGCATTGGACTAAGCTGGAATCTGCAAGCATTCAATAAACAGGAGAAGACAAGGCAATATGGGCTCTTGGTTAAATCAACAACAATGCATATAAGAGCCACTTCAACAATTTCATTATGGTCTTCTCCTATCGACCCCCAAAGAAAAGAAAAGAAATAAAACTATTTACACGAGAAAGCTCCCAACAAGCAAAAGAAGAACTGGAAATATTTTTGGGTTTTCTTTTAATTACTACTACTATAGCATGAAAAGTAAACTAGCTAAAAGCTACAACTATTTTTTTGGTTTTTTCTTAAGGTTTTTCAAACACACAAGAAGAAAGCATAAAAAGAAAATAAACTAGCATGGATATTACAGTGAAAAAGTATGAACACCGACAACTAGCATGAGTGTGTGAACATAAATGTAATGTCAGTGAGAAATACGTACTACCTCAAGCTTAGGCTTTTGGCCTAAGTTGGTCTATTGCCATGGCTGGTCTGGTGGATATCCAAAGTTATAACTAGGGTCGTACTGAGATGCAGCGGCTATTGCATCGTGGGCTGCAGCTTGGAGGCGAGCTGCCCTCGTCCTCCTCTCGTACTCATTTGCCTCCTCCCTGGTTATGACATATCTCCCCTTTGCCTGAAAGTCAAAGAGAGTAGGAGCAGGGAGGACAATATTGACGGCGTGACGCCTGTCAAAGATTAGTCGGTACTGGAGAGGAGGTTCATCCCTCTCAAGAAACCGATGGTGAACCATGGCATTAAAATCTAGATAAGAAGGAGGCAATTCCATATCATAATCACTAATAGGTATATCAAGAAAATTAGCTAGACGGGTTGCATAAATTCCACCAAAGAAATCTGCATTAATTCTATTATTATGCAACCTATGTGCAACAATGGCGCCCAAATTATAATGTTTATCTCCTAATATAGCACTCCTTAGAACACTGAGGTCAGGGACACACATGTGACATGCTTCATCCTTACCATTTATGCACCTTCCTATGAAGAGAGCAAAATAATGTATAGAAGGAAAATGAATGCTCCCTATGGTAGCTTGTGTTATATCTCTAGATTCCCCCACACTTATACTAGCAAGAAAATCTCTAAATCCAGATTTGCAAGGCTCACTAGTGCTACCCCATTGTGGAAGTTTGCAAGCTCAAGAACATGGTCACCTAGGCAGCACAAATTTGCAATGAATAAAGCACTAGAACAAAAACTAAGTGGACCATTGGAGGAGTCACATACCAAGGAACAATCCTTTAAAGCAGTTTTGTGAGAGGTGCTTTGAGCAAGGAGATCGAAAATCGTAGCAAAATGAGCTAGAACTCGTGCTTGAGCTGGTTGGTGATTTTTTTGGGAGGAAGAAGGAGTGTGTGGGTGCAGGAATAAGTGGAGGGGAGCCACCATGGGCCCACAAGGCAGGGGGCACTCCCTGGATCCTCGTGGCCAGGTGCTTGCTCCCCCTGCTGTGTTCTCAGTGCCAGATATTCTCAAATATTCCAGAAAAAATCATATTTCAATTTCGGGGCATTTGGAGAACTTTTATTTTCGGGGTATTTTTTTATTGCACGGATAATTCAGAAAACAGGCAGAAAATACTGTTTTTACTTTATTTCAACTAAATAACATAAAGTAAAAGGAGGGTACAGAAGGTTGTGCTTTCTAACTTCATCCATCTCATGCTCATCAAAAGGAATCCACTAACAAGGTTGATCAAGTCTTGTTAACAAACTCATTCCGAATAACATGGAACCGGAGAAATTTCGAATAACACTATGTTACCTCAACGGGGATATGCACATCCCCAATAATAAGAATATCATATTTCTTCTTGACAGTAGGAAGAGGAAATTCAAAACCTCCAAAAATAATCGATGGAATTTTTCCAATAGAATTTATACTATGAACTTGAGGTTGTTTCCTCGGGAAGTGTACCGTATGCTCATTGCCATTAACATGAAAAGTGACATTGCCTTTGTTGCAATCAATAACAGCCCCTGCAGTATTCAAAAAGGGTCTTCCAAGAATAATAGACATGCTATCGTCCTCGGGAATATCAAGAAAAACAAAGTCCGTTAAAATAGTAACGTTCGCAGCCACAACAGGCACATCCTCGCAAATACCGACAGGTATAGCAGTTGATTTAAGCCATTTGCAAAGATATTTCAGTAGGTGTCAACTTATTCAAATCAAGTCTACGATATAAAGAGAGAGGCATAACACTAACACCGGCTCCAAGATCACATAAAACAGTTTTAACATAGTTTATTTTAATGGAGCATGGTATAGTGGGTACTCCTGGATCTCCTAGTTTCTTAGGTATTCCAGCTTTGAAAGTATAATTAGCAAGCATGGTGGAAATTTCAGCTTGCGGTATCTTTCTTTTATTAATAACAATTTATTTCATGTACTTAGCATAAGGATTCATTTTGAGCATATCAGTTAAACGCATACGCAAAAAGATAGGTCTAATCATTTCAGCAAAGCGCTCAAAATCCTCATCATCCTTTTTCTTGGATGGTTTGGGAGGAAAGGGCATGGGTTTATGAACCCATGCCTCTCTTTCCTTATCATGCTTCCTAGCAACAAAGTCTCTCTTATCATAACGTTGGTTCTTTGATTGTGGGTTATCAAGATCAACAGGAGGTTCAATCTCTACATCATTATTATTGCTAGGTTGAGCATCATCATGAACATTATCATTAACATTATCACTAGGTTCATGTTCATTACCAGATTGTGTTTCAGCATCAGAAATAGAAATATCATTGGGATTCTCAGGCGTGTCAACAACAGGTTCACTAGAAGCATGCAAAGTCCTATCATTTTTTGTTCTTCTTCTTTTTAGAAGGACTAGGTGCATCTAAATTATTTCTCTAAGAATCCTGCTCAATTCTCTTAGGGTGGCCCTCAGGATACAAAGGTTCCTGAGTCACTTTACCCCCTCTAGTTGCAACTCTAACATCAAAGTCATTATTCTTAGCTTTAATTACTTGTTCTACTTGAGAGAGGCATAACACTAACTCTGGCATAACACTAACCCTGAAGACACAACCAGCACAACTATCCAGGTGGTCTCTAGAAGCATCGGTTAGTCCATTATAAAAGATATCAAATATTTCATTTTTCTTAAGAGGATGATCAGGCAAAGCATTAAGTAATTGGAGAAGCCTCCCCCAAGCTTGTGGGAGACTCCCTTCTTCAATTTGCACAAAATTATATATTTCCCTTAAAGCAACTTGTTTCTTATGAGCAGGGAAATATTTAGTAGAGAAGTAATAAATCATATCCTGGGGACTACGCACACAACCAGGATCAAGAGAATTAAACCATATCTTAGCATCACCCTTTAATGAGAACAGAAATATTTTAAGGATATAATAGTAGCGAGTTTTCTCATCATTACTGAACAGGGTGGCTATATCATTTAATTTAGTAAGATGTGCCACAACAGTTTCAGATTCATAGCCATAAAAAGGATCAGATTCAACCAAATTAATTATATCAGGATCAATAGAGAAATCATAATCCTTATCAGTAACAAAGATGGGTGAAGTAGCATAAGCAGGATCATATTTCATTCTAGCATTCAGAGATTTTTGTTTCAGCTTAGCTAATAATTTCTTAAGATCACTACTATCATTGAAGCAAGAAAGTCTCTAGCAGTTTCTTCATCCATAACATAACCCTCAGGCACAACAGGCAATTCATATCTAGGGGGAGAATCTTCATCATCACTTTCATCAATATTATCAGTTTCAATAATTTCATTCTTTCTAGCCCTAGCAAGTTGTTCATCAAGAAATTCACCAAGTGGCACAGTAGTATCAAGCATAGAAGTAGTTTCATCATAAGTATCATGCATAGCAGAAGTGGCATCATCAATAACATGCGACATATCCGAATTAATAGCAGAAGCAGGTTTAGGTGTCGCAAGTTTACTCAAAATAGAAGGTGAATCAAGTGCAGAGCTAGATGGCAGTTCCTTACCTCCCCTCGTAGTTGAGGGATAAATTTTAGTTTTCTCGTCTTTCAAGTTCTTCATAGTGACCAGTAGATATAAATCCCAAGTGACTCAAAGAATAGAGCTATGCTCCCCGGCAACGACGCCAGAAAATAGTCTTGATAACCCACAAGTATAGGGGATCGCAACAGTTTTCGAGGGTAGAGTATTCAACACAAATTTATTGATTCGACACAAGGGGAGCCAAAGAATATTCTCAAGTATTAGCAGCTGAGTTGTCAATTCAACCACACCTGGATAACTTAATATCTGTAGCAAAGTATTTAGTAGCAAAGTAGTATGATAGTAACGGTAACGGTAACAAAAGTAATATTTTTGGGTTTTATAGTGATTGTAACAGTAGCAATGGTAAAGTAAATAAGTGAAGAACAATAGGTGAAAAGCTCGTAGGCATTGGATCGGTGATGGAGAATTATGCCGGATGCGGTTCATCATGTAACAGTCATAACATAGGGTGACACAGAACTAGCTCCAATTCATCAATGTAATATAGGCATGTATTCCGAATATAGTCATACGTGCTTATGGAAAAGAACTTGCTTGACATCTTTTGTCCTACCCTCCCGTGGCAGCGGGGTCCTATTGGAAACTAAGGGATATTAAGGCCTCCTTTTAATAGAGTACCAGACCAAAGAATTAACACATAGTGAATACATGAACTCCTCAAACTATGGTCATCACCGGGAGTGGTCCCGATTATTGTCACTTTGGGGATGACACTGTCTCCTCCTCCTCCCACCATGCCACTGGCTCGTGATCCTTCTGCTTCGCCCGATGCTTTGGAGGAGGCTCTTTCCGCGCTGACCCAGCTTCAGGGCGACCTTCAAGGCGCCGATCATCGCCTGGCGTCAGGGCGCCTGGAGTTGGTCTCGGGGTGGCTGCGATCCGACGCGTCCATTAGAGCAGCGTGGAGCCAGGCCGTGGCAGCTTCCAAGGAAGGGGAGCAGGCCGCTGGTCTGGCTGTTGCCGCCCGTGATGCGGCGCAGCAGGATGCTAAGGCTGCCAAGGAGTGCTGCCGGTTGGCGGAGGCCGAGCTGGAGATCATTCGCAACGAACACGCCACCGAAGCTCGTGAGTGCGAGGTGTGGGAGAAGAAGATGAGGGCCCGCGAAGACATGGTCACTGGCCGTGACACCGAGTTGGAGCAGTCGGCGAGGCGCATGCCGCAGAACACAGCCGCTTCGAGGAGCTGGAGAAGAAGGTGGAAGCGGAGAAGGTCTAGCTGGAGGCCAAGGCGAAGGTTCTTGCTGAGGATCGCGAGGCCTTCAAATCTCTTGAGCTGAGGTCCTGCGAGGCACTGCACGAGCTCTATGAGAAGGTCCTGGAGAAGCCGTTGGTTACTGATGACGAGGGCCCTGCCCAGCTACTCCCTCAGCTTGTCACGGCGCTCGAGGGCGTCGTCAACGGGATCGGCCCCATGATGGAGGGGAAAGCCTATGCGCTCTCCTCTTCAGCTCTGACGCGCGTCTTCAGCCACCTTCATCTTCTCGACCCTGATGCTGACCTTGGCGAGCTGCTCAAGCTTGTGGAGGAAGAGCGCTGCGCAACTGCTGCCGAAGTCGTGAAGGGCCAGATGAAGGCCCTGTTGAAGAAGTTCCTCGCCATTGACCCTGCACCCCCGACCGACGGTGCTGCCAACCCCGTGACTCCGGCAGACGGCATGGGCGAGGGCAACGTCGTCGGCGAAGGAGCACTCCTCGCCAGTGATGACGGTGGCCAAGGATGACGAGGGGGCTTGCTGGCAGCTCCTCTTCCCACTTTTATCTCCTACAACATGCACCATGCCTCGTGGGAGGTGTTTAAAACTCATGTTTGGTGTTTGAAGAATAGTATGTTTTGTAATAATTTATTAGGATTCTGCAATTTCCTTCCTGTTTGCTTGAATGTTCTATGTCGGCAGAGCCCGGTCCCGCGCATGCCTCAGCCGCCGTTGGCTCGTCCGGATTGCCAGGACGAGGCCAGGGGGTGAGGGGCTACGTGAACAGTTAGGCCCCTGAGGCGCGATGCTCAGGGGCCCCCCTTGATGTACGAACAACCTTCGGGAGGGAAACGCGAAACTAGGCCTTAGCGTTCTGCATCGGCAGGGCCCAGCCCTGCGCATGCCTCAGCCGCCATCGAGTCATCCGGATCACTAGGACGAGACCAAGGGGTGAGGGGCCACGTGGCTAGTTAGGCTCCTGAGTCGCGATGCTCAGGAGTCCCCCTTAACGTATGAACAGACCTCCATACCTGTCCTCACCGAGGTCCCGCTCAGGAGGGGCACGCGACGACCAGGTCCGATGGACCTGGCAGGGTGGCGTACGCTTGGGTGTGATCCGAGCGCAGCCCCCTCGCGCGACTCTCCCGAGGGGAAGTGTTGAGACGAGACTGGACACCGAGCCCGGAGGCTCCCTGAGGTTGGTACGGCCATGAGGCTGCCCTCAGTTGTTTATCACTAGCGCGGAGCATAGTGCTTCCACACTTGCACGGGCATAGCCGCTCGTCGACTGTGTCGACTGCCAGCACGGAGCATGGTGCTTCCACTGGTGCGTGGGTGAGGGCTCCCTCTGAGTGGAGCCCCTGGGGCGTGTACAGCCCCACCCTGACACGTGGCTTGCACGACAAGACTAGACGAGGTGTGTCTGGGCACTCGTGAGCCACAGCGGGACTCACGAGGCCCTACCTCAAGGCGGGTTGTGCCTGGTCTTGATTCTTGATAGCTGCGGTGGCCCTGCGAGATGGTTAGGCAACCTGCACCGGATGAATCTCCTGAGGTGATCACATGAGAAGGCCAGACACCAACGACCCAGGAGGTAACGTGAACGGGGCCGGCCCGCCAGACAGAGCTCGGTCGTTGGGTTTATCGACGCTGCAGGGACGGACATGAGCACAGACGATGTGCCTAGTCTTCTCATGCAAAGAATCTGGAAGAAAGACGTCTGGCCTGCGGCTCTCGTGATGGCGAGGCACTGGGTCGCGTGCCCTGGCTTGTCCGTCCGCAATTAGCTCAAGCGAGAACGAGGCACCAAGGGCCATGGGATGTGACGTGCACGGGAGCTGGCCCACGAGCCAGAGCTCAGCCTCTTGGGTTTAGCGACGCTGCAGGGACGAATCCGAGCATAGACGCCGTGTCAGCCCTTAATCATGAGGCGGTCGTGGGTGGGCTTGCAAGGGCGCACAACGTTCATGGTATCGAAGTACCAGACAGGCAGGTGGTAATCGTAAGGTAACTTGTGCAAGGTGGCAATCTAATTCAAATAGATACACGAACGATACATGCCACAGGGACGGACCCATGCGGCTTGGGAATGATGCAGCCCGAGGGGCGCCCCCAACAGAGTAAGCTGAAGATGTAAAAGGATACATGTCGCAGGGACGAGCCCATGTGACCTGGGGATGATGCAGCCCGAGGGGCACCCCCAGCTGAATAAACCAGAAAATGCCACCTGGCACCGTTGTTGAAGGGGTGTTGGAGCAACTGAAGATGCATGCTGAAGGACTCGTTCCTCACGAGCCGCCAAGATCCTGAGCCTCGGGAGGCTCTGGGAGGCCGAGAGGCCCATGAAGGACTGTTGCCATCTCCGCCAGGACCGCCTGGTGCCTGGCTTCCTAGGCCGTCAGGATGCTCCGCAGGTGGCGCTGGAATGTGACAGCCGCGTTCGGCAAGCCGAAAGGCATGCGAACGTAGCTGTGAGGTGGACCTCCGCACCGGCCAACGTGCGATGGCCAGAAGCGCTCCTGACATGCGGCCCTGTTGAGCCCTGGAATATTGACGCAGACACGCAGTTCGTCGTCCGCGCCAGGACAAGGAGTTGCGCCAGGTGGTGGGCGGCGGTCACCATGCATGGCTCTCGCCTCTTGAAGCTCCTTGGTGGTCTTGGTGATGAACTCCTGAGCACCAGGCACCTCGCGCCTTGTGCCATGACGAAGGAAGCATGCGGCAAAGCACGCCTCCATGTAGTGCCCGAGCGCCTCCCTCGTGGCGTTGGCTAGGTTTGAGGCCTTGCAGAAGAGAGCCCCCGAGCCCATCCTAAGGATGCCGCCGGGCGTGCCTTCCTATGCGAGGGAGGGAGGCGCCCCATCTACGGGCACATGTCTTGAGGAATTGCCGCTGGAGATGTTGTTCTCCTGAGGCCCTTGGTGGAGCAGCTGCTTCTTCTTCTTGGGGATGGCCTCAGGAGGGTAGATGGTGCCTTCGTCGTCTGGGTCTTCGACCGCCGCAGCCTGGTAGGCACGCTCGAGAGAGCACACCACGTCCTTCTCATCGCAGGCGACCGTGATAACGCCGCAACTCCCTGGCATCTTGAGGATGTTGTAACCATGGTGAGTCACCGCCATGAACTTGGCCAGGGCCGGATACCCAAGGATAGCGTTGCAGGGAAGGCGAATGTGGGCAACGTCAAAATCGATGAGCTCAGTACAGTAGTTTTCACGCTTGCCAAAGGTGACAGGGAGGTGGATCTGCCCTATCGGGGTGGTGGAGCTGCCGGTCACTCCTGAGAAGGGCTTGGTCGGCTGCAGCTGATCGTATGGCACTTGGAGGCGGTCAAATGTGTCGATGGAGAGAACGTTGAGCCCTGCGCCACCATCGATGAGAGTCTTGGTGACAAGGACGTTGCTGATGATAGGAGAGCAGAGCATCGGGAGGGCGCCGACAGTTGCTGTGCACTTGCGATGGTCGGATGAGCTGAAGGTAATGGTGCACTTGGACCACCTGAGTGGGCGCGTGGCCTCGAGCCTGGGGAGGGCCGCGTTCACCTCATGAGCGAACTGCTTGAAGATGCGTTGGGAGGCTCGGGATTGGGCGCCACCCAGGATGCAAGCTATGGCACGCGGCTCCTAGAAGCCCCTAGCCCCTAGTCCTGGTGATGATCGTCGTTTCTTCGTGGCGGTGGTGGCAGTGGAGGGAGGCCAGCCTTGCCTTGAGGACGGTCCTCACAAGGCTGGTCCCTCCAGGCGTCCTCACGAGGCTGGTCTTGCCAGCGGTCCTCACGAGGTTGGTTGCGCCACTCCTCGCGGAGGCCTCGGTCGTTCCAGCATCCTCTGCTTCGTCCTCCTCCTCGGATGTAGCCTTGGTAGTTGTGCTCGGGGCGTCGACCGAAGCGCCCATCGCGGATGGCCCTGAGCTCCTGACATTCATCGGTGTTGTGGCTATGCACGTTGTGGAAGGCGCAGAATGGACGGCTGCCCTTTGAAGACTCCGGGTGGTCGCAGCAGCGCTTCATCTCTGGCTCATCTGCGAGCATGGCCGCTCCCTTGCGCGTCACATCCTTGGTCTTGGCCTTCTTATATTCTGGGTCGGCATTAGGGAGCTCGAGGAGGGAGAGGTGCCCCTCCCCAGCTTTTGTGCACTTTGTAGCCATGTTGAACATCTCCAGAGCCGTGCATAGGTCTTCATGGATGGCGAGCTCCTCCTTCATCTTGACGTCGCGGACGCCGTCGGAGAATGCGGAGATGATGGCCTCGTCCGTCACCTTGGGGATCTTGAGGCGAACGTTGTTGAAGCGCTGGATGTACTTCTGTAGGGTCTCTCCCGGCTGCTGCTTGATGCGCCGTAGGTCACCCGCGGCCGGAGGGCGGTCGCGAGTGCCCTGGAAGTTGGCGATGAAACGCTCGTGCATCTCGCCCCAGGAGGAGATCGATCCCGCGGGCAAGTTCAGGAGCCACGAGCGCCCGCCATCTTTAAGGGCCATGGGGAACCAATTCGCCATGACTTTCTCATCGCCGTTGGCTGCCTCGATGCTCAGCTCGTAGAGCTGCAGGAACTCAGCAGGGTCGGGGGTGCCGTCGTAGCACGGAGGCAGGTCGGGCTTGAACTTACCTGGCCAAACGACGCTACGTAGCTCAGGAGTGAAGGCGCGGCAGCCTGCTGTAGTCACTGGAGCCCGTCGCGGGGGCGGAGCCTGGTCTTGGTACCCGCGCGCCGCTACCGCGGGTGGCGCACGGTCTTGACGCGGTGGTGCGGGGAGCGCAGGAGCATCTTCTTGCGGCAGCATCTTCTTGCGGCCAAGGGACCTCCTGGCAGCTTCCTTCTTCACGCGCGGGCGCCATGCACGGTGGGTCATCCTGTGGGGCCACGCGTCTTGGTGTGATAGCGACGTCTTGCCGCGGAGGTGGTGGAGGCGCTCCGTGGGCCACATCGCTCGCAGCGGGGCGGACGAGGCAGCGAGAGGGATGGTGCAGGGGAGCCCCCGGCGGCGCTGACGAGCTTGGTGATACGGTCCAGCCGTCCTCATAGAGGTCGTCGACGGGGCAGTAGCGCAGGAGCTCACGCGCCATGAGGAGCGCGACCTATGCGTCCGCGGGCCCGTGGTGAGCGTGGGATGACGAACCGGCGGGAGTCAGTGACGGGGTGGCGGTGCGTCTGTCCCGCCGCACGGAGGGGTGCAGCAATGAGGCCTGCTGCTCGTTCCCCGCCGGGCCGGTGGCGGCGTTGGCAACAGGTGATGGAGAGCGACGGGGAGGCCCGCCGACGGGCACCGTCTGGGCGACGCGAGTGTTGAGAGCGGCCTGGCGCTTAGCGCTGGCCCGGCGAGCATTAGCCATGGAACTAGCGGAGCGGTGGAGTGTGGATCGATGGAGGGAAAGCTTCGGCGCACCCCTACCCGGTGCACCAAATGTTGGATTCAGGGCTCCACAGACCCTTGAGAGGTTCAAACCCTGGGGTGCGCACGAAGGCTCTCTCTCCCCAGCCCGCCTACCCAACGATTCCACGGCCTAGCTCGACGGACCCAAAGAACACGTGACACAGAGGTTTATACTGGTTTGGGCCATCGTGTGGTGTAATACCCTACTCCAGTGTGGTGGTGATGGATTGCCTCACTGGCTAAGGATGAACTAGTACAATAGGTGAACAATCTCAGGAGGAGAGGTGTTCTTGAGCTCTATGAGCCGGTGGATGTGAGGATGGAATGAATCCAGTCCAAGGTTAGTTTGCTCCTATGGTGGTGGCTAGTCCTATTTATAGAGGCTTCGGTCCTCTTCCCAAATTTAGGCGGGAAGGGATCCCACAACGGCAAATTTTGAAGGGAGACAACTAGTACAAGTTATCCTGACAAAAGCAGTCTTCGCCTGCCAAAGGCTTTGGTGGTGACGTCGCTGTGGGCTCCGTGGTGACCTCCATCCTGCTGGTCTTGGTCTCATTGCACCGATATGGAAACCTTTGCCTGATGCCTCGGGACTCCTCGTCTGCGCCAGCCTCTTTAGCACCAAAGAGGAAACTAGTACACTGCGCCCGCTGGCGCCCGCCTGGCCTTGGTCATCACTGCTCACGTCATGTGAACCTCGCGAGGTGCCCCCTGCATTGATATCTCCGCTCCTCGGGAGCCAGCCTAGTGAGGCCGCCTCCAGGGAGGTCTTGGTGTCGTCCCCCTCGCGAGGCTTGGCCCCTCGTGAGGGTCTTGAGCCGTTCCCACCGAAGCTGGGTCGTATTGGGCCCTTGGTGGAGTCAAGCCGTGGGCTGCATGCAGGCATGTCTGGGTACTCCCGTTCCCAGGATGCCGATAAGTTTAGATACGAATTTTCGCAACGTGCTTAATCTTTCTTCCGCTATCAATGGTCATGTGCTTTAACAAAATAAAAGATTAAATGCCATTGATAGGAAGTTTTCTATTTGCTTTCGAAAGGAGATGACAAAACTTAGATCCTTGCTTTATGCCTAGCTAAGGGCGTAAAACTATTGCGCTTGTTGGGAGGCAACCCAATGAATAAAAATTATTTTTGCTTTTTTTCTTTCTGTTCTTGTGTGTTTGCACAATTATGCTACTGGTATGATTGTGTTTTTGTGTTTTATTTAGTGTTTGTGCCAAGTAAAGCCTATAGGATCTTCTTGGGTGATAGTTGTTTGATCTTGCTGGAAAACAAAAACTTATGCACTCACGAAAAAATTTGTTAAAAATCACCAGAACGTGACAAAATGCCAATTCTTTTTGCAAAAGTTTAACATACAAATTACCCTGGTCTTCCTATTTTTTGCAGAATTTTTGGAGTTATAGAAGTATTCGAAATAGTCAGATTGCTACAGACTATTCTATTTTGACAGATTCTGTTTTCTTTGTGTTGTGTGCTTATTTTGATGGCTCTATGGTTTTGTTTGATGAGTTTTTGCCATAGAAAATTTTGAATACCGTAGATATAATACAAAAACAAAATATGAATTGGTTTGATACAGTACTTATGGTAGTGGTTTGCTTTCTTATACTAACGGATCTCACGAAGGTTTTGTTAAGTTTTGTGTGATTGAAGTTTTCAAGTTTTGGGTTATCTTATGATGGATGAAGGAAGGATAGAAGAGCCTAAGTTTGGGGATGCCACGAAATCCCAAGCTATTATCCAAAAATGAGCAACCAACTAAGCTTGGGGATGCCCCCCGAGTGGCATCCCCTCTTTCTTCTAACGACCATCGGTATTTTACTCGAAGCTATATTTTTATTCGTCACGTAATATGTGTTTTGCTTCGAGCGTCTTGTATGCTATGAGTCTTTGCTTGTTTTATTTTTTGTTTTGAGTCATCAATCCTTGTTGGACACACCTATTTGAGAGAGCCAAAATTATGTCATGACTTGTTATAATTGCTCTCTATGCTTCACTTAAATTTTTATGAGCTATGGACTTGCTCTAGTGCTTCACTTATATCTTTTTGAGCATGGTGTGCTTTAGTATTTTTGAAGAAACGCTCTCTTGATTCACTTAGATTTATTTGAGATTTAGTAAAATTTTCAAGAAATTCTCTCTTGCTTCACTTAAACTATTTTGAGAGAAAGAAAATTTTTTATGCTCATGATCTTCACTTATATTTGTTGAGCTTATGAAAAGCAACACATGATAATTAGTCCTAAAGTGATAGATATCCAAGAAGGATATAATAAAAACTTTCATGAAGATCTTTGGACAAAATAAACTTGATTCTTAGTAATAGTTTTGAGATATGATGATGTAATATGTGAGTTGTGTTGATGAGTAATTATGCTTTAGTAAGAATATTGGTGTTAAGGTTTGTGATTCCCTATGCAGCACGAAAGTCAATAGTCATGCAATGAAATTATATCCTACCTGTGATGCATTATTCGGTGTTAATTATGCTTAATGCTTGCTTATGAGATTATTCGTTTCTTGGTTGGTCGCTTCTCATTCTTTTGCTAGCCTTCATTTTACACTAAGTATGATCTCTACTTGTGCATCGAAAATCCTTTAAACCAGTTTTGCCACATGAATCCACCATATCTACCTATATGCGGTATTCTTTTGCCATTCTAAGCAAATTTGCATGTGCCATATGTAATTTTCAAAACAAACTTCTCTTTTGTGTGTTTTCGCTCGCGGAGCGGTGAGGGGTGGCTAATATTTTCCATGCTGGATGTGTTATTCTCATGATGAGTGTTTATTCACTTGTCATTGCACGAGAGCAAGGCAAAGGTTTTAGGGACGCCCAGTCCCAAAATGAAAAAAAATGAATTTACTTTATGTTGTCAAATAATAAATTCCTTGGAAAGTGTTGGTATGGAGGGCAACCGTGGAGACGGCTAGCCATGGAAAGTGAAAGTATGGTGGAAAAAGGAATAAACTTTATTTTCTGTTTGGGAACCGCCTATGATATATCTAGCATGGAAAGTGTTGGGAACTCTAAGTCATTTTCGCTGGTGGGATGGATACACCTCCCAAAATGTTTTTATCTCTAATTTTTTCGCTTTGAGCTCTGGCACCTGTCGGTGTCAAAACCGGCGGATCTCGGGTAGGGGGTCCCGAACTGTGCGTCTAAGGTCGATGGTAACAGGAGAGAGGGGACACAATGTTTACCCAAGTTTGGGCCCTCTCTATGGAGGTAATACCCTACTTCCTGCTTGATTGATCTTGATGAATATGAGTATTACAAGAGTTGATCTACCACGAGATCGTAATGGCTGAACCCTACAAGTCTAGCATGTATGACTATGATAATGAGTATCCCCCCTCCGGACTAAACCCTCCGGTTTATATAGACACCGGAAGGATCTAGGGTTACATAAAGTCGGTTACAGAGAAAGGAATCTTCATATTTGGACGCCAAGCTTGCCCTCCACGCCAAGGAGAGTCCTTTCCGGACACGGGTGAGAGTCTTCAGTCTTCGTATCTTCGCAACCCATCAGTCCAGCCCATGGATAACAGGCCGGACGCCCGAGGACCCCTTAGTCCAGGACTCCCTCAGCACCTCTACAAGTCCCTACTTCCCTCTGCGAAGTGCCTTTCTTTACTTTATGCAATTTTTATTTGGAATTTGAGGCTCCATCTTCTCTTATAAAAGCACCAACTAGGAGGCAATATGATCGTACTTGAGTATCGGGTGTAGCTAATATGCGAGTGTGTTTCATGAATGGATCAATGTTTGAGCATGATGGGCTAGGGATAACTTATTTTAGCGTTGATATTTCGAAAGACAGGTTGCTTGTTGATATGCTTGAGTATCTATTATCATATCAAAACTAGACTATTGCTTTGAATCACATAAGAGTCCAAATGTCCATGCTATAAAGAAAAGAATATGATATGACATGTTAGGCAGCATTCCACATCAAAAATTCGGTTTTTATCACTTACCTACTCGAGGACGAGTAGGAGTTAAGATTGGGGATGCTGATATGTCTCCAACGTATCTATAATTTTTGATTGTTCCATGCTGTTATATTATCAATCTTGGATGTTTTACAATCATTTTATAGTCATTTCATATTATTTTTTGGCACTAACCTATTGACATAGTGCCAAGTGCCAGTTGCTTTTTTTCTGCATATTTTTGACATCGCAGGAAATCAATATCAGACGGAGTCCAAATGCAACAAAATTTCACGGTGAATTTTTACGGAACATAAGGAACGTAATGGGCCCTGGTTGTGCCTGGGGGGTGCTCCGAGGGGAGCACAACCCACCGATCTTGGCCAGAGGCCAGCGCATACCTCGTGGGTTGTGCCCACCTCGGGTGCCCCCCGGACCGCCTCTTTGCTCTATAAATACCCCAATATTCCCAAAACCCTAGGGGAGTCGACGCAATATTCATCCAACCACCGCAGAGTCCAGAACCACCAAATCCAATCTAGACACCATCTCGGATGGGGTTCACCACCTCCATTGGTTCCTCTCCGATGATGCGTGAGTAGTTCTTTGTAGACCTTCGGGTCCATAGTTAGTAGCTAGATGGCTTCCTCTCTCTCACTGAATTCTCAATACAATGGTCTCTTCGAGATCCATATATGTAACTATTTTGCGGTGTGTTTGTTGGGATCTGATGAACTTTGAGTTTATGATCAGTTATATCTTTTTATATCCATGAAAGTTATTTGAGTTTCTTTGATCTCTTATATGCACGATTGCTTATAGCCTCGTATTTCTTCTCCGATATTTGGATTTTGTTTGGCCAACTTGATCTATTTATCTTGCAACAGGAAGAGGTGCTTTGTAGTGGGTTCGATTTTAAGGTGCTTGATCCCAGTGACAGAAGGGGAACCGACACGTATGTATCGTTGCTACTAAGGATAAAACGATGGGGTCTATCTCTACATAGGTAGATCTTGTCTACATCATGTCATTGTTCTTATTACATTACTCTGTTTTTCCATGAACTTAATACACTAGATGCATGATGGATAGCGGTCGATGTGTGGAGTAATAGTAGTAGATGTAGGCATGAGTTGATCTACTAATCTTGGATGTGATGCTATATAATGATCATTGCCTGGAAATTGTCATGATTATTTGAAGTTCTATCAATGGCCCAACAGTAATTTGTTCACCCACCGTTTGCTATTTTTCTCGAGAGAAGCCACTAGTGAAACCTAGGGCCCCCGGGTCTCTTTCTCATATATTTGCCTTTGCGATCTACTTTTCTTTTGCATTTATTTTTAGATCTAACAAAACCAAAAATACAAAAATACCTTGCTGCATTTTATTTTATTTCCGATCTATTTATTCAATCTATTACAACTTTTTCCCGTCCGCGCGCCGTTTCTGGCGCCGCTACCCGAAAGGGATTGACAACCCCTTTAACATGTCTGAAAGTGCTAGTTATCGACTAGAGGGGGGGGGGGGTGAATAGGCAATTTTTATGAAAGTCTTCAAAACATGAGAGTTTCGAAGACAAACAATATAAATGAACCTATTGATATGCAGCGGAAGGTAGACTACACTAAGCAAGCCATAGTCAAGTATGCAATGAAGTGAAAGCACGAAGACTAATAGCAGCTAGGTAGTAAAGGTCAGGATGGAAGATAGTATGAAGCCAAACAATGATAGTAGTCACACAGTGGAGTCAAACAGGTAGTGCAAGCAGGCAATGACTTCACGAAGACAAACTGTAAGTAAAGAGAGGGAGAGGATAGAACCAGTCACTTGGTGAGGACACAGGATTTGTTGGACCAGTTCCATTTGCTGTGACAACTATACGTCTGGTTAGGGAGGCTGAGATGCAACTCAGAAGACCGCGTCTTCACCTTATTCCCCTTGAGCTAAGGACACCCAGTCCTTGCCCAATTACTCTGGTAAGTCTTCAAGGTAGATTTCCAAACCTTCACAGACTTCGTTCACCAGCAATCCACAATGACTCTTGGATGCTCAGAACGCGACGCCTAACCGGCTGGAGGATTCACAGTCCTCAAGTGTAACAAGTCTTCAGGTCACGCGGATAGAAAAACTTCAGTGATTCCTAACACTCTTTGGCTTTGGGTGTTTGGGCTTTGTCCTCGCAAGGATTTCTCTCTCTCAAAAGCTTCGGAGGTGGGTTGCTCTCAAACGACATAAGGCGTGCACTAACTCTGAGCAGCCACCAATTTATGGTGTAGGGGGTGGGCTATTTATAGCCACTAGGCAACCCGACCTGATTTGTCCGAAATGACCCTGGGTCACTAAGGAACTGACACGTGTTCCAATGGTCAGATTTCAAACACACGCGACAACTTTACTTGGGCTGCAAGTCAAGCTGACTCATCCAGCTCTGGATAAGATTTGCTCTCATTTTCTTCGCTCGAAGACATAGGATTTGGTTGAGCATCACTTCAGTCACTCTGACTTTGTTCACTGGGACCCCACTTAACAGTACGGTGGTTCCTATGACTCAACAAAGAAGAAAAGTAAACAAGGAAACAACTAAGTCTTCGCGCTCCATAGTCTTCACGCAATGCCTTCTCTTGTCATAGTCTTCAACGTGAATATCTTCACATACCACCATTGTCTTCAATGTCTTCATACATTTTTAGGGGTCATCTCCGGTAGGTAAACCGAATCAATGAGGGACTACTACCTGTGTTATCCTGCAATTCTCACAAACACATTAGTCCCTCAACGAGGTTTATCGTCAATACTCTGTAGCGACCCGACCCGAATGGATCAAGTCTCTGTGCTCCGGTGTCATCCCTGGATCAGTAATGCTGACACCACATAGTACTTCGAAGGATTTATAACAGAGTAGCAATCACACACTTATTACATCGTTGCCCAAAAGAGGACTTATTACAATAAATATGGCTTATGGCCATCTAGTAACGATAACAGCGGAAGGCTTGGAAGATAAGTGAGTCCATCAACTCCAGCGGCATCACTGAGTATAGAACCACGACCTAAAAGCACCTTACTGTAAATGCGAAAAGTCTCTGCAACATGAAAGTTGCAGCCAAACAATTCAGACATGGAATATCTGGCAATGTAACACATAGAGAATAATGAATGATAAGCCTGTACTACATGCATATGTGGCTGGTGGAAAGCTCTCTGATTCTGAGTTTTGCATAAAGCTAGTTTTTCCCTACGCAAAGGAATAAATTTGTTTAACTATCATGGTGGTTGTTAAACATTGAGAATGGTTGACAGCATCCTCAATCCCAATTAAAAATACTCATTAAAAACCCAACAATATTAATTAGAGTAACATGTTGAGATTCACATGATATTCAAGTACTAGATACTCAAGATGTCCATAACCGGGGACATGGCTAATCATGATTAGTTTATACACTCTGCAGAGGTTTGCGCACTTTTCCCCACAAGACTCGACCGCCTCCGTCGGGTTTCTCGTACTGCAGGGTGTTTGAGAAACGGATGACCGAGACATAGTCTTTCAGAAGCGTTTGCACCTTACGATGGGTAGACCGTACCACCTACAACCCCTACATCTGCTAGTCTACCACTGTAAGACTTCACACGACTTAATCAACTATGCCAGAGCCCATAATGGCTTGTTGCTGCACACGGAAGTTTCTAGTTTGAAAAATCTCATGATCCCTTTGAGCCTGGGTGGCGGTCCGAAGAAAAACAGGCAAGTCCTGATAGAAACCAGGTGCCTCAATCCACCCAGATGTGTGTTTAAGTTGCCACCTTAAATAAACCATTAATTTAACAATCTCACATCTGTCATGGAATACACTCACCCAATCCACGTCTACTAGCATAGCATAGCATAATAAGCAAACGTAGAAGTAACTCCCAAGGTTTCATAAGTAAAACAGGTAATAGGTACTACCTCATCTACTTCCCATCCCACAATTTAATTAGATCCTAATCATGCAAGTGTTTGAGGATTGATCTAATGCATAAAAACTGGGTATGAGAAAGTATGATCAAAGTGTTACTTGCCTTGCTGACGATCCGCGAAACCTAGAGACTCGAAGTAACAAGCGGCGCACTCGGGGTGATCTATCGCAGACAAACAACAAGCATACAATAAGTACTCATCTAATGCACAGGTAAATCTCGAATAAAAGATCTAACCAGAAATTTCAACTTAAGAACCCTGGTTGCAAAAAGAATCGAATCAAATAAAGCAACGAAAGTCAAACGACGAAAGAAAACAACTTGGTTCTAGCAAGTTGAAACTAAGTCAAATTTTACAGTATCAAAACTTTGTTTAAGTTGATTAGTCGGAACGGCAGTTTCAAGATGAAACTCCAGGCGTTTGAATCACCTGATTCCGATAAACGAGCGAGAAGATAGACTAGAAAGAAAATCGGATCGGAAATCGCTATCAGAAAAATAGCGGAATAAATCCGATGAGAAAGAAAATGACGAGCGGTTGAGCGAGCGGACGTTCATTAACGAAGCAAACCGGTGATCACGTTCGTTAGGACGAGCGGTCCGCGAACGCCGCTAAACAAAACCGGAAAGAAAAACCGGCGAGAAAAACCGATCTAGGGTTTGGAAAGAAAACCAAACGTAAAACCGATCTAGAAAACGGAACGGAAATCGAACGGAAATCGAACGATTCTGAAAAAACCGAACCGAGAAAAAGAAACGTGACGCTGGCTGGGCTAGTACCTCAAGAGGCGAGGGCTCAAGGGCGGCGGCGGTGGCGGCGGCATGGGTGGCGGCGGCGGTGTTGGCGGCGGCGGTGGTGGGGCAAGGTGTGGTGAGGAGAGGAGAGGAGAGGAGAGGGTTGGTTTGATGTGTTAGAGGGGGGTGCTTGGGTATTTATATTGGGGAGGGAGGGTTTTGCTTGGGGTAGGGGACAAGAAATAGACTAGGATTAGGAAACAAGAGGGAAAAGATCTAGAAACAGATACGGAATAAACGGAAATAGGACAAGAGTCCTACTAGGATTGGAAAAAGGAACGGCAGCTCCCTGGTGGCGCGCGCGCGATGGAGTTGGCCTCCTGGCCGGCCGGCCGGTGGCTAGGCGGCTTGGGCCTTTGGCCCAAGGCGCTGCAGTTCTTTTTTAAAAACGGTTTCGCGCGCAGAAAAATAAATAAAAAAATCTAAACGAACTCCAAAATTAATAAAGTAAACTTTCCCCGACTCCTAAAAATGAGTCGAACAAAATGAACTTTACACGGGCCAAAAATGCAATTTTTGAAAACACGCATTTTTCCCTAAGGCAAATAAACCCCGAGAAAAATCCAAAATTTGATTTATTTATTAAATCTTCATTTTTTCCTAAAATTTGGGAAAGTCATATTATTCCCTCTCTTATTTTTGATATTGGAAAAATATTTGAAGATAAAATAAATAAATCCAATGATCCTCTTTTTCATAGTTTTGAGAGAACTCAATTACGAAAATTTCGAAATCTACAACTATCTCCGAGGGTCCTTGAGTTGCGTGAAATTTCTAGGATCAACAAAATGCAAGAAAATATGATATGCATGATGATCTAATGTATAACATTCCAAATTGAAAATTTGGGATGTTACATACTCCAAAACCAACTAGGGGTGGCACTAGATGCACTTACAATCTCCCCCTTTTTGGTGATTGATGAGAAACTGGTTGAAGTTTTCAACAGGGATAAAAGTATGTGAAATTGTAAAGGATAAAGGTATTGTCTTCATAAGTAGCAAAAGGCTGCCCCTGAAGATGTGCATATAAGTAATTTGATTTTGGAATGCAAATGCACATGGCAGGTTGTACTTGTGGAGATCCTCTTCAACTTATGAAGACAATTCATCATGCATGATTTGATAACAAAGATAATGACATGCATAATGAAAACTGGACGTCTGCAAAATGACTAAGTGTGGAATTATCATCGCACATGCGGAATTTATCATCGCATCACATAATAGCAGAAAACGTAGCAGACGACCATCAAGTTTAATTGTTACAACTCAAAGAACCAAATGTATCAAAAGCAAGAGTTGTAAGCACTAGGCAAAATATAAAGCAACCGCCCATATGGACCCGCTTGAAGACTATCAACTCATATGCTTCTCCCCCTTTTGTGATTAAGGACCAAAATGGTTTGAAGACATAGAGCCTCTACTCGTTCCCAGAAGGAGTAGGAGAAGCTGCAGGGTCGGCGTCGGGGTTTGGCGGTGCAGACGAACTTGGTGCAGTGTCGATACACGTTGGAGGTGGTGAAGTAGCATCATCTTGATCATCGATCACTCTGGCATTCACCGTTGTAGCGGAGGAGGAATAATCAGAGTCTTCAAGAGACGGAGTTCGACGCAAGACGACATTCCTTGGAGGAGTGGAGTCAAACTTGAATCTTCCAGTGAAGCCATCATCATGAAGATCTGCTTCAACACTCAGCAATGTCAAACTCTTCCATGACCTCTGACAGGTTTCATGTGTAACAAAGGCATTCTTGGTGGCAAGATTGCGAATGCGATTGACGTCCACCAAGAGGCTTTGCATCTGGCGCTTCAGCCAGAAGTGATGCTCATCTTGTTTCTGATGCAGGGCAAAGAGAAGTTCTCGGTCATTGAGAACACGAGATCGCTTCCGAGGCCTTTGAGCAATAGTGCTTTTAGTGGCTTCAGTTTGAGCACGGTGATGTAAGCGTGTATTGCCAGCCAAAGGATAAACACGAATGACTGCCTGGACTCCTTCAATGGGTTGCGTGAAGCTTTGGTAATCTGTATTGTGAAGACAAACATGCTCCTTGGCAGGCTCTGGGTATATGGCTTCAACTGACATATCAACTTCTGGCAGAAAGATCAGATGGTTGTGAGCAGAGGGATGATAGTTGATAGTTGAGTGTAGCTTGATGAGGCACATGACCCACGGAGCGTAGAACTTCAGTCCAAAGAGATCAGAGCCTGATGCAGCCAACTGCCTGATAAAGAAGTATTGAGCATTGAAGCTGATGCCATTGAAGATATAAAAGACCAAAGTCTTCATGGCTCCTTCAAGTTTTGCTGCTGAAGAATGTCCTTTGACAAGCCATAGTGTTCGCCTGATGATGTGATAAATAGTGCGGGGCAGATACTCTAGGTCTTTGACAAAGAACTCCTTTGGGTAATCAGCGTCATGTGGCAGAGGCTTCATCATGCTCAACATTTGGCTCATGTTGGGCTCTGGCTTATGGAAGATACTCTCGAAAGCATTGCGGTGAAGCTGACAACCAGGTTCATATAATTCTCCTGGAGTGGGCAGACCAGTTAGCTCAATGATGTCAAAAGCTTTGGCTTCATGATGGACATTGCCTGTCATCCACTCAAGGACCCAAGTTTTCGGATTCCTGTTGTATCCGCGAATGTGGAGGGTAGCATAAAATTGAAGTAGAAGTTCTTCATTCCAATGCTCCTTATCAGTCACAAAGTTCAGCAGTCTAGCATCACGGAAGCAGTCAAGGGCTTCTTCAAGGCATGGCAGTCCAGCAATGGCTTCACAGTCAAGATGCATATGAGGGAAGATGCACCCTTGATCATAAAGAACACATGAATAATAACTGCGCTGCTGATAGCTCCAGAATCGATTTGATGAAATCCTTGGCTTGGAATAAGTGTTCTTGGCGCTATCAAAGGAAGTGTTGTGCGCAATGAAGCCATTTGCATTGAAGGACCCTGGTGAAGTTGCAGTACCTGGAAACCTGGGCAGTCTTGGCTTTGGCTTCTGGACCTGTGGCCTGTGCTCGACATGATAGTCAAATTTCGGACCAGCAGCAGGAGGAGGAACCAGAATAGGCCATGTGACAGTGACCAGCTGACCGTAGTTGTATGCTTGCTCAACAGTATGTGGCCTGGGAGGCGGTACAGGAGCAATGGCAGTGGCAGTGACTTCAGGCTGCAGATTGGCATCAGGTGCAACATTGACTTCATGTGCCGTCACTTCTGGCACCACATTGACTTCAGGCGCCACATTAGCTTCAGCCATGACAACGTCATTGGCTTCAGTATTGGTGTTGGTGGCCGCCTCAATGTTGTTAACCTCCACTTGAATAGCTGGAGGGCCAGACACGTTCTCCTCGAGAACAACTTGGTTGGTAGGGGGTGTATCAACACATGCTTCTTCTTCTCTTGGTTCTTCTTGGTCATCGGCCGATGCAGCCGGAATATCTTCAGCTATATTGGCTTCAGTCTCGGGGTTGTTCACAGTTGGAGAGGCTTCAGGAAAGACTTGGCGTGAAACGGATTGGCGCTCTTCTCCTTCTGGAACACTTGACAGAGAGACCTGTGACCTTGGTCCTTTGCGAAGCCTGCGGGACGCTGGCGACGCTTGTGGAGATGGAGTTGGTTGGGCCACAAAGTCTTCATCTTCAATCACCAGAGTGGTGACTTGAGTTGGGGGAGTAACAGGTGTTTCTGCTTGACGGGGGAAGTCTTGTGGGTGATCAGCCCATGAGTCATCCTGAGCAATTGGCGTCAATGGACGACCAATGCTGATGAGTTCGTTGTTTGTAAGAACAGGCGATGATACCACATTGTGCTCGATCTGAGGAAGGACTTCATCATCTTCAACATTGTCACGATGACCAATGTCTTCAGCTGCGGTGGGGTCAACAGCTGAATGTCTTCAGCTTCAGGAGCCTCTGTGGAAGCAGGCTCATGAACTATCATTCGACGTTCTTGTTGTGCAGATTCAGGACGAGCAACAGAAATCGGCTCGACTACAAGGGGCTCTATGGGAGCAGCCCGATCTCTCTTCTTGGTCTTGCGCTTCTTGGTGGGTGGAGCATCATCAGTGGTGTTCTTGGTCTTGCGCTTTCTGGCCTTGGCTTCAGCTGCCCTTGTCTTCTAAAGCTCTGAAGCCACTGTGGGGACCTTAGGCTTCACGCTTGTCATACTGGCTGGGAAGATAATGCAAGGTTCTTCCCGCCTGGATGGTTCAGTTTGGTCCACAGATGGATTCTTCTTCTGCTTGGCAGCCATCTTAGGGTTGATGCCAGGACGCCCAAGTGCCTCGCGCTTCTCAGCTTCATTGTAAGCTTGAACACACTTGGCAGCAAGAATCTTCATGCGCTCACGAGAACCTTTGGCTTCATCACGTTTCTTGTGAAACGTTTCCTTGAGCTCATGCAACATGACCTTAAAGTTTTGGACGTCTGCCACGCTGAGCTTGGCCATGTGCTTCTTGAACTGAGCCTTTTCATAATCGATCTTGTGCTTCAGCTCAACAATTTTCTGAGCAAGAGCCAGCTCAGGAGCAATGGCGCCATGGAAGGAGACGCTTAGTCCAATGGGAAGTTGCAGATCGTCAAAGCTGAGATTGGGGGTGTCAAACCACTCATCAAAGAAGTTGTTTAATACTTCCACGTCAAAGAGAGGCAAATCATTGAAGATTTCCGCCTCTTGCTTGCTCTTTATCAGCAGCTCAAGAGCGTCATCAGCAAGATCGTCGTCACTTGACAGATCAATGGCGTCATTCTCGTTCCTCAGAACAGCAACATGGGTCAGAGCTGGGCCAGTGGTGTGCATATGCTTCTTTTTCTTCTTCTCAGACTTGGAGATGCGTGAGAGATCTTCAGACTGCACACTTGGTGCAGGAGGAGCAGTGGCCAGAGGCTCCACTCGTGAAGCTTTTGGTGTAGGGGAAGGCTTCGAAGCTTTAGGTTTCTTCAGCTTCTTTGGCTTCGGTGGTGCAGGCGCTTCATCAGAATCAACATCGTCTGCAGGCTCATCCACGGCTGTCCCTTGAGCCATAATATGAGTGATGAGACCTTCTAGGTTGTAGAAGGGCCCAACAAGATTGGGTTCAGCTTCGCGTGTGCCATCAGCACGAGGAGCAGAGGGGCCTGGATTGAAGTCTAATCCCCGCGACTTCTTGTTTTCTTTGGCCGAGTTCTTGGCAAACTGGAAGTTGCGCTTGAACAAATTGTCGTCACGACACCATAGCAATGAAGATGGGTCGGCATATGTAGGCTGTGGTCCACGGACCATGCAAGGGTAGAAGCCTTGTTCAATGGCTTCAGCTCTGGACCTGGGTGGAAGATTTTTGTACAAAATGTCTCCCCAGGGTCGCTTGATGACATTCTTCTCAGCATATTCCTGGGTCACTAACCTGTACTTGTACCATTGTTCTGCCCAATATCTTCGAATCCATTGGATTCGTGTCTTGCGCTCACCATAGCTCTCTTCAGAATCAGTTTTGTAAAGCTCATAGAAATCTTCGGGCAGATCCATTGATGTGCCTCCACAGCGCTGTCTGCCACCCTTCCTTGTAGACTTCTCTGTTGCCATGAAGTTTAGACTGAATGGCTTCAACACTGTCAAAGGCTTCCGTCTGCTGGTCAGACAGGAACTGGCTTCGGGAGAGTTGATGTGATGCTGTAAGAATTCTGCAAATGAATGCAGACTATGAGAACCAAGGGATTTCTCCCACGGACATGTACCTGTGACAGCATTAGAGATGCGATGGAAAGGGAAGAGGTCATATGCATTCTCAGAAGATTTTGAAGATAAATCAGTTTAGAAGACATTGACCTCATAGCGCGAAGAGATTCACTTATATGTTGAGAGTTGGTTCCAGATTTGTACGAATCCAAGAATAAGTACAAGTGAGGAATCTAACTATGTGTGAAGCATAAGTGAATATACTAGGCATCATATGAGATGCAGACAGGATAGATCCAAATTTGTTGAGGCAGAAACCACTTTTGGTAGAAAGGATGAATCTATAGGATCAAAAAGACGGTAAAAAGAGGGTTTTAATTTACCACACGATGAACTGCTAGACGGAGTAGAACATGAGGCCGAGCAATTCAATCTTCCGTGCCCTAACTTGGCGACGGAGGACACCTACGGCGGCGGCGGAGAAGACGATGTTCGCGGCCGGCGTGAAGACAGCGTCGGAGAGGTCGCGGCAGCTAAGCGCTTCGTCGCCGGCGTCGTCGAGAGCTAGCGGTGGCGCTAGGGTTTGTCGAGGTGGAGAGGTGGAAGAAGGATTTTGACCGCGATTGGACATGTATTTATAGGGAAAGGGACGACACAGCGCGATTACGCAGGTGCCCCTGGCGGTTCACATCTGAGGGACACGTGGTGAACATGCAACACATTGGGAGTTGTCCCACGTTCCCACGCCCGCCTGGACTGTCGGATGGTCGTTCCGGCTTCTCCGGGTTTCAGGCAATAAGAATTGAACATTTAAAACAGATTTAATGTTTGTCTTTGTATCTTCTGCTGACAAGGACGCAGAGAAGACATTCGATAGATTCAACAGAATGCATATGATTTGGATAGATAGAGTTTGAGGTAGAAAGCATAGAGAGGTTAGGGTCCGATCACATTCACTTAGTTTAAAAAAAATTCAAACGCGAACACATAGCTATAAGTGAATGCTGTAGAGGACAGAACACTAATATATGTATATATCAGAGTACAACCAAATCAACATAGTGAAGATAATCATGAAGACATGTTGAAGTTGAAGACAAACCAAATGCGAAGACATAGCAAATGTAACGCCATGAGAAAAACACTTCAAACAGAAGAATTTGGTGGTGGCGTTACCCACCGTATAGGAAGTATTAGACCCAGACACGGCGCACAATTATCGTGGCGCTCCGATGTCAAATTCCGCGTTAATGTATTCACACTTAGAATGTAAGTCTTCATTGATTGAAGATATACTTTACTTCGTGTGTTGCACATCTAAGTCATCAACATGCATAAGTGTTAGGATGTGTGCCTGATCACAGGACATTTGAGGATTCCAAGATATTTAGCTCACACTGCAACTTGCAAAACCTTTTCTCATCCAAGGGCTTTGTGAAAATATCTGCCAGTTGCTCTTCAGTGTTGACGTGTATGATATCAATATCTTCCTTCATGACATGATCTCTGAGAAAGTGATGACGAATTTCAATGTGCTTTGTCTTCGAGTGCTGAACTGGGTTGTTGGCAATCTTGATGGCGCTTTCATTGTCGCAATAGAGTGGTACTTGTTTCGATGGATGCCATAGTCCTTGAGTGTTTGCTTCATCCATAGAAGCTGAGCGCAAAGAAGATCTATCAACCTGTATTCAGATTCAGCCTTTGGAGAGTGATACAGTTACGCTTCTTTGAAGACCAACAGACAAGTGATCGTCCCAGAAAGTGACATGTGCCTGATGTAGACTTGCGATCCACCTTGTCACCAGCATAATCAACATCCAAGAATCCAACTAGATCAAACTCTGAGCCCTTTGGATACCATAATCCTAATGTTGGGGTGTAAGCCAAATATCGTAGAATCCGCTTCACAGCTAAGTAATGCGATTCCTTTGGTGCCGCTTGGAATCGAGCACACATGCAAACACTAAGCATAATATCTGGCCTAGATGCACATAAATAAAGTAAAGAACCAATCATGGAGCGGTATACCTTTTGATCGAACTCTTTACCATTGGCGTCAGGATCCAGATGACTCTTGGTTGGCATTGGCGTCGTGTAACCTTTGCAGTCTTGCATTCCAAACTTCTTCAGGCAATCTTTGAGGTATTTCTCTTGAGATATGAAGATGCCATTTCTTTGCTGACAAATTTGAAGACCAAGGAAGAATTTCAGCTCACCCATCATGGACATCTGATATTGCTCTTGCATCATGTGTCCAAACTCATCACTGTATTTCTGGTTGGTGCAGCAGAAAATAATGTCAGCCACATATATTTGGCACACAAACAGTTCACCATCATATGTCTTCGTGAAGAGTGTGGGATCCAGGGAACCAGGTTTGAAGCCTTTGCTCTTCAGGAAGTCTTTGAGCGTGTCATACCAAGCACGAGGGGCTTGTTTGAGGCCATACAGTGCCTTGTTTAGCTTGTACACCATGTCAGGATGTTTTGGATCTTCAAAGCCAGGAGGTTGTGCAACATACACTTCTTCTTCAATCTTGCCATTTAGAAATGCACTCTTCACATCCATTTGATACAGCAAGATGTTGTGATGGTTAGCATAGGCTAGCAATATGAGAATAGCTTCAAGCCTATCCATAGGAGCAAATGTTTCATCGAAGTTAATACCTTCAACTTGAGTGTATCCTTGAGCAATGAGACGAGCTTTGTTTCTGACAACTTGACCATGCTCATCTTGTTTGTTGCGATATATCCATTTTGTGCCTATTATGTTGTGCTTGCGGGGGTCAGGATGCTTGACAAGTTCCCAGACATTGTTCAGCTTGAATTGTTGAAGCTCTTCTTGCATAGCTTGAATCCCTTCAGGTTCCATGAAGGCTTCAGCAACTTTCTTGGGTTCAGATATTGAGACGAAAGCAAAGTGCCCACAGAAATTTGCTAGTTGTGTTGCTCTTGAACGAGTGAGTGGACCAGGCGCATTCATGCTATCAATTATCTTCTCAATCTGTACTTCATTTGCAACATGAGGATGAACTGGACGAAGATTTTGCTCTTGCTGATCATTGTCATCGTTGGGAGGATTGTCTTCGGGCTGAGCATTGTCTTCAGGTTGATTAGGTGCAGAAATGATAAGTTCCTCTTCAGGCTGTGCTTCAGATGGTATGATTTCTCCAGTTACCATTAGCTTGATGGATTCACTAGGTGGAACTTCATCTAGCACATTTGGCAGGTGCTCTCTTTGCGAGCCGTTAGTCTCATCGAACCGCACATCCACAGTTTCAACCACTTTATAGAGAAATAGATTGAAGACTCTGTAGGAGTGCGAGTCCTTTCCGTAACCAAGCATAAAACCTTCATGTGCTTTTGGTGCAAATTTTGAAGTGTGATGTGGATCCTTGATCCAGCACCTAGCACCAAATACTCTGAAGTAACTGACATTTAGCTTCTTACCAGTGAGGAGTTCATAGGATGTTTTCTTCAGAAGCTTGTGAAGATAAACACGGTTGATGACATGGCATGCAGTATCAATAGCTTCAGGCCAGAACTTTCTTGGAGTCTTGTATTCATCAAACATTGTTCGTGCCATCTCAATGAGTGTTCTATTCTTGCGCTCCACGATGCCATTCTGCTGAGAGGTGCACGGAGCAGAGAACTCATGAGTGATGCCTAATGTATCCAAGTATAGATCGAGGCCGGTGTTCTTGAACTCTGTGCCGTTGTCACTCCTGATATGCTTGATCTTGACGCCATAGTTGTTCATTGCACGGTTGGCGAAGCGTCTGAAGACATCCTGCACTTCAGTCTTGTAGAGAATTATGTGCACCCACGTATATCTTGAGTAATCATCAACAATGGTGAAGCCATAGAGACAAGAAGAAGTAGTGAGAGTAGAGTAGTGAGTAGGGCCAAATAAGTCCATGTGTAGCAGCTCGAAGGGTTGAGATGTCGTCATGATTGTCTTCGAGGGATGCTTGGCCCTAGTCATCTTTCCAGCTTCGCAGGAACCGCACAAGTGATCCTTCTTGAACTTGACGCCCTCGATGCCTATGACATGCTTCTTCTTTGCGAGAGTGTGTAAGTTCCTCATGCCAGCATGCCCTAGCCTCCGATGCCAGAGCCAGCACTCTGAAGCTTTTGCAAGAAGGCATACGGCGAGCTGTGGCCCTGCTGAGAAATCTACCATTTATAGATAATCTTTCCGGTACCCTTCAAAGACTAGAGACTTGTCAGATTCCATTAGTACAAGGCAACGATATTTTCCAAATATCACAATCATGTTCAAGTCACAAAGCATTGAGACAGACATTAAGTTGAAACCAAGGGATTTAACAAGCATCAGTTTATTAATGTGCTGATCCTTTGAGATTGCAACTCTACCTAGACCCAATACCTTGCTTTTACCAGTATTAGCAAATGTGATGTGACTTGTCAGATGGACCTAAGGTTGAGTCCATGATAATACTTTGATCACCAGTCATATGATTGTTGGGGAACGTAGTATTTTCAAAAAATTTCCTACGCACACGCAAGACCATGGTGATGGCATAGCAACGAGAGGGGAGAGTGTCCGTCCACGTACCCTCGTGAGACCGAAAGCGAAGCGTTATAACAACGCTTGTTGATGTAGTCGACGTCTTCACGATCCGACCGATCCAAGCACCGAGCGACGGCACCTTCGAGTTCTACACACGTTCAGCTCGATGGCGATCCCGGACTCGATCCAGCAAAGTGTCGGGATGAGTTCCGTCGACGACGGCGTGGTGGCGATGATGATGCTCCACCGACGCAGGGCTTCGCCTAAGCTTCGCGACGATATGACTTTCACCGCGCGGGGCTTCGCTAAGCTCATGACGATATGACGAAGTGGAATATGGTGGAGGGGGCACCGCACAGCTAAGGAACGATCCGTAGATCAAATTGTGTGTCATGGGGTGCCCCCTGCCCCGTATATAAAGGAGCAAGGGGTGCGGCCGGCCCTTGAGAGGGCGCTGCCGAGGAGTCCTACTCCCACCGAGTAGGACTCCCCTCTTTCCTAGTTGGACTAGGACTTGGGGAAGGGGAAGAGGGAAGGGGTGCGGCCCCTCCCCTAGTCCAATTCGGACTAGGCCATGGGGCGCGGCCTGCCCTAGGCAGCCCTCTCTCTTTCCGCAGGCCCAATAAGGCCCAATACTTCTCCCGGCGAATTCCGTAACTCTCGGTACTCGAAAAATACCGAATCATTGGAACCTTTCCAACTCGAATATAGTCGTCCAATATATCGATCTTTACATCTCGACCATTTCGAGACTCCTCGTCATGTCCCCGATCTCATCCGGGACTCAACTCCTTCGGTACATCAAAACTCATAAACTCATAATATAACATCCATCGAAACCTTAGCGTGCGGACCCTACGGGTTCGAGAACTATGTAGACATGACCTAGAACTATTCTCGGTCAATAACCAATAGCGGAACTTGGATGCCCATATTGGCTCCTACATATTCTCTGAAGATCTTTATCGGTCAAACCGCATAACAACATACTTTGTTCCTTTGTCATCGGTATGTTACTTGCCCGAGATTCGATCGTCGGTATCCAATACCTAGTTCAATCTCGTTACCGGCAAGTCTCTTTACTCGTTCCGTAATACATCATCTCATAACTAACTCATTAGTTACAATGCTTGCAAGGCTTAGGTGATGAGTATTACCGAGAAGGCCCAGAGATACCTCTCCGACAATTGGAGTGACAAAACCTAATCTCGAAAATATGCCAACCCAACATGTACCTTTGGAGACACCTGTAGTACTCCTTTATAATCACCCAGTTACGTTGTGACGTTTGGTAGCACCCAAAGTGTTCCTCCGGTAAACGGGAGTTGCATAATCTCATAGTTACAGGAACATGTATAAGTCATGAAGAAAGCAATAGCAACATACTAAATGATCATGTGCTAGGCTAACGGAATGGGTCATGTCAATCACATCATTCTCCTAATGATGTGATCCCGTTAATCAAATGACAACTCATGTCTATGGCTAGGAAACTTAACCATCTTTGATTCAACGAGCTAGTCAAGTAGAGGCATACTAGTGACACTATGTTTGTCTATGTATTCACACATGTATTATGTTTCCGGTTAATACAATTCTAGCATGAATAATAAACATTTATCATGATATAAGGAAATAAATAATAACTTTATTATTGCCTCTAGGGCATATTTCCTTGAGCCTCCCACTTGCACTAGAGTCAATAATCTAGTTCACATCGCCATGTGATTTAACATCAATAGTTCACATCTATATGTGGTTAACACCCATAGTTCACATCGACATGTGACCAACACCCAAAGGGTTAACTAGAGTCAGTAATCTAGTTCACATCGCTATGTGATTAACACCCAAAGAGTACTAAGGTGTGATCATGTTTTGCTTGTGGGATAATTTTAGTCAACGGGTCTGTCACATTCAGAGCCGTAAGTATTTTGCAAATTTCTATGTCTACAATGCTTTGCACGGAGCTACTCTAGCTAATTGCTCCCACTTTCAATATGTATCCAGATAGAGACTCAGAGTCATCTAGATCAGTGTTAAAACTTGTATCGACGTAACTCTTTACGACGAACCTTCTTTCACTTCCATAATCGAGAAACATATCCTTATTCCACTAAGGATAATTTTGACCGCTGTCCATTGATCTACTCCTAGATCACTATTGCACTCCCTTGCCAAACTTAGTGGTAGGGTATGCAATAGATCTGATACACAGCATGACATACTTTATAGAACCTATGGCTGATGCATAGGGAATGACTTTCATTCTCTTTCTATCTTCTGCCGTGGTCGGGTTTTGAGTCTTACTCAATCTCACACCTTGTAACACAGGCAAGAACTTTTCTTTGACTGTTCCATTTTGAACTACTTCAAAATCTTGACAAGGTATGTACTTATTGAAAAAACTTATCAAGCGTTTTTGATCTATCTCAATAGATCTTGATGCTCAATTTGTACGCAGCTTCACCGAGGTCTTTCTTTGAAAAACTCCTTTCAAATACTCCTTTATGCTTTGCAGAATAATTCTACATTATTTCCGATCAACAATATGTCAATCACATATACTTATCAGAAATGTTGTAGTGCTCCCACTCACTTTCTTGTAAATACAGGCTTCTCCAAAAGTCATATAAAACCATATGCTTTGATCACACTATCAAAGCGTTTATTCCAACTCGAGATGCTTGCACCAGTCCATAGATGGATCGCTGGAGCTTGCACATTTTGTTAGCTCCTTTAGGATTGACAAAATCTTCTGGTTGCATCATATACAACTCTTCTTTAATAAATCCATTAAAGAATGTAGTTTTGACATCCATTTGCCAGATTTCATAAAATGTGGCAATTGCTAACATGATTCGGACAGACTTAAGCATCGCTACAGTTGAGAAAATCTCATTGTAGTCAACACCTTGAACTTGTCGAAAACCTTTCTGCGACAAGTCGAGCTTTGTAGATAGTAATACTACTATCAGCATCTGTCTTCCTCTTGAAGATCCATCTATATAATATGGTTTGCCGATCATCGGGCAACTCCATCAAAGTCCACACTTTTGTTCTCATATATGGATCCCATCTCAGATTTCATGGTCTCAAACCATTTCGGAATCTGGGCTCATCATCGCTTCCTCATAGTTCGTAGGTTCATCATGGTCTAGTAACATGACTTCTAGAATAGGATTACCGTACCACTCAGTGCGGATCTTACTCTGGAAGACCTCGAGGTTTGGTAGCAACTTGATCTGAAGTTTCATGATCATCATCATTAACTTCCTCACTAATTGGTGTAGGAATCACTGGAACTGATTCTGTGATGAACTACTTTCCAATAAGGAGAAGGTACAATTACCTCATCAAGTTCTACTTTCCTCCCACTCACTTCTTTCGAGAGAAACTTCTTCTCTAGAAAGGATCCATCTTAGCAACGAAAATATTGCCTTCGGATCTGTGATAGAAGGTGTACCCAACATTTTCTTTTGGGTAATCTATGAAGACGCACTTCTCCGATTTGGGTTCGAGCTTTATCAGGTGAAAACTTTTTCACATAAGCATCACAACTCCAAACTTTTAAGAAACGACAGCTTAGGTTTACTGTTAAACCATAATTCATACGGTGTCATCTCAACGGATTTAGATGGTGCCCTATTAAACGTGAATGCAGTTGTCTCTAATGCATAACCCCAAAACGATATTGGTAAATTGGTAAGAGACATCATTGATCGCACCATATCAAAATAAAGTACGGTTATGACGTTCGGACACACCATTACGTTATGGTGTTCCATGTGGCGTGAGCTGTGAAACTATTCCACATTGTTTTATATGAAGGCCAAACTCGTAACTCAAATATTCTCCTCCACGATCATATCGTAGAAACTTTTATTTTCTTGTTACGATGATTCTTCACATCACTCTGAAATTCTTTGAACTTTTCAAATGTTTCAGACTTGTGTTTCATCAAGTAGATATACCCATATCTGCTCAAATCATCTGTGAAGGTCAGAAAATAACGATACTTGCCGTGAGCTTTAACACTCATCAGGACCGCATACATCAGTATGTATTATTTCCAATAAGTCATTTGCTCGCTCCATTGTTCCGAGAATGAGTCTTTAGTCATCTTGCCCATAAGGCATGGTTCGCAAGCATCAAGTGATTCATAATCATGTGATTCCAAAAGTCCATCAAGATGGAGTTTTCTTCATGCGCTTTACACCAATATGACCTAAGCGGCAGTGCCACAAATAAGTTGCACTATCATTATTAACTTTGCATCTTTTGGTTTCAATATTATGAATATGTGTATTACTATGATCGAGATCCAATGAATCATTTTCATTGGGTGTGTAACTATATAAGGTTTTATTCATGTAAATAGAACAACAATTTATTCTCTTACTTAAATGAATAACCGTATTGCAATAAACATGATCAAATCATATTTATGCTCAACACCAAATAACACTTATTTAGGTTCCACACTAATCCCGAAAGTATAGGGAGTGTGCGATGATGATCATATGAATCTTGGAACTACTTCCAACACTCATCGTTACTTCCCCTTCAACTAGTTTCTGTTCATTCTGCAACTCCTGTTTCGAGTTACTAATCTTAGCAACCGAACAAGTATCAAATACTCAGGGGCTACTATAAACACTAGTAAAGCACACATCAATAACCTGTATATCAAATATACCCTTGTTCACTTTGCCATCCTTCTTATCCACCAAATATCTCGGTATTTCCGCTTCCAAAGACCATTTCCTATGCAGTGTAAGCACTCGGTTTCAGGCTTTGGTTCAGCTTTGGGTTTCTTCGTGGGAGTGACAACTTGCTTGTCATTCTACTTGAAGTTCCCTTTCTTTCCTTTGCCCTTTTCTTGAAACTAGTGGTCTTGTCAATCATCAACACTTGATGCTCTTTCTCGATTTCTACCTTCGTTGATTTCAACATCACGAAGAGCTCGGGAATCGTTTTCGTCATCCTTGCATACTATAGTTCATCACGGAGTTCTAGTAACTTAGTGATGGTGACTAGAGAATTCTGTCAATCACTATCTTATCCGGGAGATTAACTCCCACTTGATTCAAGCGATTGAAGTACCTGCACAATCTGAGCACATGCTCACTAGTTGAGCGATTCTCCTCCATCTTTTAGCTATAGAACTTGTTGGAGACTTCATATCTCTCAACTCGGGTATTTGCTTGAAATATTAACTTCAACTCCTGGAACATCTCATATGGTCCATGACGTTCAAAACGTTTTTGAAGTCCCGATTCTAAGCTGTTAAGTATGGTGCACTAAACTATCAAGTAGTCATCTTATTGAGCTAGCCAAACGTTCATAACGTCTGCATCTGCTCCTGCAATAGGTCTGTCACCTAGCGGTGCATCAAGGACATAATACTTCTGTGCAGCAATGAGGATAAACCTCAGATCACGGATCCAATCCGCATCATTGCTACTAACATTTTTCAATACAATTTTCTCTAGGAACACATATAAAAACATAGGGAAGCAAAAACATAGGGAAGCAACAACGCGAGCTATTGATCTACAACATAATTTGCAAAATACTACCGGACTAAGTTCATGATAAATTTAAGTTTAATTAATCATATTAAAACCTCCCACTTAGACAGACATCTCTCTAGTCATCTAAGTGATTACGTGATCCAAATCAACTAAACCATGTCCGATCATCACGTGAGATGGAGTAGTTTCAATGGTGAACATCACTATGTTGATCATATCTACTATATGATTCACGTTCGACCTTCGGTCTCTGTGTTCGAGGCCATATCTGTTATATGCTAGGCTCGTCAAGTTTAACTTTGAGTATTCCGCGTGCGCAACTGTTTTGCACCCGTTGTATTTGAACGTAGAGCCTATCACACCCGATCATCACCGGTGTCTCAAAGACGAAGAACTTTCGCAACGGTGCATACTCGTGGAGAACACTTCTTGATAATTTTGGTGAGAGATCATCTTATAATGCTACCGTCAAACAAAGCAAGATAAGATGCATAAAGGATAAACATCACATGCAATCAATATAAGTGATATGATATGGTCATCATCATCTTGTGCTTGTGATCTCCATCGCCAAGCACCGCCATGATCACCATCGCCACCGCGCGACACCTTGATCTCCATCGTAGCATCGTTGTCGTCTCGCCAACTATTGCTTCTACGACTATCGCTACTGCTTAGTGATAAAGTAAAGCAATTACATGGCGTTTGCATTTCATACAATAAAGCGACAACCATATGGCTCCTGCCAGTTGCCGATAACTCGGTTACAAAACATGATCATCTCATACAATATAGCATCACGTCTTGACCATATCACATCACAACATGCCCTGCAAAAACAAGTTAGACGTCCTCTACTTTGTTGTTGCAAGTTTTACGTGGCTGCTACGGGCTGAGCAAGAACCGTTCTTACCTACGCATCAAAACCACAACGATACTTCGTCAAATAGACTCCGTTTTAACCTTCTCAAGGACCGGGCGTAGCCACACTCGGTTCAACTAAAGTGAGAGAGACAGACACCCGCGGTCACCTTTAAGCAACGAGTGCTCGGAGCGGTGAAACCAGTCTCGCGTAAGCGTCTGCGTAATGTCGGTCCGGCCGCTTCATCTCACAATACCGCTGAACCAAAGTATGACATGCTGGTAGGCAGTATGACTTGTATCGCCCACAACTCACTTGTGTTCTACTCGTGCACATGACATCAACGCATAAAACCAGGCTCGGATGCCACTGTTGGGGAACGAGTAATTTCAAAAATTTCCTACGCACACGCAAGACCATGGTGATGGCATAGCAACGAGAGGGAGAGTGTCCGCCCACGCACCCTCGTGAGACCGAAAGCGGAAGCGTTATAACAACGCTGTTGATGTAGTCGCACGCCTTCACGATCCGACCGATCCAAGCACCGAACGTCACGGCACCTCCGAGTTCTACACACGCTCAGCTCGATGACGATCCCGGACTCCGATCCAGCAAAGTGTCGGGATGAGTTCCGTCGACGACGGCGTGGTGGCGATGATGATGCTCCACCGACGCAGGGCTTCGCCTAAGCTCCGCGACGATATGACTTTCACCGGCGCAGGGCTTCGCTAAGCTCATGACGATATGACCGGTGGAATATGGTGGAGGGGGCACCGACACGGCTAAGGAACGATCCGTAGATCAACTTGTGTGTCATGGGGTGCCCCCTGCCCCGTATATAAAGGAGCAAGGGGGGTGCGGCCGACCCTTGAGAGGCGCTGCTGAGGAGTCCTACTCCCACCGAGTAGGACTCCCCCTCTTCCTAGTTGGACTAGGACTTGGGGAAGGGGAAGAGGGAAGGGTGCGGCCCTCCCCTAGTCCACCCGGACTAGGCCATGGGCGCGCGCCTGCCCTAGGCAGCCCTCTCTCTTTCCGCAGGGCCCAATAAGGCCCAATACTTCTCCCGGCGAATTCCGTAACTCTCCCAGACTCGAAAAATACCGAATCATTCGAACCTTTCCGAACTCGAATATAGTCGTCCAATATATCGATCTTTACATCTCGACCATTTCGAGACTCCTCGTCATGTCCCCGATCTCATCCGGACTCAACTCCTTCGTACATCAAAACTCATAAACTCATAATATAAGCTGTCATCGAAACCTTAAGCGTGCGGACCCTACGGGTTCGAGAACTATGTAGACATGACCTAGAACTATTCTCGGTCAATAACCAATAGCGGAACCTAGATGCCCATATTGGCTCCTACATATTCTACGAAGATCTTTATCGGTCAAACCGCATAACAACATACTTTGTTCCTTTGTCATCGGTATGTTACTTGCCCGAGATTCGATCGTCGGTATCCAATACCTAGTTCAATCTCGTTACGGCAAGTCTCTTTACTCGTTCGTAATACATCATCTCATAACTAACTCATTAGTTACAATGCTTGCAAGGCTTAGGTGATGAGTATTACCGAGAAGGCCCGAGATACCTCTCCGACAATTGGAGTGACAAAACCTAATCTCAAAATATGCCAACCCAACATGTACCTTTGGAGACACCTGTAGTACTCCTTTATAATCACCCGATTACGTTGTGACGCTTGGTAGCACCAAAGTGTTCCTCCGTAAACGGAGTTGCATAATCTCATAGTTACAGGAACATGTATAAGTCATGAAGAAAGCAATAGCAACATACTAAATGATCATGTGCTAGGCTAACGGAATGGGTCATGTCAATCACATCATTCTCCTAATGATGTGATCCCGTTAATCAAATGACAACTCATGTCTATGGCTAGGAAACTTAACCATCTTTGATTCAACGAGCTAGTCAAGTAGAGGCATACTAGTGACACTATGTTTGTCTATGTATTCACACATGTATTATGTTTCCGGTTAATACAATTCTAGCATGAATAATAAACATTTATCATGATATAAGGAAATAAATAATAACTTTATTATTGCCTCTAGGGCATATTTCCTTCAATGATTAGTGCATCCGCTGTCCATAATCCATTCTGAAGCATGAGGTGTCATACCCTACAGTACAATTAGAGGGATAGGCTTCACCAAGAGTATTGTGAAGCATAAACATTTGACGGGCAAGAGGATTATCAAAGCTCAGATCAAGATTAGGACTGTTAGGATGATCGGCAAATGATTCAGGAACAAAATACATAGTGAGACCATTTGGGCATTTGATCTTGCGCCCTACAAGATGTTTTAGGTCCCCAGCAATAGCATCAGACGCCTTTGATTTCCGGCTGGAGAACTTTCCCTGCAAAAGAAAGTTAATTCTTCTTAACCACCCACATCTTCAGGGGTGGCTTAGAAGCAATGAGTCTAAGTGCAGCATCTGAGAACTTCGGCTTTGAAGCCCTAGCAAATAGCCTTGCAGGAGGTGAATAGTACTCATATGAATATGAAGAATAGTTCTTAGTTTTATGAACATAGCGGTTTGAAGAAACACTCTAATATTCATAAGTATGAGTATGGTTCCCTGCAAAACATTGGCGTTAGGGTGACTCAGGTGAGTCCTTTCTCTGTATGAAGCCTTTGGACCATATGAAGCCTTTGGTCTGGGATTTGTCTTCTTCCTAAGTGGTGTCATGATGACATTCACAGGAAGATTCTCAAGACAACTTTTGGGAACCCAGATCTTCTTCATAGGTGGCCCATTCCTGCAGTTAGTACCAATATACCTGGCAAACACTTCACCATTCTGATTCTTAAACAGTTTATAGTTTGCATCAAATGATTCATCAATGGTAACAAGGTTAGCACAAGTGAAGCCAGATAAGGTGGATGGATCCACTGAAGGTCCCTTTGTAGCAACCCATGTGGTTTTGGGGTACTGCTCAGGCTTCCAGTAGGAGCCATCAACATTCATTTTTCTCTCGAATCCAACACCCTCTTTCCTAGGGTTTCGGTTCAGAATTGCTTTTTGAGGACATCGCACAGTGTTTGATGCCCTTTGAGACTTTTGTACATCCCTGTTTCAAGCAATGTCTTCAACCTAGCATTTTCATCAGCAATAGTAGTGGTATCCTCAGCAGAGGGGTTAGTTACCACATCAGCAGTTGAAGATATTGCAACAGTAGCAGCAGTAGAACATTCAGCAACAGAAGTAGCGTTATCACGCTCAAGGCATTTTAGACATGGTGGTTCAAATCCTTCCTGAGCGGAACTGACCTGTTGAGCACGAAGTGACTCATTCTCCTTTTGAAGATCTTCATGAGCCACTCTCAATTTCTCAAGCTCTTGCTTCCTTTGAAGATAATCATAGGAGAGCTTTTCATGAGTGGTTGAGAGCGTTTCATGACGACTTTCAAGTTCCTGGTACTTAACATGAAGATTTTTTATGTCTTCAATTAAGGATTGAGAACGAGTCATTTCAGCGTCCAACAGGTCATCGCTTTTGTCTAACAGTTTTTGAGTATGTTCCATAGCTTTCTGTTGTTCAGTTGCAATTTTAGCAAGTGTTTTGTAGCTGGGTTTGGATTCACAATCAGAGTCATCTTCACTAGATGTTTGAAAGTAAGCATCACGTGATTTTACCTTGGCACCACGTGCCATGAAGCAGTAGGTGGGAGCAGAGTCGTCCTTGTCATTAGCTTCAACGTTAGTGACGGAGCCATTGTCTTCAGTGTTGAAGATGGACTTGGCAACGTAGGCTGTAGCTAGAGCCAGACTTGCAACGCCAGGGTCGGACTCCTCCTCAGACTCCACCTCTGCCTCCTCAGAAGCAGACTCCTCCTCTGAATCCATCTCCTTGCCAACAAAAGCACGAGCCTTGCCAGATGAGCTCTTCTTATGAGATGAAGACTTGGATGAGGACTTGGAAGAAGATTTTGAGGATTTCTTCTTCTTCTTGTCATCAGAATCATATTCTTTGTTCTATTTCTTCTTCTTGTTCTCATTGTCCCACTGGGGACACTCAGAGATGTAGTGTCCCGGCTTCTTGCACTTGTGACATGTTCTCTTCTTGTAGTCATGAGTGGAAGCTTCATCATTTCTTGAGCTGGATCGTGAAGACTCTCTGAAGCCCTTCTTCTTAGTGAATTTCTGGAACTTCTTCACAAGAATAGCAAGTTCCTTTCCAATGTCTTCAAGATCATTGGAACTGCAGTCAGATTCTTCTTCAGATGAGGAAACAACTTTTGCCTTCAAAGCACGAGTTCGGCCGTAGTTGGGAACATAGATATCTCTTTTATCAGATAGCTGGAACTCATGTGTGTTGAGCCTCTCAAGTATATCAGACGGATCGAGTGTCTTGAAGTTAGGGCGTTCTTATATCATGAGGGCAAGGGTGTCGAACGAGCTGTCAAGTGATCTCAGTAGTGTCTTGACGATTTCATGCTTGGTGATCTCAGTGGCGCCGAGAGCACGAAGCTCATTTGTGATGTCAGTGAGCCGATCAAACGTGAGCTGGGCGTTCTCATTGTCTTTTCTCTTTAAGCGGTTGAAGAGGTTGCGAAGAACACTGATCCTTTGATCTCTCTGGGTTGAGATGCCTTCGTTGACCTTGGAGAGCCAGTCCCAGACTAGCTTCGACGTTTCCAGAGCACTCACACGGCCATACTGTTCTTTGGTCAGATGACCACATATGATGTTCTTGGTAGTAGAATCCAGTTGAATGAACTTCTTCACATCAGCAGGGGTGACACCTTCACCAGTCTTGGGAACGCCATTCTTGACGACATACCAGAGGTCGACATCAATGGCTTCAAGATGCATATGCATCTTATTCTTCCAGTAGGGATATTCAGTTCCATCGAAGACGGGGCAAGCAGCAGAGACTTTGATTATCCCTGCAGTCGACATAGCTAAAACTCCAGGTGGTAAAACCGAATCACACAGAACAAGGGAGTACCTTGCTCTGATACCAATTGAAAGTGCTAGTTATCGACTATAGGGGGGGTGAATAGGCGATTATTATGAAAGTTTTCAAAACATGAGAGTTTCAAAGACAAACAATAGAAATGAACCTATTGATATGCAGCGGAAGGTAGACTACACTAAGCAAGCCATAGTCAAGTATGCAATGAAGTGAAAGCACGAAGACTAATAGCAGCTAGGTAGTAAAGGTCAGGATGGAAGATAGTATGAAGCCAAACAATGATAGTAGTCACACAGTGGAGTCAAATAGGTAGTGCAAGCAGGCAATGACTTCACGAAGACAAACTGTAAGTAAAGATAGGGAGAGGATAGAACCAGTCACTTGGTGAGGACACATGATTTGTTGGACCAGTTCCAGTTGCCGTGACAACTGTACGTCTGGTTAGGGAGGCTGAGATTCAACTCAGAAGACCGCGTCTTCACCTTATTCCCCTTGAGCTAAGGACACCCAATCCTCGCCCAATTACTCTGGTAAGTCTTCAAGGTAGACTTCCAAACCTTCACAGACTTCGTTCACTGGCAATCCACAATGACTCTTGGATGCTCAGAACGCGACGCCTAACCGACTGGAGGATTCACAGTCCTCAAGTGTAAAAAGTCTTCAGGTCACGCGGACATAAAGACTTCAGTGATGCCTAACACTCTTTGGCTCTGGGTGTTTGGGCTTTGTCCTCACAAGGATTTCTCTCTCTCAAAAACTTCGGAGGTGGGTTGCTCTCAAACGACAAAAGCCGTGCACTAACTCTGAGCAGCCACCAATTTATGGTGTAGGGGGTGGGCTATTTATAGCCACTAGGCAACCCGACCTGATTTGTCCGAAATGACCTCAGGCCACTAAGGAACCGACACGTGTTCCAACAAATGATTTCAAACACACGCGACAACTTTACTTGGGCTACAAGTCAAGCTGACTCATCCAGCTCTGGATAAGATTTGCTCTCATTGTCTTCGCTCGAAGACATAGGATTTGGTTGAGCATCACTTCAGTCACTCTGACTTTGTTCACTGGGACCCTACTTAACAGTACGGTGGTCCCTATGACTCAACAAAGAAGAAAAGGAAACAACAAAACAACTAAGTCTTCGCGCTCCATAGTCTTCATGCAATGCCTTCTCTTGTCATAGTCTTCAACGTGAATATCTTCACATACCACCATTGTATTCAATGTCTTCATACATTTTTAGGGGTCATCTCCGGTAGGTAAACCGAATCAATGAGGGACTACTACCTGTCTTATCCTGCAATTCTCACAAACACATTAGTCCCTCAACCAGGTTTGTCGTCAATACTGCAAAACCAACTAGGGGTGGCACTATATGCACTTACAACATCGGGTTGTGAGGTGTTGTTATTTGTGTGCAGGGGCTGTTTACGCTGTGTTGCTTGGTTCTCCTACTGGTTCGATAACCTTGGTTTTATATCTGAGGGAAATACCTACCACCGCTGTGCTGCATCATCCCTTCCTCTTTGGGGAAATACCGATGTAGCTTCAAGCGACATCATTGGAAAGGTATTATTTATTCAGAACATGGCAGAAGAATATATATTGCGCATAAATTGATAAATAGAATTTGTTACTGCCTAGGAACGGAGTCAAAAAATGAAATCATAATTACTTGCTTAAATGGTGATCAATTAGTCAGAACAAATACCCCGATTTTGCTAAGTACTATGACAACATGGAGGAAGTTGAAAGGGCAATAATCTCGATCAGACTTTCATCGGCTGATGACGTTGGGGAAGTAAACATCCATGTTAATTAGACCAGGCTGTGGTGCACGCACTAGAATTTTATTGCCAGCTTTCAATTCATAACACTAAGACATTTTTCTCCAAAGGTCCGCATTAAAATATGAGTGACCACATCTTTATCAAGTTTTACACTAACCGACATTGTAAATCATTGCTGCTTTGTCAATATGACATCCTGGGAGTCATCAACAAAGTAAAGCCCAAAATTTCCTTCTACTCATGTTCTTGCAAAGCGAGGGATGTACTACTTGAAATGAAAATTAAGATCGTAAATTAGATATATTGAAATAACAGAGCAAGATGCAAATATGGGAGTAATTGATAGAACATATCAATATATAGATGAAAGCAAAGTACAAAAATATAGAATTAAAAATAGATAATGTAACCGAGATTTGATGCAAATATATAGATAATGTAGCAACAGACGGTATATGTTCACAAATTTAGGCCATGCCGACCGTGGTAGGTTGAGATTGAACATACCGAGCGCTCCCTAAAGTCATCCGGAATGGTGAGATAGAACCTCGTTTTCGACTGGCCGTGAGCACACTTGCCCGATGTGTGCTCGCACTGTGAACACATGAATGAACACCCACGAATCAGCTAGAACAAAAATGATTCCCCGGCTATTTCCGCCGGTTGATTAACAATGACGAACGGACTGCGATAAGAGATGAGTGAATATTTTGCTAAATGGATTACCTTCTCCATGAGAAAAATCCCCGGCCCAATCCCGCAGAAAACCCCAGTCGACCAGAGTCTAGAATGTCGGTGAAGATAGACTGCGGAAAGTGGTAGGGGCAAAATCCCGTGCCGTTTGGAGCGCGACCTACGCCCGCCGACAACAGTCGTCAAGCTTAGGGTGGCCTCCGCGATTGAAGTTGATGAGGTGTAGAGTTGCAGAGGTGTCCGCGGCGAGTGGGTGGGGATGGAGTGGGCAAGGGTTTTCTTTTTTCCTTTTGCATTTGTGAGTGAACACACACGGTTCATAGAGACGGTGAAGATAAATCGTGTGTGATAGTAAATCACCAAGATTAAATGGGAATCCAAATTTCCTTTGTCCTTCATCCATGAGTTTTTTTCTATGATGAACATAAACCCTGCTAATCACCGTGTTCAAATTTGACACTTTTCTGAGTTCATTTACAATATTTAGGGGATTATGTGCATTTTGTAGGCATTAATGCACATAATTCAAATTCAAACAATTGGTGCTTGAAAAGGTGCACAAGAATGGTCTGGAAAAACCATACTCGTGGTATTTAGTAAATTCTCAAGCCTTTTACAGTAATGGGCAGATATTTCAAGGGAATGCGTGCCAATAGTCAACCAAAAACGCGTCATTTACTGGGTTATCCACTATAGAACAATGAAATACGTGCTTGAAAAACATGACGCCTGACATGATGCCATGGTATGGCCTCACCGTGCCCTGGTTAAATGCTGAGAAGGTTAGATTTATGTCGTCATGCAGGCCCTTCATAAATTGAACCATCACCGAGGAAGTTCCATGCTTTCGAGAGGGAAATCACCAAGATTGAAGGGGAATCCAAATTTCTGTCCTAGTTTGTCATTCAGTTTTTTTTCAACGATCAGCATACCGCCTCAACAAATTTGACATTTTTCTGGGCTCATTTACCATATTTAGGGGATTATGTGCATTTTCTAGGCATTAATTATGCACATAATTCAAATTCGAACAATCGGTGCATGAAAAGGTGCACAAAAACGGTCTAGAAAACCATGCTCGTGCTATTTAGTACATTCTCATGCCTTTTACAAGGAATGGGAAGATGTTTCAAGGAAATGTGTGGCAATAGTCAACCATAAACGCGTCGTTTACTGGGTTAACAACTATACAAAAAATGAAATACATGGTTGGAAAACATGACGCCTGGCGTGGTGCCATGGTATGGCCTCACCCTGCCCTGGTAAAAATTGGAGAATGTTTTCCTTATGTCGTGATGCACGCCTTTAATAAATCAAACCATCACCGAGGAAGTTTTATGGGTTCGAGGGGGAAATCACCAAGATTGAAGGGGGATCCAAATTTCCTTTGTCCTTTTTCCACGAGTTTTATTCTACGATCAACATACACCCTGCAAATCGCCGTGTTCAAATTTGGCACTTTCCGGGTTCATTACCATATTTAGGGGATTGTGTGCATTTACTAGGAATTAATGCACATAATTCAAATTCAAACAATCGGTGCATGAAAGGGTGCACAAGAACGGCTTGGAAAACCATGCTTTGCCATTTAGTAAATTCTCATGCCTTTTACAAGGAATGGACTGATATTTTGATGAAATGTATGGAAATAGTCAACCACAAACGTTTGTTTATTGGGTTATCAACTAGAGAAAAAAATAAATGCTTCAAAAACATGACGCCTGGCATGGTGACATGGTATGACCTCACCATGCCCTAGTAAAAAATTGAGAAGGTTTGGCTTATGTCGTCATGCACGCCTTTCATAAATCGAACCATCACCAAGGAAGTTCCATGCTTTCAAGAGGGAAATCACCAAGATTGAAGGGGAATCCAAATTTTCTTCGTTCTTTGCTCTGGAGATTTTTTTCTACGCCGAACATATACCCTGCAAATCACCATGTTCAAATTTGGCATTTTTCTGGGCTCATTTACCATATTTAGGGGATTATGTGCATTTTCTAGGCATTTAGCGCATATAAATCGAATCCAGCTACAACTACACGGGTGTGATGTGAGGGACGTGGATTGCCGTTCGACCGCGGCGCATCCTACGGTGGACACGCGCGATCCGCGTGGCCAGGGTTCCAGACAGTCATAACACAACACGCAATAGGCTCAGCGCACACTATTTCCGGAAGCGATGGAGACGAACTGTGTGCGATAATGAACAAGCGAAATTGTAAGGGAAGCCAAATTTCTGTTGTCGTTTGTCGTTGAGCTCTTGAATACCACCGCACTGTACGGCTTCCCGGCCCCTCCGCTCCAGAGCTCTCTCCAAGTGTCATCCATGGCACTGCGACGCATAGTAACTGGTAAGGAAGCGATCGCATCCCGTCGCGCAGCGTTCCTCGCCGCCCGCGACCGCACACATGGTAAGGAAGTGATGGCATCTCGCCACGCCGAGTTCATCCCCGCCGGCGGCCACACAGTTACATGGGCGGACTTTGAGGCTGCCATGGCCGAATGGGCGGTGGATCTAGAGGCGGCCAAAGCCGCACAGAAGGAGCGGAAAAGGCAGAAAGCAGTCAAGAAAAGAAAGTCCCGCCGCCACAAGAAAGAAGAGGCCGCACGCCATGGTGAGGAGAGCTTGGCGGAGATCGAAGCACGGTGGGCTGCCGCCTACAAGGCCGGGAAGGAGAACACCTACGTCTGGCCAACATGCCCCGATGGCGGCATGTGAGAAGTAGGTTAAGTTTCTAGTATTAGAGCAAATTGCCAGTAGTACTTTAAGTTAGTAGTATTAACATACAATGTTGGTAAGAGAATCCTTTGAGGGCTTTAAGCATTGATTAGCATGTGTTCCTGTGTGCATTTTTTGTGTTAATCATTAGAAGATCACAAAACACACGGTTTCTATGCTGTACCCGTCTGCATATTTTTTGCGTTAATGATCATAAGTCAGATACTTGTGCGATGTTTCCTAATAAACCAGGCGTACCATTGACCAAAAAATAATCAACTACATGTGTACATTTTTTTGGAGACGAGATCTGCCAATTTTCTGTTTTCTCGTAGACGAGTACTTTACGGGCTTCGTCCGTGTTGTTTGTTTCCCCCGCCCAAGTTTCAAGTTCCCCAGTGGAATTTTCATTAGGCGCGCGATTTCAGAATTTATTCCTCCAACCACATCCCCACCCATAATATTTCCTCAGTATCTCTCCCCCGCCCGCGCCTCCCCCTACCGGCAGCTCAAACCGCCGCCGCCGCAACCACAACTTTAACCACATCTACGTTCTGCTCAAATCCAGTCAGGTAACCCACCGATATCTATCACGGCCCCAGCCTGATTGCTTAAATGGCGCCTGCGAAACATCCTCATGCCTCCAAATCCCCACCGCTAGGAGCTGATCGCGGTCCATGGCGCGATGGCCGCTGTGCGTGTTGACCCGGAGGATCACTTCGTCTCCGTGATACGTCCATTTTTCATCATGCTTTTATATTGATATTTAATGCATTATGGGCTGTTATTACACATTATATCAAAATACTTATGCCTATTCTCTCTTATTTTACAAGGTTTTCATGAAGAGGGAGAATGCCGGCAGCTGGAATTCTGGGCTAGAAAAGGAGCAAATATTAGAGACCTATTCTGCACAAGTCCAAAAGTCCTGAAACTTCACAGAGCATGTTTTTGGAATATATAAAAAATATTGGGCAAAGAAAGTACCAGAGGGGGGCCACCAGCCAGCCACAAGGGTGGAGGGCTCGCCCCCCGACCTTGTGGGCCCACTGCCAGGCCTCCGGTGCCCATCTTTGGGTATATGGTGTCTTTCACCCTAAAAAAATCAGAGAGAAGCTTTCGGGACGAAGTGTTGCCTTCTCGAGGCGGAACCTGGGCAGAACCAATCTAGGGCACCGGCGGAGCTATTCTGCTGGGGAAACATCCCTCCGGGAGGGGGAAATCGTCATCATCGTCATCACCATCGATCCTCTCATCGAGAGGGGGTCAATCTCCATCAACATCTTCACCAGCACCATCTCCTCTCAAGCCCTAGTTCATCTCTTGTATTCAATCTTGGTCCCAAAACCTCAGATTGGCACCTGTGGGTTGCTAGTAGTGTTGATTACTCCTTGTAGTTGATGCTAGTTGGTTTATCTGGTGCAAGATTATATTTTCAGATCCTTCATGATAATTAATACTCCTATGATCTTGATTATGAATATATTTTGTGAGTAGTTACGTTTGTTCCTGAGGACATGGGAGAAGTCTTGTTATAAGTAATCATGTGAATTTGGTATTCGTTCTATATTTTGATGAGATGTATGTTGTCTCTACTCTAGTGGTGTTATGTGAACGTCGACTACATGACACTTCACCATTATTTGGGCCTAGGGGAAGGCATTGGGAAGTAATATGTAGATGATGGGTTGCTAGAGTGACAGAAGCTTAAACCCTAGTTTATGCGTTGCTTCGTAAGGGGCTGATTTGGATCCATATGTTTGATGCTATGGTTAGGTTTACCTTAATTCTTCTTTCGTAGTTGAGGATGCTTGCGAGAGGGGTTAATCATAAGTGGTAGGCGTGTCCAAGGAAGGGCAGAACCCAAGCACCGGTCTGCCCACATATCAAATTATGAAAGTAACGAACGCGAATCATATGAGCATGATGAAAACTAGCTTGACAACAATTCCCATGTGTCCTCGGGAGCACTTTGCTTTATATAAGAGTTTGTCCAGGCTTGTCCTTTGCTACAAAAAGGATTGGGCCACCTTGCTGCACCTTAGTTACTTTATTTACTTGTTACCCGGTACAATTTACCTTATCATAAAACTATCTGTTAGCGATAATTTCAGTGCTTGCAGAGAATACCTTGCTGAAAACCGCTTGTCATTTCCTTCTGCACCTTGTTGGGTTCGACACTTGTCGTGGAATTGTCACGACAGATGTCCTCATGAAAGGACTTAGTCGCGGGGCCATCGTACGGGTTAACTTAGAGGGGTTAAAGCGGACGCAAAGACACAAGAGTTATACTAGTTCGGCCCCTTCGGTGAAGGTAAAGGCCTACGTCTAGTTTGTAATGGGATTGATGTGATCTCGGCGACTAGGGAGCGAATAGCTTCGCCTAAGCCTCGAGTTGTTGTTGTCTATCTCTAAACCGCCGCCGGGTCGTCCCCTTATATACACGGGTTGACGCCCGGCCGGTCTACAGAGTCCCGAGGCCGGCTCATACAAGTGTCCGGCTCGGTCTCTCCTTTCTCTTATCTTACAACACAAGTTACATGGTTATGGCGGTTTTACTATTATGGGCCCTAATCCGCCCCTGGGCTCCGGGTCTCTAAGCTAGCGAATCGCCACCTTCTGAGTCTTCGTGGGCTCCAATTATGGCTGAGGGTGAACCGGCCCCTCCTGGGCGGTTTATATTCAGTAGTTACATCCCCAACATTAGGCCCCAGATTGATTTGAACCTGTTCATGTTAATCTTCAACATCTTAGAAAAACTCTGAATATCTTCCTTCATATTTCGTAAACCGCCATCTGTTAAACCGCCATGACGTCATCCTCCGAACCCAGCAACAGAGCATCTTGACGTCATCTTCATTAAAGAAGCCAAAACAATAAGATTCCCTTCATTTAATATTATCCCGAAATCGAGGCGATCGCTGCGCCATCCGCCGCTTTCAACTCCTCGATTCTCGCTACCACAATTACTTTCGCCTCATTATAAATAGACCGAAGGCCCTTTCTCTTCTTCCCTTCCGCTTCTTCTTCCTCGCGACGCCCAGCTCAAGCTCCGCCGTCGCCGACCTTCGACCGCTGCACCAACCCAAGGTCAGCTGCATCAACCTGGTCGTACCAGATTCTTGGTGTTCCTCCGCTATCCTGTGCATCCGTAAGGTTCTTCCTCATACCCTAGATCTGCATCTTAGGGCTCTGTTCTTATCGCTGCTCATAGGTGTTCATCCTTAGTCTCTTCAGTATCCGCTCTGTCATGGCTTCTTAATTCAACCGTAGCATATATCTTGTGCGGTAGCTGCTCCGCATTCAGTTTAGCACTTAGCAGATCTTCCTTTTTGTTCAGAATCTCTGGATAGAACGCACGAACTTCCCTGCTCTTTATAAAGCTTTTATGGATCGCAGAAATTTTTTCTTACTGAATCTTTGGTAGATCCAAATTAATCCCGTCCATGTGTGAAACCTGTTTCTGTCAACACTTAGCAAATTTTCTAGTTCTGTCCCTTCCTCCTAAGGGTGGTTTTATTTTTTGATAGCTAATCCGCCATACCCCATTAGTCCTCAGTTAAACCGGAAATTGGAACTGAATGTCAATCTGCCGGTTTAGCACTGAATAATATGCCTGAACCGTTAACGGTAAACCGGTCTTTACTTTCCCTTTCGCAGGTTTCTCTTCCGGAATGGCCAAACAATTGTCTGCCTGCAATTGGGTTCGGTCCAAGATCACTGAGACACAAATCAATGGATATGTCACCACCGGCGCTTTAGCCTCCAAAAATGTCCTTCATTGGCGTGTTCCGGATTCTGAATGCCCTCCTGAACCTCAAGAGGGAGAAGTAATTGTATTTATGCAACACTTAGACCGGGGATTCAGCCTGCCCGGATCAAAATTCTTCCGGGATGTCCTCGCAAGTTTCCAACTCCATCCACAAGATATTGGTCCGAACTCTGTGTCCAATATATGCAATTTTCAATTTTTCTGCGAAGTCTACCTTCAAGAAGAACCATCTGTGGAGTTATTCCGGGATTTCTTTCATTTGAACCACCGTACGGAGTTTTCGGATGGTCCTAACACGGAACTTGGTGGCGTTTCAATCCAGAAAAGGAAGGAAGTAGACTTTCCTCACGCCAAACACCATAGCCATCCGAAAGATTGGAACCAAACCTGGTTCTATTGCCGGAATACCGCTCCTAACGGAGAAAACCCCTTGCCGGGTTATCGCCCTCACCGGCTTAGCAACCATCACCCATTGCCTTCACGCTTGACCGCCGCAGAATGGAAGAATTTTGCGCCCCAAATTATCAAGCTCCGGCTCTAATGGCCAATGGCTTAACCGGTATTGACCTTGTCCGATGTTGGGTTCCTTGGGGCATCTTGCCATTAAGCCGCCGCCCGGATTGATGCATGAATACACCGGTAACGCCAAAGACCCTCAACGACGCCACGAGCTACCAATAATCGAGCTTGAAGTTACCGAGACAAAGAAGAGGATGCTCGATGAACCGATCTCCGATGCAGCCAAACCGGTTGGCCTGCTTCAGAGTTTCCAACAAACCGCTTGCGTAAGGCTCCGCCATCGCTCTACTGATTTTAATGCCTTATTGATATATATTAATCCTTGTTAATTCTCAGGCTAACAGCTCCTTTTGGAAACGAACCAAACCGGCCCGGGTTCCTCATGTAAAGTCCAAGACCACCAAGAAAGCTGGTAAGAGGAAAACCGCCGAGTCTTCTGAACCACCTGAAGATGAAGATTCAGATGCTGAGGTAAAGCTTGATTTACTTTGCCCCTTTTTATCATTCATCCTATTGACAGTTACAATTCCTGGGATGATGCCGAGGCCAGCCATGCCGATCCCGTTGAGGTAATCCTTCTTTCTTCCGATTCTGATCTTGTACCGTTAAAAGAATTCACCGACAGTCCGGAAAGTGAAAAATCTCACCCCGTGCTCATTTGAATCCAAATCTTTCTTTGAAGACACAGCAAGCTGAAGAACGCCGTACGACCCGGCATAGCGGTCAACAAATTACGTCGTCCGGTTTACCTGACACCCCAACCCGGAAACGTCGTCTAGAGGTGATTTGTTCTCCTGAAAAGCATTATCCTTTGAAAGGTTTCTTCCGATGTCCTCTCAATCCGTCTGATCCGAATTATTAGGCCTCTTCCAACTCATCTGGCGGTTCATCAACCACTCAACTGCCTCCTCTTAAAGTTGCTGCTAGGTAAGCATATTAGTCTATTTCTTTTTTGCATTTGTCGGTTTATCATATTCTAACTCTGAATGTTGTAGTACCAAGGATCGCCTAAGTAAGAAGGTGAAGACCCTTGATCCTACTGTGGATGTTGATCCGGAGAAGACTCCAGAGCATCATGGCAAAAATCCCGAAGTTGCTAAAAACAACTCTGCTGGGTTTAATCAAGACGACAATGCTAATCCGCCAGAGGTTGAACCGGATGTCCAAGTGGAAACATCACATCCTGCTCCACTGAGTCCTGCAGCAAAACAGGTTTTAGTTGCTGATCCGCCGAGCCCGGGTATGAAAGCACCAAGCCCAGGAAAAAATGCCAATCCGGCCAGCCCAGCCAAAGATGATGATGTCGTAGTGACGGGCACCGCATATACCGCCCCTGGCAATCCGGTCGCTCTATCAAAACACAGCGCCAAGGAAGAGTTTATCGCCATGAGTAAAGAGAAGGGAAAACTGATCTCGCACCTTATGACAATTTCTCCGCCAAGAACTTCACTCGGCTTCTGAACCGCTCTACACAAGTCGTGATTTCGAGCCGTCCGGTGAATCTTATGAAGGAGCGCTATGAGGTAAGGAGTTATGCCTCTCTTGTACCTTTGTTGTGTAGTAGTTTCAAGGGCCGGTTCAACTTTAGCTTAGTTAAACCGACTTAGTATAAAACTCAAACGCCTCAAACTTCATTGATGTAGCCCCCAAGGGCCGTTCAACTTAGCATAGTTAAACCGGACAGAACTTTGTATCACCGTAGCAAAACATGTTTGAGCAATTAGCCATTAGCCCCAAGTGCCAAGTTGAATACCTGTATTGAGCTTGGGGACTTCATGATGAAACAACTAACGTGATCCCTTTTTATCGTGAGTGAGATACGCCAACAAACCGTATAACTCAATGACCTTCATGCCAATCAAGACTCAACAAGCGAAGCCTCCAAGGCCAAGGATGAGTTGAAACCGCCTTGACCACTATGGAGCAGCTCAAGGAGTGGTTTAAATCTGAGCAGGCCAATCGACACTGAGAAGGCTGGGTTGCTAAAACGGGCGGAAGATGCTGAAGCGGCTCTTAAACCGGTGACGAAAGAGCTCACGCGACTAAAGCGCCAAATTAACGCCATGACTTCTGCGATATTTGGTAAGAAATGCTTCACCAAGGTTTTGATTACTATTCTGTTTTAACATTTCCGCCTGTTTAACCTAAACTGTCTTAAACCGGTATAGGTAAGCGTATTGCTCATCTGGGCTCTGACATGCGGAAGAAACTCAAGGCCGCGTATACGCTGATTGAGCAATCAGATACCGCACCCAGCGAAGTCATATGTGCTACTTGTATGATAACACAGCTCCGTCTTTGATCAAGGATACGCTGGACCGCTCTATCCATGATACCGCACAGCTCAAGAGTTGAAACAATCCGCTGCCCGGGCTGGCACCTTATTGGCTCTTACTCGCGCCAAAGCTTGGATATCTGACCTTGATCCGGCTGACATAGCCAAAGGCTTCCCCAGCGGTCAAGAAAATGGTGAAGCCTTTGATAATGATGCTCTCAGGCGGATAACAAGGGAGATGCGTCCTCTGGCGAGTTAACTGGCAGCAGAGGCCAACCTGACGGTTCACCGCTCTTTCTACGATGCAAACAATAGGCGGGTTGAAGTTGTAATTCCGGAAGTGCAGAACCTTGTTCCCCCAACCCGTAAGCACACTTACGCCCCTGACGTTGATCCGCTGAGCTTATAAGTGAAGAGGCTGTCTTTCGTGCTTTAACCCGGATTGATCGGTCCACCAATGACTTCCGCCATTGGGTGGTGAGGAGGAAGAAGAAGAACCGACGCCATTTACCCATCTTCTTCACATCAACCCGAAATGAAGCTTAATCCGCTGCCGTTGATGCATCATAAGCTGCTTGTCATGACGCCATTCCAAAATTTGGGCCTCTGAATGCCTTGTAATAGAATAGCCATCACTTTTGTTTTCAATATGCCTGTGTGCCCTGGTGCGGACTCCTTTGATTGAATGATCGAAACCTTCAATTTAAATTGCCTGCAGTAACAAATTCTTAAACTGCCACGGCGGTTTGTGCCGCCAGCCGGCTTGTGACGTTTATATATATATATATATATATATATATATATATATGCAATAAAATATTGAGGCATATGATCAAATTTTGTGATACAAAATACCTGCCATCGTTGGGCATGAAGTTGGCTTAGCCAATCTTTGAAGCGGTGGTTGTATAAACCATTACCGTCAAAGGAGAAAACAGCTCCTGTGTTTATAATGCCGGTTTACCATGTAAACCATGCCGGGTCATGACAAGCCCCCTGTTACTCCATAATGGGATGGTAACAGAAAAAGTCAAACCGGAAAAATTATCTCTGGCTTAAAAATAGACCGAATTCCGTCAAATGACAGGTTGAACCGGTATTAAAAATGTTATCGGTTTAAAAACGCAACAAAAATCAAATAACAGTTATGAAAAAATATGGAAGCAAAGGCAATGATAAAGCCGTTTGCAAAAAAGAGGCTTTACTGAGCCGATCAGATGGTGTTACCATGGTCGGACACGACCAAGCTCCCAATAAGGTGTAGCTATGGCTCAAGTCAGCCAGGTCCCCAACTGAAACCGTGGCATTATGCCGATCAAGTGGCGTGGCAATGGTTCGGGTTCGACCAAGCCCCCAAGTGACTCTATGGCCTTAGGCCGATCAAGAGGCGTGACTGGTTCAGACTTGACCATGTCCCCAAGTGATCTGGTGGCTTTCGCCTATCAAAAGGTGTTGCATTGGTTCGGGCACGACCAAAGCCCCCGAGTGATATCACAAAGCTTTTGAAAAGCAGGCTCAAGGGGTAAACCGGAGGCTGTTTCAAGACAACAACTCCATGTAACCACACAGGATGTAACAGAACGGATACCCCGCTTTAGCCGAGGCTCCGGTTTATTGCTTTATTCATAATATATACATTGTCATGATATGTACATAAGTAGAGCCGATGGCTCAGGTATAATATGGCCGAAGATGAGCTATATTCCACGGCCTGTTGGTCTCCTCTTCTGACGTGCGTGAGTCTCTATGCTCTCGAACATCGATCAGATAATATGACCCGTTGTGCAGATTCTTGCTGAACACAAAAGGTCCGTCCCAAGGTGGGGATAGCTTGTGCATATTCGTCTGGTCTTGAATGAGCCGAAGCACCAAATCTCCTTCCTGAAAGGTTCTGGTTCTGACCCGGCGACCATGATACCGACGAAGATCCTGCTGGTAAATCGCCGAGCGAGCAACTGCCATATCTCGTTCTTCATCCAGCCGATCCAAAGCGTCCTGTCGTGCCGTCTCATTATCTGCCTCAACATAGGTTGCCACACGAGGTGAGTCATGACGGATATCGCTGGGGAGGACCGCCTCCGCTCCATAGACCATAAAGAACGGCGTGTATCCAGTGGATCTGTTAGGCGAGTATTTATACTCCATAACACGACGGTAGCTCTTCTACCCAACAACCCGGCGCCCTCGCAAAGGGACCATAAGCCGGGCTTGATACCTCTCAGATCTCTTGATTAGCTGCTCGCTTGACCATTGACTGTGGGTGAGCTATCAAGAAACGCTGTCGGATGTGTTCACGTTCACAAAACTCCTTCATGGCACCTTTGGACAAATTGGTACCATTATCTGTGATGATACTGTGTGGGAAACCAAACCGGAAGATCACCCTTTTCATGAACTGAACCGCCGTGGCCGCATCACACTTGCTAACAGGTTCTGCCTCTACCCACTTTGTAAATTTGTCAACTGCCACCAACAGGTGTGTTTTCTTGTCCTTGGACCTCTTAAAAGGTCCAACCATGTCCAGCCCCCAAGTCGCAAACGGCCAAGTAATTGGAATCATCCTCAATTATTGGGCCGGTATATGAGCACGTCTGGAAAACTTCTGGCAACCATCACATCGTCTGACCAGATCTTCCGCATCGGCATGGGCAGTCAACCAATAAAAACCGTGGCGGGCCTTTAGCCACCAAGGATTTTGAACCGCGTGGTGACCACAGTCTCCTTCGTGGATCTCACGCAATATTTCACAGCCTTCCTCGGGGGACACACAGCGTTGAAACGCCTCGACACCTTTGCAATGATGCAACTCACCATTAACAATGGTCATAGACTTAGACCGCCGAACTATCTGTCTGGCCAACGTCTCATCTTCTGGTAACTCGCCCCGGCTCATGTACGCCAAATAAGGGAGCGTCCAATCCGGAATGACATGTAGGGCTGCCACCAACTGAGCCTCCGGATCAGGAACAGCCAAATCTGCTTCATCAGGGAGCTTGACTGACGGGTTGTGCAGTACATCAAGGAAAACATTGGGCAGGACCGGTTTGCGTTGAGAGCCTAACCGGCTCAAAGCGTCCGCCGCTTCGTTCTTCCGACGATTCACATGGTCCACCTGATAGCCTTTAAAATGACTCATGACAACATCCACCTCCCGACGATATGCAGCCATGAGTGGGTCTTTGGAATCCCAAGTGCGGACACTGTTGGGCCACCAAGTCCGAGTCACCAAGCACTTAACCCGCTTAGATTCATCTCCTTAGCCATCCAAGACCATGGAGCAAGGCTTCATACTCAGCTGCATTGTTAGTACAAGGAACGTTAAGCGGAGGACGAATAAAACTTGTCACCTCGTGGGAAGTTAACATGACTCCAGCCCCGAGCCCTCCAACTGCTGGATCCGTCAAAGTGGATGGTCCAATAGGTATGATCCGCTTTTCTTCAGCGCTTGTAACACCGCCCAATCATTAATGAAATCCACAAGTGCTCGAGACTTCACCGCCGTCCGAGGTACATACTTTAAACCGTGCGGCCCAAGCTCTATAGCCCACTTAGCAATCCGCCGCCGCCTCCGGTTCAGTATGATATCACCTAAGGGAGCTGAATCGACCACCGTGATGGGATGCCCTTGAAAATACTGCTTCAGCTTCCGCTTGCCATAAAACTCCATATACCAGCTTCGCCAATGCGGATATCTCGCTAGACTCAATAAGCACCTCGCTGATATAATAAACCAGACGTTGAACCGGATGCTCCTTCCCTGCCTCTTTCCGCTCTACCACAATGGCCACGCTAACTGCCCTGGCATTAGCAGCAACATATAGCAAAAGCGGCTCCTTGTCAATGGGGGCGGCGAGCACCGGCGGGTTGGCCAATTGCCGCTTTAAGTCCTCCAACGCTTCATCAGCGGCTGGACTCCAGACAAACTGATCTGTCTTCTTCCGCATCTGATACAAAGGGATGGCCTTCTCTCCGAGGCGGCTGATAAACCGGCTCAGCGCGGCAATCCGGCCCGCCAAACGCTGGACATCATTAATACACTTTGGCTTGGCCAGGGAGGTGATAGCCATAATCTTCTCCGGATTAGCTTCAATCCCCCTGTTGGACACAAGGAAACCCAATAACTTGCCTGCCGGAACACCGAAGACACATTTGGCCGGGTTAAGCATCATCTTGTACACCCGCAAGTTGTCAAAGGTTTCTTTCAAATCATCAATCAGTGTTTCCTTCTTCCTTGACTTAACCACAATATCATCCTCATAATCATGCACATTACGGCCGATCTGTCCATGCAAGCAATTACATGCATAACGCCGATAAGTTGCTTGGGCTCTTGAGCCCAAAAGGCATAGACACATAGCGAAGGCTCCAAAGGGAGTGATAAATGCTGTCTTCTCCTGGTCCTTAACCGCCATTTTGATCTCGATGATATCCAGAATATGCATCCAAAAAGCTCAGACGCCACAACCCGCAGCGGCATCAATAATCTGGTCAATGCGGGAGGGCAAAGGATCTCTCGGACAAGCCTTGTTAAGATCTTTATAATCCACACACATGCGCCAAGTGCCGTTTTCTTAAGGACCAACACCGATTAGCAAGCCACTCGATGGAAAACTTCAACGATAAATCCTGCTGCTAAGAGCACGCAACCTCTTCTCCAATGGCCTTACGCTTTTCCTCGTTAAACCGCGAAGGAACTGCTTTACCGGTTTGTACTGGGGATCAACATTAAGAGTGTGCTCAGCGAGTTCCCTCGGTACACCTGGCATGTCAGCAGGCTTCCATGCAAAAATGTCCCGATTCTCACGGATGAACTCGATGAGCGCGCTTTCCTATTTAGGATCCAAGTTGGCACTGATGATGAACTGCTTGGACGAATCACCAGGTACGAATTCAACAAGTTTAGTCTCAGCCGCCGATTTAAACTTCAAGGCCGGATCATGCTCTGTAGTTGGCTTCTTCAACGGGGTCATATCCGCCGGATCAACATTATCTTTATAGTACTTCAGCTCTTCGGTAGCACAAACCGACTCTGCGTAAGCCGCATCACCTTCTTCACACTCTAAAGCGATCTTGCGGCTCCCATGAACCGTTATCGTCCCCTTGTGACCCGGCATCTTGAGCTGCAAATAGATATAACAAGGTCGTGCCATGAACTTGGCATAAGCCGGCCGCCCAACCAGGGCGTGATAAGGACTTTGAATTTTCACCACTTCAAACGTCAATGTTTCCGATCTGGAGTCATGTTCATCCCCAAAGGCCACCTCCAGAGCTATTTTACCAACTGGATATGCTGACTTGCTAGGCACCACACCATGGAACACTGTATTGGACGGCCTGAGATGTTTATCCGTTAACCCCATACGACGGAAGGTCTCATAGTACAGGATGTTGATGCTGCTCCCTCCGTCCATAAGCACCTTGGTGAACTTGTATCCTCCCACCTGAGGTGCCACCACTAGGGCTAGCTGACCCGGATTGTCAACCCGGGGAGGATGATCCTCTCTACTCCACACAATAGGCTGCTCTGACCAACGTAGGTAATGAGGCACGACCGGTTCAACAATGTTGACTGCCCGCTTCTGAAGTTTCCGGTCTCGCTTGTCCAAGATAGTGGTGAAGACGTGATACTGTCCACCATTCAACTGTTTTGGGTTGCTCTGATAACCTGACTGCTGCTGCTGCTGCTGCTGATTATAACCACCTTGATTATTCTGATTGTTCTGATTGTTATGTCCGCCCGGATTACCATTAAACCATGGACCGGAATTTCCTCCACCATAACCCGAGCCGGACCCTGAACCGCCACCGGAGCCTTGATCATACCGGAAAGCATTAGAACTTTTGAACTCCTGCATAATGTAACAATCCTTCCAGAGGTGGTTCGCTGGCGCCTCTTTCGTCCCATGCTTGGACAGGTTGATTCAATGAGATAGTTCAACCGTCCGGATTGGGGTTAGGGCACCACCTCGGTTCGGTTGTTTACCCTTGCGCCGCTGGCCCTTGTCCTCGCTGCGTTGGTGTTGGCTACGAAACCCATGTTACCATTCGCCTTACGCTTGTTTCCACCATTACCTGCCGAGTGATGCTGCTGGCCTCTGGAGTTGCTGTTCTGCTTTCCCTTCCCTATTTCATCATCATCCCCCGACTCGGGATCCTTGGTACTATCAGAATCAGCATACTTCACCAAAATGCCCATGAGAGTGCCCATGTCATTGCAAAACCGCTTCATGCGACCCATCTTCAACTTTAAAGGTTTAAACCGGCGGTTTTGCAATAACCGGTCTACAGAGTCCCGAGGCCGGCTCATACAAGTGTCCGGCTCGGTCTCTCCTTTCTCTTATCTTACAACACAAGTTACATGGTTATGGCGGTTTTACTATTATGGGCCCTAATCCGCCCCTGGGCTCCGGGCCTCTAAGCTCTATAGCGAATCGCCACCTTCTGAGTCTTCGTGGGCTCCAATTATGGCTGAGGGTGAACCGGCCCCTCCTGGGTGGTTTATATTCAGTAGTTACATCCCCAACAACACTCCTTATTGAAAGGACTACAATAGATCCCCTATACTTGTGGGTCATCAAGACTCTTTTCTGGCGCCGTTGCCGGGGAGTGAAGCGCCTTTGGTAAGTGGAAATTGGTAAGGAAACATTTATATAGTGTGCTGAAATTTACTGTCACTTGTTACTATGGAAAATAATCCTTTGAGCGGTTTGTTCGGGCTATCTTCACCTCGGCCGGAACCACAGTTAGTTGATCCTCAACCTACTACACCTACTGAAAATATTTATTATGAAATTCCTTCGTTTATGATAGGGAAACTTCTAGCAATCCTTATGCAGGAGATGGAACATTACATCTCGATATGCACCTAATGTATGTGGATGAAGTTTGTGGATTATCTAAGCTTGCAGGTATGCTCGAGGTTGTTGTCAAGAAGAAGGTCTTCCATTTATCTTTGAAGGGAAAGGTATTGACATGGTATAGGCTATTGGATGATATTGAATCATGGAACTACAACCGATTGAAATTGGAATTTCATCAGAAGTTTTTATCCTATGCATCTGGTTCATCGTGATCGAATTATATATATATATATATATATATATATATATATATATATATATATATATATATATATATATATATATATATATATATATATATATATTTTTGGCCTCGTGAAGGATAAAGTATCGCTCAAGCTTGGGGGAGGATTAAGTCAATTTTATATTCATGCCCCAATCATGAGCTCTCAAGAGAAATTATTATTCAAAATTTTTATGCTCGGCTTTCTCATAATGATCGATCCATGCTCGATACTTCTTGTACTGGTTCCTATATGAAGAAGGATATTGAATTCAAATGGGATTTATTGGAAAGAATTAAGCGCAACTCTGAAGATTGGGATCTCGACGAAGGTAAGGAGTCAGGTATAAATCTTATGTTCGATTGTGTTAAATCTTTTATGGATACCGATGCTTTTCGTTATTTTAGCACTAAATATGGACTTGACTCTGAGATATTAGCTTCTTTCTGTGAATCTTTTGCTACTCATGTTGATCTCCCTAAGGAGAAGTGGTTTAAATATCATCCTCCCATTGAAGTTAAAGTAGTTGAACCTATTAAAGTTGAAGAAGAAACTATTATTTATAATGTTGATACTATTGTTCCTACTGCTTACATTGAGAAACTACCTTTTCCTGTTAGAATAAAAGATCATGCTAAAGCTTTAACTGTGGTCAAAAAAAGTAATATTAGACCACCCTAACCCTCTGAACAAATTAAATTTGAACCTAGTAATGCTATGGTTAAAGATCTCTTGGTGGATAATATTGATGGGCATGTTATTTATTTTTGTGATGAAGCTACTAGAATTCCTAAAACTAATACTAAAGATAAACATAGACCTGTTGTTGGCATGCCTGTTGTTTCTATTAAAATTAGAGATCACTGTTATCATGGCTTATGTGATGTGGGTGCCAGTGTGAGTGCTATTCCTTACACATTATATAAAGAAATTATGAATGATATTGCACCTGCTGAGATAGAAGATATTGATGTTACTATTAAGCTTGCTAATAGAGATACTATATCACCAATTGAGATTGTTAGAGATGTTGAAGTCTTGTGTGTGAAGATAAAATACCCTACTAATTTTCTTGTTCTTGGTTCCCCACAAGATAATTTTTGTCCCATTATATTTGGTAGACCCTTCTTGAATACTGTTAATGCTAAGATAGACTGCGAGAAAGATATTGTTATTCTTGGTTTGGGAGATATGTCTCATGGTTTTACTTTATCTAAATTTTGTAGACAACCCCATGATAAAAAATTGCCTAGTAAGGATGAAATTATTGGTCTTGCCTCTATTGTTGTGCCTCCTGCTGATCCTTTAGAACAATATTTGCTAGACCCCTAAAATGATATGTTTATGAATGAAAGAAGGGAAATAGATGAAGTATTCTTTAAACAGGGACCTATTTTGAAACACAATTTGCCTGTTGAAATCCGTGGAGATCCTCCTCCACCTAAGGGTGATCCCGTGTTTGAGCTTAAACAATTACCTGATACTCTGAAATATGCTTATCTTGATGAAAAGAAGATATATCCTGTTATTATTAGTGCTAACCTTTCAGAGCACGAAGAAAAGAAATTATTGAAAACTCTGAAGAAGCACCATGCTACTATTGGATATACTCTTGATGATCTTAAGGGCATTAGTCCCACTCTATGTCAGCATAAAATTAAATTGGAGACGGATGCTAAAACAGTTGTTGATCATCAACGACGGTTAAATACCAAGATGAAATAAGTGGTAAGAAATGAAATACTAAAGCTTCTGGAGGCAGGTATAATTTATCCTATTGCTGATAGTCAATGGGTAAGCCCTGGTCATTGTGTCTCTAAGAAAGGAGGTATTACTGTTGTTCCTAATGATAAGAATGAATTGATTCCTCAAAGAATTGTTACAAGTCATAGAATGGTAATTGATTTTCACAAATTAAATAAAGCTACTAGAAAATATCATTACCCTCTACCTTTTATTGATCAAATGCTAGAAAGGTTATCCAAACATACACATTTTTGCTTTCTAGATGGTTAATCTGGTTTCTCTCAAATACCTGTGTCAAAAGAGGATCAAGAGAAAACCACTTTTACTTGCACTTTCGGTACCTTTGCTTATAGACGTATGCCTTTTGGTTTATGCATTGAACCTGCTACCTTTCAAAGATGTATGACTGCTATATTCTTTGACTTTTGTGAAAATATTGTTGAGGTTTTCATGGATGATTTCTCCGTCTACGGAACTTCTTTTGATGATTGCTTAAGCAACCTTGATCGAGTTTTGCAGAGATGTGAAGAAACTAATTTTGTATTGAATTGGGAGAAGTGCCACTTTATGGTTAATGAAGGTATTGTCTTGGGCATAAAATTTCTGAAAGAGGTATTGAAGTTGATAAAGCTAAAGTAGATGCTATTGAAAAGATGTCGTGTCCTAAGTGTCGGTGTCAAAACCGGCGGATCTCGGGTAGGGGGTCCCGAACTGTGCGTCTAAGGCGGATGGTAATAGGAGGCGGAGGACACGATGTTTACCCAGGTTCGGGACCTCTCGATGGAGGTAATACCCTACTTCCGGCTTGATTGATCTTGATGATATGAGTATTACAAGAGTTGATCTACCACGAGATCGTAGAGGCTAAACCCTAGAAGCTAGCCTATGGTATGATTGTTGTTGTCCTACGGACTAAACCCTCCGGTTTATATAGACACCAGAGGGGGCTAGGGTTACACAGAGTCGGTTACAAGGGAGGAGATCTACATATCCGTATTGCCAAGCTTGCCTTCCACGCCAAGGAGAGTCCCATCCGGACACATGACGAAGTCTTCAATCTTGTATCTTCATAGTCCGACAGTCCGGCTGTTCGAGGACCCCCTAATCCAGGACTCCCTTAGTAGCCCCTGAACCAGGCTTCAATGACGATGAGTCCGGCACGCAGATTGTCTTCGGCATTGCAAGGCAGGTTCCTCCTCCGAATATTCCGTAGAATATTTTGAACACAAGGATAGTGTCCGGCTCTGAAAACAAATTCCACATACCACCGTAGAGAGAATAATATTTCCACAAATCTGCTGACAACTTTTCATAACGTGATGTTTTGCCATGTCTGGTCATGACGAACCGTTTTTCCGAGCCTGCCACTGCACGTGTTGCGAGGCGGTTTTATTGGCACGTCCTGTCGAAGCAGAGATCGTGTCCCTATTTTCACGGGATTCTCATCAATACGGGTATGGGTAACCCAATCGTGCCTGTTGGTATGACTCCTCAATTTTAGGCAAGTCCCAAATGGCCACGCGGAGGACGCTTGATATTCACCCTCTTTATAAAGGGGCCAAGGCCTGTCCCTGTCTTCCCGCGCTCAATCGTATCCTTCCCCCACCTCGAGTTCCAACACCCAAGGCTCAGGCTAGGCGTTTCAGACCTTCAATCATGTCCGGATCCAACCTTCAAGGTCGGTGGATGCCTTCCTCTGTAACAGAGGAGGACATCAAGAAGCTAAGAGAAGCCGTATCCGATCACGAAATCTCGCCTGAGCTGCTGCGCCGAGGGCAGGTCATTCTGTGGCACCCCGGCTCAGAGAAAACCGGAACGCCTCGTATTCCAGCACAGAGATCGAGGAGAAGTCTTCTAGAATATGACACTGCTTAGCATAGAACAAACCAGCTTTCTATTATTACACGGATATGATTACAATGTCTCCGATATTACAATGAATAACATCAGCACGGCGACACCACGCCATCCTCAGTTGCTCTATGCAAGCAGCAGAACAACTCGAAGCAGCGGAATAACTCTAGCAGCGGAACAACGACGATAGTGGTGTACTTCACTCCGCAGGGACTCTGGCTGGAACGCTTGTCCTAGCTCGCGAACACGAGAACAATACCAAACAAGCAAGCAATCTAGGCATGACCTGCAAACTGGCATGACACGCCGGGTCAGTACATTGAATGTACTTGCAAGCTCACAATAACCAGAAGCATTCAAGACAAACAACATCATGGAAATTACAGGTTAAGCAGGAATTAACATGAGATCATCAGAATAACATGGCATGAACAACATGAACATAATACTGCTAGAACAATATGAGCATGGTATGAACATATAGATCTGACGCTACTAGCATGCAACATGATGACACTAGAGGCACTATTTATTCTGTTCGGGTTACTACGTGACCATATCATGCATCACTTACCAACCTCTGACATCACATGATTATCTCAGGATCAAATCAAGCTTGGTATAAACGATACCGTAGAAATCATTAAATGACCACAAGGAGCTTGATCTTTACCCATGATTCTCGCACAACATCACGAATATCCAATAACTCGGTATCCTCGATACCACGGTGATCATTCCGGCGATCACAACCATGAACAGCACTTGGTCTCAAACGGTGATTTTTCCGGTGATCATAACCAACTTATCTCATCATCGAACCGGGGTTGTTATTAAACAGTTTATTATTAATACTATTGACTCACGGTGGGACCGACACAAACTGGGCCCTTATCCGCGGGCGTGGCTATCGATAGATTTAATATACACTCTACAGAGGTAGCACACTGTACCCACACCACGAAACCCATGGCCTCATACTCCCAATCGGGTGGACCAACGGCGTTCCGACAAAACTGATCTACTGCCATGACACCCTCCCGGCCACACCGACCCACTCCCAACTGGGCTAGTCCTGGGTGGCCCCGTGTCTACCAAAGACACACCGACCACCGTCGTGGCCAAACGTCCCTCACGGGGACCGGATCCATAAAAATAAAAAAACGAGCACACAAGGTTATGTCCGCCTACCTGATCAGGGTAAGCACACCCATAACCTTCCCTAGTTGGAGGCACCGGCGGGAGGCACGACAATAGACCCAGTTAGGACCTTCCCATAAGGTAAGCGTGGTTGCACTAGTCAGTTTCGATATGGTGGCACCATGACCCAGCCAACAGTTGTTCAAGTTCAATTAAATCCGGTTAAACTTGAATGCAAAATGCTGAGCCATGATAAAATAACATGATGCAATTGCATGAGCATGATATCAGCATAATCATGAGGGTACAACATAACTATCCACCATATCAACAATGAATCATATCCAACTAAACATGGCATACAGACTAGCATGAAACTCATAGGTACATACTTCTCCGAAACATAGCATGACCACTAGCATCAACAATAAATATCATGCAAGAACATATCAACAATGCTATCATGCAAGCATTTAACCAACTAGATGCAATAGAACATGTATAAGAACAGTACTCGGGACGGATAGCCGTCATGCACCGAAGACCATCACCAACATCAACATGTACTACTAGCAAGCATAAGCATATGAAAGGAACACTAGCAACTATCAGGGCATGACAACTAGGTGCATAACAACATAGCAAGAAAGTAAGCACTAACCCAAAAGCATTACTGAAACAACGATAACCATGTTTGAAACAAGAAATCATTTAATAAATATTCAAGTTGAAAACCATGGCTACTGCATGACTATCATGCAAGTGGGTATTGTAGCTTGCCTAGGGGTGAAGAAGGCATCGGGGAGAAGTGCGGTGAAGCCGCGAAAAGATTTGCCGGAAACAATTCTCTCTCGAAGGGGCTGTTTACGAGAAAGGGAAAAAAGGTCATTTTCACAGTGTCAAACCATAGTGAAAATGAAACCAACAGAACAGGCTCGACGATACGAAGAAATGGGCTTTGGAATCACCTGATTTGGAGTTGTGGTTAAAAAGATATGAAGGGTTGAAGTTTAGGGACTTTTCTAAAAAAATAGCATCACCAACAAGTCCCTGAGTGGATAAGATAGAGGCGTAAAATTAGAAATACGCTTTCTGACAAAGAAAACGTTGTCTGGGATGAAACAGAGACGAATACGCTTTCAGAATAATGAAAACATACTACGAGCTGAAGCAGAGGTGAAATACACTTTGGGTTTGGTGAAAGCGTATTACGCGAAATGCGTGGACACTTATCCACGTCAGCACCCGGGGTCAACCCCTCGTGCGGCTGACGGGTGGGCCTCGCAGACGATGGGGCCCGCCTGGCCGGCCTTCTTCTTCCTCCCGCCTGGACGCACTGGGCCGAGCAGGGGAGCACACCCCGACGATGCTCGCCGGCGATCCCGGCCACCATACGGGGCGTGCAACCTACCGACGAGCTCAGCGTGACGAGGCGGATCCCTTCCTGGTGATAGAAGATGCCACGGAGCATCGAGCCGAGAGGGATGTCGACCGCGGCGGACGACGGCCTCAGGCACTGAGGGGCTCGCGGCCACCGCACACCGGAAAGGAAGGAGAAGGGCGGAGGTGATTGGGTGGTGTCGGTGTCAAAACCGGCGGATCTCGGGTAGGGGGTCCCAAACTATGCGACTAGGCGGATGGTAACAGGAGACAAGGGACACGATGTTTCTACCCAGGTTCGGACCCTCTCGATGGAGGTAAACCCCTACTCCTGCTTGATTAATATTGATGATATGGGTAGTACAAGAGTGGATCTACCACGAGATCAGAGAGGCTAAACCCTAGAAGCTAGCCTATGGTATGATTGTTGTTCGTCCTACGGACTAAAACCCTCCGGTTTATATAGACACCGAGATAGGGTTAGGGTTACAGAGTCGGTTACAATGGTAGGAGATCTACATATCCGTATCGCCAAGCTTGCCTTCCACGCCAAGGAAAGTCCCATCCGGACACGGGACGAAGTCTTCAATCTTGTATCTTCCTAGTCCAGGAGTCCGGCCAACGGTGATAGTTCGGCTATCCGGACACCCCCTAATCCAGGACTCCCTTAGTAGCCCCTGAACCAGGCTTCAATGACGACGAATCCGGCGCGCATATTGTTTTCGGCATTGCAAGGCGGGTTCCTCCTCCGAATACTTCATAGAAGATTTTGAACACAAGGATAGTGCCCGGCTCTGCAAAACAAGTCCCACATACCACCGTAGAGAGAATAACTTTTGCACAGATCTGCTGACGTATTCCGCGGCGTGACATCACACCACGGCCAGGCCTTTATACGAATTGTTTTACTGTTCCACCTCAGCGCGTTTAGCGAGGCGGTTTCTTCGGCACGTCTTATCAGAGCGGAGATCGTGCCCCCTTATTCCGGGATTCCCATCAATACGGGCGTGGGTAACCCAACCGCGCCATTGATTACGGCGCTTGGGAGATAAGCGAGTTTTACCAGGCTGGCGGGGGACGCATAGCTTCGTCCGTCCATATAAGGGGATAAGGATCCACCTTTTAACCTACGCCTTCTTCCTCCTTTGCTCATCCATTTCCGCGCACTCGAGCTCCAGCGCCCAAGTCCGCACATCCCACCTCAACCTTCTCCAACCATGTCCGGAGCGGGAGGCAAGTGGATGGCCTCCTCCGTCACGGAGGGGCACATCAAAAAGCTGCGGAAAGCCGGATACTTGTCCGGCGACATCGCATGTCGGCTCCCCAACAAGGGGCAGCTCATCCCCACCCCCAGGCCCCATGAGAGGGTGGTGTTCCTCCCCCACTTCCTCTGCGGACTAGAGTTTCCACTTCACCCATTCGTCCGGGGGCTCATGTTCTACTACGGCCTAGATTTCCACGATCTAGCCCCGAATTTCATCCTCAACATGTCGGCGTTTATCGTCGTGTGCGAGGCCTTCCTCTGCATCCAGCCCCACTTCGGCTTATGGCTGAAGACCTTCAATGTCAAGACGAAGGTAGTGGGAGGCCGCCAAGCGGAGTGCGGAGGTGCCATGCTGGGCAGGATGGCCAACGTCCTATGGCTCAAGGGCTCCTTTGTGGAGACCATAAAGGGGTGGAAATCAGGGTGGTTCTACATCACCGAGCCGCGCGACTCTCAATGGGCGGCGGCCCCAGAATTCCGATCTGGCTTCCCCACACGGCTCACATCATGGAAAGAGACGGGCCTGATGTGGGGTGATTCGGAAGAGCTGTCCGGACTCCAAACCTGCGTCCGAAACCTAGTGGACAAGAATCTCAAGCTTGTCAACGTAATCCAGGTGATGCTCATCCGCCGGATTCTCCCATGCCAGCAACGGGCCTTCAATTTGTGGGAGTTTGATCCGGCACAACACCGAACCTTGAGCCGGCTCTTCGACACTACGTACGAAGATGACTGGAAGGTGCTGTTCAAGGGCGCTGAAGCTCCCGCATCCGCTACCGAAGATCGCGGATTCAGCTCGCACCGTCAAGCTAGCGAGGTAAGTTATTTTACCCTTTATGGGACTCTTTTTTCATAGTTTGACTCTACGTGGGATCTAAAACTCCCCAACCTTTGACAGGACTGGTTGAAGACGTCCGGACAGATTAACTGTCCGGCCCCCTTGCCAGAAGACCCAGCGGACGCCCGATTGATGGGGCTGCTGGCTCCGGTACCTCACGTGGTGCCGGAGAAGAAGGCCAAGAAGAAGGCCACGGGAAATCGAAGGAGCTCCCGGCGCCAGGTGCTGTTGGACTCATTGTCCGACAACTCTGAGGCGGAATCCTCCCCTGAGGACGAGGAGGAGGAACAAGAAGCCTCTCCCCCAGCGGGGGGAGAGAAGAAAAGGAAGGCCGCCCCGACTGGGGAGGCCAGAGGGTCCAAGAAAGAAAGGACCCTTCCTCCGGACTTCTCCACCAACGCCGACAACGACGAGGAGGAGTGGCCACCATGGGCCAAGCCCCTCGCGAGATCGTCAGTGTCCGGGCTCCTGAATAGCTCAGGACTTTTTATTGGTCGCGTAGTGTCTTCTAACGCCGAATATAACCATGTAGCCCGCCCAAGGACGAGCTCGCCGCTTCGTCGAGCGGCTCCCTGGATTCATCGGATGTGAATAGCACTTCACTTCCGACCGCCTCCTCTCCTCGTGACGCAGACGGCACCACGGTGGAGTCCCAAAAGGGGCCCCACAAGGAGGAGGTGGTCTTCGAGGCGCCTAAAGGCGACCTCCCGGACTCCGGGCGCAAAGGGGGAGAAACCCCTGAGGGCTCTAAGTCCGACCTGTCTTGAGACTCCGTCTGGAACCTTCATGGTTCGAAGTCCGCAAGCGGCCCCTTCGTAAGAAGGGCAAGACTCTGACGCCGGTGACCTCCGTCCATCCGGAGGCACCGGATAGCTTGCTGGAGGCGCTTAACGGTGCCTCCATCAGCGAGGAGCACCGCCTTGTTATGAGTGTGGTGATACTGAAGTTCGATCCGCCAAGAGCGGGCTGGTCAAGCTATACCAGCCTTCTAACAGGCTTTGAGGTAAGTTTAGAATATGTGAAAATATTACCGCATAGACAGTAGCCCCTGATGCTTAGTGTCGTGGTTTTGTCACGGCAGATGTCCTCGTGAAAGGACTTAGTCATGGAGCCATCGCTACAGGTTAACTTGAAGGGGTTAAAGCGGACGCAAAGGCACGAGAGTTTATACTAGTTCGGCCCCTTCAATGAAGGTAAAATCCTACGTCTAGTTGTGATGGGATTGATGTGGTTTCGATGACTAGGGAGCAAATAAGCTTCGCCTAGGCCTCGAGTCGTTGTTGTCTGTCCTGAATCGCCGCCGGGTCGTCCCTTTATATACACAGGTTGACGCCCGGCCGGTCTACAAAGTCCCGAGCTGACCTATACAAAGTGTCCGGCTCGGTCTCTCTCCTTTCTAACTTATATTACAAGTTTACATAATCATGGCGGTTTACCACTACGGGCCCTAATCCGCCCTTGGGCCGTGGGCTTCCAAGCTTTACTTGTTGAACGCCATCTTCAAGACCTTCATGGGCTTCAAAGATGATCTAAGGTGAACCGGGCCCTCCTGGTCGGTTTATACTCGATAGCTATATCCTCAACATTAGGCACGGATTGATTTGAATTTATTCATGTCAATCTTCAACACAAAATATCTTGTAAACATCCTCTTGTATTTTCGTGAACCGCCATATTGACTTCTCCTGTGAATTTTTGTAAACCGCCGTGGCGTCATCTTGAAGCACCGCATAGCGGTCCGTCATGACATCATCTCTGCATAAAAGGATTAAAAGATTCCTTCTCATTAATGATTATCTCGAAAATCGAGGCGACAGCGCCCACTCGGCCGCTTGACGCCTTTGATTCTCGCGCCGCCATTTACTTTCCCTTATAAACAAAACCGAGGACTCCTTTTCTCTTCCTCTTCGCATCTTCTTCTTCCTCGCGGCGCCTCGGCTCTGAAGCTCCGCCGCCGTCCGCGACCTTGAGAACTGCACCAACCAAGGCCGCTGCAGTAACCTGAGTTAGATCGAGGCTCATCGCCCCCCTCCGCCGTAATCTGCAGCGGCAAACTTCTTCTGTTCTTCGTCCTTAGATCTGCATTAGGTTTTTGCAAGCTCATCCGCATAGTTCTCCATTTTTCCTCTTCATCCTACCTTCTGCTGCGGTAGTTTTGATCCAAAAATGGTATAGATCTCCTGCGGTAGTCATTCTGCATCTGTTTTTAATACTAGCAGCCCTTCCTTTTCTTCTTGTAAAGTATGCATCCTTCTCTGTTCTACTTGAACGCCTCTTAAAGAACGCAGTAAAAACTGCTTTATAGATGTGTGGTAGATCCAAATAGATTTGTGTAAAACCTGTTTCTGTCAACACTTAGCAGAAATTTTGAATCCTGGCCTTTCTGCCTATGGGCGGTTTAACCCTTGATGGCCAATCCGCCATATGTCATTAGCCCTCTCTTAAACCGCCAACTGGACCTTGCATTGTATTTTCACCGGTTTAACACTGAATTTTTCACTTACAAACCGTGAGCGATAAACGGCACTGTTTGATTTTCTTTCAGCTCCCCCCTTCCGGAATGGCGAAACAATATGCTGCTTGCAATTGGGTTCCGTCCCGGAGCACGGAAACACAACTCAACGGCTACGTCACCGCTAGCGTTTTAGCCTCAAAAAATGTTCTCCACTGGCGAGTATCGGAATCGGAATGTCCACCTGAACCTCAAGAAGGAGAGGTGATTGTTTTTATGCAACACCTAGACCGGGGATTCAGCCCGCCCAGATCAAAAAATTTCCGGGATGTCCTCGCAAGCTTCCAACTCCATCCACAAGATATTGGTCCGAACTCTGTGTCCAATATATGCAACTTTCAAGTATTCCGCGAAGTCTATCTTCAAGAAGAACCAACCGTGGAGTTATTTCGAGATTTCTTTCATTTGAACCGCCGTGAGAATTCTCGAGCGGTCCTAACACAGAACTTGGCGGCGTTTCAATCCGTAAAAGGAAGGAAGTGGACTTCCCTCATGCCAAACATCATAGCCATCCTAAAGATTGGAATCAAACCTGGTTCTATTGCGGAACACTGCTCCTAACGGAGAAAATCCCTTGCGGGTTATCTCCTCACCGGCTTAGCAACAGCCACCTATTGCCTTCGGCTTGACCGCCATGAGCGGAAGAATTTTGCACCTCAAATTACCAAGCTCCGGGCTCTGATGGCCAACGGTTTAACTGGTATTGACCTTGTCCGCTGCTGGGTTTCTTGGGGCATCTTGCCATTAAGCCGCCACCCCGGATTTATGCACGAATATACTGGTGACGTCAAAGATCCTCAACGACATCACGAACTATGAATAACTGAGCTTGAAGTTACCGAAACAGTGAAGAGAATGCTCGGTGAACCGATCTCCGCATGCAGCCAAACCGGGTTGGCTCCGTTCTGCATCTCCATCAAACCGCCCGCTGTAAGGTTCCTCTCATTACTCTACTGACTTTGATTCCATATTGATTGTATTAATCCCTCTGTATTAATTTTCAGGCTAACAGCTCCTTTTGGAAACGAACTAAACCGGCCCGGGTTCCTCGTGCAAAGACCAAGACCACCTAGAAAACTGGCAAGAGGAAAACCGCCGAGTCTTCTGAACCGCCAGAAGATGAAGAATCAGATGCTGAGGTAGAGCTTGACTTACTTGGTTCTTTTTTTCATTCATTTTATTGATAGTTACAATTCCTGTGGATGACACCGAGGCCAGCCATGCGAACTCTGTTGAGGTAATCCTTCTTTCTTCCGATTCTGATCTTGTACGGTTAAAAGAATTACGCCGCAGTCCGGAAAGTGAAACAATCTCACTCCTATGCTCATTTGGATCCAAAATTTTCTTTGAAGACACAAGAACTGAAGAACGCCGTCGACCCGGCATAGCGGTCAACAAATTACGTCGTCCGTTTAGCTGACACACCAACCCGAAACGTCGTCCGTGAGGTGACTTGTTCTCTGGCGTTATCCTTTGAAAGGTTTCTTCCGATGCCCTCTCAATCCGTCGACCAATTACTGGCTTCTTCCAACTCGTCTGGCGGTTCATCAACCACTCAGCTGCCTCCTCTCAAAGTTGCTGCTGGGTAAGTATATTAACTCTTGATGTTGTAGCACCAAGGCTCGACTTAGTAAAAAGGCCAAGACCCTCGACCCTACTGTGGATGTTGATCCGGAGAAGACTCCAGAGCATCATGGTGAAAATCCCGAAGTTGCTAAAGACATCTCTGCTTGGAAAAATCAAGATGCCAATGCTAATCCGCCAGAGGTTGAACCGGATGTCCAAGTTGAGACTTCACATCCTCCTGCTCCTCCGAGTCCTGCAGCAAAACAACGGGACTCAACTGCTGATCCGCCAAGCCCGGGTATGAAATCACCAAGCCCTGTTGAAAATGCTAATTTGGCCAGTCCGACCAAAGATGATGATGTCGTAGTTACGGGCACCGCATATACTGCCCCTGGCAATCCGGTTGCTCTATCAAAGCACACTGCCAAGGAAGAATTTGCTGCCATGAGCAAAGGGAAGGAAAAAACTGATCTGTCAGCTTATAACAATCTCTCTGCCCAAGACCTTCACTCTGGCTTCCTGAACCGGCTCTACACTGGCCGTGATTATGAAGCCGGTTTAGTAAATCTTATGAAGGAGCGCTATGAGGTAAATAGTTGTGCCCTTCTCTTGTACCTTCATTTCATAGTAGCCCCCAAGTGACGGTTTGTCCCTAGAAAGTCAAACCGGGACTTTGCATAGTTCATAGTACTTTGTCTTATATATTTCTGATCAAACACACATTAGCCCCCAAGTGCCATGATTAACACTTGTATTGATCCATGGGACTTCAATAATCAGTATAAAAAATGATCCGCATTAGCCCCCAAGTGCCAAGTGTATGACTGGTTATGCGCTTGGGACTTCTAATGAAGTTATTAACATGCTCTCTTTTTGTTGCAGAGTGAGATACGCCAACAAGTCTCACAAATCAATGATCTTCAAGAAAATCTGAAATCTCAACAAGCAGAAACCTCCAAGGCCAAGGATGAGCTGAAAACTGCCTTGACTACCATGGAGCAGCTCAAGGAGTGGTTCAAGTCTGAGCGGGCTAGCTGGGATATTGAAAAGGCGGGCTTGCTAAAACGGGCGGAAGATGCTGAAGCAGCTCTTAAACCGGTTACGGAAGAGCTCACTAGATTAAAGCGCCAAATCAATGCCATGACTTCTGCAATATTTGGTAAGCAATGTTTACCGAAGATTTATAAATATTCCATTTTGAAATTGCATGCGGTTTAACGTAAACTTCTTAAACCGCTATAGGTAGGCGCATTGCTCATCTGGGCTCTGACATGCGGAAAAAACTCAAGGCCTCATATACATTGATTGAGCAGCTGTATACCGGCGCCCAGCGGGTTATTTGTGCCACTTCTTATGATAATGCGGCTCCAACACTGATCGAGGACACACTGGACCGGCTATCTATGATACCAGCACAGATAGAAGAATTGAAACGATCCGTTGCCCGGGTTGGCACCTTATTGGCACTAACTCACGCCAAAGCATGGATAGCTGACCTTGATCCGGCTGACATAGCCAAGGGCTTTCCCAGTGCTCAAGAAAACGGTGAAGTATTTGACAATGATGCTCTCAAACGGGTAACAAGGGAGATGCGTCCTCTTGCGAGTCAACTGGCAGAAGAGGCCAACCTGACGGTTCACCGCTCCTTCTATGACACGAACAACAGACGGGTTGAAGCTGTTATTCCGGAAGTGCAGAACCTTGTTCCACCAACTCGTAAGCACACTTACGCCCCTGACGTTGATCCGGCTGAGCTTATAAGTGAAGAGGCTGTCTTTCAGGCTTTAACCTGGATTGACTGGACCACCAATGACTTCCGGCCATTGGATGGTGAGGAGGAAGAAGTTGAACCGACGCCAGATGACCCATCTACTTCACGTCAACCCGGCAATGAAGCTTAATCTGTCAAGTCGGTTGATATGTCAGAAACTGCCCGTTATGAAGCAATTCCAAATTTTGGGCCTCTGAATGCCTTGTAATAGGATAGCCAACACTTTTGCTTTTAATATGCCTTCGTGCATGGGTGCTGATGCTTTTGATTGAATGATCAAAACCTTCAATCTATATTGCCTGCAGTCACAAAATCTTAAACTGCCACGGCGGTTTGTGCCGCCAGCCGGCTTGTGACGTTCATATATATATGCAATGAAATATTGAGGTATATGATCAAAATTTGTGATACAAAATACCTGCCATCGCTGGGCATGAAGTTGGCTTAGCCAATCTTGAAGCGGAGGTTGTATAAACCATTACCGTCAAAGGAGGAAACAGCTCCTGTGCTTATAATTCTGGTTTACCATGTAAACCGTGCCAGGTTATGACAAGCCCCCTGTTACTCCATAATGGGATGTTAACAGAAAAAGTCAAACCGGAAAAATTATCTCCGGATTAAAAATGGACCGAGTTTCGTCAATTGACAGTTTGAACCGGTTTAAAAATGTTATCGGTTTAAAAAATGCAACAAAAATCAAATAACAGTTATGAAAAAATATGGAAGCAAAGGCAATGATAAAACCTTTTGCAAAAAGAGGCTTTACTGAGCCGATCAGATGGTGTTACCATGGTCGGACAGGACCAAGCTCCCAATAAGGTGTAGCTATGGTTCAAGTCAGCCAGGTCCCCAACTGAAACCGTGGCATTATGCCGATCAAGTGGCGTGGCAATGGTTCGGGTTCGACTAAGCCCCCAAGTGACTCTATGACCTTAGGCCGATCAAGAGGCGTGACTGGTTCAGACTTGACCATGTCCCCAAGTGATCTGGTGGCTTTCGCCTATCAAAAGGTGTTGCATTGGTTCGGACACGACCAAGCCCCCAAGTGATATCATAAAGCTTTTGAAAAGCAAACTCAAGGGGTAAACCGGAGGCCGCTTTAAGACAGAACAACTCCATGTAACCACGCATGATGTAACAGAAAAGATACCCCGCTTTAGCTGAGGCTCCGGTTTATTACTTTATTCATAATATATACACTGTCATAATATGTACATGAGTAGATCCAATGGCTCAGGTATAATAAGGCCGAAGATGAGCAATGTTCCACGTCCTGTTGGTCTCCTCCTCCGATGTACGTGAGTCTTTATGCTCTCGAATATCGATCAGATAGTATGACCCGTTGTGCAGATTCTTGCTGACCACGAAAGGTCCCTCCCAAGGTGGGGATAGCTTGTGCATATCAGTCTGGTCTTGGATGAGCCGAAGCACCAAATCTCCTTCTTGAAAAGTTCTGATTCTGACCCGGTGACTATGGTAACGACGAAGATCCTGTTGGTAAATCACCGAGCGGGCAGCTGCTATGTCACGCTCCTCATCCAACAGGTCTAAAGCGTCTTGTCGTGCCGTCTTGTTGTCCGCTTCAACATAAGCTGCCACACGAGGTGAGTCATGACGGATGTCACTGGGGAGAACCGCCTCCGCTCCATAGACCATAAGAACGGTGTGTATCCTGTGGATCTGTTGGGCGTAGTGTTGATACTCCATAACACAGATGGTAGTTCTTCTACCCAACAACCCGGTGTCCTCTGCAAAGGGACCATAAGCCGGGGCTTGATGCCTCTCAAGATCTCTTGATTAGCCCTTTCCGCTTGACCATTGGACTGTGGGTGGGCTACTGAAGAAACGTCAAGCCGGATGTGTTCACGTTCGCAGAACTCTTTCATGGCACCTTTGGACAAATTGGTACCATTATCTGTGATAATACCGTGTGGAAAGCCAAACCGGAAAATCACCTTTTTGATGAACTGAACCGTCGTGGCTGCATCACACTTGCTAATGGGCTCCGCTTCAACCCACTTGGTAAATTTGTCAACCGCCACCAAGAGGTGGGTCTTCTTGTCCTTGGACCTTTTGAAAGGTCCGACCATATCCAGCCCCCAAGTCGCAAACGGCCAAGTAATTGGAATCATCCTCAATTCTTGAGCCGGCACATGAGCACGCCTTGAAAGTTTCTGACAGCCATCACATCGTGTAACTAGATCCTCTGCATCAGCATGAGCCGTCAACCAGTAGAAACCGTGACGAAACGCCTTAGCTACCAGAGACTTTGAACCGGCGTGGTGACCACAATCCCCTTCGTGGATTTCACGTAAAATTTCACAGCCTTCCTCAGGGGACACACAGCGTTGAAACGCGCCTGATACACTGCAATTATGCAACTCGCCATTGATAATGGTCATGGACTTGGATCGCCGGACTATCTGCCTGGCCAGAGTCTCATCCTCTAGCAACTCGCCACGGTTCATGTAGGCAAGATAAGGAACTGTTCAATCCGGTATGACATGCAGGGCTGCCACCAACTGCGCCTCCGGATCAGGAATAGCCAAATCCGCTTCACCAGGGAGCTTGACTGATGGGTTATGCAGAACATCCAAAAAGATGTTAGGCGGGACCGGTTTATGCTGAGAGCCCAGCCGGCTTAAAGCGTCCGCCGCTTCGTTCTTCCGTCTATCCACGTGATCCACCTGATAACCCTTAAAGTGACCTGCAACAATGTCCACCTCACGACGATAGGCTGCCATGAGTGGATCCTTGGAATCCCAAGTGCCAGACACCAGTTGAGCCACCAGGTCCGAGCCACCGAAGCACTTAACCCGGCTAAGATTCATCTCCTTCGCCATCCGAAGACCATGGAGCAAAGCTTCATACTCAGCTGCATTGTTAGTACAAGGGAACATTAAGCGGAGAACATAACAGAACTTGTCACCTCGTGGGGAAGTTAATACGACTCCAGCCCCCGAGCCCTCCAATTGCCTGGATCCATCAAAATGAATCGTCCAATAAGTGTGATCCGCTTCTCTTGCGCGCAGAACTCCGTCCAATCATTGATGAAATCCACAAGTGCTTGAGATTTGATCGCCGTTCGAGGTACATACTTCAATCAGTGCGCCCAAGCTCTATAGCCCACTTAGCAATCCGCCGCCGCTTCCTGTTACAATTATATCGCCCAAAGGAGCAGAGCTGACCATTTGTGATCGGATGGCCTGGAAGTATTGCTTAAGTTTCGGCTCGCCATAAAACTCCGTATACTAGCTTTTGCCAATGCGGTACCGTTGCTTGGATTCAATAAGCACTTCGCTAATGTAGTAAACCGCCGCTGAACGGATATTCCTTGCTCGCTTTTTGCGCTCTACCACAATAGCCACGCTAACTCGCACGAGCATTAGCCGCTACGTATAGTAATAATGGTTCTTTGTCGATTGGAGCTGCAAGAACGGGCGGATTAATAATCGCCGCTTTAAGTCCTCAACGCTTCATCGACGGCTAGACTCGCATACAAAGCGATCGGTCTTTTTCAGCATCTGGTACAAAGGGATGGCCTTCTCTCCGAGGCGGCTGATAAACCGGCTCAACGCGGCAATCTGGCCTGCCAAACGCTGGACATCGTTAATACACTTCGGTTTAGCCAGGGAGGTAATAGCCGTAATATTTTCCGGATTAGCTTCAATTCCCCTGTTGGACACGAGAAAACCCAATAACTTGCCTGCCGGAACACCAAAAACACATTTGGCCGGGTTGAGCATCATCTTGTAAACCCGTAGGTTGTCAAAGGTTTCCTTCAAGTCGTCAATCAGTGTCTCTTTCTCCCTTGACTTGACCACAATGTCATCTACATAGGCGTGCACATTACGGCCGATCTGCTTGTGCATGCAATTATGTACGCATCATTGATAAGTCGCCTGGGCGCTTTTGAGCCCAAAGGGCATGGATACATAGCAGAAGGCTCCAAAGGGGGTGATAAACGCCATTTTCTCCTGGTCCTTAACCGCCATTTTGATCTGATGATACCCAGAATATGCATCCAAAAAACTCAACCGTTCACAGCCCGCAGTGGCATCAATAATCTGGTCAATGCGGGGGAGGGCAAAAGGATATGCTGGACAAGCTTTGTTAAGATCTGTGTAATCCACGCACATGCGCCAAGTGCCGTTCTTCTTAAGGACCAGCACCGGATTAGCAAGCCACTCGGGATGGAAAACTTCAACAATAAAGCCAGCTGCCAAGAGCCTGGCTACTTCTTCACCAATAGCTCTGCGTCTTTCTTCGTTAAACCAGCGGAGGAACTGTTTCACCGGTTTGTACTTAGGATCCACATTAAGAGTGTGCTCAGCGAGTTGCCTCGGTACACCTGGCATGTCAGAAGGCTTCCATGCAAAAATGTCCCGATTCTCACGGATGAACTCGATGAGCGCGCTTTCCTATTTCTGATCCAAGTTGGCACTGATGCTGAACTGCTTGGACGAATCGCCAGGCACGAAGTCAACAAGCTTAGTCTCAGATGCTGATTTGAATTTTAGGGCCGGATCATGCTCTGTAGTTGGCTTCTTCAATGGAGTCATGTCCGCCGGATCAACATTGCCCTTATAGTACTCCAGCTCCTCGGTGGCACAAACCGACTCTGCGTAAGCTGCATCTCCTTCCTCGCACTCCAAAGCGACCTTACGGCTTCCGTGAACCGTTATGGTCCCCTTGTGACCCGGCATCTTGAGCTGTAAATACACATAACAAGGCCGTGCCATAAATTTGGCGTAAGCCGGTCGCCCGAACATGGCATGATATGGGCTTTGGATTTTTACCACTTCAAACATCAATGTTTCCAATCTGGAGTCATAATCATCACCAAAAGCCACTTCCAGAGCTATTTTACCAACAGGATATGCTGATTTGCCAGGTACCACACCATGGAACACTGTATTGGATGGTTTGAGATGTTTATCCGTTAGTCCCATACGACGGAAGGTCTCATAGTACAGGATGTTAATGCTGCTCCCTCCATCCATGAGTACCTTGGTGAACTTATAACCTCCCACCTGAGGCGCCACCACCAGGGCTAGCTGACCCGGATTGTCGACCCAGGGAGGGTGATCCTCTCTACTCCATATAATGGGCTGCTCCGACCAGCATAGGTAATGGGGCACGTTCGGTTCAACAGCGTTGACTGCCCGCTTCTGAACCTTCCGGTCTCACTTGTCTAAGCTAGTGGTGAAGACATGGTACTGCCCACTATTCAACTGCTTTGGGTTGCTCTGATAACCCGACTGTTGCTGCTGCTGGTTTGTAGCGACCCGACCTTAGACGGTCAAGCCTCTGTGTTACTGTGCCATCCCTGGATCAGTATGCTGGCACACACAGTACATCAATGTATATATCAAAGTGCAATCACATGTATAAATAACGTAAAACTGATATATACCTCATAAGTCTCAGCGGAAACAAGTAATAGGGTGTGGAGTCCCATCTACGCCATCGGCAAGTTGAGTGTAGACCGTAACCCTGTATTGTAACTCTTACTCGTCGAGGAAATATCTGCAACATGATACGTTGCAGCCGTGTAGGTCAGTACATTGAATGTACCGGCAAGATCACAACATGAGAAAACAGATGGTAAAGCTATACTATATGCAATTTGGCTTTGTGGCTCTGGGTCTGAGTTTTGTTTGCGTAAAAGCTGGTTTTATTTTTCCTACATCAAAGGAATAAATGAAGTCTGTACTATGGAGTTTTCTATCATGACATGGTTCCGCCAACCGATGTCTCATAGCCCAAAATCATCATAAGTTGCCCACAATTAAGTTATCAATCCGGTGTTGAGAGTTCCGAGATAGATCCAAGTCCAGATGCTCAAATTGTCCGTAACCGGGGACACGGCTAATCGATTAGGTTTTAACCCTCTGCAGAGGTTTGTACACTTTACCCGCAAGATTCGATCCCTCTTTTACGTTCTCGCACTTCAGGGTGTTTGAGAACAAGACGACCGAAACATGGTCTTCCGAAGAGTTCCTCTGACCACTGTCCGGTGCTCATCCAATCCTACCGTAGTTCTACATCTGCTAGCACCGTCCCAGCCAGAGTCACAACTAAGGTCAACCAAGCCAGAGCCCATAGTGACTTGCGGTTGCAGGTAAGCTTCCGGCATGAAGTATTCTTCCGTCTCTTTGAGTCTGGGTGAAGCTTTCCGCAAGATGTCATGGCGCTTCTCCATGCATCCCGCCAACCACTGGATTCTCCAGGTCCCGTCAACCATCCTTCACCCAGTGGTGTATTGAATTCTTGTCTCGAGTCTTGAAGTCTTGAGGCCTTGAAGATGCAGTCCTTGCAGATTCCATCATGGAGTTGTCGTCATTGACGTAGATCCTCCATACCAACCCCGTCTACTATAGCGTAGCATTAAAATAAATAACGTCCCGGGCTTGGTAACAGGGTGATGGGTTCCTACCTCATGCATACTACTCAACTACAAGGATTCAATGTCACTACTGGAGGGATTGTTGCAAAGATGACACTAGATGCAATAAAACACATAGGTATGAAAAACATGGTCAAAGTGAACTTGCCTGGTATTACTTGATGAAGATAATAACGCTCTCGAATAAAGACTTGGTAGAACTATTAAGTCACTCCGTTGAAAATCTATATTAAAAGACAATCATATAAGCAATCATCCTAGCAATCAATTCTATCAATCATAACAATACTCAATCAAAATAAAAGCAACAAAGAAAACCAAGTCGAAAACCAAAGGAAAAATTTCGAAAGAAAAATTCAAGGAAAAACTAGTGGTGACCAACTCACACAACTCTTAACATAACATCACTAAATTACTCTAATATTTTTTTCTACAGCAAAGAAAATATAAATCTAATAAAATAACAGAAAATAAATTACTAATTTAATAACTAACAAAAAGAACTAATATAAAACTACTATAACCATCTAGTTAATACTAGAACAAATATAGCAACTAGCAAAACACTAAGACAACTATAACAGCAAATCATTTATTAAAACATTTATAAACTATACTAAATAAATATAACAACTAATGTGTTCACAAATAACAGAAACAAAAACAATAAAACTTGAAGTGGAAAAAGAATTACTTTTAAAACTAATAAAACTATTTTTATCCACTATCACTATGAACTAAACAAGCAACTACAAAAAAAACAGTAGCTAAACACTAGTAAATAACTACAAAAATTTATCTACTGTAGCTAAACATAAACATATAACAACAAGTGAAAATCTACAAAAGGAATGGACTAAAAATAAATAAAAACAATAATTACATAACCAAAACAACTATATAAGCAAAACGGTACTGTTTTTACTGAAAATCTAATTTAAAATACTCCAAAATTACCAAACTAAATCCTACAGCTAAAAAATATCACAAGTGACCAGGAGCAAAAAGAATTAATTAAAAACCTATTTTTAAACTCAAGTTATGGCCAAAATACTAATCTGAACAAAATTTATCAAATTCAAATTTAAACTACTCAAATTTGAAATCCAGAGACACTAACAGAAACTTCAGCAAATTTGTGACACATAGCAATTGGAATCACTCAAAAATACTAAAAACTCTAAAAGATATGAATTTTCTAAGATTGCTATTTTCTGAAGAAAAAAAATGAGTTACGGGATTTCGTGGATCTCACCGGAGTAGTCGTCGGAGTTGGGGAAGAAGATCGGATCCGATGTTGCGGTTGCTCCTAGAGGAAAGGAGATCACGGGACAGTGGAGAGGAGATCATATAAACCTCGGGAGAGGTCGAGGCGCGCAGCAGCACTTGGCGGCGGCGGTGGCAAGCGGCGGTGGTCTTGCTTCTGCTTCTTCTTGGAGAGGAGAGGAGAGGTGTTGGTTTGATGTGTTGGAGGGGAGGGGGTGCTTGGGTATATATATTGGGAGGGAGGATTTTTCTTGGAGTAGGGGACAAGAATTAGAGTAGGATTAGGAATCCTAGGATTAAAAAGCGGAATAACGAACGGGATCAAATCCTACTAGGATTTGTAAAAGAATAAAACCTTGGCTCCTGGCTCCTAGGTGCGGCGTGCTAGCGATGGCCTTGGCCTCGGCCGGCCCGGCTGGTCGGCGGCTTGGGCCTTTGGCCCAAGGCGCTGCATATTTTTTTTAATTTCTTTTAACAAAATTTCACAGAACTAAAATAAAAACAAAATAATTAAAACTTTTATATAGGCATATAATATATCAAAATTTGCAGAAAAATATTTCCTACAAGATGAACATTATTCTAATGTCAAATAAAATCCACACAAATTCAAATAAAGCAAGGAGTGCTTCTGCTTTAATAAAATCTAACCAAAATCATTTTAAAAAAATACCAAAATGATTTCAAATTTATTTCTCTCCATTTTTCTGATGTAGGGAATCATGTTACCCTATTTTCCATATATTTTATTTTTGGAGAAAAATAATTTGAATAAAACTCAAATAACTCCAAATTGAAAATAAATTCAAAGGAACTTTGAATTTAATTCTTTGAAACTCCCAACTCATATTTCATATGTTTTGAAGAAGTCATTTTATCTTCGCTCGTGAAAATCATTGAGTTGCATAAAGTTTCAGGATTGGAAATATTCTCAAATGAAATTCAATTATTTTCAACACCCCTTGTCATTTAAATAAATGGAAGAAGTCATGTCATCTTCTCTCCAGGGTTTTGTGATGAAAAGAATTTGAATTCCCGGAGATCATAAAAGCAAAATGAAAGTTTGGGAAAGTCCTTTAATTCCCTCTCATTTAACCTTCAAAAAGTTTCGAATTCCACTCAATTTCAGTTAATCAATCAAACAATCAATCAAAACTATCTATATGTTTATAACATTCCAAAATTTAGAATTTTGGGATGTTACATGGTTGTAACCACCTTGGTTATTCTGATTGTTCTGATTGTTATGTCCGCCCGGATTACCATTAAATCCTGAACCAGAATTTCCTCCACCGTAACCCGGCCCGGATCCTGAACCGCCGCCAGAGCCGTGATCATACTGGAAAGAATTAGAACTCTTGAACTCCTGCATAATGTAGCAATCCTTCCAGAGGTGGTTTGCTGGCGTCTCCTTCGTCCCATGCTTCGGACAGGGTTGATTCAATAGATAGTTCAAGCGGTCCGGATTGGGATTAGGCGCTCCACTTCGATTCGGCTGTTTACCCTTGCGCCGCTGGCCCTTGTCCTGCGCGTTGGTATTAGCTACAAAGTCCATGTTGCCATCCGCTTTACGCTTGCCATTACCTGCTGAGTGATGTTGCTGGCCCTTGGAGTTGCTGTTCTTCCTTCCCTTCCCTGTCTTGTCATCGTCAGACTCGGGATCCTTGGTACTATCAGAATCAGCATACTTCACTAAAGCGCCCATGAGAGTTCCCATGTCATTACAAAATCGCTTCATGCGCCTAACTTTAACTTCGAGAGATCGAAACGGCGGTTGCCCTCGAGGTTAAGATCGTGAGTCGGTGTTGATCCGATCTGACGAGTGCAAGGTTTCCGAAACGTGGCGTACCCAATGGGTTGTTGACTCCCCTTCCCCTTGGACACAAGCCGGAAAGTCCACTACGGACATGGGCTGCTTACAGGTATCTTTGAAATTCTGGATAAACCGGGTTATGGCGGGCCCATGAACTGATAGAATTGGGCGGCAAGCTATTTAACCAAGTGCGGGCCGTCCTTCAAGCATCATGGTAAAATACTTTGCACACGCCGCCTCATCCACATCTAGCATCTCCATGGCCATCTCATAGCTCTCTATCCATGCTTCGGAGGTAAATCAGCGGTGTAATCGGCACCTTGCGGACCCTTGAAGTCTTTAGGCAGCGCCGCGTTGCGTGGCGGGATCAAACAGGCACCCCAAGCTAGAAGCGACCCCTGGCTCGGCCGAGGTGGTGGGGCGAACGGCGTGGCGGACGCGCCTCGTTCTGTGCTGCTAACTCGGCCTCCCTTTGTGCCCGGGCCCGGTCCACCACTTCCTGAGCATCGCGAATACCGCCTGCCGGGTTATGGCCATGGACCACTTCATGGTGCCGTGCGTTGCTCGATACAGCCGGTTCATCCATACGCCTGCTGTAGCTCCTGCTCGGACGTGGGGTGGAATGAATCCGGTCACGGCTGTACGAGTATGCTTCCTGTTGGATCAAAGCGGTTCGAAGAAGCTCCTTAAACGGCGTGTCTCTACTGCCTGCGGAGAATCTCCTTCGATCGGGATGGCCTCCAATCGTGAAGCGGCAGCGACAAGATTGTCCATAGGATTAGAATAATGACCCGGAGGTGTCTGGACCGGCGCAGGCATCATATTGTTCTGCCGAGGGGTTCCATGAGGCGGGGTTGGATCGGCGCGCTGCCTGGCGCGCTCAGCCGGTTTACCTCCGGTGGATTACTGGTTCCATACAGGGTGTGAAAGAGGTTTCTAGCATCGAAAACTGAAGGCAAACGGGACCTATGTTTCCGCTTTAAGACCTCGTGCGGCGCGTTCTGGTCCAACATAAGCTTATAGGCCTGGGCATCCAAAGCGGCCCGCTCTGCGACCATCCTGTCGATCTCAGCTGCTAGGTCTGCTTTGGCCTGCGCGATCTGCTCTCTCACCTTTGCAACTTCTGCGTTGTGGGCATCTTGATCCACCGGATTGGCCTCTGCCACAAGCACATCTAGTGCGTCGAACAGGTCAGATAAAACTTGAGCCGGCGGGTGCACAGGACCTCCTGCCCCGGTTGCTGCCGCCGCTGATGGTCCGGAGAGCATCGCCGCCGCAGTCGAAGCGTGAAGCGCCGCTTATGTACCGGCTATAACTATTCCAACCCGGTTGGGCTGATCGGAGGGGTCCGGAATACTATCGCCATCGGAACAGCCCCTCATCTGGTCATCTTGCAACTGGTACAATGATTCGGTTTCTCCGGTCGAGGACTCGTCACCGGAATAGACGACGGTCTCGCTACCATCCCGATTCGTCCTCATGGTTTCCTCCGTGGATGACTCCCGGCGCGCGCTTCACGGCCGGTTTAACTGGGCAGATCTCAGACGCTGAGCCGTCTCGGCGAGGTCGGTGCGGATGTCGGCTCAGCCCTGGCTCACCAATCTTGCCGATGAAAACGTGTATGCCGCCAAAGGGGACCCGATATCCGTACTCGATTGAGCCGGCCTCGGGGCCCCATCCTGCGTCGTCGATGTAGAGCTTGCCGCGACGACTCTTGGTCATCCGGCCCACAGCATAGCCTTCGAGTCCTTCGAACTTGCCCTCCAAGATCATCAAAACATCGTGCGATGGCCCCACGGTGGGCGCCAACTGTTGTGGTTTTGTCACGGCAGATGTCCTCGTGAAAGGACTTAGTCGTGGAGCCATCGCTACGGGTTAACTTGAAGGGGTTAAAGTGGACGCAAAGGCACGCGATTTTATACTAGTTCGGCCCCTTCAATAAAGGTAAAATCCTACGTCTAGTTGTGATGGGATTGATGTGGTTTCGATGACTAGGGAGCAAATAAGCTTCGCCTAGGCCTCAAGTCGTTGTTGTCTGTCCTGAACCGCCGCCGGGTCGTCCCTTTGTATACACAGGTTGACGCCCAGCCGGTCTACAAAGTCCCGAGCCGACCTATACGAAGTGTCCGACTCGGTCTCTCTCCTTTCTAACTTATATTACAAGTTTACATAATCATGGTGGTTTACCACTACGGGCCCTAATCCGGCCTTGGGCCGTGGGCTTCCAAGCTTTACTAGTTGAATGCCATCTTCAAGACCTTCATGGGCTTCAGCACAGTCTAAGGTGAACCGGGCCCTCCTGGCCGGTTTATACTCAGTAGCTATATCCTCAACACTTAGTTCGGTGTTCGGAAAGAAAAACCGGACTGAGGATCTAAAAAGATATACACAGGAGTCTAACATAAGTATGTCAATATGGGAATTCAGGCTGCTTGCTGACCTCTGCCGCCGATCATGGAGGTCAATGCATTGAAGCAGAACCTCGAGCGGTCCGAGAATGAGCTCGGCCTTGTCAAGAAGCAGCTCGAGGACAAGGAAGGTAAGTAATACCTTCTTAAAGTAATACCTTATAGAAAGGATTTGGTTGCAGAAATGACAGGACTAACGTGGGTATTGTAGGGGCCACAAACGAGGTGGCGACCCTGAAGGAAGCGGTGTCCACGGCCGAAAGCAAAGCAGCCGCGGAGCGCACCGAGCGAGAGAAGCAGGAGGCGCGGGTGGCGGAGGTGCGACAAGAGCTCAAGGCTCTCGTGGAAAAACACGAGAGTTTGGAGCGTGACTCAAAGACTCGAGAGTCCGAGCTCACCTCGGCTCTTGAGAGTGCCAAAGCCGCTAAGGCCGAACCCCAAAAAGCCCTCCAGGAAATTGGATCATTAAAGAAGATAGCGGCGGGTAAGGCACTCTTTATGCAAGGTAAGCATGTGAAAGTGAATTATCTATTACTTACCCAAATCCGGAGCTCTCCAGGAGCATTCGCAGATCTGCCCCATAGTGTGTCTGATGCTGCCGCGTTCTACCGCGCCGAGGAGGAGAGCTCGACTGAAAAGGTGTTCTGGTCAGGCCGGACATCCGGTGCCCCTGAGCGACCAGCTGAAGCAGCTGGTCGAGCTCCACAAGGTCGCCAAACAGGCCATGAAGGGCCTCATAATTCGGCTGTGGCCTAAGGAAGCCATGCCTAGGAGCTACTTGGGGCTAGTCGGTGGCTGGTGGGCCTTTGTCCATGGATTGAAGTCATCAAGCGCTCGTCTGCATTGAAGGTGCCGTCGGGCCTTGCCCATGCTAAAGTGCCTTTGGGGCAAGATGGATGGTGAGAATCTTGTGACGGACGGGCCACGGCCGGGCAAGGAGCATCGCAAGCCGAAATGTACTATGAGGCGTCTGAAGGGTGCCGCCTTATAGCGGGTGAATGCTCCAAAGATGTAATTTTTAATAGACTCGCATTTGTTATCCCAGTCGCTGAAAACTTGTTCATATGTGCTAAGCAACGCTTGTGAATTTAAAATATTACCTTCTCATGCGGCCGTTTATCAAATTTGAGAGATGGCAAGTCGTTGGCTTCAGCCCCCATGCCACAGTCTTTGAGGTGTTCGGGATAAACTTGAGCGCTCTTGTTCCCATTCTTGGGTCCTTGAGGAGGCGCTCAGCATAGCGAACAAGGCAACCGGACTATAGTGCTTGAACACTCTCACTTAGCCATAGAATTCTATAATTTTAAATTTCGGCGAAGCCCCTAGTATTCGGAAGACCGAGTTCGGGGCGCTATCCACTTCTTGGCCGGACAGTGCCGACTCCTCGCTCTAAGCGGCATAAGTCTTTAGGGACCCAAAAAAACCTCTCGAACAACGACCGGCTCTCGCCCTATCATGACGGTCAGTTTTAGCTTTCTCCACTGAGGTGCTCAACCCAGCTCAACCGGGGCACAATCGTAGTGGTTCTCCCAGCGCTACCTTAGCTGATATAACGGAACGTAAGGTACCAAAACATGGGAGCCGGGCAAACCCAACTATTGACCCAAGACATGATTGAACCGATGCATATAATGCTATAAGTTCGGGGTGCCGCACTTGTGAAAGTGTTCGGACTTATCACACCATATCTTTGGGGTACTTAGGCCCCTGGTCTATTGGCCGTACCAAAGTGTACGGGTGCAACGTGTCATGAATGAACATATATATAGATAAAGAAAGGAGTGCAATAATAGGCAAAAGCTATGTATTGTTTATTCAAAAAGGTACCACAACGAAAGCAGAACGATACAAATAGTGCGATAAGCAAGGGATGGGATTATTTGACATGTCCCCTCGAGGGTAAGCTGCGGGATGGTATGTAAAACAGGTATAATGCTCGTAGTAGAGACCACCGGACACTCGGCGTAGCTTTACGCTTCCTGGCTGTTGCATCGTGAGTTCGGCAATTCTAGAGCCGGACGGGGCTTACAAAACGGAGTCTGAAAGTAAGAGAAAAGAAGAAAGAAAAGAATGACACAATCGGGGCCCCGGTGTGGTTGAGCCGCATTCAGGCGTGCCGTGGTCGTGCCCTCCCTTATGCCCATGGTATCTCCAGGCGTAGTTATGTGCAGCGTAGTATTGGCTTCGCAATTTCGCGAGGGCTGGGGTTGGGGCCGGATTGCTACACATGCTCGGATCGTGCCAGGCGGTCTTGTTGTAGATTACTCCGGGCGCGCTTAATGGTGCCCGGACGTTTAGTAGCCGGACTCGAGAATTGCTGTGAGAGGCTGCTTTGCACCTCCGCCGTGAGGGCCGCCATATTCTCCTCCGTTCGGAGAGAGCGTTCAGTGTTTCCATTGACCGTGATTACTCCTCGAGGGCCTGGCATCTTGAGCTTGAGGTATGCGTAGTGCGGCACCGCATTGAACTTTACAAATGCGGTTCGTCCAAGCGAGGCGTGATAGCCGCTGTGGAGCAGGACTATGTCGAAGATTAACTCTTTGCTTGGAAGTTATCCGGGATCCGAAGACCACCGAGTGTAATCGAGCCTGTACAATTGGCCTCTACACCGGTATGACGCCTTTAAAGGTCGTCTTTGTGGGTTTAATCCTTGAGGGGTCTATGCCCATTTTGCACACTGTATCCTGATAGAGCAGGTTCAGGCTGCTACCGCCGTCCATTAGGACTCTAGTGAGGTGAAATCCGTCGATGATTGGGTCAAGAACCAATGCGGCGAATCCGCCGTGGCGGATGCTAGTGGGGTGGTCCCCTCGATCAAAGGTGATCGGGCAGGAGGATCATGGGTTAAACTTCGGGGCGACTGGCTCCATCGCATATACGTCCCTTAGTGCACGCTTCCGCTCCCTTTTGGGTATGTGGGTTGCGTATATCATGTTCACCGTCCGCACTTGTGGGGGGAAGCCCTTCTGTCCTCTATTGTTCGGCGGCCGGGGCTCCTCCTCGTCATCGCTATGCAGCCCCTTGTCATTGAGTTCGGCATTTAACTTGCCTGCCTGTTTGAAGACCCAACAATCCCTGTTGGTGTGGTTGGCTGGTTTTTCGGGGGTGCCATGTATTTGGCACGAGCGATCGAGTATTCGGTCCAGATTGGAAGGGCCCTGAGTATTTCTTTTGAACGGCTTTTTCCGCTGACCGGGTTTAGAGCCTATGAATCCGGCATTGACTGTCGTATCTTCAGCATTATCTCCGTTAATGCGGCGCTTGTGCTTGTTGCGACGCGACCTGCCATTGCTGTCCTTGGTATCCGAACTACCAGGGTTTTTGGTCAAGTTGTTACTACGGGCTAGCCAGCTGTCCTCTCCCGCGCAAAAGCGGGTCATGAGCGTTGTGAGGGCTGCCATGGATTTCGGCTTTTCCTGTCCTAGGTTTCGGGCAAGCCACTCATCGCGGATGTTATGTTTGAAGGCTGCAAGGGCCTCGCATCCGGACGATCAACGATTTGATTTTTCTTGGTTAGGAACCGTGTCGAATTGTGCGGCGATTCTTACGGCTGCTGAATTATGTGGCTGAGGTCATCGGCGTCGGTGGTCGCACATATGTGCCTGGAAGTTATCAAGGAATGCGGCTTCGAGGTCCTCCCAACAACCAATTGATTCTGGCGGCAAGCTGTTAAGCCAATACCGAGCTGGTCCTTTAAGCTTGAGTGGGAGGTATTTGATGGCGTGTAGATCATCACCATGGGCCATGTGGATATGGAGGAGGTAGTCCTCGATCCAAACCGCAGGATCTGTTGTGCCATCGTATGATTCGATGTTCGGGTTTGAAACCCTCGGGGATTTGATGATCCATCACTTCGTCGTGAAGCATAGTGGGTGTCGCGGCGCCTCAGTATTGAGCTATATCACGACGCAGCTCAAATGAGCTTTGTCTACTGTGTTCGGCCCGGCCGGAATTGCTGTATCCGGCGTGACGGTTATCGTCGCGTGTCGTGGGGCGCCCACGCGATCCGTAGATCGATCTTGTTTGCCTTGCCTTGCCGCCAATATGTCTCGCATGTCTGTCGCGTTTCCTCGTGCCTTTGTACTTTTCGAGCGACGTCGGGGTGCGGCTTGAATGGAGGGTCTAGAGGCCTCTCTATCGCGGCCACGGGGTGGCCGGTCGGCCACATCATGCGCTGGTGATGTAGGTTTGGGTGATGCTTCCTCTAATTGGGGTAGCAGCCTGCGTTTTGGGTATCTCTTGGAGGGGCGTTTGAGTTCGTACCCTTCGGCTGCAAGGACTTCAGTCCATCTATCAGCTAGCAAGTCTTGGTCAGCTCTAAGCTGCTGCTGCTTTTTCTTGAGGCTGCTTGCCATGGCCATAAGCCTGTGTTTGAAACGCTCCTGTTCGGCGGGATCCTCAGGCACGACAAATTCATCATCGTCGACGCTTGCCTCATCTTCGGAGGGAGGCATATAATTATCGTCCTCCACCTCCCTGTCTGCCGCTCTATCATAGGGCTGGCTTCTCCCTCCTCCTGTGCAGAATCCTGCTGGAGGGGGTTGTCTTCGGCACTGTCCGGGGTGTTATTATCTCCGTGCTTGGAATCACCGTTTTTGTGGGCGGGATTTAGGCGGCGCCCGGCCTTGGCGCTTGGGCTGTTTCTTGGAGGTGTCATCCTCCGTTGTTCCATCGCCGTTCCCATCTTTTGGGATGTCCACCATGTATATGTCGTATGACGAGGTGGCCTTCCAATTGCCTGTGGCGCTGGTTCTTGGTCGTCTCCAGCATCGTCGTCCATACCGTCGATGTCTTGGTCGACGTCGAGCATGTCGGTTAAATCATCGGCGGTGGCTACAAAGTGGGTGGTGGGTGGGCGTTGAATTTCTTCGTCGTCCGCATCCCAACCTTCCTGACCGTAATCGGCCAGGGCTCTCTGATAAAGAGAGAGACTTTAGTGAATTCAGGATGTCCCCAAAGGCGAGTGCTGAAAGATGTCATGACGATGAACTCCATAACCGGCCCAATTGGATTCGATTAGGCGGTAGCGTAGGGTTCGGAGTCCGGAGAGAGTCCGGCACCTTGGAGTCACGGTCTTCGCAAAGGGCAGGGATGGAGTTGGCTTAATCACCGTAGAGATTGTAGCCCCCGAGGCGGTGTCCAACCACTCGTCCTCGATCGGTAGTCGGCTCCGAGCTAAGGGTCGGAGCGGGCGCTGGTGCGACCTCGAGGCAATGTTCGGCGACGAGCAAGATCGTGCCCATCGAGACAGTCTTGGCGCTTGGCGGTGGCTCGAATCCGTCGAAGATCAAGTCTCCGCGGATGTCGGCCGTGTAGTTCAAACTCCCAAATCTGACCTGATGGCGGGGCGTAGCTTCGATCTGCTCCGGATGGCCAAGTGAATTGGCCCGCAGATGCAAAGCCGCCCGAATCGAGGATCTGTCCGGGAGAAAAGTCTCACCACTGGACTGCGTCGTTATTGATGATCGAAGGAGCCATCGGACTAAGGATGGCGACAGAGGAACTCTCAATGAAACCACCAATGTCGATGTCAAAACCGGCGGATCTCGGTAGGGGTCCCAAACTGTCGTCTAGGCGGATGGTAACGGGAGACAAGGGACACGATGTTTTACCGGGTTCGGCCCTCTCGATGGAGGTAAAACCCTACTCCTGCTTGGTTAATATTGATGATATGGGTAGTACAAGAGTGGATCTACCACGAGATCGTGAGAGGCTAAACCCTAGAAGCTAGCCTATGGTATGATTGTTGTTAGTCCCACGGACTAAAACCCTCCGGTTTATATAGACACGGGATAGGGTTAGGGTTACAGTCGGTTACAATGGTAGGAGATCTACATACCCGTATCGCCAAGCTTGCCTTACACGCCAAGGAAAGTCCCATCCGGACACGGGACGAAGTCTTCAATCTTGTATCTTCATAGTCCAGGAGTCCAGCCAACGGTGATAGTTCGGTTATCCGGACACCCCCTAATCCAGGACTCCCTCAGGTGGACTCCTAGAGATGCTCTGGTCGTGGAGGGGTGGAGAGACGGGGCCAGCGTTGCACCAATTTAGGCAGAGGTGATCGCGGCCATGGCGACAGATAGAGGCGAGGAGGGGCTCTCAAGCTCCGGGGAGAGGACGGGAAGGGGAAGAGGAGTGTTGGGAGGCCAGTGGTGTGCTCGAACGGCTCGGGGGAGGGCTTAAATAGGCAGAGGAGAGGAGTGCCGAGCTGGCACCGCCACGGACGTGTGTCCGGCGCCGAGGACGCGTGCCTCACGCCATGAGCTCGGGAAGGCGGCGTGGAAGGGAATGGGCGAGGGCAGGGCTCACGGAGGCGAGGCCGAGCACATGGACCAGAGGAGAAGAGGTCGAGCGCCATAAATGCCCGATCGCCTCTGAGCGTCCGTGGTATGTGGCGGCAGAGCCGACGGTGGGGGTGACAGAGGGGAAGAGGGCTCGGGAGGGCGGCGACAACGCAGGCCAGCTGTTGGACAGGCTCACGAGCCTTGGCGGCGAGAGGAGAGAGGGTCCGAGCAAGAATCATACAGGCGCGCCAACGACAGCAGAGGGCGCGCATTGCATGCCAAAGCTCGTGATCACCGCATGCACTGGTGCACAAAGTGGCACACGGCAGCCAAACAATGTCTGGGGGCTTGTCCTTCCTGGGGAGGTTGCAACTGCGGTGGTAGTTTTGTTAAAAGTGACATTATAAAATGGCAGTTAACACCTGAAGTTTACTGTAGTAAAATTTGATGAGCACCGACGATCCATAGGACATGTATTTGGTCAATTGGAGTTGTCTGGGAGGTTGAGGTAAATAAGCACTTACATCCTGGTAACTATGGAGGGGTTTGGATCAAGATTTAACAGAGTTGCTTTGCAACTGCCAAATATGGTCCATAATCAAGATTAGGATGATGCACTCACATGGAGTTATGGAATGGGATGAAACTTGGCTAATCCTCATGATATGGACATATAAAGATGCTGTAAAAAGCTCATACAAAATGGACCATCCAAACTGGTACTTGCTTTACAAACATCATTTCTGTCCAGAATCTTGGAAAAATTCTAGAGAAATAATGGCTTTATGAAACATGCCCAATTTGGGTGGAGATAGATTATATGGATAATAGAAGGCCTAGAAAAATTGACAGCCATAATGGAGCAAGATAAAATATACTTTCTTGACAAACTGAAATTTTGGACAGAATCAAATAATTGAAGATGAGCTCACATGGAGGCATGAAATGAGCTCTACTTTGGTGAAGGGCTATGATATGATGATATGACGGATCATGCAAACTGGCAACTCATTTGGATATTCCTAGATTGCACGTCCTTCACAAAGCTTCTTTCTGGATAGAAACTTTGGAAAATCATAATTAAATAATTACTAGGAAAATAAGGTTGCATTTTGGCATGTGGCAATGATATGGACAGGAAAAGGTGTCCAAGGAGTTTTAGGTCAATTGGTGCAAGGAAAATAGCACTTTCTTCACAATGTGCCATTTAGGGCAGAATAGGAAATGAATTATTTGAGCATGATGATAAACATGCAAATGAAATATTTTGCCATATTTGAGAAATATATGACCCAAACAATTCATGAGAATTATTTGGGAATTTTAGGAGTGATGGAAGTAAAGGTTGCTTCACAACCTAGGGCAATTTGAGTTATTCCTTTAATAGAAAAGAAATATTCCCAATAAAAAGAATATTGGGATTTGGGCTAGGATAAAATTGACAGGGTCTAGGGAAGGATTTGGGTATGACAAGCCACTCTTGAAGCAAAGAAGAGTTCATCTTCTTCACTTTCCAGACCACAAAGCCATGGAAAAAGAAAACTCAAGCAAAAACCTCAGAAAAACAAAAGAAAAAGAAAGGGCAAAAAATCAGGCTATAACAAACCTTACCCCCTTAAAGAAATCTCGTCCTCGAGATTTGGTCGCTCAGGGAACAAGTATGAAGATACTGACTTAAGGAAACCGTTTCCAACTCGGGTATCCTTTTTCTTATTTTTGTTCCCACTAAATTTTTATCTGACTGGCCCTGGGATGGTTTGCTTTAATATATCCATATTCTGACAGACCTTACCTTGCTTGTTCATTCTTATATAGGCTCCAATTTATTTTTTAGATATGCTGATTTAACTGTCTGTGATTGATCCTCATGACTGAAATATATGTCGGTCTCACAAATCCAAGAGTGATTTCCGCTGGGTGTGTGATCCGGCACTGATAATCCTTCATGAGTTGTGATCAGATTTTTCTAGTGGATACCCAAGCTCTAACTCCTTGCATTGGGTTTCTCCACTAAATGCAAATCCTTCGGGTTCCAAATAGTGAGTTGGGTCATAACCGCTTTCCTGACAGATTCTGGCTTATCGTGGAAGTTTCTGAATCATCTTAACTGGTTCCACTGTCTTGAGTATCGGATCTGTACCAAATATTTGATTGTCGCCTGTCGTGGCTAGCATAAGAGTTTGTCCTGTAGGATAATATCTGCAGACTTGACTGAAGGTGGTTCTGCACCACGCGGGTCTTGCAACAATTTTCATACCCACATCACTGGTCTTGCTCCTTCATTACCGTTTTCTTGGTCTGGCTCCTTGGCTGAAAGAGCTGGGTCATATTGATTCTTCGTATAACCATAGGTACGGTCGGTACAATTTTTTGACAATCGTAGCCTATCCTCATTTTCCCTTTGTCACACTGCTGTGTATACTGCCTTTCTTCTCGTAACCATCCTCACGTGGTTGTTAGATCCTCATCCGAGTGACTTGTAAGATCTTGGTGGTATGCTCACCATAGATATATGAGAATCTGGTTCTTGAGACAGACATGTATTCTGACTGGTTCTTTCTTTTGACCAAAATGTTGCGGATCTGATTCTTGGGATTCACTGCCATATGCTATCAATTCACAGTGTACTACCTTGTACCAATGTCTTACTGAGGAAGATTGGCGGGCTTGTGCTCGAAACCTTCATCGGACAGCTTGCTGAAGAAGACCGGGTATCGTGCTTCAGAAGCTTACCCCCTTAAAGACTTTGCTAGGGAAAGACTCAGTACCTTATGTCGGAAGCTTTTGCGGTTGCTTACTGAAGAAGGCAGAGTACCTTGTACGGGAAATCATCCATGTATCGTACTGAGGAAGATAGATGAATCTTGCCTTGGAAGCTTCTCGGGTATCTTGCGAGGGAAGATTGGGTTTCTTACGCCAGAAGTTTCTTATTGTGATATGAGGACCAATTTCCACATGCATAACCATCTTAAAATTTTTGTTATTGATTTCTTGGATGAAACGGGGTTTTGCAGGACTATCCTCCTTTCTGAGTACATGCCATATTTTTACTTGCTTCCAGGTACATCGGGTTCCAAAATCATCCTCAACGAAAAATTAAACTTGTACCTGAGCCATACCTTTGATAATATTCTATCAACCTTGCACACAATTTATCTTCTTGCTGATTTGATTATTTATGCTATGAGGAGTGCACGCTGAGGGGGACTTGACACTCAGTAACATGATCAGATATCCCCCAAATCTGAATGCAGTCGGCTGAGCATTCCATACTGTTGTAAGGAGTGCATGTTAATGCAAACTTTATACTGACATTCCATCCAGGATTTCTTTTGTATTCAGACGACCTATTTCCAATTTCACTGCAGTCTGCTGACAATTCCATTCTGTTTAGCTGAGTTTGCAAATATATGCATTTCTTGCTGACTGCCGACGAGCAACTTTAATAGGGGGAAAATTTGTAACACCGAAGGCCCAAAGAAACAAATAAAAGAAACGACTAAAACAAAATCACACAAGCATACTAATAATATAATTAATCAAGCAATCATCACATATTACTGCTACTCACACCATAATATGCATGCACACCTAAGCACACAAATTGCACGGGAACTTCGGTATTACGGTCAATATGTTGTGGCGGTGTGCACGAAAGTTATATCCATGTGTGGAAGGAGTTGGCGTAACCAAAGCTACACCAAGCACTAGCTGAACAGTGGTTGGATCTGGATGGATACACAGGTGAGAACAGACTTGACGATCAAGTAGCGAGACACAAAAGTTACGACCACCTCATCATCAAGCGTACGAAGGGAGTCGTACCTGTCCAAAGAATGAAATGGCATGGCAAGATAACCGCGGAAGACTGGGTTTATTGGCATTGCCCTTTTCTGATAACAAAGATGGATGACATGATTCGGGACAGAAATAAGTCTATCACCGAAATAATATGGGTGGGTGGCGGAAAAATATACGCGATACCTGAGCATAACTCCTGCAAATGGTGTCTGGAACTCTGGATACCAGGGCATCACTCTGCTGAGACAGAGATGACACCGAACACCAAAGGGCAGACATTCTAAGAAGGAGGGTGCAGGCGTGGACCGAAAATGATGCCACCTATACTCACAAGATTAACCGTTAGTGACACAATAACAATCTATATGCATGCTATGCGACAAACAAATGCAACAATCAAGTGCAACAAACCAACTGAGGTCTATACTACCGCTTTCTAACGTTCGCGCGGGCTAGGACATCCTACATCTAGACCTGGCTCTGATACCAAGCCTGTGGCACCGCGGCTCAGAGAAAATCAGAATGCCCCGTATTCCAGCCCAGAGATCGAGGAGAAGTCTTCTGGAATACGACACTGCTTAGCATAGAACAAACAAGCTTTCTATTATTACACGAATATGATTACAAGGTCTCCGATATTACAATGAATAACATCGGCACGATGACACCACGCCATTCTCAGTTGCTCTATGCAACCAGCAGAACAACTCGAAGCAGCGGAATAACTCTAGCAGCGGAACAACGACGACGGTGGTGAACTCCACTCCGCAGGGACTCTGGCTGGAACGCTTATCCTAGCTCGCGAACACAGGAACAACACCAAACAAGCAAGCAATCAAGGCACGACTTGCAAACTGGCATGACACGCCAGGTCAGTACATTGAATGCACTTGCAAGCTCACAATAACCAGAAGTATTCAAGACAAACAACAACATGGCAATTACAGGTTAAGCAGGAATTAACATGAGATCATCAGAATAACATGGCATGAACAACATGAACATAATACTGCTAGAACAATATGAGCATGGCATGAACATATAGATCTGACGCTACTAGCATGCAGCATGATGACACTACATGCACTATTTATTCTGTTCGGGTTACTACGTGACCATCGCATGCATCACTTACCAACCTCGGACGTCACACGATTATCTCAGGATCAAATCAAGCTTGGTATAAACGATACCGTAGTAATCATTAAATGACCACAAGGAGCTTGATCTTTACCCATGATTCTCGCACAACATCACGAATATCCAATAACTCGGTATCCTCGATACCACGGTGATCATTCCGGCGATCACAACCATGACCAACACTTGGTCTCAAATGGTGATCTTTCCGGTGATCACAACTGTCGGTGTCAAAACCGGCGGATCTCGGGTAGGGGGTCCCGAATTGTGCGTCTAGGCGGATGGTAACAGGAGACAAGGGACACGATGTTTTTACCCAGGTCCTGGCCCTCTCGATGGATGTAATACCCTACTCCTGCTTGATTAATATTGATGATATGAGTAGTACAAGAGTAGATCTACCACGAGATCAAGGAGGCTAAACCCTAGAAGCTAGCCTATGGTATGATTGTTGTTCGTCCTACGGACTAAAACCCTCCGGTTTATATAGACACGGATAGGTTAGGGTTACAGTCGGTTACAATGGTAGGAGATCTTCATATCCGTATCGCCAAGCTTGCCTTCCATGCCAAGGAAAGTCCCATCCGGACACGGGATGAAGTCTTCAATCTTGTATCTTCATAGTCTTGGAGTCCGGCCGTGACGATAGTCCGGCTATCCGGACACCCCCTAGTCCGAGACTGCCTCAGTAGCCCCTGAACCAGGCTTCAATGACGATGAGTCCGGCACGTTGATTGTCTTCGGCATTGCGAGGCGGGTTCCTCCTCCGAATACTTCATAGAAGGTTTTGAACACAAGGATAGTGTCCGGCTCTGCAAAACAAGTTCCACATAACACCGTAGTGAGAACAATTTTCGCACAGATCTGCTGACGTATTCCGCGGCGTGACATCACACCGTGGCCAGGCCTTTATATGAATCGTTTTTTACTGTTCCACCTCAGCGTGTTTAGCGAGGCGGTTTCCTTGGCACGTCTTATCAAAGCATAGATCGTGCCCCCTTATTCTGGGATTGTCATCAATACGGACGTGGGTAACCCAACCGTGCCTGTTGGCCTGCCTCCTCTATCAAAGGCGTGTCCTAGTCGACCACGGGGTGGGCTCTTGGTATTCAACCTCTTTATAATGAGACCAAGGCCCTCTTCTTTTTACACCCTCCATCGAGTTGGCCTCGCGCTTCGAGTTCCAACACCCAAAGCTTGATTTGGCGCTTGGACTTTCGGCGATGTCCGGATCCGACCAGCACGGCCGATGGGTGTCTTCCTCCGTCACAGAAGAAGATGTGCTAAAGCTGCACAACGCCAAGTATCTAACCGGCGAGATCTCGCATAGGCTGCCTGCTCCAGGGCAGGTCATTCCCACTCCTAATCCCGGCGAGAGCGTGGTGTTCGTGTCCCACTTCCATCGGGGTTTAGGTTTCCCGACGGATCCCTTTGTGCGGGGGCTCATGTTTTATTATGGGCTTGATTTCCATGACTTGAATCCGGAGTCCATCCTCCATATCTCGTCATTCATTGTCATATGTGAGGCCTTCCTCCATATTACCCCCCACTTTGGATTGTGGCTCAAGACCTTCAAGGTGGAGCCGAAGATGATCGAGGGGCAACAAGCAGAGTGCGGAGGGGCGGTCATAAGCAAATGTGTTGATGCTCAGTGGCCCGAGGGCTCTTTTCAAGAGGAACTTGGTTTGTGGCAACGGGAGTTGTTTTATATCACCGCTCCCAGGGGCACCAAATGGGCGGCGCTCCCTGTCTTCCGCTCAGGTCCACCATAGCGGCTGGCATCATGGGTCAACAAGGGGCTCGACTGGGGGCCGTCCAAGTGTCATGACCGGTTTTCCAATAAAAATATTTATTGAGAAACCAATCTTTTAATTCCAGTGTGAGCAAAATCCTCCATACTGGTGGACAAAACCTTGATACAATAAGCCAGTAGCAATTAATATATTACAGGGTCGAGCTGATCTTGCTCAACAAAATTATTACAAGCACGCCAATAATTATACATAGTGGCGGATATGACACAGTGGAGTGGTGGCATACTACTGACTCGAGGTAAAGTGGTGGAATAACACAGTGGAGTGTGTGATATGACTCCTACACTGGCGGCTCATCGAGCGTCGAGGTGAGGCTCCGTGAATTTATTTGGGTAGCGGAAGAGAATATATCACAGTGACTAATCCAGGGGTCACACGAGACTGACTGGGATTCCTCTAGGCGTCGGACTCGCTATCGAACTCTTCATCCATGAGATCGCCTTCGTCAGCAACTGGCCAAATCAACAAGCCAGGTGATTACTTTGAAAGTACTCGCAAGACAGTTCGGACAAAAGATATAACAAATGTATGCACGAAGGCGACATGAATAATTTAACAATGCGCAATCAAATTAGTATAGCAAGGTAAGTAAAAAGGGAATCGGCGGTAGTCCGCTCGAAAACCCAAAGAAAATAAACCAAAAACCGATCGGGTGTCTGAAGCGACACCTCGAAGGGTGAACGAATAAGTAAAGCATGCCACAGTCGGGCGTCTAAGCGACACCTCATAAAGGGCTTATATCAATAATAAGTAAATAACAATGCGACAGTCGGACTTCTGAGCGACATCGCAGAAAGGGCTTATATCATAAATAAGTAAACAACAATGCCACAGTCGGACGTCTGAGAGACATCGCAGAAAGGGCTTATATCAAAATTAAGTAAACAACAATGCCACGATCGGACGTCGGCGACATCGCAGAAAGGGCTTATATCATAAATAAGTAAACAACAATGCCACGATCGGACGTCGAGCGACATCGCGAAAGGGCTTATATCAAAATTAAGTAAACAACAATGCCACGATCGGACATCGAGCGACGTCGCGAAAAGGGCTTATATCAAAATTAAGTAAACAACAATGCCACGATCGGACGTCGGCGACATCGCAGAAAGGGCTTATAATTCATTATTCATAACTTACAAGAAATGGTGCTCACGAAAAATATTCATCACAAGACAATAAGTGGGTTAGTCCATCCACGGAAAGAAACCTTTAACATTCATGTGGTTCTCGGGAGTTCTTGTCTCCGGGACTGACATTTGACAAGATAAGATGAACACAACACTTGGACATGAATAGAATGATTTCAAGGATTTTGACTCTGCAGAGTTTGTACTAAAATAGCCACAGCCAGCGGTTTCCGTAGTCGCGAAGGACTAGTTCCGTTCTGGTATTTCGGAGAAAACACAGCTAACCAAGACACACCCATCCTACCTCACGTTGCCAGGAATCACCCTAGACAGCGTTCAAGAAAAACTTTGAGGCGGGAGATCACAATCTCGAATAGCATGGGATCAAATTTATATCTGGCAGCGCTCTAAGGGTGCCCCCTCTCGGTCCCAACCGAAACACCCATGCCCCCTGACCGGATGATAGGCTTTAATCCAGGGCCATGGAACCCTCATCCCGGCCTCTCGATTTGGTGTGTACCAGAAAGTGGTTTGCAACTTACTAAGCCGTATCCCTTGCGCAAAACATGTGGTAGTACGAAAGGGGAGATGGACGGGAATTGGACTGAGTGTTTTGGTCCAAGGACCTTTCTGTAATGAAACAGAAAATACTCAGGGGGCAGAATAGAAAAGTTCAGAAAATGATTCGGTTTGGAAAGCGCATTTATCGAATACGCTTTGAAAAACGTTCAAAATAAAGAACGAGAGGGCTGACGGGCGGGTCCCACCGTCAGGTTTAAAATTCAAGCAGGCGGGCTCGTCGTCGGCGCCCGAGGGCTGCGGTGGTCGCCGGCGGCGATCCATGACGAGGCAGGAGGATCGGGTGGTACCTCTGTGCTCAGGGCGTCATTCGGCGTCGGTGGGTGGTGGTGGTGGTCGCCGGCGAGTACCACGTCGGCAACGCCCTTGCTCCGCGGACGGCGATTCGGGAGGGTTGGATCTCGCGGAGAGTGCTGCGAAGAAACAAATTGAGGTGGGGTTAGGCTCTTGGGTGCTCGAGAGGGTTCTTGTGAGGTTAGGGTGCAGTGGCGGCCTCACGGAGTGAATCGAGGTGGAGGCCGAGGCGAGCAGGCGGCGGAGTTGGGAAGGAGACCTCCTCGAGGTCCTCCTAGAAGCCTGGCAGAGTGTTGGTGAGGTGTAGGGATGCTGCGTGCTTGAGGGCGAGCTCGGGGCCCCTTTTTATAGGCGATCAGGGGGGGTGGCCTTGAACGGAGTTCTCCGGTGAAGGTTACAGCGACGCAGGTCTTGGTCGGGGTGGTTTAGCGGTTAGCATCAACGTGGAGGTCTACTGGCTCCATTTAGACGCTAAACGAGTTTGGACGAGAAGCTTTGGGGGGAGTTCGACGGAACGGGGTGGCGCGGGCCCGTCGGCGGTAGAGGGCGTGCTCTATGCTTAATGGCCACGGCGACGGTGCAACGGGGGTGCGCTGGCGTGCATGAGCCACGCGGAGGGCCAGGGAACGATGGGCGGCGACGGGTGACGTGGCGAGCGAGCTCGGGCCCTCGCTGGCCGCCACGGGTAGCGCAGCCACCACAGAAACCGCCAACGCCGGCGAGTCTCGCCGCCACCGACGCCTGTATCCGTCCAAGGGGGCATGCGCCGCTCCGGCCAGGGAGGAGAGGCCGTGCGCAATGCGCCAGGCGCACTGTTGACAGGTGACCCGACCCTGACGAAGAAACGGCACCGAAACTCTGAATTTCTGAATTTACTGAAAGTGCAAAGTGACAGTGCATGCTAGGTGTTCGACAGAATACTTTTGGCATGTGGGGATTTTTCCTTGAGCTGATTTTTGGTGGAGTAGCTTCTCATTGCAACTGGAGGTTGCCTGAATTTTGGTGGACTTTTTGGAGAAGAGGAGATATGAATTTCACCAAATTTGACAAATCTGGTCCAAACTTGCAGAAGCTGAAACTTGAAAATTTTGAAAAGAATAAGAGTGGATCTTGATGGTTCTAGGTTGTGGGTGCTAGGGACTATCCGGAGTAGTTGGTTTGAGAACAAAACTCAAAGGCTTTTAGGTACTTGCTTTGCAAATCACCTAGGCTCAACATAGTGGACATAATTTGTTTTGGGGAAAGAAATAATTGAAATAAAATCCAAAAATGAGTTGGACCTGTTGGGACAGAATATTTGGATTGCCCCAAAGTGGAAGGAGGGGTTTTGGGTAGATTTACCACATGAGACATGGTAAAAAGTATGGATGGATTCAATATAAGAGAAGACCCAAAACTCCTAGGGTTTTCTTCTAAAAGGAAATAAATCCCAAAAATAAAATTTGAGAAGGGGGAAATCAGAAGAAAGGTTTTTAATAACCAACACTAGAGTTGAAGAAGGTGCCAAAGTAAAAAATCTTTTGTCAAAGGGAAAATTCTTGAGAGAAAGAGATTTGTGGAAGGGTTTAAATGACCTCCTTCAAAACCAACAAGGTTTTTGCTGAAAACCAAAACAAAAATTTTTGGAGTGTCACAACACCTACCCCCTTAGGAAAAATCTCGTCCCCGAGATTCCAGCTGATCCTCAAATAAATGTGGGTGCTCTGTCCGAAGAAAATCCTCTCTTTCCCAAGTGGCTTCACTCTCGGTGTGGTTGCTCCACTGAACTTTGAAGAACTAGATGGTTTTCTGTCGGGTTCTCCTTTCAGACTCTTCCAAGATTTTTATTGGATGCTCTCGATATGTGAGGTCTGGCTGCACGTCAATGTTTTCATGGGGTACTTGTTTCTCTGGGTTGCTCACACACTTCCTCAGTTGAGAGACGTGGAACACGTCGTGGACGTCGGATAAATCTTCCGGTAAGTCTAGCTGGTAGGCTACCGTGCCTTTCCGTGCCACTATGCAGAATGGTCCGATGAATCTTGGTGCTAGCTTCCCTTTAATCTTGAATCGATGCAGGCCTCTCATAGTGGATACTCGTAGGTACACAAATTCACCGGGTTCAAAGGTGATCCCCCGATGTTTTTGATCATAATAACTCTTCTGTCAAGTTTGGGCTGTCTTGAGTCGGTCCCTGATCACCTTGACCTTATCTTCGGCCTCTTTGAGCATGTCTGGGCCGAAGATATGGCTGTCTCCGTTTCCGACCAATTTAGCGAGTACGACATCTTCGCCGTCTGAGCCTCAAATGGTGCCATTTGCGGGCTGGCTCGATAACTGTTGTTATATCACGAATTCTGCGTATGGTAAGCTCTCTTCCCAACTGGTCCCATAGGTGAGGACACATGCTCTCGGCATATCTTCTAGAATCTGGTTTACTCGCTCGGTTTGCCCATCCGTGCAGGGGTGGTATGCGGTCTTGAATGCCGTTGAGTTCCCGAGCTTGTTGTAAGTGATCCCAAAATCGGGAGGCAATTGAGTGCCTCTGTCCGAGATTATTTTCTTTGGGACTCCATGTAAGCAGACGATACGGGAAAGATAGAGCCTAGCAATCTTCTGAGTGGTGTGGGTTGTCTTCACGGGGATGAAGTGTGCTACTTTAGTCAGTCTATCAGTGATGACCCAAATGGTGTTATTTCCGTGTCGTGACCGAGGTAGCCCAACAATAAAATCCATCCCAATCTCGTCCCATTTCCACTCGGGTATTTTATTTGGCTGTAAAAGTCCGGCCGGTTTCTGATGCTCATCTTTGATCGTTGACAAGAGTCACAAGATGCGATGAGCGTGGCTATGTCCTTTTAGACCGTGCCACCAATATTTTCCTGAATATCCTTGTACATTTTGTCCCTCTAGGATGTATCGAGTGCGGGTGGTGTGGCCTTCAGCTAAGATCTGTTGTTTAAGATCCTTGATATTTGATGCATAAAGTCTATCCCGTACCACAATATTCCCCGCTTATCGATAATGAATTCGGGGCCTTGCCCAAACTCACTTTCCTTTAATGCCTTCAATGTGGGGTGTCCATCTTGAGCCTCTTTAATTGTCTCCATTAGGGTAGGCTGTATTTCTAAATTTGATATGCTGCCTTGGTGACTACCAGCAGGTTGAGTTTAGCAAACTCCTGCCGGAATTCAGGCCTCAGGTTTGGCAGGCCGTCGTCGTTTGGGCTCGGGTTCCGACTTAGAGCGTCTGCCACTACATTTGCCTTTCCTGGGTGGTAGTGGATTCCAACATCATAATCCTTCACTAGTTCCAACCAGCGTCGTTGCCTCAAATTCAGTTCCGGTTCTGTGAAAATATATTTGAGGCTCTTATGGTCCGTATATATCTCACAACGATTTCCAAGTAAAAAGTGTCTCCATTCTTTGAGTGCATGAATGACTGCTGCTAATTCTAGGTCATGAATAGGGTAATTTTCTTCATGCTTACGAAGTTGTCTGGAGACATATGCAACTACCTTGCCTTCTTGCATCAACACGCATCCGAGGCCTTTCCGGGATGCGTCGCAATACACCTCAAAATTCTTGTGTATGTTCAGCACAATTAATACTGGTGCTGACATTAATTTCCTTTTTAATTATTGGAAACTTTTCTCGCAAGCTTCTGTCCATTCAAACTTCCTGTCTTTCTTGAGTAGCTGCGTCATTGGCTTTGCTATGGTGGAGAATCCTTCAATAAATCTTGGTAGTACCCTGCCATTCCCAAGAAACTTCAGACGTCCGTTCTGTTGGCTGGTGGCTTCCAGCCAAATCTGGCCTTGACTTTCGGGTCTCTGGCAATACCTTCTTGGGTCGATCGTGGCCCGAAAACCTACTTGCCTTAGCCAAAATTCACACTTGCTGAATTTAGCGTATAATTGATGTTTCTGAGTTCCCTAGTACAATTCGGAGATGTTCGCGTGCTCTTACGGTGTCTTGGGTATACCAGAATATCATCGATAAATACCACAACAAACTTGTCCATAAACTTCATAAATACTTTGTTCATGAGGTGAACAAAATATGCGGGGGCGTTTGTTAGTCCGATTGGCATTACGGTGAACTCATACAATCCGTATCTAGAGGTGAAAGCTGTCTTGGGAATATCTTCTGTTCGTACTTTTAATTGATAGTATCCCGACCTCAAGTCAATCTTTGAGAATACCTTGGCCTGAGCAAGCTGATCAAATAAATCATTTATCCGTGGCATCAGATATTTGTTCTTGATTGTGACCATGTTAAGTGCTCGATAGTCTATGCACAATCTCAGGGTTCCATCCTTCTTTTTGGCAAATAAAATCGGTGAACCCTAGGGTGAGGAGCTGGCTCGTATATAACCCTTGTTCAGTAATTCTTTTATTTGCTTCTTCAGTTCTACCAATTCGGATGGTGCCATTCTGTATGGTTTCTTGTATATGGGTGCGGTTCCGGGTGCTAGCTCAATGCTGAATTCTATCTCTCGGTCTGGTGGAATGCCTGGTAGTTCTTCGGGAAATACGTCTGGAAATTTACACACTACTGGAACCTTGCTCAATTCAGAAATATCCACCTTGTTCAATCTTGGTTGCCGGGATATTTTTCTTTCCTTGGCTGAAACTTTTATGGTCTTCCCATGGTGGTGGGTGAGAATTACGGTCCGGTTGAAGCAATCAATAAAACCTTTGTTGGTGGTTAACCAATCCATCCCTAGGATGGCATCCAGCCCTTTATTTTCCAACACGATAAGATTTGCGTGAAACTTCAACCCTTCAAACTCGATAACCACACCCTGGCAATAACTCTGGGTAAATTGCTTAATTCCAGGGGACTTGACGATCATAGATTTTTCCAAGGGAAGCATTGAAAAATTATTTTGCAAGGCAAAACTTTCCGAAACGAATGAGTGAGAAGCTCCAGAATCAAACAAAACCATGGCAGGTATTGTGTTGACAGGAAACGTACCGAGTACGATATCTGGGGCATTTTGTGCTTCCTCTTTGGTCACGTGGTTCAGATGACCCTTCCTGTGGTTGTTATTTGGGATGAAATTGTTGCGCTTTGGCGCCGAATTATTGCCTCCGTTGTTCAGCTTTGGGGTTGAGTTCCTTGGCTTGGGGCACTGCTTGGCATAGTGCCCTTCTTCTCCACAAGCGTAACAGGTAACGCGTGGGCGGTATGTGAACTCCTTGTCCCTTGCATGAAAATTCTTGATTGGGCATGAGACGCTTGTCGTGGGTTTGGGTCTCCGGTTTTTCTGAACATCTGTCTTGCTGCGATGGTTGCGGGCATGATTAGTCTGGTCCCTCTTCCGCTTGCGGAAATCTTGTAAGCTGCGTCTCTCATTCTCCAAGGTAATGGCCTTATCCAACAGCGTCTTAAAATCTGGAAAGGTGTGCACGACCAGTTGGCATTTAAGCGCGGGTGTCAGACCGTCTAGGAATTTCTCCATCTTCTTTTTTTCTGACATACGCTCCTCGTTGGCGTAGCGAGATAGCAGAGTAAACTGAATGTTGTATTCTGACACCGTCATTGTCCTTTGCTTGAGATCATCAAATTCTCTCTTTTTGATCTTCATAAGACTCTTAGGAATATGTGCCCCACGAAAACCTTCTTTAAATTCCTCCCATGTTATATTATTTTCGTTGGGGTGCATGTGTAGGAAATTTTCCCACCATGATGCGGCTGCTCCAGTGAGATAGTGCGGTGCATACAGTACTTTCTCCAGATCTGAACACTGGGCGATGATTAATTCTCTTTCCATGTCTCGAAGCCAGTCCTCAGCTTCAAGAGGTTTGCCAGTATGAGAAAATGTTTGGGGACGCGTCTTCTGTAGCTCAGATAACTTTGATTGATGCTGATACTGTCCACGGTGATTTCCCATATTGATGACTTGGTTCATCATTTCCTGATGTTGTTGCTGACTTTGCTCATAAAGACGGCACATTTGGGGAAGTGCCGTTTCACTGTCCTGTTGACTTGATTGCCCCTGTGTGAAATTGTTGCTGGGTTGTGTGTCATAATTTTGCTCTGGCGGAGTTGGCATGGAGCGCGTCCAAGGACGAGACATTGTTCATTCTGGGGACATATTTTGTGAAACTCATAAGAAAAGAAATTTGAGTCGCAAAAGTCAATAAATTCATGAAGACGAAAGAAGTCGCAAATGCTCCAAGATTTTTTTTCAAGAGAAAAAACGTTTGCGCACGGAGAAGGACTGCTCATTACATATCTTACACGCAAGTAGTAATTATACAATACATCACTCAGGATATGCGTACATAATCCTGACATGTTATTTAGGCTAGTGCACTTCTCCAGTTCCTACATGATGCGCAAACAAGCTACTTCTCACAGCTTACGTACATAAAAAACATATCGCACCGTCGGTACATCGCATGGCGCTAAGCGTGCCAGTCGGAGATGGTAAGGATTTCCCTTGGCCTGCCAAGGGTGAGACGATGAGGCTGGGGACTCAACCTCTTCTTCGGTGATAGGCTCCGACATGAAGTGTTGCGCTGAGTTGGTGGAGCAGGTGCCCTATCTTGGGACAACTCGAACATGAGCGGGCACGAGTGGTGGTGCAGAACGAACCAGAGTAGGCGCAATGACATGGTTGAACTCCTCCGTGGTAGGCAGGCGACGAGTAGTGGCGAGAGCAGTAGGAGCAAAAGATGCTGATGACGAGACGAAAGTCAGTGGCGGTGCGGTGCGCAGGAGCTCCCTCCTGTTGGCGGCACAACCATGAACTGAGTCCATGCGGGCAGCTACAAAGTCGTCCACCAGGTTGTCGAAGGCTGCCTCCAAAGCCCGGAGATACTCGATAAGCATCTCAAAAGCTTCGTCTCGTTCTCCTCTGGGGCAAGAGAACGCGTAGTGGCAGGTGTATGGCACGTGGCATGGCAGGTAGCGGTAACAACGAGTCTTCATCGAAGGAAGGATATCCCTGAGACGAGCTATCGCCTCACGGGCTGCCATCTGTAGTGCATGCTTCTCTGTGGGCATGGCTCTCCCCAAGAATCGGAAACGCTCAACTCGCCCTCCCTTGAATTGCACCGCGGCTTGGTGCATGGTTAGACGGTCATTGACCTTGTGCTGAGAGAGTGAGAAGACTGGGCGCACATATGGCCCCATCGCGACTTGGACGATGAAGGAGAGAAGCTTGACGAACCTATCGGGCATGTTGGCGAACATCTGTGACTCGCAGTCGTTGCCAGCCATCTACAAAAGTAGGCAAAAATCCTGAGTAGTCAAATCATAAATTTATGCTGACTGTCAGAAATTGACTACATTTGTAAAAAATTAAGTAATAGATCTATATGATAATAACCGATTAGCGATCGCACCTAGTGGCTTCCTACAGTCAGCCTGGCTCTGGTACCAAGCTTGTCACGACCGGTTTTCCAATAAAAATATTTATTGAGAAACCAATCTTTTAATTCTAGTGTGAGGAAAATCCTCCATACTGGTGGACAAAACCTTGATACAATAAGCCAGTAGCAATTAATATATTACAGGGTCGAGCTGATCTTGCTCAACAAAATTATTACAAGCACGCCAATAATTATACATAGTGGCGGATATGACACAGTGGAGTGGTGGCATACTACTGACTCAAGGTAAAGTGGTGGAATAAGACAGTGGAGTGGGTGATATGACTCCTACATTGGCGGCTCATCGAGCGTCGAGGTGAGGCTCGGTGAATTTATTTGGGTAGCGGAAGCGAATATATCACAGTGACTAATCCAGGGGTCGCACGAGACTGACTGGGATTTCTCTAGGCGCCGGACTCGCTATCGAACTCTTCATCCATGAGATCGCCTTTGTCAGCATCTGGCCAAATCAACAAGCCAGATGAGTACTTTGAAAGTACTCGCAAGACAGTTCGGACAAAAGATATAACAAATGTATGCACGAAGGCGACATGAATAATTTAACAATGCGCAATCAAATTAGTATAGCAAGGTAAGTAAAAAGGGAATCAGCGGTAGTCCGCTCGAAAACCCAAAGAAAATAAACCAAAAACCGATCGGGTGTCTGAAGCGACACCTCGAAGGGTGAACGAATAAGTAAAGCATGCCACAGTCGGGTGTCTAAGCGACACCTCATAAAGGGCTTATATCAATAATAAGTAAATAACAGTGCCACAGTCGGACGTCTGAGCGACATCGCAGAAAGGGCTTATATCATAAATAAGTAAACAACAATGCCACAGTCGGACGTCTGAGCGACATCACCGAGAGGGCTTATATCAAAATTAAGTAAACAACAATGCCACAGTCGGACGTCTGAGCGACGTCGCAGAAAAGGCTTATATCAAAATTAAGTAAACAACAATGCCACAGTCGGACGTCTGAGCGACATTGCAGAAAGGGCTTATAATTCAGTATTCATAACTTACAAGAAATGGTGCTCACGAAAAATATTCATCACAAGACAATAAGCGGGTTAGTCCATCCACAGGAAAGAAACCTTTAACATTCATGTGGTTCTCAGGAGTTACTGTCTCCAGGACTGACATTTGACAAGATAAGATGAACACATCACTTGGACATGAATAGAATGATTTCAAGGATTTTTGACTCTGCAGAGTTTGTACTAAAATATCCACAGCCAACGGATTTCCGTAGTCACGAAGGACTAGTTCCATTTACAGTATTTCGGAGAAAACACAGCTAACCAGTACACACCCATCCTACCTCACGTTGCCAGAAATCACCCTAGACAATGTTCAAGAAAAACTTTGAGATGGGGAGATCACAATCTCGAATAGCATGGGATCAAATTTATATACTGGCGCGCTCTAAGGGTGCCCCTCTCGGTCCCAACCGAAACACCCATGCCCCTGACCGATGATAGGCTTTAATCCAGGGCCATGGAACCCTCATCCCGGCCTCTCGATTTGGTGTGTACCAGAAAGTGGTTTGCAACTTACTAAGCCGTATCCCTTGCGGAAAACATGTGGTAGTACGAAAGGGGAGACAGACGGGAATTGGACTGATTTATGTTGACACTGGGTAAACGATCTGGCATAAGAATGGCATGCTACAATATTGCCATCTTACCGATTCTCATGCCAACTCATGGCCATGCAACAAGTTTCCAACAACTCATGGATTTCCCGAAACTCACTTTCCTCAACTTTTACGAGATAAACTTTCATCAAGATGCTCATGAACATGCCATGATACTAAATTAATGCAAATATGCCGAAACACTCATCATATCAAAAGTTCAAACATGCTTGCCTGGTTCGGAGTAGTCGGGGCCTAGCTCGGTGAAGTTCGCGGTTCCGTCACCTCCTTCGGTATCTACGGTATAAAAATATACGCACTAATGTAAATACCAAGGGGTGCTCAAAAAAATAATCCAAATATTTTTCAAATAAATCTGATAAAAAACTAGACAAAATTTTGAAGAGGACAGAAAAAGAATCACTCAAAAATCCTTTCCTGTTTAAAAGTTATAAGTGTTTTGGTCCAAGGACCTTTCTGTAATGAAACGAGAAAATACTCGAGGCGTAACAAAAAGTTCAGAAAACGAGTCGGTTTGGAAAGCGCATTTATCGAATACGCTTTGAAAACGCGTTCAAAAATAAACAATGAGAGGCTGACGGCGGGTCCCACCCGTCAGTTTAAAATTCAAGCAGGCGGGCTCGTGGCGCTGAGGGCTGCAGTGGTCGCGGCGATCCACGGCGAGGCAGGAGGATCGGGTGGTACCTCCATGCTCAGGGCGTCATTCCGCGTCGGTGGGTGGTGGTGGTGGTCGCCGGCGAGTACCACGTCGACGGCGGCCCTTGCTCCGGCAAACGGCGATTCGGGAGGGGTTGGATCTCGCCGGGGAGTGGTGCGAAGAGCAAATTGAGGTGGGGGTTAGGCTACTGGGTGCTCGAGAGGGTTGCTGAGGTCCTCCTAGAAGCCTGGCAGAGTGTTGGTGAGGTGTAGGGATGCTGCGTGCTTGAGGGCGAGCTCGGGGCCCCTTTTTATAGGCGATCAAGGGGGGTGGCCGTGAACGGAGTTCTCCGGCGAAGGTTACGGCGACGCAGGGCTTGGTCGGGGTGGTTTAGCGGTTGAGCATCAACGTGGAGGTCTCTGGCTCCATTTAGGCGCTAAACGAGTTTGGACGAAGCTTTGGGGGAGTTCGACGAACGGGCGGCGCGGGCCCGTCGGCGGCAGAGGGCGTGCCACGTGCTTGCCGCCACGGCGACGGTGCAACTGTGAGGTCTGCGGCGTGCATGAGCCACGCGGAGGGCCAGGAACGATGGGCGGCAGGTGGCGTGGCGGCGGGCTCGGGCCCTCGGCCGGCCGCCACGGTGGCGCAACCACCACAAAACCGCCAATGCCGGGCGAGGCTCGCCGCCACCGCGCTGCATCCGTCCAAGGCGTCGGCGCTCCGGCCAGGAGGAGAGGCCGTGCGAACGCGCCAGCGCCTGTTGACAGTGACCCCACCTCGACGAAGAAACGGCATTTGAAACTCTGAATTTCTGAATTTACTGAAAGTGCAAAGTGATAGTGCATGCTAGGTGTTCGACAGAATGCTTTTGGCATGTGGGGATTTTTCCTTGAGCTGATTTTTGGTGGAGTAGCTTCTCATTGCAACTGGAGGTTGCCTGAATTTTGATGGAATTTTTGGAGAAGAGGAGATATGAATTTCACCAAATTTGACAAATCTGGTCCAAACTTGCAGAAGCTGAAACTTGAAAATTTTGAAAAGAAGAAGAGTGGATCTTGATAGTTCTAGGTTGTGGGTGCTAGGGACTATCCGGAGTAGTTGGTTTGAGAAAAAAACTCAAAGGCATTTAGGTACTTGCTTTGCAAATCACCTAGGCTCAACATAGTGGACAAAATTTGTTTTTTGGAAAGAAATAATTGAAATAAAATCCAAAAATGAGTTGGACCTATTGGGACAGAATATTTGGATTGCCCCAAAGTGAAAGGAGGGGTTTTGGGTAGATTTACCACATGAGACATGGTAAGAAGTATGGATGGATTCAATATAAGAGAAGACCCAAAACTCCTAGGGTTTTCTTCTAAAAGGAAATAAATCCCAAAAATAAAATTTGAGAAGGGGGAAATAGGGGGAAATCAGAAGAAAGGTTTTTAATAACCAACACCAGAGTTGAACAAGGTGCCAAAGTAAAAAATCTTTTGTCAAAGGGAAAATTGTTGAGAGAAAGATATTTGTGGAAGGGTTTAAATGACCTCCTTTAAAACCAACAAGGTTTTTGCTGAAAACCAAAACAAATTTTTTTGGAGTGTCACACCAAGGACGTTCCCTTGCTGCAGGGCCGCATTCGAGATCTCCAGGAAAGAGGGATCAATCTGGTTGCAGTGGCACAGGTCATGGTGATCCGGCACCTTCAGCCCCGCAAACATCGCCGCCTCCGCCTGTGGGAATTCAATCCGGAGGGACCACGATCTCTCCAAAATTTATGGGCACGACGCCCGTGGAGATGTATAAACTGTTCTTCGGATCACAAGAGAAGTGTCCGGACTTGACTGAGGACGCAGGACTAAGCTGCAATCGCCCAGATACTCAAGTAAGTAGTCCTGTAACCGGAAAAGTTGTTCATTCATTTATTTTATATATATGCCCTTTAAAGGAGTCGTTTCTTGAACAGGAGTGGATAGCCAAGGCGAAGTTAATAAGGTGTCCGGCTCCCCTCCCAGAGACCATGCCGGATCCCATGCTGACCAAGATGTTGAAGGCCGCGCCTTTTGAAGAAGGCGAAGGGGGGAGCGGGGAAGCAACTGCCTCTATGAAGGAGGCTATCAAGGAAGGAGGGATTAAGAGTCCCACCTTCCGAGGAGAGAAAAGGACCGCTTCGAAGATCCGGAGGTCAAGGCCTCAAAGAGGGAAAGGAATCTTGGCGGAGAGTCCGCGCCAAAGTAACCCAGCCGCATTATTTCCTCGAGGGATCAGCCTCTCAATGAGCCGTAAGTAAAAGAAGGGTCTTGTAAATAAGGAACATCCCTGTATTTATTCATAAAGATAACCAAATTGTACCTTGTAGTTCGGACCTCAGCCCTTCTCAGAGAGCTCGTCTTGAGGATCTTCTTCCGGAGATGATGGAGAGCGAACGCCTCCACCGTCGCACCCTCATGTGAGCGGACGACCCGGAGGTGTCGTCGCGAGGGTTCCCCAAGTCGGCGGGGCCGGAAGGTCCGCGCCCGGGTAGTGTGCGGTCGGAGGAGCTGAAGGATCTGCTCGGCGAAGCGGCTATCTCGTAAGATCACCGTGCTCTAATGGGTACAGTGATTGAAAGAATTGCATCCGCGGAGAGCGGATTACGAAGCCGTCGAAGCTTCTTGACGGGGTTTGAGGTACGCAAAAATAATGTACCTTCTCACAGTTATGCATATAAAATGCGCCCTGTATAGATAGTAGCCCCTGAGACTCGGTATGTTGGCAAAATTGACAACGTGTCGAGGATCAAATTCTCAGTTATAACATATCGCCGCTCCTAAACAGGTGGCGGGGCGTCCGGAGGCCAACCGGACTGATGAATATGTCGAACTAAAGCGGCAACTTGATGAGGCGGATGCGGACATCGCGCTGGTCAATAAACGGTTTGACGAGTCACAAGGTATGCGACTTCTATGCGGACACCTGGTAAGGGAGCTTGACGCCCATGTCTTATTATTGGTATGCTTAATGCAGATGGTGCCACTGCCGTGGAAGAGCTGCGGGCAGAGCTCGCCCGAGCGAAAGAGCAAGCCAGAATTAGTAATGCGGCTGCTTTAAAGGCGGCCGAAGAGCTAGAAGCGGAACGGGCTGCTCACTGCCGAAGCAAAGAGGAGATGGCCGATATGGCCAAAAGGTTGAGGAATACTACCGATCGCTGCGAGGTTCTTGAGAAAGAACGTCAAGTGGAACAAGAGGGCCGAAAAAAGGCCGCCGCCGAATCCAAGAATGCCCAGTCGGCTTTGAGAGCTGCCAAGGAGGAGCTGAGTCAGGCTAGGGCAATTGCGGCTGGAAAACCGTTTCTGCTGCGGAGGAAATATACGGATCCAAAGTATGCTCAGTTAGATAAGTTGTGGAGTTCGGAGGATGCTTATCTGGACTTGGCGGCGAGCGCTGCGGACGCGGTTGAGCACTTCCGGGGCCAGAAGGGGCACCGAAGGGAAGAGCTATATTGGTCGCAATTCCATAGTCCGGAGCGTCCTCTGCCGCTGACCGATCGGTTGGCCGAATGGGCCGAGCTGAATCGACTGTCCGGATTTGCCATGAAGCATGTCTTGACTCACTTGTGGCCGGGCGGACCCCAGCCGAAGAGCTATTTTGGTTTAGTGCAGCAGTTTCTTGGTGCGGTACCGCGTATCGACGCAATGAAGCGATCGGCGTGTATTGAGGGAGCGCGGATGGCTCTTGCCCGTGTCAAGACATACTGGGCACAAATGAAGGCCACCGAAGTTGCATCCCGAGATTCGGACAAAAGCAGAGTACCTGCCGAGCACTACTTTGAAGAAGTCCTGCCGGGCGCTCGTTTAATAGAGACACAGTGCTCGAAGGATATTATGTTTAAATGACATGTATGATTTGTGGAAACAATGTTTCAATATAAGAGCTTTTTATACTTGTGCATTCAAGTAGTAAACTACTCCTGTCGCGGCCGTTTATGTATATGTGTATATAACTCGAAGATGGCAGTCCTTGGCTTCAGCCCCCATGCACATAGTGCGGGGGTGTTTGCAAAGAAAGCGCTTTTTCACACTTAATCCAACGTCTTGGTCCTGTTAAGGAGGTGATAGCGTAGCAAACCAGGCAACCGGACTATAATGCTTTATAACTTTCACTTAGCCATAGGAGTTCGAGGGTGGGGCTACTATATAGCCCCTAGGGGCACCGCACTCTCCCGGATTCGGGGTGCGTATGTGCCTGACCGAAAACCGGTCCTTCGTTAATGCGGAGGAATCCTAAACATTCCTGTGGGTCATCGAGTGGTTGACCAGACTCTCGCTATATCATGACAGTCGGTTTTCGCCTTTCTCTACTGAGGTGCTCGCCCGGCCGAACCGGGGCAGAATCGCAGTAGTTCTCCTGGTGCCGCGTAGCCGTGAAAACGGAACGTAAGGCAGCAAAACACAGGAGCCGGGCAACCCAACATTTGACCAAAGACATGATTCGGAGCTGATGCATATAAGGCCTAACTCGAGATGCCGAATACTCCCTAAGGTATTCGGTCTTTATGAAAATGGGCAGAATAATGCCCTAAGCCCCCGTGTCCGTGTACACAAAAAATTCTGGTGCGGCCAATGCCAAAGCACCAGCCTCCTCCTCGGTTATATTAAGGAACCGGGGAATGTATATCAACAAGAGACAGTGAAAAAGGTTTACGAGGGTCTTAATCTGAAAAGAATCCTTGCAGCGGGTCCCTCTCGCACGTCTGCGCTGTGTCTCCGTTTTGCCGTATCCTCGGGCGGGTGTAGCACGTTGTTCATCTGTAAAGAGAGGAACTTAGTTTAAAAAAAAGGATCGTCTGAAAAGACGTACTTAATATTAAATAAACAAAATGCAGTTCAAGAATTGAATAAAATTGAGCTTTATTGTCTCTTGTTATACATGCATGCGGCCCCTCGTATGGGGTTATGCCGCTAGTAGGCGCCTGACTCGTCTAGCCGTGTCCGGGGTTTGAATGACCAATTTAGGTTCTTTTGCCTAGCAGAGCCGGATAGCTGTGGGGCTGTCAAGGCAGTCTCCCGTTCTTCCGTGCTCGAGTAACACTTAATACTTCCTTTTAGCGAGATGATGCCGCATGGACCGGGCATTTTAAGTGTTAGGGATGCATAATGCGGTATTGCATTAAAGCGGGCAAAAGCTTCGCGTCCCAATAGTGCTTGATGGCTACTTTTAAACGAGGCGATATGGAAGAGTAACCTTTCACGACGGAAGTTGTCGGATGAACCGAACACAACTTCTAGCAGTATGGAGCCCGTGCAAAGGGCATATGGGCCTGGCATTACTCCTTTAAAGGAGGTGTTGCTACGGCGAATTTTTGTTGGGTTTATCCCCATCCTGCGGATTGTGTCCTGATATATCAGGTTTATGTCACTGCCGCCATCCATGAGGACATGTGTAAATTGGAATCCGTCGATTATAGGATCCAATATCAAGGCAGTCCATCCTGCGTTCCGGATATTTTCGGAATAGTCCTGATGGTCGAAGGTGATTGGTTTTGACAACCAGTGTGCGGCACGCCTTTTAGTGGGAGCCGCTCTGTTTTTCCCTTTAATCACATGAAGTGAGTTTACTGTTTTAACCTCCTGTGGGAAATTTTTTGTTTTCCGGGGCTCTGCTTGTGGTGCTCGTCATCATCTTCACTTGGTGTATCGAGCCCCTTGTGTTCGGCGTTCAGTCTGCCGGACTGTTTGAAGACCCAACAATTTCTGTGGGTATGGTTAGCAGGCCTCCCAGGAGTACTGTGGATTCGACATGTCTTGTCCAAGATTTTGTTGAAGTTGGATAGCTTGTCGCTGTTGTCCTTAAGGGGCAGTTTTTTGTTGTTCTGCCGTGAGCTTTTGAATCCGGCGTTGACTGCCGTGCTCTTTGGACTGTTCCTTTTAATCCGGCGCTGGTCCTTGTTGCGCCGTGGTTTCCCATTTCCATCCCTAATTTCGGATGTACTTGGGTCGTTGGTGCTGCACCTTGCTAGCCAGCTATCCTCTCCCGCGCAAAAGCGGGTCATGATGCTTGTTAATGCGCCCATTGTTCTTGGCTTTTCTTGGCCGAGGTGTCTGGCGAGCCATTCGTCTCGGACGTTGTGTTTGAAAGCTGCTAAGGCTTCGGCGTCCGGACAGTCGACTATTTGGTTCTTTTTAGTAAGGAACCTGTTTCAGAATTTCCGGGCTGACTCTCCGGGCTGTTGAGTTATGTGACTTAGATCGTCTGCATCCGGAGGGCGGACATAAGTCCCCTGAAAATTTGCCCGAAATGCATCCTCGAGCTCTTCCCAGCTTCCAATGGTATTTTTGGGGAGGCTCTTAAGCCAATGCCGAGCTGGCCCTTTGAGTTAAGGGGTAAGTATTTTATGGCGTGGAGATCATCTCCTCTAGCCATGTGTATGTGGAGGATGTAATCCTCAACCCAGACTCCAGGGTCTGTTGTTCCGTCGTATGCCTCTATGTTTACGGGTTTGAATCCTTGAAATTCATGATCCAAACCTCATCGGTGAAACATAGGGGTGTGCGGCACCCTATATTGGGTGTGCCGTGATCTTGAATTTTGGCGTGTTGCATTGCTTTGTGAGCATGCTTTCTTGGCCCATAGATGGACCTAACTGGGCCATCCTTTTGATGTGAATCCTTATGCAGATCGCATATTGGCTTGTGTGCGGCACCATTCGCCGCTCTCTTTTTGCCGTGAGATCGTCCATCCGACTGGGTGGCCTTCTTGCTTTTTAATTGTGGGGGCTCTAAGGCCTCCTCGTCGAACTCGGGCAGTAGCTTTCTTTTCGGGTAGCTCTTTGTTCGGCGAATGTCGCCGAACTTATCTGCGGTGCTGAATACTTTGCTCCACCTGATCCCGAGTGCATCTTCCGCTATTTTGAGCTTCCACTTCTGCTTTTTCAGGCTACGCGCAGTGGCAACGAGCCTTTTCTGGAGGTCATTTTTCTCCAATGGTTTGTCCGGCGTGAGATCGTCCGGACTGTTGTCTTCATCGGGGACAGATTGTTTATCCAAGTTGTCTTGTTCGGACGATTGCTCGATAGCTTGTTCGTTGTCCACCGGTTCGCCCTGCTCTATGGCTGGGTCTTTGTTAAGGCGGGACTTTGTTCGGCGTTTACGTTGCCGTTTTGACTGCTTTTCGAGGGATTTATCCTTCGTAGCGTCCCGTTGTTCCTCGTCTTCATTTCCTTTAGGTGTATCCACCATGTATACATCATGGGATGAGGTTGTCCAGCATCCTATATGTGCTGGTTCATTGTTGTCTCCTACATCGTCGTCCATACTGTCGATGTCTTCAGAGTCGAAATCGAGCATGTCGTGTAAGCTTTCGACAGTGGCTATGAAGTGGGTGGTGGGTGGGCATTGAATCTCTTCATCGTCCGCATCCCAACCTTCCTGACCGTAGTCCGGCCAGGGCTCTCCGGACAAAGAGAGAGACTTTAGTGAATTCAGGATGTCGCCAAAGGGCGAGTGCAGAAAGATGTCCGCGGCCGTGAACTCCATAACGGGCGCCCAATCGGATTCGATTGGCAAGGGCGCGGAGGGTTCGAAGTCCGGAGAGGAGTCCGGCACCCTGGAGTCGAGGTCTTCGCAAAGGACAGGGATGGAGTTCGGCTCGATCGCTGTAGAGATTGTAGCCCCCGAGGCGGTGTCCAACCACTTGTCCTCGATCGGGGAATCCGGCTCCGGATTAAGGGTCGGAGCGGATACTGGTGCGGCCTCCAGGGCACTGTTCGGCTGCAGAGCTAGATCATGCCCATCGAGACAGTGCGGCGCGCTTGGCTGCGGCTCGAATCCGTCGAAGATCAAGTCTCCGCGGATATCGGCCGTATAGTTTAAACTTCCAAATCTGACCTGATGGCCAGGGGCGTAGCTTTCGATCTGCTCCAGATGGCCAAGCGAATTGGCCGGTAGTGCAAAGCCGCCGAACACGAAGATCTGTCCGGGAAGAAAAGTCTCACCCTGGACCGCGTCGTTGTTGATGATCGAAGGAGCCATCAGGCCTATCGGTGACGACACAGAGGAACTCTCAATGAAAGCACCAATGTCGGTGTCAAAACCGGTGGATCTCGTGTAGGGGGTCCAGAACTGTGCGTCTAGGCGGATGGTGACAGAAGACAAGGGACACGATGTTTTTACCCAGGTTCGGGCCCTCTCGATGGAGGTAATACCCTACTCCTGCTTGATTAATATTGATGATATGGGTAGTACAAGAGTAGATCTACCACGAGATCAAGGAGGCTAAACCCTAGAAGCTAGCCTATGGTATGATTGTTGTTCGTCCTACGGACTAAAACCCTCCGGTTTATATAGACACCGGATAGGTTAGGGTTACATAGAGTCGGTTACAAAGGTAGGAGATCTACATATCCGTATCGCCAAGCTTGCCTTCCACGCCAAGGAAAGTCCCATCCGAACACGGGACGAAGTCTTCAATCTTGTATCTTCATAGTCTTGGAGTACGGCCGTGACGATAGTCCGGCTATCCGGACACCCCCTAGTCCGGGACTCCCTCAACAACCAACTTATCTCATCATCGAACCGGGGTTGTTATTAAACTATTTATTATTAATACTGTTGAATCACGGTGGGACCGACACGAACTGGGCCCTTATCCACGGGCGCGACTATTGATAGATTTAATATACACTCTGCAGAGGTAGCACACTGTACCCACACCACGGAACCCATGGCCTCGCACTCCCAATCGGGTGGACCAACGGCGTTCCGACAAAACCGATCTACTGCCATGACACCCTCCCGGCCACTCCGACCCACTCCCAACTAGGCTAGTCCTGGGTGGCCTCGTGTCTACCAAAGACACACCAACCACCGTCGTGGCCAAACGTCCCTCACGGGGACCGGATCCATAAAAATAAAAAACGGGCACACAAGGTTATGTCCGCCTACCTGATCAGGGTAAGCACGCCCATAACCTTCCCTAGTTGGAGGCTCCGGCGAGAGGCACGGCAATAGACCCAGATAGGACCTTCACATAAGGTAAGCGTGGTTGCACTGGTCAGTTTCGATATGGTGGTACCATGACTCAGCCAACAGTTGTTCAAGTTCAATTAAATCCGGTTAAACTTCAATGCAAAATGCTGAGCCATGATAAAATAACATGATGCAATTGCATGAGCATGATATCAACATAATCATGAGGGTACAACATAACTATCCACCATATCAACAATGAATCATATCCAACTAAACATGGCATACGGACTAGCATGAAACTCATAGGTACATACTTCTCCGAAACATAGCATGACCACTAGCATCAACAATAAATATCATGCAAGAACATATCAACAATGCTATCATGCAAGCATTTAACCAACTGGATGCAATAGAACATGTATAAGAACAGTACTCGGGACGGATAGCCGTCATGCACCGAAGACCATCACCAACATCAACATGTACTACTAGCAAGCATAAGCATATGAAAGGAATACTAGCAACTATCAGGGCATGACAACTAGGTGCATAACAACATAGCAAGAAAGTAAGCACTAACCCAAAAGCATTACCGAAACAACGATAACCATGTTTTAAACAAGCAATCATTTAATAAATATTCAAGTTGAAAACCATGGCTACTGCATGACTATCATGCAAGTGGGTATTGTAGCTTGCCTAGGGGTGAAGAAGGCATCGCGGAGAAGTGCGGTGAAGCCGCGAAAAGATTTGCCGGAAACAGTTCTCTCTCGGAGGGGCTGTTTACGGGCAAGGGCAAAAAGTTCATTTTCACAGTGTCAAACCATAGTGAAAATGAAACCAACAGAACGGGCTCGACAAGACGAAGAAATGGGCTTTGGAATCACCTGATTTGGAGTTGTGGTTAAAAAGATATGAAGGGTTGAAGTTCAGGGGCATTTCTGAAAAAATTGCATCACCAACAAGTCCCTAAGTGGATAAGACAGAGGCGTAAAATTAGAAATACGCTTTCTGACAAGGAAAACGTAGTCTGGGATGAAACAGAGATGAACACGTCTTTAGAATAACGAAAACATACTATGAGCTGAACCAGAGGGAAAGTACGCTTTGGTTTTAGTGAAAGCGTATTACGCGAAATGCGTGGCCACTTATCCACGTCAGCACCAGGGGTCAACCCCTCGTGCGGCTGACGGGTGGGCCTTGCAGACGGTGGGGCCCGCCTGGCGGCCTTCTTCTTCCTCCCGCTGGGCGCTTGGGCCGGCAGGGAGCACACCCGACGATGCTCGCGGCGATCCCGTCCACCATACGGGCGTCATGACCTACCGACGAGCTCAAGATGACGAGGCGGATCCTTCTCGGTATTAGAAGACGCCAGGAGCATCGAGCCGAGAGGATGTCGACCACAAGTGACGATGGCCTCGGGCACCGAGGGCTCGCAGCCACCGCGCACCGGAAAGGAAGGAGAAGGGCGGAGGTGATTGGGTGGACTCCTAGAGATGCTCTGGTGGTGCAGGGGTGGAGAGACGAGGCCAGCGTTGCACCAATTTAGGCGGAGGGGATCGGCGGCCATGGCGACAGAGAGAGGCGAGGAGGGGCTCTCGAGCTCCGGGGAGAGGACGGGGAGGGGAAGAGGAGTGTGGGTAGGCCAGTGGTGTGCTCGAACGGCTCGGGGGAGGGCTTAATAGGCAGAGGAGAGGAGTGCCGAGCTGGCACCGCTGCGGATGCGTGTCCGGCACCGAGGATGCATGCCCACGCTCGCGAGCTCGGGGAAGGAGACGGGGAAGGGAACGGACGAGGGGCAGGGCTCATGGAGACGAGGCCGAGCTCATTGACAAGAGGAGAAGAGGCCGAACGCCATAAATGCCCGTCGGCTCTGAGCTTCCGTGGTGCAAGCATTTAGAGCTGACGGAGGGGGTGACAGAGGGGAAGAGGGCTCCAGGAGGACGGCGACGATGCAGGCCAGCTATTGGACAGGCTCACGAGCGCGAAGGTGACGAGTGGGAGAGGGCCCCGAGAAAGAAGACGCCCTGGACGCGGCCAACGCTAGCAGAGGGCGCGCATTGCATGCCAAAGCTCCTGATCACCGCATGCACTGGTGCACAAAGTGGCACACGGCCGGCCAAACAATGTCTGGGGGCTTGTCCTTCCTGGGGAGGTTGCAACTGCGGTGGTAGTTTTGTTAAAAGTGACATTATAAAATGGCAGTTAACACCTGAAGTTTACTGTAGTAAACTTTGATGAGCACCGGCAATCCATAGGAGAGGTATTTGGTCAAATGGAGTTGTCTGGGAGGTTGAGGTAAAGAAGCACTTACATCCTGGTAACTATGGAGGGGTTTGGATCAAGATTTAACAGAGTTGCTTTGCAACTGCCAAATATGGTCTAGAATCAAGATTAGGATGATGCACTCACATGGAGTTATGGAATGGGATGAAACTTGGCAAATCCTCATGATATGGACATATAAAGATGCTATAAAAAGCTCATACAAAATGGACCATCCAAAATGGTACTTGCTTTACAAACATCATTTCTGTCCAGAATCTTGGAAAAATTCTAGAGAAATAATGGCTTGATGAAACATGCCCAAATTGGGTGGAGCTAGATTATATGGATAATAGAAGGCCTAATAAAATTGACAGCCATAATGGAGCAAGATAAAATATACTTGCTTCACAAACTGAAATTTTGGACAGAATCAAAGAATTGAAGATGAGCTCACATGGAGGCATCACATGAGCTCTACTTTGGTGAAGAGCTATTATATGATGATATTAGGGAGCATGCAAAATGGCAACTCATTTGGATATGCCTAGCTTGCACTTCCTTCACAGAGCTTCTTTCTGGATAGAAACTTTGGAAAATCATAATTAAATAATTACTATGCCAATGAGGTTGCATTTTGGCATGTGGCAATTATATGGACAGGAAAAGGTGTCCAAGGAGTTTGAGGTCAATTGGTGCAAGGAAAATAGCACTTGCTTCACAATGTGCCATTTAGGGAAAAATAGGAAATGAATTATTTGAGCATGATGATAAACATGACAAATGAAATATTTTGCCATAGTGATAAATATATGACCCAACCAATTTATGAGAATTATTTACGAATTTTAGGAGTGACGGAAATAAAGGCTGCTTCACAACCTAGGGCAATTTGAGTTATTCCTTTAATAGAAAAGGAATATTCCCAATAAAAAGAATACTGGGATTTGGGCTAGGATGAAAATTAAAGGGTCTAGGGAAGGATTTGGGTATGACAAGCCACTTTGGAAGCAAAGAAGAGTTCATCTTCTTCACTTTCCAGACCACAAAGCCACGAAAAAAGAAAACTCAAGCAAAAACCTCAGAAAAACAAAATAAAAAGAAAGTGCCAAAAATCAGGCTGTCACACATTCCCACTCCCGAACCCGGCGAGAGTGTCGTAACCGTATCCCACTTCCTCCGAGGGCTAGGTGACGGTGTCTTGGACTAGGGGGTACTCACCACGTCATCTCCCGATCTGTTAGATTGGGCCGAGGACCCCCATGGCCGTATACTCATGGGCCAGTCCGGACAGTTGACGCGTACAAGGAAGATTCCACAAGACTTGGCGATCAAGACAAGGACTCCTCCCCCATCGGCATATTCGGCTAGGACTCTTGTTATCCTAGGCCTCTGGTGCATTATATAAACCAGGGCCAGGCTAGTCGACACATATACAATATACAACAATCATACCATAGGCTAGCTTCTAGGGTTTAGCCTCTTTGATCTCGTGGTAGATCCACTCTTGTAACACACATCATCAATATTAATCAAGCAGGACGTAGGGTTTTACCTCCATCAAGAGGGCCCGAACCTAGGTAAAACATCGTGTCCCTTGTCTCCTGTTACCATCCGCCTAGACGCACAGTTCGGGACCCCCTACCCGAGATCCGCCGGTTTTGACACCGACATTGGTGCTTTCATTGAGAGTTCTGCTGTGTGTTCGGCAAAAGGTCGATGGCTCGCCTGCAGATCAACTGCAACTTCGACATCTTCGTCACCAGCTCGACTGGTCACCTTGGTTCGACCAAGGACTGTGCCCTACCTCCGATCGTCGTGTTCGGATGAGGGCCTTCATCAACATCCATTCCGATCTCTATCAAGATCATGGAGGAATCATCCACGGAGCCCGGGGGCTCAACGTCAACATTGCCCTCGGGCGACCGCGCTGTTTTTCTGGGCAGCGAACTTGTATCTGCCGTCACCGCCTCCTCGAGCATCGGTTTGACGATCACTTCGGTGGAATTGTGCGGAATTGAGTCTACAACAACCTTGGAAAATTTCGTCGAGTTCCGATGGAGGAATCTCTGGCAATATCCTATATACCGGAGCCGCATTGAATCTGGACGAGAATCCGGACGAGTTTAGGGCGTGGTGTCCAGTTCCTAGCTCGGACTTCCTTTGGAAGATCCAACCGTTGATCGGCTGCGGAATTCCTATATCTACCACCCCTCAAAATTTCAGCTCGATCCGACCGTCCAAACTCCGGGAACCTTCTGATTAGTGCATCACTTTTCGGATCCGTTTTCTGCGTGAAAACGAATCCGACCCGAGTTCGTCTTTTTTATGAACGGGATTTCGGACATCCTTCTTGAAGGAAGTTTTGTATGGGGTATTGTGTTTTGTTCCCGAACACATCCCACTAACTTTAAGATCTTTTGAACATGATCTTCAACATCATGCTGGTGTTAAACCGGTCCGGCAATATTGCTCCACGGCTGCCGACCTGCGCTAGACACGTCGTCACTTTGTTGAGCCGAGCTCAACTTCTTCGGATCATCATCTCGGCAAGCCGAACAAGAGTCCGGCATCGCGAAGGATAAATCATCACCAACATCGCCGCCCACGGAATACACGGAGCGGGCATACCGGCATCGCCGCACGTTCGCTTCATCAAGCCGGCGTCGACCACGTCACGACCTGCATCGGCAGGGCCGCACTATTGCTTCTTCAAGCTGGTGTCCATCACACCGACCTACTTCGACATCTCGGCTGGACCGGGGGCTTCGCCATCTCTTCATACACCTACTCCGGACACTTCGGCGTCACTAGCCGACCAGGCAATGGGTGCGCGGATCGAGTCCCAATTTTGGGAATCACCTTCCTTCGGATTGCTACAACAAATAAACCAGGTGCTATTAATCCTAATATTTCTTTTTGCTTGCTTGGGTTAATTTTTTCCGAGGAATTATTACTCTAGGTTTGTCCATCATATGTACACAAGTCTATCAAATGGTGGCCGCATTATCGACGGTCACATGATGGTTCGGTCAGTTTCCGTACATAGTCCGTGACGCCGCATCCGAACTTCGGACCGACACAGTGAATCCGAGCTTTGCCACGCCTTTATTGCATTACGCGACGACCTGCATTGACATTGACTTCGCGCCAGGCCATATTTCTTTTGTTACTCACTTTGCATAAATTATTTATTATGCAACATTTTTTAATTCTTATTATTACTATTATCCCGTTCGCACTATTTTTGTGCACAGGAAAATGATCCAGCCGGACTATATCCTTTGGCGTCACCTCGGCTGGACGGGGGGCTTCGTCAACACTTCATTACCCCATGCAGGGGACTTCGGCATCACTCTGCCGTCCTGCATTGACCGTGCTATGTCACCACTTCGGAGTGCCGAGCTCTTTTGCTCCGCCACCTCGGGATCGGCTTGGGGGATGGAACCTTGTCCCGCATCAAGCTCGGACCGCGTCGTCAATATCGAACACATTAACCAGCTAAGTTTCCTTCATGCTCAAAGTTTTAAATTTTTAACTTGTGTTCGGCTCGACCAAGCATTATACTTTTTTGGAAAAAGGTTGCTTGTAAAATTTTTCCTTGTCCAGACTTTGTTCAAGACACACTTGACGCTACCAGCGCTCATTATACTGGGGGCTTCTTTAATGAAGCTTATTAATACGGGCTTTATGCCCAACACATGTGTCACACTTCCGCATGTACCTTTTATTCACCATTATATGCATCGATATGACTTAAGTTTTGGCCAAGCTGGGTTGCTCGGCTCTGTGCTTACCCCTCGTTCCCGATTGTTCGGCTAGGTGGTAAAGGAGCACCTCTGCGATTATTATCGCGGGTCACCAGGATGTGTACCTCAGACTAGGTGAAGCCGAAAGCTAGCGTTCTTAAGGGAATACTCGGTCGGTGAACTAAAAGATGATTTCTTACCTATTTATTTACCTGCCCCTAGATGTTTTTCTGCTCTTTTCGCAGTCCGGACATGCACTTTAGGGCATGCCTCCCACGGAAAGGAACCCCTGACGGAACTATTCTCCCTGGAAGATGTTTCTTACTAACCATGTAATATAACATAACTAGTTGGGCACTTGTCTGATAAAGCACTAATGACCCCTACGCCCGGTCTCCACGCATGCCCCGGTTTTTATAACCGCGAGGGTATTCGGACACACTCCGGACTATTGGGTCCAGAGGTTGAAGCGAAAAGGTCCGCTATGACAAACGATCTACAATCCGGCTAGAAGGCATTCTACATGTCACCTTACATTTTATAGTCAACTTTTACCCAAGTCACTTGGGCGCTCTTATGTTTATTTGAGCCGTTTAATACTAAGTGTTTTTCTTCTTAGTCGTTGCAAAGTTAAAGCACGGCAGAAGCACTTTTTTTTTCTAAAGACCAATTTTCGGATTGGCACCGAACACTTGATCTTGTTCGGACGTCATGTTTTTACTGACGTTTTTTGGTTTTCCAAGCTTTTGGCACTTTTAACTATTTGTGTGTTTTTAGCACAAGTCTCGCATCTGCAACGCGGACACCTTTAGAGATTCGCAAAACATTCTCGGATATTGCTATATATGCATCCGTTTCGAATTGTGTCTTCGGTCAATAGTTGGGTTGCCCGGCTCCCGCGCTTGCCTCCTATGTTCCGCTTTGTTCGGCTAGGTGTGCAAAGGGAGAACCACTGCGATTGTGCTTCCAGCTCGCATGGTCACGCACCTCGATGGAGAAAGCCGAAACCGATCTGTCATAATAGGTGTAAACTGGTCAGCGATCCGATGACTATATTACATGACGGGCCATTCATAAAATTGGCGAAGTGTTTCGGCTCGACCTCGTATCGCCGAACACTACCGGGGCTAGTAACGGCCTCCCAAACTAAATCCTCAATATTTTGCTCTTACATTGAGCTGAGGTTTCATGATCATGCTTAGCATGACAACCCAAGGAAAGGAACCGATAAGCGGGACTATTTTCTTTGGAAGACATTTCTTACATTAAACAGTAATATAACATATCTCTCTGCGTACCTTTTGTTTATAAAACCGTATGGCCAGATTGCCTTGTTTGTCGTAAATCTTTGCCCTCATAAAGGCTTTATAAAATAGGACAAACACTCCTCGGCTACTGGCCGAGGAGGTTGAAGCCGATGGTCGGTCAACAAAGTTTTGTACAATGCGGATCCGAGCATTAATAACATAAAGTACTTGGATACATTGAGTCATTACACATAATTTGTGATTTTACTATGGATATCGATCCTTAATTCGGCCACCCGTGCCCGCATTAAGGCTCGGGGCTACTCGCTTAGGGCTTATTATTTACAAATATTAAAGGGCACATCGATCCCCGATCTGGTATTGCCACCCGACCGTTGTCTCGGGGCTACTGCATTGCCTGTCCAATGCGTAAAATTTTAAGTGTAATACAGTCTCCGAGGAGATTTTGATCCTTAGGTTGGTCGGCCGCACCCAACCTGAGTCTTGAGGATCGAGCGCGCTTTTGTGTCCCGAAGTATTCTGCCGAGCTAGGACTTGATCCTCAGACCGATTTTGCAAATCAACCTGAGTCTCAGCAGCTACGGGGATCAGCGGTCTTATGTCATCCTTCATGGGCATCTCGGGTTTTAGACCGATACACACCTTGAGGGCTACTGGTCATGTATCTCGGCAGAGAATAAATTGCATCAATCAAAAAAATTGACAAAAATCGGCCCACATTTGGGGTGGTGCACCACCTCGGAAGCAGTCTGGCATAAAGCTCGGGTGCTAGTGGCTGGCTCCATAGAGGGCATTTTCGGCATTAAGCTCGGCTAAACTCCTTCAAACTTCTTTGAACTAAGGTGATTTACGACACCTCGGATACAGTCCGGCGTTGGAGCTCGGATACATAGTCCGGCGTTGGAGCTCGGATACAGTCCGGCGTTGGAGCTCGGATACATAGTCCGGCGTTAGAGCTGGGAAGCAGTCCGGCATTGGTGCTCGGCTGCAAAAGATACCTCGAATGCAGTCCGGCGTTGGAGCTCGGACGCAAGAGGATGCTGCCGCCCGGGAACAACTTCAAACCCGAGGTGTGGCATAAAAATAACAAGGCATTGATAAAGGCCGGAAACTTAAAGGGGCTCCTCGGATACCCGACGTGTAAACTCGTCGAATGCATTTCGGCGATCCTCAAGATCGAAGATGAGAAGATTTGTTGAACCAGTTTTCAAGACCGACGACTGAAGATGAAGAACGGTTCGAAAGAATCGAGGAGCGTCCCTAAACTTGAAGATTGGTTCAGGGGGCTACTGACGGTTTCTTGTACTAGGGGGTACTCACCACGTCATCTCCCGATCTGTTAGATTGGGCCGAGGACCCCCATGGCCGTATACTCATGGGCCAGTCCGGACAGTTGCTGCGTACAAGGAAGATTCCACAAGACTTGGCGATCAAGACAAGGAATCCTCCCCCATCGGCGTATTCGGCTAGGACTCTTGTTATCCTAGGCCTCTGGTGCATTATATAAACCAGGGCCAGGCTAGTCGACACATATACAATATACAACAATCATACCATAGGCTAGCTTCTAGGGTTTAGCCTCTTTGATCTCGTGGTAGATCCACTCTTGTAACACACATCATCAATATTAATCAAGCAGGACGTAGGGTTTTACCTCCATCAAGAGGGCCCGAACCTGGGTAAAACATCGTGTCCCTTGTCTCCTATTACCATCCGCCTAGACGCACAGTTCAGGACCCCCTACCCGAGATCCGCCGGTTTTGACACAGACACTAGGCTTTAGTCTAGATCCCTTTGTTAGAGGGCTCATGTTCTATTACGGGCTTGATTTCCATAATGTGGCCCCGGATTCCATCCTTCACATCTCGTCGTTCATCGTCGTGTGTGAGGCCTTCCTCCATGTCACCCCACACTTAGGCTTATGGCTCAAGACGTTTAATGTGAAGCCAAAGATGATTGATGGGTGACACGCAGAATGCGGAGGTGCCGTAATAAGCAACGGCGTCGATGTTTCATGGCCAAAGGGTTCCTTCCCGGAGGTGTCCAGCTGATGGCAACGGGAGTGGTTTTATATCATAGCTCCCCGTGGTACTAAGTGGGTAGCTGCCCCTGCCTTCCGCTCGGCCCCCCGCCACAACTGGCGTCATGGGTCAACAAGGGGCTGGACTGGGGGGTACACACGGAAGTTTCTAGCATGAATAAACCCAGTTCCCTTTGAGCCTGGGTGGCTGTCCATAGGAAGATCACACGGGTACCCCGGGATTTCCAAAAAAACAGACAACACTGGGTTCTCCAGGTGCCTCAATCCACCCAGATGTGTATTTAAGTTGCCACCTTAAGTTGAACCATTAATCAACAATCTCACATCTATCATGGAATACACTCAAACCCAAACCATGTCTACGAGCATAGCATAGCAATATAAGCAACGCGTAGAAGTAACTCCCAAGGGTTTTATAGTAACAGGGCAATAGGTTCTACCTCAACTCCTACTTCCCAACCCACAAGTTAAAGACATCATAATCAATGCAATGTTTGAGGATTGGATCTAATGCATAAAAACTGGGTATGAAAAATAGTATGATCAAAGTGTTACTTGCCTTGCTGACGATCCACGAATCCTAGAGACTCGTAGTAACACGCTTCGCACTCCGGGAATTCTATCGCAAGCAAACAATAACATACATAAGCAACAGGCAAAGATGCACAAGAAAAACTCCAACTGAAAGTGGTTGACCAGAAAGTTCAACTTAAGAACTCCGGTTCGCAAAAAGAATCAAACCAAACTGAGCAACGAAACTCAAACGGCGAAAGAAATTATATCTGTTTACTAATCTGAACTAGGGTCAAATTTTACAAAGTCAAAAACTTCTTTGAGTTGGTTATTCGGAAAGAGGGTTTCGAGATGAAACTCCAGGCGCTTGAATCGCCTGATTCCGATAAACGAGCAAAAATTTATACTAGTTCGAACATCGGATCAGAAATCGCGATCAGGAAAATCGCGGAATAAATCCGATAAAAAGAAAAACGACGAACCGTGTAACGAACGAACGTTCGTTAACTGAACCTAAACGAAGAACACGTTTGTTAAAACGAGCGAACGAGCGAACGCTCGCTAAACAAAATAAACCGAAGAAATAAACCGATCTAAATAAAAAACACAACTAGGGTTTAAAAAATGAAACGGTTTTTTAAAAAAACCGGCGGTCTCGGATCCGATGGATACCTCCGGCGAGGCGGGGCTCCGGCCGGGCGGGGTGGCGTGGGGCGGTGGGGCTCGGCGACGGGAGGCGGCGGTGGTGGCTAGAGGGGCGGGGCGGGCTATATAAAGGGGGCGGGGGGGCTTGGAGGAGGGCCAAGGCGGGCGGTGGTGGAGTCCGCTCGGACTCCTCCGAGTCGGCTTGTGCGCCGCCAGCAGCAGGGAGGAGGCGGCGCTGGGTTGGGCTGCCTGCTCGGCTGGCTTCCCACCCGGTCGGTATGAGTTTTTTAATACTTCCGCCGATGGAAAAATTCCTATAAAATGAAAAAAAAAATCTAAAAATGCCAAAACAAATTTTCACCGTCTAAATGAAATATTTAGAACGAGATGAACATTTTCTTGGCCCCTAGAATGCAATTTTTAAAACGTGCAAATTTTTCTGTGGCAAATAAAATTCAAAATAAAATCAAATAAAATCCAAATAATGATTTTAACATTCCCCCCCCCCCCAATATTTCAATTATTTTGGAGAAGTCATATTATCTCCCCTCATTTATTTTTAATATGAAATATTTTCCAGGTAGAAAATAATTAAAATCAAAAATCCTCATTCTCAATATTTGATAGAAATCAAATATGAAAATTGAAAAATCCCCAGCTCTCTCCGAGGGTCCTTGAGTTTCTTAGGATTTTCAAGGGTTGCGGAACGGAAATGCAATAAAATATGATATGCATAGATGACCTATGAATAACATTCCAAATTGAAAATTTGGGATGTTACAAACCTACCCCCCTTAAGATGAATCTCGCCCTCAAGATTCGGGTTGGCTAGAAAATAGGTGCGGGTGGTCCTTGCGGATATCATCTTCTCGTTCCCAGGTGACTTTGCAAAACTTGATAACCTTGCTGCGAGTGACTCGGCTGTCAAAGTCAAGAATATTTACTGGCTTCTCCTCATAGGTCAGATTACTATCCAGCTGAATCGCCTCCAAGGGCACTGTATCCCTTAACGGTATATCGGCTATCTCAGCATGACACTTCTTCAGCTGCGATACGTGGAACACATCGTGAACTCCTAACAATCCTTCAGGTAACTCCAGTTTGTAGGCAACTTCTCCCATCCGTTCCAAAACACGGTACAGTCCTACAAATCTTGGGGCTAGTTTTCCCTTAACTCTAAAACGTTTTACTCCCCTCAAGGGTGATACTCGCAGATAGGCTCTGTCTCCAATTTCATAGGTTACTTCCTTGCGTTTTGAATCAGATAGCTCTTACGTGCAGATGAGCAATCTTTAATCTGTCTCGGATCAGTTTAACTTTCTCCTCTGCTTCTTTGATCAAATCTGGTCCAAACAACTGACGGTCTCCTACCTCATCCCACATCAAAGGTTTTCTACATATGCGTCCATACAGAGCTTCAAACGGTGCCATCTTCAAACTTGCCTGGTAGCTATTGTTGTATGAGAATTCTGCGTAAGGTAAATTGTCATCCCAACTAGAGCCATAATCTAGCGCACAAGCTCTCAACATGTCCTCCAGAATCTGATTGACTCTCTCTGTCTGTCCATCCGTCTGCGGGTGGAATGTGGTACTGAACTCCAATCTGGTACCCAAAGTCTGGCGTAGCTGATGCCAAAATTTTGAAGTAAACTGTGTTCCTCTATCTGATACAATGGTCCTCGGAACTCCATGCAGACATACAATCCTGGACATATATATCTTGGCCAACTTTGCACTGGTATAAGTTGTTTTCACTGGGATGAAGTGAGCTACTTTGGTCAAACGATCCACTACTACTCATATTGAGTCATATCCTGCTTTGGTTCTGGGTAATCCGGTGATAAAGTCCATGCCAAGTTTATCCCACTTCCATTCGGGTATCGACATAGGCTGTAACAGTCCTGCTGGCTTCTGATGCTCTGCCTACACTCTCTGACATACATCACATACGGCTACATACTCGGCAATATCCTTCTTCATACCAGTCCACCAGAAATGTTCCTTCAAATCCAAATACATCTTGGTGTTTCCGGGGTGTATCGAGTATGGTGAGTCATGGGCCTCTTGAAGTATTAACTACCTGATCTCTGGGTTATTGGGCACATAAACTCGGTCCTCAAACCACAAGGTATCGTGCTCATCCTCACGAAAACCTTTGTCTTTATCCTTGCTCATCTTCTCTTTTATCTCAGCAATCTCTTTGTCCTCCTTCTGAGCTTCGCGAATCTTGTCCAACAATGTAGACTGAACCTCCATTGTCGCAATGAAACCTCGTGGAACAAACTCCAACCGAAGTTCCATGATATCCTCAGCTAACTCCTTCGGCAATCCTTTACTTTCAAGGATGTTAGCATAACTCTTCCGGCTCAAGGCGTCTGCTACGACATTGGCCTTTCCTGGATGATAGTGCAGCTTCATGTCGTAATCCTTTATAAGTTCCAACCATCTCCTCTGCCTTAGGTTCAACTCCTTCTGTGTGAAAATGTACTTCAAACTCTTATGATCCGTGTACACATCACAACGGTTTCCAATAAGATAGTGTCTCCAAGTCTTCAATGCATGCACTACCGCTGCTAGCTCCAAATCATGAGTGGCATAATTTAACTCGTGAGGCTTCAGTTGTCGTGAGGCATACGAAACAACCTTTCCGTCCTGCATAAGCACACATCCCAGTCCCAAGCGTGAGGCGTCACAATACACTTGAAACTCCTTATGTATATCTGGCAATGTTAGCACTGGGGCTGTAGTCAAACGTTTCTTCAACTCCTGAAAACTTGCCTCGCAATCTTCTGTCCATTTAAACTTAGTATCCTTCTTTAGCAACTCAGTCATTGGCTTAGCAATCTTGGAAAAATTCTCAATGAATCTCCGGTAGTATCCCGCGAGTCCAAGGAAACTGCGGATCTCGCCAACTGAAGTGGGTGCCAACCATTCAGTGACTAACTGAACCTTACTGGGATCTACTGCTATACCCTCTCCTGATATAACATGCCCAAGAAATCCAACTTCCTTCAACCAAAACTCGCACTTACTGAATTTAGCGTATAACTGGTGTTCCCTGAGTTTCTCGAGAACCAAATGCAAATGCTCCTTGTGCTCCTCTTCGTTCTTCGAGTATACCATAATATCATCAATGAACACCACAACAAACTTGTCCAAATACTCCATGAACACCTTGTTCATCATACTCATGAAATAAGCCGGGGCGTTAGTCAGTCCAAACGACATGACCGTATACTCATATAATCTGTACCGCGTAGTGAATGCTGTCTTTGGTATATCCTTCTCTCGAATCTTCAACTGATGGTATCCTGATTGTAGATCGATCTTCGAAAACACCTTAGCTCCTTGCAACTGATCAAATAAATCCTTGATCATCGGTAAGGGATACTTGTTCTTTATCGTTACTTCGTTCAAGGCTCGATAATCAACAACCATCCTCAGGGATTTATCCTTCTTCTCGACCAAAAGTACGGGTGCTCCCCAAGGTGATGAACTTCTTCGAATGTAACCTTTCTCCAATAACTCCTTGATCTGCTTCTTAATTTCCTCCAGATCATTTGCGGGCATCCGATAGGGTCTCTTGGATATTGGCCCTGTACCTGGCAATAGCTCTATCAGGAACTCGATGTCTCGATCCGGTGGCATGCCTGGTAACTCCTCTGGGAAAACATCCGGAAAATCTTTCACTACAGGTACTTCCTCCTGAACAACTCCCGTGAGGGCATTCACTTGGCTCCTCCTAGGCACATGCCTAGATACATACTAAATCCTTTTTCCCTCCGGGGTGGTAAGATAAATAGATTTGCTAGCACAGTCAATGCTTCCTCCATACTTCGACATCCAGTCCATACCTAATATCACATCCAATCCTTGTGACTCCAAGATGATTAGGTCAGACGGAAAAACATGTGTGCCAATGATTAGGGGTATCTGGTTGCACCATCGGCTAGCCATGTACTCTGCTCCAGGGGAGCTCACTAAAAGAGGGGTCCTAAGGGTTTGGGTTGGTAACTTAAACTTATCCACAAATCCCCTTGATATGTATGATTGCGATGCACCAGCATCGAAAAGAACAAGAGCGGTAAATGACTTAACCAAAAACTTACCTATTACCGCGTCTGGCTGCTCTTCAACTTCCTCCACGTTAACGTGGTTCACTTGTCCTTTGTTGAATGGATCCCAGCGCTCCCATTTCCATTTCCATTCCTCCCTTTAGGGCAGTCATTGGCATAGTGCCCGGTCTTCCCGCACTTATAGCAAGTGATTTGACTTAGGTATCTTTTGGCGGGTGTAGATGGGTTAGCGCGGTTCTGATTATTATTAACTTCGTTCCCATTCCCATTCTTCGCACCATTGTGGTTATGCGAACCTCCTCCAGTGTGGTTATGACCTCCATGGTTATGAACAAGTCCTCCCGAGTTCGGGGTTAAGCGAGGCTTCTGGTGAGCTCCTGAGTTGTACTTCCCTTGTCCATACTTCCTTTTACGGCTCTCAATTTGCTGCTGCTTTCCTTCAATCATAAGGGCCTTGTCTACCAACTCCTGGTAGTTGTTGAAAGTTGCCACCATCAACTGCATACTCATCTCATCATTCAGCCCTTCCATAAACTTCTCCTGCTTCGCGGCATCTGTGGCCACATCATCAGGGGCATAGCGTGATAATTTGCTAAACTCATCCACGTACTGGGCCACAGTACGGTTCCCCTGGCGCAAGTTGCGAAACTCACGCTTCTTCATCTGCATGGCTCCAGTTGAGACATGGGTCGTGCGAAAAGCTTGTTGAAACTGGTCCCAAGTGACGTTGGCTATAGGAAAAGTAGCCGTGTAATTCTCCCACCATGCGGCTGCTGGTCCATCCAATTGATGTGCGGCAAAGCGCACCTTCTCAGCATCCGTGCATCCTGCGGTGGTTAACTCCCTTCCAATACGGCGTAGCCAATCATCCGCAACTATCGACTCGGTGCTACTGGAAAACACCGGCGGTTGTAACCTCAGGAAACGGGCTAAGTTGTCCACTGGCGTCGGGTTGTTGTTGTTGTTGTTGCCCTGGTTCTGAACTAGTAACTGCATCAAGGTATTTTGCTGCTGGATCAACTGGGTGAGCTCCGGTGGGAAAGCAAAACCGGTGTCACCTCTCGGAGGCATCTGATGGGTTTAGAGGGAAGAGATTAGAATAGAAAGAGGTCTAATGAGAAAGCACTACCCGTATGCATATGAGACAACACACAATCATTTCACTCAATCAATCAAGCAAGGACATACAAACGATCTAGGACTATCGCAAAAGTGCTCAACTACTACTAGTTACATGGGGGAATACTACTAATATATGGTGGTCATCTAAAAATTTTGATCGGTGGAAGACTCCATGATGTCAGCTCCAGCTTCATCTTCGTAGTCATCATCACTTGGATCGGAATCGGTGTCTTCGATGATGATGTAGTTATCCGGGCAAGTGGGATCTTCTTCCTCTTCTTCCGGTGCTGATCCTCCCATGAATACTCCGATCTTCTTGACTAGATCGTCGTTCTTCTCTAGTAGTATCTTGATTTCCTCCTCATATCCATCGCGTGTAAACTTGAGTTCTTCCTCCAGCTCGATGATCCTGGTCTTCGCCTTCTTCAACTCCATCATGTCTGCGCACACCTGGTTCTCCTGATGTCGAATGTGCTGATTTAGTTCCTGGATGAAAGCTGCAATGGATCTATCCTTCTTGGTGCTGATTACTTCCCATTGCTCGTCTCGGCACCCACATATTTGGTAAATGGTGTCCTTAAGCTCCCTGTTGTAGACTTCTCCAATACGTCCCATGGTAATGTGAGCTGCCATACTCTTGCCAAGACTCCAGGTGGGTGCTTCGAAAGAAAACTCTATGGGCTTGGAAGTTGGTGAGAACGTCCTTCCTGGAACTTGTACTTGAATCATCCAGCGTTCATCTTCTGGTAGAGTGGCGTTGTACGTCCCGGTGAAGCTTGGTATTACAATGTTCAAGTACCTAGTGACTTCCTTCAAGTGGCGTCCAAAAGGTTTGTCTTCATCCGGTTGTGCAAACTTGTTCTTCATCTCTGTCATCCTAAAGAGTGGAAAAATGGAGAGGAGTCAGAAATGAGTAGAGAAGAGTGACCTATGGTTTATCTTAGTGGTCGTGTCCTACACTCAGCGTGTGCTCGATACCATCTTGTAGCGACCGACCTCGAGATGGTCAAGTCTCGTGCTTCAGTGTCATCCTGGATCGGTAATCTTGACACACACAAGATCAAGGATTTATAACAGAGTAGCAATCACACAATTATTACATCGAATGTCTCAAAAGAGAACTTATTACAGTAATATGGCTTAAGGTCATCTAATGCAATAACAGCGGAAGTCTTGGAAGATAAAGTGAGTCCATCAACTCCAACGGCATAACTGAGCTGCACGGCAACGACCTACCGAACCTTACTCCTCGTCTGAAAAGTCTGCAACATAATACGTTGCAGCCCGAAAACGGGTCAGCACATGGAATATGCTGGCAATATAACACAGTAGAGCAGGAATAATTCTATCACTACATGCAATATTTGGATGGTGGAAAGCTCTATGGTTATAGTTTTGCGAAAAGCCAATTTTTCCCTACAACAAAGGAATAAATTTTATTTTAACTATCATGGTGGTTGAAACATCATTGAGAAGGTAAACCCCAACTCAATCCCAATTAAGGTAATTAACATCCCAGCAATATTAATTAAGAGTGACGAGATACATGTGAATACTCAAGTACTAAATACTCATAATTGTCCATAACCGGGGACACGGCTAACCATGATTAGATTGTACACTCTGCAGAGGTTTGCGCACTTTTCCCCACAAGACTCGATCGCCTCCGTTGATTTTTCGCACTACAGGGTGTTTGAGAAACGGATGACCGAGACATAGTCTTTCAGAAACATTAACTCTCTACTCCGGGTAGACCATACCAAACCTACAAAACCCACTACCTGCTGATCTACCTGTTCAAGAGCTTCACGTAACTTACTCAACCATGCTAGAGCCCATAATAGCTTGTGGCTGCACACGGAAGTTTCTAGCATGAATAAACCCAGTTCCCTTTGAGCCTGGGTGGCGGTCCATAGGATGATCACACGGGTACCCCGGGATTTCCAAAAAAAAACATAGAACACAGGGTTCCCCAGGTGCCTCAATCCACCCAGATGTGTATTTAAGTTGCCACCTTAAGTTGAACCATTAATTAACAATCTCACATCTATCATGGAATACACTCAAACCCAAACCACGTCTACGAGCATAGCATAGCAATATAAGCAACACGTAGAAGTAACTCCCAAGGGTTTGATAGTAACAGGGCAATAGGTTCTACCTCAACTCCTACTTCCCAACCCACAAGTTAAAGACATCCTAATCAATGCAATGTTTGAGGATTGGATCTAATGCATAAAAACTAGGTATGAAAAATAGTATGATCAAAGTGTTACTTGCCTTGCTGATGATCCGCGAATCCTAGAGACTCGTAGTAACACGCTTCACACTCCGGGAATTCTATCGCAAGCAAACAATAACATACATAAGCAACAGGCAAATATGCACAAGAAAAACTCCAACTGAAAGTGGTTGACCAGAAAGTTCAACTTAAGAACTCCGGTTCGCAAAAAGAATCAAACCAAACTGAGCAACAAAACTCAAACGACGAAAGAAATAAGATCCGTTTACTAATATGAACTAGGGTCAAATTTTACAGAGTCAAAACCTTGTTTGAGTTGGTTATTCGGAAAGAGGGGTTCGAGATGAAACTCCAAGCGCTTGAATCGCCTGATTCCGATAAACGAGCGAAAAGTTATACTAGTTCGAAAATCGGATCAAAAATCGCGATCAGGAAAATCACAGAATAAATCTGATAAAAAGAAAAATGACGAACAGTGTAACGAACGAACGTTCGTTAACTGAACCTAAACGAAGAACACATTCGTTAAAACGAACGAACGAGCGAACGCTCGCTAAAAAAAATAAACCGAAGAAATAAACCTATCTAAATAAAAAACGCAACTAGGGTTATAAAAACCGAAACGGTTTTTTTTTAAAACCGGCGGTCTCGGATCCGGCGGATACCTCCGGCGAGGCGGGGCTCAGGCGGGGCGGTGTGGCGTGGGGCGGCGGGGCTCGGCGGCGGCGGTGGTGGCTAGAGGGGCGGGGGGCTATAAAGGGGCGGGCGACGGCTTGGAGGAGGGCCAAGGCGGGCGGCGGTGGAGTCCGGCTCGGACTCCTCCGAGTCGGCTTGGCGGCAGTGTGGCTGCAGGAGGCTGCGGCGCGAGGTTGCGTCGGCCTGCTCGGTTGGCTTGACCTGTCGGTATGGGTTTTTCTAAATAGTTCCGCCGACGGAAAAATTCCTATAAAATGAAAAAAAAAATCTAAAAATGCCAAAAAAAAATTCACCGTTTAAATGAAATATTTAGAACGAGATGAACATTTTCTTGGCACCTAGAATGCAATTTTTAAAACATGCAATTTTTTCTAGGGCAAATAAAATTCAAAATAAAATCAAATAAAATCCAAATAATGATTTTAACATCCCCCCCCCCAATATTTCAATTATTTTGGAGAAGTCATATTATCTCCCTCATTTATTTTTAATATGAAATATTTTCCGGAGAGAAAATAATTAAAATAAAAAATCCTCATTCTCAATATTTGATAGAAATCAAATATAAAAATTGAAAAATCCCCAACTCTCTCCGAGGGTCCTTGAGTTGCTTAGGATTTTCGAGGGTTGCGGAACGGAAATGCAATAAAATATGATATGCATAGATGACCTATCTATAACATTCCAAATTGAAAATTTGGGATGTTACAAATAAATCGTTCCACAACCTTTCCTCTATCATTCAAAAACCTATATGAAAAACAAGGTTAGTGGACAACATAGAGAATAAATGACAAACAAATAACGAAACAAATTGAAATTACTAACCTCAAGATCACCGCCATTTGCTCTTTCACTGATATATCACGCAATTCGTCAATAAGCACAGAGAAATTTTTATCACCAAGCTCTACCTTGATCCTCTTGGTAACTTCATGTGCACACCACATTGCAAGCTCCTTTTGAATGTCATCAGATGTCATTGTTCAATTTCTTCCACCATGGTCAAAAACATCTCACTTGTTCATTTTTTTTCAAATCTATCATCTCTCTAAAGTTTACCTTGTTCAGAGAAGTAGAGGATTCGTCGTATCCGTGAAAAGCCAAACCTTATGCGATGAGATATATTGAACAACTTACAGAACAAGTTAAGCAGATCTTATACATTTCTTCTGATTCCTTGCTTGCTCTAGCAAGAATGCTTACCAGACTCTGTCTTTGATTATTATAATCATCATAATGCTTGACACAAGAGTTGTGCTTACTACCAGGGCCACCTATATGTTCTTTGAACGCTTTATATGCATGCTTCCAATCTATAAATCCTTCCTTGGTGAATACATCAGAACCAAACTACTCAGCCATTCCAGGTTGCTTAAAGAGAAAGCAATAAAAACAATACACTCCCTTCTTCCACTCACTGTATTCAATCCTTTTGTACCAAGATTTGGAAAATTCTCTTGATGAACGTGAACTTCCAAATTCAGTACGAGGAAATTTATTCAAATCTGGTTGCATTGGACCCTTCAATACATATGCTCTTCTCACTTGATCTTGAATATTAGGAGGATACTCGCAAATTTGTTTCCTCTTTCCTGGATCACGCTCAATATCATTTGGATTAAATTCATTGGCAATGTTATGAGGTGGTTGTGCCTCCACTTCTATTTCTGGTTGCATATCATTCATATTTTTAGTGCTTGCTCTACTAATCAAAAACCTCCTCATCTCTGAAATTTAGTGATAAAATTTGAAGTTAGTTGCTAAAAATCAAAATCTTCATGTGGTTTGTGTCCACAAGGAAGTGATTTTAACCAAGGATAACTTGGTAAAGCGAAAAATCTCCTCACCTTTAGTTAACTTTGGGCCAATACTGAAATTACTTCACATATAGGAGATTAAAGTTCCGCTAAGAATCAAAATCTTCATGTGGTTTGTGTCCACAAGGAAGTGATTTTAACCAAGGATAACTTGGTAAAGCGAAGATGGGTGGGTAGTTCACGATGTTGCTTCTATGACCAGAATGAAACCATAAAACACCTCTTTCTCGATTGTCCTCTCGCCAAACTTCTTTGGCACATGATACAAATAGCCTTTAACGTTACTCCTCCAATTAGTATTGACACGTTATTTGGGACGTGTCTAACTGGAGTGGAATCTAAGACTATGGGGCATATTCGGATATGGATATGTGCATTACTTTGGGCCATATGGAACTGTAGAAATGATATCATCTTTAACAGGAAAAAAATTATCAACTTTTTGCAGGTTATTTACAGAGCCACTGCTTGGATCCATACGCGATCGTTACTCACTCATGCGGACTCCAGGGAGCTTTTGGCTATTTAGTGCAACCGGTGGGAGATGGTAGCATGGGTTATCTACAACTGGTTTAGATGGCGATCCAATAATAGGATAGGTGTTTAATCATCTAGGCCTATTTTTCGCCGGTTGTGGCATTTTTAATATATCCTTTGTGGTTTCATGCTCCTTTTGTGAGCCTTTGCTGGACCTAAGACTTTGTTTTCGAACTTTGAATCAATAAAATGGCTGCATGCATCACTCTGATGTAGAGGCCGGGGGCTTTCCTCCTTTTCCAAAAAAAGATTATATATATATGTTCCTGATAGATTGGCCAGGTAGGAGGACTAGTTCCGCATCTTGTGGACGGGGGGAGTATTCGTACTACAATACGCTAATGATACTACTATATTCATGGAACATGATCTTGCTAAGGCTAGAAATATGAAATTAGTACTATGCCTTTTTGAACAATTGTCGAGATTGAAAACTAATTTTAACAAGAGCGAATTATTCTGTTTCGAGAGGGCCAAAGACGAACAAGATGTGTGTAGACAATTGTTCGGGTGTGAAATGGGATCCCTACCGTTTATTTACCTAGGGATACCAGTCCATCATCGAAAACTATTGAAAAAGGAGTGGAAGTGCCTTCAAGATCGTTTTGAGAAAAAAAAGGAACCTACTAGAAGGGTAAGCTTATGTCATATGGGGGCAGACTAGTGTTGATAACCTCAGTTTTAACTAGTATGCCTATGTTCCTCTTATCTTCCTTTGAAGTATCGGTAGGGGTACTGAAACGATTGGATTTTTATCGATCTTGTTTTTTCTGGCAATATGATGAAGAAGAAAAAAGAAATACAGGTTGACCAGGTGGGATATAATTTGTAGACCCAAGGACCAAGGAGGGCTATGGGTTGAGAACTTAGAGGTTAAAAATAGATGCCTACTTAGCAAATGGTTATTTGGGTTGTGTGTTGAGACCGAGGGTATGTGGGTACAAATTTTATGTAATAAGTACCTACAATCTAAGACATTGGCCTAGGTTATGGTAAGGCCTAATGGCTCACCTTTCTAGAAGGGTTTAATGAGGATGAAAGAAACCTTTTTCAGAGGGTGAAGTTTAACATTGGTAATGGTAATGTTACTAGATTATGGAAGGACATATGGTTATGGGAGATGCCTTTAGAATTGCAGTATCCCAAGCTATATAATATTGTACAATGTAAGGAATCTTATGTTGCAATGGTATTATAGTCTGTCCCCCTAAACATACGGTTCAGGAGGGCTCTGGTGTGGGAAAGTTGGAATTCGTGGCTCTATTTGGTTCGTATATTGATGGATGTTCAACTCTCTGACCAATCTGATGCCATCAAATGGAAATTATCTAGGAATGGCGGTTTCATAGTGAAATCTATGTACCTGGACTTAATTAACTCAAGGCCAATACTGAAATTACTTCACATATGGAAGATTAAAGTTTCGCTAAGAATCAAAATCTTCATGTGGTTTGTCCACAAGGAAGTGATTTTAACCAAGGATAACTTGGTAAAGCAAAGATGGGTGGTAGTTCACGATGTTGCTTCTGTGACCAGAATGAAACCATAAAACACCTCTTTCTCGATTGTCCTCTCCCCGAACTTCTTTGGCGCAAGATACATATAGCCTTTAATGTAACTCCTCCAACTAGTATTTGGGACGTGGCTAACTGGAGTGGAATCTAATACTGCGGGACATATTCGGATATGGATATGTGCATTACTTTGGGCTATATGGAACTGCATAAATGATATCATCTTTAACAGGAAAAAAATTATCAACTTTTGCAGGTTATTTATAGAGCCACTGCTTGGATCCATACGTGGCCGTTACTCACTCATGCGGACTCCAGGGAGCTTTTGGCTATTTGGTGCAACCGGTGGGAGACGGTAGCACGGGTTATCTACAACTGGTTTGGATGGCAATCCAATAATAGGATAGGTGTTTAGTCATCTAGGCCTATTTTTTGCTGGTTGTGGCATTTTTAATATATCATTTGTGTTTTCATGCTCCTTTTGTGAGCCTTTGGTGGACCTAAGACTTTGTTTTCGAACTTTGAATCAATAAAATGGCTGGATGCATCACTCTGATGCAGAGGCCGGAGGCTTTCCTCCTTTTCCAAAAAAGAAAGATTATATATATGTTCCTGATAGATTGGCCATTAATTTCTTATAGAGCAAGAGTTATTTTAGCCATCTCCGAAGGAAATTGATAAAAAAACATGTCTAAACACTAAATGTCCTTGCACATGTTGTTCTCAGATTGTCAATTCAATGTGACCACGAGATATTCTCATGCAGTTTTGGAAGTTCATTTAGGGATTAAAATGTTGATAATGCTTCTATTCCATTCGGCTGACTTGACTATCATCCACATTTTTTTAAATGCCGATGCTCCATATAATTGGTCATTCAATTAGCTCTAGATTCCTCAACCAGTGCAGCTTCATTCTTTCCTTGCTTGCAGGAACACAACTATTGATTTCAACAATGCGTGTGAAAGAGTATGTGCAGAGCGATTTTGATAATCTAGATGGGGCGAAAGCTGCAGTCGCCACGAGCGGTGGCATTGTTCCTCGTGGTCTATTACCAATCACCGTAGCCCACAGTGGTTGCGCCGTTGCTATTTCGGTTATCTAGCGGCCTCGCCCTCTTCTCGTCTGCCATGGCGCTCGCAGGAGGTTATGTTCGAGATCTTAATAACCTTTTTTCATGTGCTCATTGTCGCTTGATTCTCTTCTATCAAATGTGGGATGGGCTGATTTGGAAGGCCAAATACGGCTTGGATGTGATCAAAACTTTTATCTTTTGCATTGGATATGGGTCAACTCCTCTAAATTTCTTTATCTCCACCAGTGTGATTGTACTGATGTGCTGATACCCTGTAGTTAGCATAAAGAGGAGGTCAATTGGCTGACAAAGAATTATATTATATTAAAAAGTTGTTGTATTTGGATTTTGGAATAAAGCACTTCACTCGAAGTCCGCAATAAAAACTTTGGTACTGCTTCATAGGATTTCAGTGAGATGATGATATAGTGCAAACTTTCGTACTACTTTTTTGATGAATGCTTCTACATATTTCTAGGTTGTACATTTCTATGTTTGATTATTGTATTTTCTCTCAAGCCCTGTTTGTGTTTTATGTCATGCATCTGAAACTAGCATTTTGGATATCCATTGGACAATTTTGTATATACTCTGGCTTCAATTTCATGAGAGTACTGAACTTGGCATTGAGAGTCATCCCATGGAACTAAAGTTGACATTGGTCTCTGAAACCAGAACATATAGTTCACTACTGAAGTTGCTACCAGAATTTCGCAAGGCGTTGGACCTTTTCACATATGTTGTTGATCGTTTCTTTTTTAATTTTTATCTCTACTATTTCTCAATTTTCATCAGAAATCAATATACTTTATTAGAATGGAATGGCATAGTTGTGTCTATAAAGATTTTGGCGTTGTTTTAGTTCTTCTGATTATATATTGCCTTCCTGAAGGGTTGTTGTTGGACTCTTCTATTTTCTCAAACAAAACAAAAGTGTTTGTAGTCTGTATGATGTCCAGCTTATCGTTTCTTCTAAATGTTTATTAGAACTCAAGATGCTTTCTCTTATTGTGTTGTAATCAAGTGTTGAATAGGTTCCACTATTGGTTGATTTTAAATATCGATCTACACTGTTTGCGATCTGGAAACACCGCAACACCTGCATCTTCAATGGCATGACGCATTCCCTTGCCCACCTGTTGCACACTATACAGGTGGAAGCTCGCACCTTGGCCAAAGCAAGTGCTAGAGGCCTTGCCAACGTCATACCCGTAACCTGATCCCCTTGTACCTGGGGCTGAGCAACCCCTTCTCTTGATGCTCACTAGCACCATCGTAAGTGCCTCCTAGGTACGCTCTATGATAGTTGTTACCATGTATTTTCAGCGCTCTATCAATGGAATGATACGCATCCTGCATATTCGTGAAAAAATTTCAGTTGATGCCGGAGCTGCGTGCCAAGAATCAAGTGCCCTCTTGATTTTATCTGTGCACACACGTTTCAGGTGGATGTATGTTTGCAGTTTTTGTGATATTGGTTTTGGTTTTGTGCTTCTGTTACTGCAGGCTCTTGTCCAGATGGAGGACTTGGCTTGAGCACGATCCAATACTACACTACGATATAACATATTGTGAGGAAATCTTGTTATCACCTGATGTAGGTACATCCGAGTACGATTTTCCTTCTGTTGCTTCAACGCCAACCAATCTTCTGCCTGTAGAGTTGTTTTTGCAAAAAAAAAAAATGTGGTGTGATTGTCGATAATAGAAGAGAGTTATGTCATTTGTGATTTGGATTGTGAGAGGTTAAAGTTGCATTATTTTACTTGTTATGTTTCCATCAATTTACAAAATATAGTATCACTGTTAGTGATCATGCCATTATTTGGCATTCACCATGCTCCTGCCATACCAGGGGAAGAAACGTATACTTGCAGTATTCCTCTCACCAAGAATTGACTATTGATTAGAGCTGTCATGGACCGGATTTTGATCGGGTACACATTGATCCAGCTGCAATTTGGGTTCTATGTTGTATTATTGCCTTTTTAGAGCAAGTCACCATTTTTGTATTCTATGATCTCTATATGCAAACTTATTGCCATGTTTTCATCCCTTCTGATTAGATTGTGGGTTGCTTTTCTCTAATATAACATTGTGGGATCTTGCTTCACTGCAGCAACCTAATGATCCAAATAAAAAAATGAACAGTTAGGTTTTGAAAAATATTATATATGCACAGTGTGATGAACTACTGGTGCAAGAGAAAAATATCATCGTATCGTTTCTTCGTCAATTAATACCCTAATAAGTTATAAATTTCAGAATTTGGTTTAGCTAGATCTGTCATTAGCCGTTTAACTTGACGTGCTTTTAAAAAACATCAGTTTCTACTTAAGCTGTTGGACCTTGGAAATTTGTGTGCTTGTTTGAATCATTTAGTAGAAGTGATAGATGCTCGAGTGTCAGACTTGAGTACCTAACAGTGCACATGACCATAATACTATTAGCAGCATCTTGCCAATACGATTGATGATACTGACTTTGAACATGGTACCCCATCATCATATTGAAGTATGCTGGTGGTTGGGTACCGAGCACCTTTTATGATAGAAGTTTGGTGTGTGTTTTTGTCGACTGTTGAAGAAGAGAGGATTGTACTCCCTCCATCCGAAAATACTTGTCGGAATGGATTAAAATAATGTTTCTAGGACTAAAATACGTCTAGATACATCCATTTCTTTGATAAGTATTTCTGGACGAAGAGAGTACTTGATAGGTAACTGCAAGTACGGATAGTCATCAAGCAAGATAGATGCGCACATGAATGCTCGGGAGGCGCGACAATGGCACGCCCCAGGCACAAGTGCTTGTAACAAGGCTATCTCGTTAGCTCTCGACTTGAATGTGCCGACAATCCAGGTGGCTTCTGACTGTTCTGTGGTGGTGAAATACTGTCGCTCCATGCAGGTATGCAGCCATACTTCCCGAGATTATGCATCGCCGGGCCACTTTTTCAGGGATCGATTTCAAGCCGACATAATTCTGAGGCTCATCAGTTAGCTAAGGCTTCTCTACCCTGGCTGCTGGGTGTCATTTGTGTCTAAATTCTGCACCTGGATTTACTTGTAGTTGTATCCCACAAACCATCTATCTATCTTCCATTATATTATTAAAACGATAGAAAACGAACGGCAGAGATTTAATACTTCAAAGTTAGGATATTTGAACGGAGGAGATTCATTGGCATATTAGCTTCCTTCGACGAACGGCAGAGATTTAATACTTCAAAGTTAGGATATTTGAACGGAGGAGATTCATTGGCATATTAGCTTCCTTCGACGCACTAGATTCAATCGGATATGTAAAAGCAGTTTTTTTTTTCATTGGAGATACGTAAATCAAATTGGTTTCGTGTGCTGCTGGGACTCAAAACGCAAGTCTAACTTCGAGTACAATTGTTTGGCTTCTAATAGAGGGATAGGTGCAGTCCCTTTGAGACAACTCATAAATAGAGGGACACGTGCACATCTTTCAACACATCTACACCTTAATTTGATCTCCGTAGGCATTGTTTATTATTTTGAAAGACACGGACAACAGACGTACTCGGCTACACATACCTAAATTATCTCGCGGATGTACATGGCTAGAGGAGGGGAAAAAAAGCACACTCACATACCTAAATAATCTCACGTACATTGACATGGCTAGAGGAAAGTCTTGAAAAAAAAATACAGAGCTAGGGGATAGCAGTTCGGTTTGTATAGGAAGACTATTACCCCAATAATACTAATATACTCTTTAGTATAAGAAATTGTTAAATAAAGCAACCTCTCAAAAAAATCAGGTGTTTTATGATCCATCTAATTCCATACAGTAACATGACTGATGATTTTAGCAAAAAAAGAATCTCTGGGGAGCTAATTAGATTTGTATTTAAACATAAAAACACATTTCTGAAATATCATATAAAATATTTGAAATAAGAACAGAATGAATTAGACTGTGCATATAAATCAATAGAGATACACCTCTTATTGGGTGGATGTATACTAAATGTTGTAACACAAAGCCGGAATAAATGAGAATGAAATATTATTTTATGAAAATACATATATAACAATACAACATATCAAGCTACACAAATTGTCGATTCACCCTAATAGTTTGACATATGAAATCTCAAACAAAACAAAATAAAGCTTATTTCAATATGTATGTCCGAGCAAGTACGTATTAATGTATGCATATAATCCTTCTTAGTAATAATTTTGAAAATTAATTAGAATAATTAACACAAAAATTATTAAAAATAAAAGAAACATTATATATTTAGTTGTGGACCACAATATTAACGAGCATGTGTCTTTCATGTCTTACTATGATTTACCGAAATGAAAGTAATTGATCATTTACACTTACCACCCAAGTGGAAAAGGCTCACATGACATATGATATTCAGTGCATTTAACGACAACATCTAGAAGACAATAAATTCAAGTTAAACAACAAATATTGAGTCTAGCCGCGCAAATGCGCGGGTTACCCTGCTAGTTGTGGAATGAATAGATCAGCCCTATTTCTCAGAGAGAAAATTTTCCTTTGACAAATAATTAATCAATTTTTGTGGCATTGTAGAAAAATGACTGAAACATTTTAGTGGTTCAATCATTTGTTAAGACCAAACGAGACAAATATATCTTTATTAATACACCCACCCACACACACACACCGAGCTTTAGTATGAGAAAACCAACAATGACACTCGCTAGACGAAGTTACATCGAGCGATCCCGCCATGGAGCCAGCCAACCACCACGCATTACTACTAGCCAACGCTAGTTGTTGACTCTCGAGCATACCTTCCTGATCTCTGCGCCTTGGTTGCCTCTGGTCTTGATCCCGATTTTCCCCATATTCTCCATGGCTCTCTCGAACTTCCTCTCCCACGCCCCTGCCCTGTTCGCGTTTTCAGTCACCTGCGTCATCGTTTCCGTCGAGTTGAGCACGGCGTCCGAGGTGAAGAGCACTTTCCTGTCGATCACGTTCCGGTAGTACTGCTTGTCCAGGACATCGGGAGTCACTTGGTCTTGGTTCACGTTGGTGTTGTCGTTGCCGTTGCACTGGGCCCTGAGCTTGGCGGCAAATGCCGGGTCCATCTCAGAGAAGCGGCTGGAGAAAAACAAGCAGCGGGCGCGGCCGATGGTGTGCGCGCCGGAGAGCGTGACCATCTCGTCGGAGGTGAGCCCCTTGGCCGCGAAACTCGCCTGGAGCTCCGTGACGTTGGAGAAGGGCCCGGGCAGCTGGTCGGTCTCGTTGGCGAAGGACTCGCGCCCGTCGTAGCGGCCACCCGGCATCGGGACGTTGATCCGACGGTTGCTGAGGAAGTAGGACGCGTCACGGGCGGCGAAGGCGACGATGTCGGCGCATGAGACTCTGCTGGGGCAGGCGGCCTCGATCGCCGCCTTGGCCGCGTCGATCACCTCGAACCCTCGAAGGCTGTTCTTGTTGGGAGGGCCTTCCCGCTCCGTGTCGCTGTTCTTGGAGTTGGTCGTGGTGAGGAGGACGGAAGCATCGCACCCCTGAACGTAATGAACATGTTGATCCTCTTAAATGACAATGCAGTTAAAGTACACCTATATAAGAAGAGATATCGACGAGCTGTGTGTGCGTACCCGAACGAAGCAGTCGTGGAAGAAGAGACGGATGAGGCCCGCACCAATGCCAGGGTTGGCGGCCACGGCGTCCCTCACGGCACCCCTCACGATCCCTTCCGCCCTGGGGCAGTAGGACGTCGACCTCCTGTTGTCGTAGTAGCCGTAGCTGAGTCCTGACCCCGTGGGAGAAGGCCCCCGCTGCCGGCGGTTCACCCTGGGGCCGCGAGCACAGAGCCGCGGGTTGAAGGTGGGTAACCTCATCCAACCGTTGAAGCAAATGCTTGCGCCCTCGCACGCCGCCGGCCCGGCCAGGAACGCGGCCAAGACGATGATCGCTGCGAGCTTGGTCACCATCTTCTCTTCGCACCGGTCAGTAGATAGATGGTCGTGTAACGTCGTGTGTTGTTTGCTCCGCCTGGGTTACGGGTGGCATATTTATAGGTCGTCGGGACGAAGGCAGTAGCTAGGCAACAAGGTATGGGCACAGCCGCGTTTCGTGGGCGGTGCACGTTGCGATGGACCCGAGTTTCCACCGGACTGCTCAAGGGGCTGACCGGGGGCGTTGGATGCATCAAGTTGCGCTGTGTCTCAGTGATTGCGCGTCGGCGGTCTGATCGGCCTCGTGGTGCCGGTGTGCGTGGGCGTTGGACATTGAAAGCTGCATGGGATCGAACAGTGGCTCCGCCTTGCTGTCCTCGCCGGATTTGTTCACTGAGTGGAAAATGTCCACAACGTGAACAACCACTCCATGCAGGCAGATTGCATTAACAGCTGCAGCAGCTGCTAGCTAACCGGTTGCATTAACTCGAGCAGGTTTCGTTGACACGTTCACATGCATACGAGTGCTTTTACTACTCCCTTTTCAAATTTGCCAAGAAATATAAGACATCTCCAACATAGATCTTCAAACAAACCGTGCGCATACATTTGGACCGCATCCGCACACGTCCGGATCTTGTGGTCCGTGTTGTGCCCTCAAACGCGGGCATATATCGGTTCGCCTTCGGTCCGGACACAGGGTTTCCCGCAAAACGGAGGCAAACTAGGGGTGCTTTGCAGGATCCGGACCGCTGCCATGCCGGCGTCTGACTGTTCCGCCCCACTAAAAACCCCTCACCGTCCCATTTTCTTCCACTCCGTCACTTATCCCCCTTGCTCTTCATCCCACCATCCTCCTCCGCCGGCGCCGCTGCTCCTCTCCAGCCGGCACACAACCATTGTCGGACCTCCGCAACCAGCACTGACGCACCCACTCGCCTTTTACGATGGCGTCGTCCACCCAAGACCCGTCCGTAGGCAGGTACATTCCGCCCCTCCTGTCAAATTTGTCTATGGCGGACACCACGCCTAGCAGCTCTTCAGTCAAATGCCGTTGAGCTTATTTTCGAACGACGGGTCGTTTTTAGAGTACGAAGGATGGCGGGTACTTATTCATGCAGGATGAGTTATTGTGCAATGTGTGGTTGGCCGTACCCGGGGATTTCATAGGCAGGAGCAGAGGGGGTCCCTTCTGACTGTACGTGCACATAGTTTTGACTTTTTAGTTAAAATATCTCCAAAATGTAACCGTTCTCGTCTGGTTTGTATGAAATCCGTCATGTTTGTATGAAATCCGGCCGAGTTTGCATGAAAAGTTGTTTGAGATGTATGCGGCTAGCGTTGGATGGCGTCATCCCGCATCCGTGTCCGCGGAATTGTTCCCCCTATCCGCGCACGGATGCGGGAGGATTTTTGCAGGTTGCCAGTGGAGATGCCCTAATGAACCTAAGGCGGGGTGCATCCAACTTATTTGCTCATGAAGACCTCTAGCGTTTTCAGGAAATTCGCCATCGTAATATGCAAGTCAAGTTTTAATAATGTAAAAATCCCATAACGTATTAAAATAAATATGAAAAATCTCTCTATGAAATACATGGTGCTAGTTTGAAGCACAAGTATGGTAAAGGATTGTAGTGTGCCCTCTCTCCTTTTTTCTCTTTTTTTTGTGGGCACTTTTCTTTTGCTTTTTTCCCTCACTGTTGGCAGTGGCACACTCTAAAAATGCATCACACTTGTATTTACTTACAACTCATAATCATGAAATATAATGATGACTACATACAAATGCCTCTCACGGTGTATCCGGATGTGCAATGATCTAGTGTAACATGTAAAATAATGATGAATAGTAGCCTTGTCACATATATCATGTCAGCTCTAGGATCATGCAAAGAAAAATGACAATGAATGCTCAAGTCATATAATGAATAGTAACAATGAAAGTTGCATGATAATTCTCGAAATGACTATGAAAATGCCTTAATATATAGGTATGCTGGCTGTTTTGAGGAAGATATAATGTGGCTTATGTGTGAGAGGTCGTATGACCCCACAAGGTTTGAATGTATCAATGAAGTATATGCACCGGTGAAAGATCTACTATCTAACTTGTGTGTTCGTGATTCGTGCTTTTGTCGTATAAGAGCTACAAGCCATTCCACCTCAGATGAAATCTTGCTGGAGGGAAGAGAAGATAGGAGAGAGAAGGGAGCGGGCGCTCCATGAGTCGCTCGGCTACAACACAATGCTCGAGAGAAAGGAGCTGCATGCAAGGGCTAAAAGCTAGCGCAGCTTCCTCCCCTCCAATCACTTGCATTTTTCTCTCTCCCATGCATGTTAACATTAATTACTACAGCTAATGCCTACAACCAGCTTTATTGTACGAGAGTTTTTTCCTGAAGGCTATAAGTGACCTGGCATCCGCATAGAGCCCGTTGTCGGCTCTTCTATTAACCATGCTCTAAGACTAGCCATATTGGGTAGTAACTTAGACTAGTAATATGCATATGTTACTAGTCTATGTTACTACTTCTACAATGGGTGTTGGGAAACTTATTATGCAATTTCAAAATTTTCCTACACTCATACAAGATCTATCTAGGAGATGCATAGCAACGAGGGGGAGAGTGTGTCTATGTACCCTCATAGACCGAAAGTGGAAGCGTTTGACAACGCGGTTGATGTAGTCGAACTTCTTCTAGCTCCGACCGATCAAGCACAGAATGTACGGCATCTCCGAGTTCTGCACACGTTCAGCGCGACGACGTCCCTCTCCTTCTTGATCCAACAAGGTGTCGAGGAAGTAGATGAGTTCCGTCAACACGGCGGCGCGATGACGATGATGGTGAACTGACCCACGCAGGGCTTCACCTAAGCACCACGAGAATATAACCGGGGGTGTAAACTGTGGAGGGGGCGCTGCACACGGCTAACAATTGATGTTGTGTGCTTGTGAGGCGCCCCTCCCCACATATATATAGGTAGAAGGGGAGGAGAGGCAGCCAGGGGCGCCCTAGGGTTGGCCGCCGCCCCCTAGGGGCCCTGCCTTACCCTGTGCCCCCTCTTTCCATGTATGCATGATGGGGAAGGAAAGAGGGGGGTGAGGGAAGGAAGTGGGAATCCTAATCCACACTTCCCTTTCCCTTTCCCCCTTTTCTTCTCCTCCTCCTATAGCCTTATAGGGCGCACCAGCCCCTTGTGGGCTGGTGTGTTCCTTCACAAGGCCCATTTGGCCCATAGGATTACCTGGGGTACCCGAAACACCTTCTAGTGACCCGATAAGTACCCGACACCCTCCGGAACACTTCTGGTGTCCGAATACCATCGTCCTATATATCAACCTTTACCTCTCGGCCATTTAGAGACTCCTCGGCATGTCCATGATCTCATCCGGGACTCCGAACAACATTCGGTTATCAAATCACATAACTCATATAATACTAAATCGTCATCAAACGTTAAGCGTGCGGATCCTATGGGTTCGAGAACTATGTAGACATGACCGAGACACCTCTCCGGTCAATAACCAATAGCGGAACCAAGATGCTAATATTGGCTCCTACATATTCTACTAAGATCTTTGTCGGTCAAACCGTTATGACAACATACGTTATTCCCTTTGTCATCGGTATGTTACTTTCACGAGATACGATCGTCGGTATCCACATACATAGTTGAATCTCGTTACCGGCAAGTCTCTTTACTCGTTCCATAATACATCATCCTGTACCTAACTCATTAGTCACTTTGCTTGCAAGGCTTCTTTTGATGTGCATTACCGAGAGGCTCAGAGATACCTCTCTGATACTCGAAGTGACAAATCCTAATCTCGATCTATGAAAACCCAACAAACACCTTCGGAGATACCTGTAGAGCATCTTTATAATCACCCAGCTACATTGTGATGTTTGATAGCACACAAGGCATTCCTCCAGTATCCGAGAGTTGCATAATCTCATAGTCGAAGGAATATGTATTTGACATGAAGAAAGCAATTGCAATACAACTGAATGATCATTATGCTAAGCTAACGGATGGGTCTTGTCCATCACATCATTATCCTAATGATGCGATCCTGTTATCAAATGAAAAATCATGTCAATAGTTATGAAAACTTAACCATCTTTGATAAACGAGCTAGTCAAGTAGAAGCTCACTAGGGACACGGTGTTTTGTCTATGTATCCACACATGTATCAAGTTTCCGGTTAATACAACTATATCATGAATAATAAACATTTATCATGCTATAAGGAAATATAAAATAACAACTTTATTATTGCCTCTAGGGCATATTTCCTTCAATGGGGAGTAACATATGTGTGGTGTCATGTAACACTTCATGTATTAGATTATAGACTTATCTTGCCTTGGTATGTGTGATGTTACTCATAGTACTACATGTCCCTCTTTCTTCATTAATTACTTGGCACATCATCTATTTTATCTAGATATGTGTGATGTTACCACCTATGTTACTCCCACTGTGGGTAGTCTAGTAGCATGGTTAATAAGAAAACCCGCTGCTCGCTATATACCAATGACATGTCACTTAAATCCTTCATAAAAGGCCATTAGTATAATAGATTGACTATAAGCTAGCTATTATATTGGATGTAGCATTAAATAATTGCATGTAAAAAAGGCAAGAAAACACATACGATTGGAAGAGAGGGAGTAACAGCTGCTTTTTAGCTATCATGTCGCTGCATGCAACTTACTTTTTCTTGGTTGTTGCATTGTATCCGGGCGACTAGTGAAGCACCGGCTCCCACCTTTTTCATCCATTCTCTCTCATCCAGTCTGATGACCTGTGATGGCTTATACCCTACTGAGTGTGTTCTATTATACTTACTCTAAGGTGTGGAATAAGCAATAGAAATAATACAATTGACACAACCTGCCAATAATATATATGTGTATGTATGTATGTATGTATGTATGTATGTATATATGAACTACTGGGGACAAGACCTTTTAAAACAAGACCACCAAGGGTTATATTTTAAAGATGTTTAAATTAGTTATTTATAAAATTGACACTAGTACACGTTGGTGCTACACAGACAGTTTTTAACCTCTTTCTGCGATGGCATTTGGAACCGTATGTAGGAGATATGCCCTAGAGGCAATAATAAATGATATTATTTATCTCCGATTTCATAATTATGTTTATGTTCCATGCTATAACTGCAATGATTCTCGAGTCTGCAATATCCACGAGGCTCGGAGGAAGACTCATATGCACGTGTGGAATAATAAACGGTAAGGAGTATTCCTAGTCTGGCCTCTAAGACTAGCTCAAGTGTTGCATGATGGTTCTGTTTTCCTGATCATGGGCATGTCTATGCCAACAATTTTGAGGGCACAATGTTAAGAGAACATTTGTGTTGAATCGACCCGGATTGATGTTATGCTAAAAGATTCATTCGTCACAAGTTAATGGTGCATAACACAGAGATGGTTAAACGTTTTCATGATTCCTTAGACCATGAGAGTATCGAGTTTCTTCATGCTTGCTTCATGAACTTTGGGGTTTGTTAAACGTCATCCGTAAATGGGTGGCTATTACGGCGGCTTACGGGTTCATGGAAAAGTGTGTCAAGTAACTTAATAGCTCAAGATTGGGATTTGCTCCTCCGACGATGGAGAGATATTCTCGGGCCCTCTCGGTATTACGGTATCCATCATCGTCTGGCCAGACACAGTGTGATTTGATCACATGGATGGCGGAACACGGAAACGAGAAAATAGAACAAAACCGGTAACGAGGTAACTTGCATGGTGGACAAATTGTTCGTCCACGGGGATGCAACAAATCTCACCTCGGGTGTTTGTGACATATCGTGAAGCAAAAGGAATAGCTCACTGTAACTGGAGGTTCACTTGAATATTCATTCTTGTGGGTATAGGGGTCAATATGGGTGTCCACGGCTCCGATGTTGATCATTGATCGGAAGGGGTTCTGGGTCATGTCTATACTTCACCGAACCTATAGGGTCACACGCTTAAGGGTCATCTATCTGCTGAATACAAGACAGGGAATCTGAGAGAAAATCATCAAAAAAGTTTCGGACACCGAAAAGTTTTGGACAGCGGAAAAGTTCCGCAGAGAGAGGTCACCGGATGAGTTTCGGTGAAACCGGAATAGTTGTTTCGGGGTATGCCATTAAGTCAAAATGGTTTTGGCACATGACTGATAATTCTTGGAGGGTGCCAGAATCATTCTAGGAACTTTTTGGAATTTTCAGAAATAAAAACCGGAAATGTTCCGGAGCTGCAGGAACCGGTTCAGATGCTTTTCGCAGATGAAAATCACTAAACTAGAATTGTTCCAGAACACGTTGAAAATTATTATGGTGGGTACTAGAAATGTTCTAAGCCCACATAAATATTTTCAGTTCGAACGGACGCTGAAAAATGTCGTCGTGAATAGTGAAAGTGCTTTTTGGGATATTTTATGGAAAGCCACCTTTTGGGGCTTTGCGCAAAAGATCTAGGGATGCCATGGATGGATTGGGAAGCCCTCATGGGGGCCCCCCGAGGGGTGTGGCCGGCCACACTTGGGGATCCACCTTGGAGCCCCTCTTGTTCCTTGGTTTCACTCTTATGTCCTTCAGGAAGGACTTCATTCATGTGCATTTTGGGTTTTTGTGTTAAACTACCCTACCCCTTGGGATTTCCTATAAATAGAGGTGGAGGGGCAGCCCTCCACACTCACTCTTTCTCACATACAAGTGCCATGCATGATCTGGCTTCTCTCTCCCTCCCAGCGAAATAGTTTCGTAGAGCCGTAAGGTTGTCTGGGTTCCGGCAGGAACAAGTTCTGGACGGCTAAGCCCTGCCGGATAGATGACACTGTATGTGTGCAACTCTGTAGAGAGATCGTAGTTTCGGTCTTAGTTCGTGAGTGCCTCCCGAAGGGCTGTCTGTGTGACCGTCCGAGTTTCGAAGGTCCTCCCAAAGGGCTGTCCGAGTGACCATTCGAGTTTCGAAGGTCCTCCCGAAGGGCTGTCCGCGACACCGTCCGGGGGGCTGTTCGACCGCCTCCCGGAGGGCTGTCTGAGGAGAAGATGAGGCTATACATCCTCGCGGTTGGGAGGTTGTAAATCCTAGCTGCGGGGATCTGCACCGCCGATCGTCATCAACTCTACTTCCCGGTGAGCTACGAGTCGGTAACGAAAAAGATCAAACAATGTATGCCGTCTCCATAGTGGTCCTGGGCTGGTGCGTAGGTCGAAAAAATTTTGTTTTCTGTCGCATTCCCCTACAGTGGCATCATGAGTCGTTCTATGCGTAGATGCAGGTTGCAATCTAGAATACATAGAGATGTATGGGTATTGCATAATATAATTAGGTAGTAGATGAGATATATTGCTGAAAATTATTTATGCGGGTGATAGATGAAATCATTTACCCGACGTTCTTGTTGCTTCCCTAGAATTTGCGTTTGCTCAATCTCGAGACAACATGGTGGAATTTGACAAAGTTCTGGCAATCCGTGATCCTGATTGATCATGGAAGTGCTATCAGTTCTTTGGGTTCTGTCGTAGTCAAAAGAAAGATGAAATTCGCAGATGAAAGGGCATTGCAGATATGATCGGCACGGGGGTCATGCGTATGATGAAGTTTAGTATGGGGCTCGAGATTTAATTATCTCGTGTTGCATACACCCCGAGATGTTAATCTAGCAACTTGAATAATCATACTTGATGATAAAACGTTGGTAGCTGCGGTTTAAGTCAAAACCTTAGAAGCCACGAAAAATAAAATTTTGCATAAACCTATTAGAGGCGTCTAACTTGGTTTTGCAGGATATGCATGTGATGTGGTATAGCAATGCTCATATTCAATTTGATTATGTATGAGATGACAATCTGATGTAATTAACATGACCTGCGTGTCATGATTCGGCATGATGGCTGGAGCCATATGATTGTCACTTTAATGACATGCGTGTCAACCTTAAGTAATGCACTTATTTTATTAGCTATATAGATAGCAATATTATCTGGTGCATCAACAGGGTGGTGGCAATCTTCGTGAAGGTGAACACCGACGCGAATGCCGAAGACGGAGAAATGAAATACTTCTCCGTCAGAAAGGGCTATACCATATCATGCTATTATGAATTGCCTGACATGTTTATCCCTTATGATGCACCCTTCTTGATTGCGCGGTAGTCACTTTTTATTAGGGTGATCTCTCACTTAAAATATCAAAGTAGTTAGTGTTCACCCAAGTGTAGCACCGTCTGAAATTCGTATCTTTTCAGGGTGCGCCATGTACACATGAGCACGAACGAATCGAGAGGAATGAGGCGGGTGAGGTCAGACCTTGCAGCAAGATCACTTGGTTGTCTTTGACGTTCAGGCAGGAGAGTCCTGAGCTCGGAACACGCCCATCGAAAGATGAAGAAGAATCACATACAGATGTGATCGGCAAATTGGCCTACCGATTGAAATTCGTGTCATCAGTGATGAACCCGTCAATGGCATCGAATAGAAATATGGATCTTGAATCACTCTAAATCAATCATGAGAGATATTGATTTGAGTGGGAGCGCACTATTGAATTAACATGTTTAATTCTCAGTGCAATTAATTATGAACACTGTCTAAGTGTTTCTTGCAAAATAGTTGTAGAATAATGGCTCGCATTTCTACCTTCCCTGTTAAAATTGAATAGCTGTTAAATATCTGGTTAAAACTTTACGTTTGGTAACGTTATGTGAGGATTGTCCTCAAAAGTGCCGAGAAGGATTTTCTCCTATCGCATGCTTTCCGTATCCTCCCGCTAATGCTATGGATCATGTGACTCTCGTCCTTCAATCCAAAAGCTAGAATTCTATTACGGTCAAGTGGAATATGTTTGCTTCCATGAAACCCAAACTTCAAAAGTTGGGATAGTTATATGATATTCATGGAACTGAAAATTATTTTCAGATACAAACAAAGCAATGTTTGTTTGCAAGTATTAGTAAAAGTGTCTACTATGCATTTGACTGTTGGGAACGGTTTCCAGAAGAACGCCTGTCATATAATGAAAGGTGAATAAAACAACAACTTAAAGAGAAAGGAAGTGTCCAAAGGGTGTTAGTATGACTTACGCGCCTAGGAAGTCCGGGGCTAACGCCACTCTTAAGTTGGGTGCTTCTTCTGCGAGTAGGAGAAATACTAAAAGTTAAACAGTTAGAAGTATAAAGTCAGAAAGAGAGATGACTGGAATATCCAGCTCATGTATGAATGTCATACAAGTGTTTGATGTATAGTAGGCTGGTCAAAGATATAGTTCTTGGGAATTATGGTTAAACATGTTAATCACTAATTCTTGGGTATCGTGAGTTAATCACAAAGATACCCGCTCGATTGCATTCTGTTGCGAATCAATGTAAGAGCTACTATGGCCTAACAAGACTAGCCAGAAATGAGGTTAAGGTATACACAGGGAACATAGTAAATGTTACTATACCTTCCATCGGTGTATTGCCGTCTGTATTTATTTTCATAATTCACTTAGAGTTTTACAAACTCTAGCCCATTGCATAAGGCATCTTGCAAGAAGGTTGTTCATAAGAGAACTTTTTATGGTCGATGTTATGAATAACACAAGGGCCATACTTTCATTGTGAATGAGATGTATGTTATGAATATTGTTAATAATGCAATACCTCTGGGTTTACTTTCATAATTCATTTTAGAGGTTCTTACACTCTAGCCCATTGCATAATGTTTATTGCAAAAGGGTTGTTCATAAAAGAACAATTGTTGTTTAGTATTATGAATAACATGAAGGGCCATGCTTCCATCCAAGATGGGATGTATGTTATGAATATTGATGGTAAAATGATACATCCATAACACTGACGCTAAATGTCGCAAGACTATGAGAATACCACACATGTGTGGAACTGCATTTGGTCACATTGGAGAAACTCGCATGGAAAAATTACATTATGATGGATTTTGAAGTCGTTTGATTTCGAATCATCTGACGCTTGCAACTTTCCTCCGAAAAGTGAAGTGACCGAAATACCGTTCACATGCCATAAGGAACGAGCAACAAACTTATTGGTGATCATACATTTTTATGTGTGTAGTTCAATAAATGTTGTTGGAAGTAGTGGATTTATATATCTTCAGAAATGACTCAAGTAGATATATGGATATTTGCTTCATGAGACGTAAGTCTAGATCTTTTGAAATCATTCGAAAGGTTTTCAAAAATGAAGTATAAGTTATTGTAACAAGGAAATTATGTTTCTACAATTTATTTGCAGAAAGTAATATCTGAGTTACAAGTTTAGCGAATGTCTGATGAGTTGTGAAAAGAGTTTCATAACTTACACCTTCCGGAACACCACTATGAGTGGAAAGTCTATGAAGATGTAATCAAACCATTTATGACATGGTAAAGTCAAAGATGACATAAATAAATTTGCCATTATCCCTTTTAAAGTGATGCTTTAGAGACTGCGGCTTTTACACTGAAAAGAGCTACATCAGGTCTGTTGAAATGAAGCCATGGTATGGTACGCCCATCCATGTTATATCTTTTCTTAACATTTGGAATATGGGGCTTGTGTAAAAGGTTACAAACCTATTCCAAATCAGACAAGTGCTACTTTGTAGGTTATACCAAAATGTTGGGTATTCCTCCCTCACTATACCGAGGCAAATAGTTTTGCCGCGAAACGGTGTGCTTTTAAAGAGAATGGTTCTTTCAAAAAGGTGAGTGGGAGAATAGTGCAACTCGGCGAGATAAACAGTATCTTCGTCATAGGAAAGAGACATTGGAAGTAACTCCAGAGTTTCCTACTACGACTGATACAGAAGTCTCTACAATAAAATGTATGAACTTCGGTCGAACTTGCAGCTGAACCACGTAGGCAAGGCTCATGCAAACCTCTCAGGTGCGCAAACAAGGTATTTTTGTTAGACAACATTATACCTACGATCCACAAGGAAGCGTTGATGGGCCCTGACTCCGGAATTGGCTAAATGCCAATACAACCCGAGTTAGTTTCCATATAAGTGATTCAAGATTAAAACCTTGATACACCTTTCGGAAGACTTAGAGTCTAACGAATATATACTTATGGAACTTTAAACTGATACGGATAAAAATGTTTTATCCATAAAGCTCGACTTGTTGAAATAACAAGTTCAAGAGTTGACTACGATAAGGTTGTTTTCATCTTAGCGATGCTTAAAGTCGGTTTGGGTTGAACTAGCAATTAATACATATTTCAATCATGAGATATGAAACATGGATGACAATAGGATTTCCATCTGATGGAAATGAAACCAAGGACTTGCATGTGTTATAGTCCAAGGCATTTTGTCTATCCAGAGGATGCTAGTAAGGGTGCAAACTTCAGAGTTCCAGCGATGGACAGAAGAGAGAAAAATGGAGTTGGAATCTTCGTGCTTTGATGAAATGGTCAAAGGGTTCTGACTTCATCAATGGGTAACGAAGATGCTTGTAATTCAAGAAGGTAAGTGGGAGCATAATAATATTTCTAAAAATCTTGTGTGCTTGACACATTGTTAATTGGAAATAAATTTCTTGACACGAATTAGGACTTCATTTGAAATTGTTTTTGATGAAGTGCTTAGGATAAATAGCCTCAATTTTAGGCATGATGATCTATGGATATAGATTTACCTAATATGGCTAAGCAATGAATACATATTGACAAGGTGCTAAAACCTATTTAGCATTTAAAACGCCAAGTAGTGATTCTTGACTAAGTCACATGGGAAGAGTTTTTACAAGACTTGGTGTTAATACATGATGGAGATTCCACACACCTTCGTGTTTTGGATTAATCATGTATTCCATGGTATGTGAAACAACCAGATATGTCTGATACTCCCAAGGTGTTGCGAGTATGGATACTAAAGTGATCAAAGTACTGATCGTGGGACAACAGTGAAAGATGTCATTGAGTACTAGAGTAAGTACTGATGATATGTTTTCTTGCAAGCAGAGATCATGAAGAGTTCATTGTAAAATGTTACATCCATACAGTCTTTATCTTTTCTCCATGCGATTTTCGATTTAAGTTAAGGGTTTTGTGTAATACACAATATGGTGGCACGGTAGTTAGAAATTGTTCCCAACAGGATACTATGGCGAATTCTATAACAAATGACTAAGTATGTCGACGCTTTAGAAGCAACAAAAGAAGATGTTGAATCATATAGTTCATTCATGAACTTAGTATGGTTCCAAGATGACTTTTGTCAATGGGACACTACTGCAAGTAGTTGCTCCATAACTCAGTCTGAGGAATCCAGGTTCGACCTATGATTCACATACATACAACGCCAAGTCCACACAAAATATGAATTATGTGAAAGCATGAAAATGCGAGGATATGCAGAGATACACACGGAGCTGAAATTGTTAGATTCGATGGACATCAGGCTATACCACATGCGAAGCATTTTTTACACCAGTATGCCATAGGTGTAAAGTGCATTAGCATTAACTAGATTATTGACTCTAGTGCAAGTGGGAGTCTGTAGGAGATATGCCCTAGAGGCAATAATAAATGATATTATTTATCTCCGAGTTAATAATTATGTTTATGTTCCATGCTATAACTGCAATGATTCTTGAGTCTGCAATATCCACGAGGCTCGGAGGAAGACTCATATGCACGTGTGGAATAATAAAAGGTAAGGAGTATTCCTAGTCTGGCCTCTAAGACTAGCTCAAGTGTTGCATGATGGTTCTGTTTTCCTGATCATGGGCATGTCTATGCCAGCAATTTTGAGGGCACAATGTTAAGAGAACATTTGTGTTGAATCGACCTGGATTGATGTTATGCTAAGAGATTCATTCGTCACAAGTTAATGGTGCATAACACAGAGATGGTTAAACGTTTGCATGATTCCTTAGACCATGAGAGTATCGAGTTTCTGCATGCTTGCTTCATGAACTTTGGGGTTTGTTAAACGTCATCCGTAAATGGGTGGCTATTACGGCGGCTTACGGGTTCATGGAAAAGTGTGTCAAGTAACTTGATAGCTCAAGATTGGGATTTGCTCCTCCGACAATGGAGAGATATTCTCGGGCCCTCTTGGTATTACGGTATCCATCATCGTCTGGCCAGACACAGTGTGATTTGATCGTTGGGATGCCGGAACACGGAAACGAGAAAAGAGAACAAAACCGGTAATGAGGTAACTTGCATGGTGGACAAATTGTTCGTCCACGGGGATGCAACAAATCTCACCTTGGGTGTTTGTGACATATCGCGAAGCAATAGGAATAGCTCACTACAACTGGAGGTTCACTCGAATATTCATTCGTGCGGGTATAGGGGTCAATATGGGTGTCCACGGCTCCGATGTTGATCATTGATCGGAAGGGGTTCCGGGTCATGTCTATACTTCTCCGAACCTATAGGGTCACATGCTTAAGGGTCATCTATCTGCTGAATACTAGACAGGGAGTCTGAGAGAAAATCATCGAAAAAGTTTCGGACACCGAAAAGTTTCGGACAGCGGAAAAGTTCCGCAGAGAGAGGTCACCGGTTGAGTTTCGGTGAAACCGAAATAGTTGTTTCGGGGTATGCCATTAAGTCGAAATGGTTTCAGCACATGCCTGATAATTCTTGGAGGGTGCCATAATCATTGTGAAAACTTTTTGGAATTTTCATAAATAAAAACCGGAAATGTTCCGGAGCTGCAGGAACCGATTCAGATGCTTTTCGCAGATGAAAATCACTAAACTGGAATTGTTCCAGAACAAGTTGCAAATTATTATGGTGGATACTGGAAATGCTCTAAGCCCACATAAATATTTTCAGTTCGAACGGACGCTGAAAAATGTCGTCGTGAATAGTGAAAGTGCTTTTTGGGATATTTTATGGAAAGCCACCTTTTGGGGCTTTGCCCAAAAGATCTAGGGATGACATGGATGGATTGGGAGGCCCTCATGGGACCCCCAAGGTGTGTGGCCGGCCACACTTGGGGCTCTACCTTGGAGCCCCTCTTGTTCCTTGGTTTCACTCTTATGTCCTTGAGGAAGGACTTCATTCATGTGCATTTTGGGTTTTTGTGTTAAACTACCCTACCCCTTGGGATTTCCTATAAATAGAGGAGGAGGGGCAGCCCTCCACACTCACTCTTTATCACATACAAGTGCCATGCATGATCTGGCTTCTCTCTCCCTCCCAGCGAATCGTAGAGCCGTAAGGCTGTCTGGGTTCCGGCAGGAACTAGTTCTGGACGGCGAAGCCCTGTCGGATAGATGACACTGTATGTGTGCAGCTCTGTAGAGAGATTGTAGTTTCGGTCTTAGTTTGTGAGTGCCTCCCGAATGGCTGTCCGTGTGACCGTCCGAGTTTCGAAGGTCCTCCCGAAGGGCTGTCTGAGTGACTGTCGGTGTCAAAACCGGCGGATCTCGGGTAGGGGGTCCCGAACCGTGCGTCTAGGCGGATGGTAACAGGAGACATGGGACACGATGTTTTTACCTAGGTTCGGGCCCTCTAGATGGAGGTAATACCCTACTCCTGCTTGATTAATATTGATGATATGGGTAGTACAAGAGTAGATCTACCACGAGATCAAGGAGGCTAAACCCTAGAAGCTATCCTATGGTATGATTGCTGTTCGTCCTACGGACTAAAACCCTCCGGTTTATATAGACACCGGATAGGTTAGGGTTACACAGAGTCGGTTACAATGGTAGGAGATCTACATATCCGTATCGCCAAGCTTTCCTTCCACGCCAAGGAAAGTCCCATCCGAACACGGGACAAAGTCTTCAATCTTGTATCTTCATAGTCTTGGAGTCCGGCCGTGACGATAGTCCGGCTATCCGGACACCCCCTAGTCCGGGACTCCCTCAGTAGCCCCTGAACCAGGCTTCAATGACGATGAGTCCGGCGCGTTGATTGTCTTCGGCATTGCGAGGTGGGTTCCTCCTCCGTATTCTTCATAGAAGGTCATGAACACAAGGATAGTGTCCGGCTCTGCAAAACAAGTTCCACATAACACCGCAGTGAGAATAATTTTTGCACAGATCTGCTGACGTTTTCCGCGGCGTGACATCACACCACGGCCAGGCCATTATATGAATCGTTTTTTACCGTTTCACCTTAGCGCATTTAGCGAGGCGGTTTCCTTGGCACGTCTTATCAAAGCATAGATCGTGCCCCCTTATTCCGGGATTCTCATCAATACGGACGTGGGTAACCCAACCGTGCCTGTTGGCACGCCTCCTCTATCGAAGGCTAGTCCTAATCGGCCACGGGGTGGTCTCTTGGTATTCAACCTCTTTATAATGAGATCAAGGCCCTCTTCTTTTTACACCCTCCATCGAGTTCGCCTCGCGCTTCGAGTTCCAACACCCAAAGCTTCAGATTCAGGCGCTTCGGACTTTCGACGATGTCCGGATCCGACCAGTACGGCCGATGGATGTCTTCCTCCGTCACAGAAGAAGATGTGCTAAAGCTGTGCGACGCCAGGTATCTAACCGACGAGATCTCGCATAGGCTGCCTGCTCCAGGGCAGGTCATTCCCACTCCTGAGCCCGGCGAGAACGTGGTGTTCATGTCCCACTTCCTTCGGGGTTTAGGCTTCCCGACGGATCCCTTTGTGCGGGGGCTCATGTTTTATTATGGGCTTGATTTCCATGACTTGAATCCGGAGTCCATCCTCCATATCTCGTCATTCATTGTCGTATGTGAGGCCTTCCTCCATATTACGCCCCACTTTGGATTGTGGCTCAAGACCTTTAAGGTGGAGCAAAAGATGATTGAGGGGCAACAAGCAGAGTGCGGAGGGGCGGTCATAAGCAAATGTGTTGATGCTCCGTGGCCCGAGGGCTCTTTTCAAGAGGAGCTTGGTTTGTGGCAACGGGAGTGGTTTTATATCACCGCTCCCAGGAGCACCAAATGGGCGGCGCTCCCCGCCTTCCGCTCAGGTCCACCACAGCAGCTGGCATCATGGGGCAACAAGGGGCTCGACTGGGGGCCGTCCAAGGACGTTCCCTTGCTGCAGGGCCGTATTCGAGACCTCCAGGAAAGAGGGATCAATCTAGTCGCAGTGGCGCAGGTTATGGTGATCCGGCGCCTTCAGCCCTGCAAACGTCGCCCCCTCCGCCTGTGGGAATTCAATCCGGAGGGACCATGAGCTCTCCAAAATTTTATGGGCACGACGCCCGTGGAGATGTATAAACTGTTCTTCGGATCACAAGAGAAGTGTCCGGACTTGACCGAGGACGCAAGACTAAGCTGCAATCGCCCAGATACTCAAGTAAGTAGTCCTGTAACCGGACAAGTTGTTCATTCATTTATTATATATATATGCCCTTTAAAGGAGCCATTTCTTGAACAGGAGTGGATAGCCAAGGCAAAGTTAATAAGGTGTCCGGCTCCCCTCCCAGAGACCACGCCGGATCCCATGCTGACCAAGATGTTGAAGGTCGCGCCTTTTGAAGAAGGCGAAGGGGGGAGCGGGGAAGCGACTGCCTCCACGAAGGAGGCTGTCAAGGAAGGAGGGATTAAAAGTCCCGTCTTTCGAGGAGAGAAGAGGACTGCTTCGGAAGATCCGGAGGTCAAGGCCTCAAAGAGGGGAAGAGAATCTTCGTCGGAGAATCCGGCGCTGGGAAGTAACCCAGCCGCACTATTTCCCCAAGGGGATCAGCCCTCCAGCGAGCCGTAAGTAAAAAAGAATTGGTCTTGTAAATAAGGAACATCCCTGTATTTATTCATGAAGATAACCGAAATTGTACCTTGTAGTTCGGACCTCAGCCCTTCTCAGCAGAGCTCGTCTTCGGGGGATCTTCTTCCGGAGATGATGGAGAGCGAAACGCCTCCACCTGTCGCACCCTCATGTGAAGCGGACGACCCGGAGGTGTCATCGCGGAGGGTTTCCCCAAGTCTGGCGGGGCCGGAAGGTCCGGCGCCAAGTGGTGTGCGGTCGGAGGAGCTGAAGGATCTGCTCGGGCGAGCGGCTATCTCAGAAGATCACCGTGCTCTAATGGGTACGGTGATTGAAAGAATTGCATCCATGGAGAGCGGATTGCACGAAGCCGTTAGAAGCTTACTGACAGGGTTTGAGGTACGTAAAAAATAATGTACCTTCTGACAGTTATGCATATAAAATGTGCCCTGTGTAGATAGTAACCCCTGAGACTCGGTATGTTGGCAAAATTTACAACGTGCCGAGGATCAAATTCTCAGTTATAACATATCCCCGCTCCTAAACAGGTGGCGGGGCGTCCGGAGGCCAGCCGGACTGATGAATATGCCGAACTAAAGCGGCAATTTCATGAGGCGGATGCGGACATCGCGCTGGTCAATAAATGGTTTGACGAGTCACAAGGTATGCGACTTCTATGCGGACACCTGGTAAGGGAGCTTGACGCCCATGTCTTACTATTCGTATGCTTAATGCAGATGGTGCCGCTGCCGTGGAAGAGCTGCGGGCAGAACTCGCCCGAGCGAAAGAGCAAGCCAGAATTAGTAATGCGGCCGCTTTAAAGGCGGCCGAAGAGCTAGAAGCTGAACGAGCTGCTCACTGCCGAAGCAAAGAAGAGATGGCCGATATGGCCAAAAGGTTGAGGAATACTACCGATCGCTGCGAGGTTCTTGAAAAAGAACGTCAAGTGGAACAAGAGGGCCTAAAAAAGGCCGCCGCCGAATCCAAGAATGCCCAGTCGGCTTTGAGAGCTGCCAAGGAGGAGCTGAGTCAGGCTGGGGCAATTGCGGCTGGAAAACCGTTTCTGCTACGGAGGAAATATATAGATCTAAAGTATGCTTAGTTAGATAAGTTGTGGAGTTCGGAGGATGCTTATCTGGACTTGGCGGCGAGCGCTGCGGACGCGGTTGAGCACTTCCGGGGCCAGAAGGGGCACCGAAGGGAAGAGCTATATTGGTCGCAATTCCATAGTCCGGAGCGTCCTCTTCCGCTGACCGATCGGTTGGCCGAATGGTCCGAGCTGAATCGACTGTCCGGATTTGCCATGAAGCATGTCTTGACTCACTTGTGGCCGGGCGGACCCCAGCCGAAGAGCTATTTTGGTTTAGTGCAGCAGTTTCTTAGTGCGGTACCGTGTATCGACGCAATGAAGCGATCAGCGTGTATTGAGGGAGCGCGGATGGCTCTTGCCCGTGTCAAGACATACTGGGCAGAGATGAAGGCCACCGATGTTGCATCCCAAGATTCGGACAGAAGCCGAGTACCTGCCGAGCACTACTTTGAAGAAGTCCTGCCGGGCGCTCGTTTAATAGAGACGCGGTGTTCGAAGGATATTATGTTTAAATGACATGTATGATTCGTGAAAACAATGTTTCAATATAATATAAGAGCTTTTTATACTTGTGCGTTCAAGTAGTAAACTACTCCCAGTGCGGCCGTTTATGTATATGTGTATATAACCTGAAAGATGGCAGTCCTTGGCTTCAGCCCCCGCGCACATAGTGCGGGGGTGTTTGCAAAGAAAGCGATTTTTCACACTTAATCCAACGTCTTAGTCCTGTTAAGGAGGTGATAGCATAGCAAACCAGGCAACCAGACTATAATGCTTTATCACTTTCACTTAGCCATAGGAGTTCGAGGGTGGGGCTACTATATAGCCCCTGGGGGCACCGCACTCTCACCCAATTCGAAAGCGTATGTGCCTGACCGAAAACCTGTCCTTCGTTAATGCGGAGGAATCCTAAACATTCTTGTGAGTCATCGAGTGGTTGACCAGTCTCTCGCTATATCATGACAGTCAGTTTTCGGCTTTCTCTACTGAGGTGCTCGCCCGGCCGAACCAGGGCACAATCGCAGTAGTTCTCCTGGTGCCGCGTTAGCCGTGAAAGCGGAACGTAAGGTAGCAAAACACAGGAGCCGGGCAACCCAACATTTGACCAAAGACATGATTCAGAGCTGATGCATATAAGGCCTAACTCGAGACGCCGAATACTCCCTAAGGTATTCGGTCTTTATGAAAATGGGCAGAATAATGCCCTTTGCCCCTGGTGTCCAGGTACGCGCAAAAATTCTGGTGCGGTCAATGCCAAAACACCAGCCTCCTCCTCGGTTATAGTAAGGAACCAGGGGATGTATATCAACAAGAGACAGTAAAAAAGGTTTACGCAAGGTCTTAATCTGAAAAGAATCCTTGCAACGGGTCCCTACTGCACGTCTGCGCCTGTGTCTCCGTTGTGCCATGTCCTGGAAGGGTGTAGCACGTTGTTCATCTGTAAAAGAGAGGAACTTAGTTTAAAAGAAAAAGGATCGTGCGAAAGATGTACTTAATATTAAATAAACAGAGTATGGTTCGAAGAAGTGAATAAGGTTGAGCTTTATTATCTCTTGTTATACTTGCAGGCAGCCCCTCGTATGGGGGTATGCCGCTAGTAGGCGCCGGACTCGTCTAGCCGTGTCCGGGGTTTGAATGACCCATTCAGGTTCTTTGCCTACCTGAGCCGGATAGCTGTGGGGCAGTCAAGGCAGTCTCCCGTTCTTCCGTGCTCGAGTAACACTTAATACTTCCTTTTAACGAGATGATGCCGCGTGGACCGGGCATTTTAAGTGTTAGAGATGCATAATGCGATATTGCGTTAAAGCGGGCGAAAGCTTCGCGTCCCAATAGTGCTTGATGGCTACTTTTAAACGGGCGACATGGAAGAGTAACCTTTCGCGACGGAAGTTGTCGGATGAACCAAACACAACTTCTAGCAGTATAGAGCCCGTACAATGGGCATATGGGCCTGGTATTACTCCTTTAAAGGAGGTGTTGCTACGGCGAATTGTGGTTGGGTTTATCCCCATCCTGCGGATTGTGTCCTGATATATCAGGTTTATGTCACTGCCGCCATCCATGAGGACTCGTGTAAATTGGAATCCGTCGATTATAGGATCCAGTATCAGGGCAGTCCATCCTGCGTTCCGGATATTTTCGGAATAGTCCTGATGGTCGAAGGTGATTGGTTTTGACAACCAGTGTGCGGTGCTCCTTTTAGTGGGCGCCGCTCTGTTTTTCCCTTTGATCACGTGAAGTGAGTTTACTGTTTTAACCTCTTGTGGGAAAGTCTTTTGTTTTCCGGGGCTCTGCTTGTGGCGCTCGTCGTCATCTTCACTTGGTGTGTCGAGCCCCTTGTGTTCGGCGCGCTCGTCTGCGGACTGTTTGAAGACCCAACAATTTCGGTGGGTATGGTTAGCAGGCCTCCCAGGAGTACTGTGGATTTGACATATCTTGTCCAAGATTTTGTTGAAGTTGGATAGCTCATCGCTATTGTCCTTAAGGGGTAGTTTTTTGTTGTTCTGCCGTGAGCTTTTGAATCCGGCGTTGACTGCCGTGCTCTTCGGACTGTTCCATTTAATATAGCGCTGGTCCTTGTTGCGCCGTGGTTTCCCATTTCCATCCTTGATTTCGGATGTACTTGGGTCGCTGGTGCTGCATCTTGCTAGCCAGATATCCTCTCCCGCACAAAAGAGGGTCATGAGGCTTGTTAATGCGGCCATTGTTCTTGGCTTTTCTTGGCCGAGGTGTCTGGCGAGCCATTCGTCTCGGACGTTGTGTTTGAAAGCTGCTAAGGCTTCGGCGTCCGGGCAGTCGACTATTTGGTTCTTTTTAGTAAGGAACCTGTTTGAAATTTCGGTGCTGACTCTCCGGCTGTTGAGTTATGTGATTTAGATCGTCAGATCCGGAGGGCGGACATAAGTCCCCTGAAAATTTGCCCGAAATGCATCCTCGAGCTCTTCCCAGCTTCCAATGGTATTTTCGGGGAGGCTCTTAAGCCAATGCCGAGCTGGCCCTTTTAGTTTAAGGGGTAAGTATTTTATGGCGTGGAGATCGTCTCCTCTAGCCATGTGTATGTGGAGGATGTAATCCTCAATCCGCACTCTGTGGTCTGTTGTTCCGTCAGATGCCTCTATGTTTACGGGTTTGAATCCCGCTGGAAATTCATGATCCAGCACCTCATCGGTGAAACATAGGGGGTGTGCGGCGCCCCTATGTTTGGGTGTGCCGTGATCTTTGGAATTTTGGCGTATTGCATTGCTTTGACGAGCCTGCTTTCTTGGCCCATAGATGGACCTAACTGGGCCATCCTTTTGATGTGAATCCCTATGCGGATCGCATATTGGCTTGTGTGCGGCGCCATTCGCCGCTCTCTTTTTGCCGTGGGGTCGTCCATCCGACCGGGTGGCCTTCTTACTTTCTAATTGTGGGGGCTCTAGGGCCTCCTCGTCGAATTCGGGCAGCAGCTTTCTTCTTGGGTAGCTCTTTGTTCGGCGACTGTCGCCGTACTTGTCTGCGGTGCTGAATACTTTGCTGCATCTGATCCTGAGTGCATCTTCCGCTGTTTTGAGCTTCCGCTTCTGCTTTTTCAGGCTACGCGCAGTGGCGACGAGCCTTTTCTGGAGGTCATTTTTGCTCCAATAGTTTGTCCGGTGTGAGATCGTCCGGACTGTTGTCTTTGCCGGGGATAGATTGTTTATCCAAGTTGTCTTGTTCGGACGATTGCTCGATAGCTTGTTCGTTGTCCACCGGTTCGCCCTGCTCTATGGCTGGGTCTTTGTTGAGGCGGGACTTTGTTCGGCGTTTACGTTGCCGTTTTGACTGCTTTTCGAGGGATTTATCCTTCGTAGCGTCCCGTTGTTCCTCGTCTTCATTTCCTTTAGGTGTATCCACCATGTATACATGATGGGATGAGGTTGTCCAGCATCCTATAGGTGCTGGTTCATTGTTGTCTCCTACATCGTCGTCCATACCGTCGATGTCTTCGGAGTCGAAATCGAGCACATCGTGTAAGCTTTCGACAGTCGCTACGAAGTGGGTGGTGGGTGGGCGTTGAATTTCTTCGTCGTCCGCATCCCACCCTTCCTGACCGTAGTCCGGCCAGGGCTCTCCGGATAAAGAGAGAGACTTTAGTGAATTCAGGATGTCGCCAAAGGGCGAGTGCTGAAAGATGTCCGTGGCCGTGAACTCCATGACCGGCGCCCAATCGGATCCGATTGGTAGGGGCGCGGAGGGTTCGGAGTCCGGAGAGGAGTCCGCACCACAGAGTCGAGGTCTTCGCAGCGACAGGATGGAGTTCGGCTCAATCGCCGTAGAGATTGTAGCCCCCGAGGCGGTGTCCAACCACTCGTCTTCGATCAGGGAATCCGGCTCCGGATTATGGGTCGGAGCGGATACTGGTGGGGCCTCCAGGGCACTGTTCGGCTGCAGAGCTAGATCATGCCCATCGAGACAGTGCGACACGCTTGGCTGCGGCTCAAATCCGTCGAAGATCAAGTCTCCGCGGATATCGGCCGTATAGTTTAAACTTCCAAATCTGACCTGATGGCCAGGGGCGTAGCTTTCGATCTGCTCCATATGGCCAAGCGAATTGGCCCGCAGTGCAAAGCCGCCGGATACGAAGATCTGTCCGGGGAGAAAAGTATCACCCTGGACCGCGTCGTTGTTGATGATCGAAGGAGCCATTGGGCCTATCGGTGACGACATAGAGGAACTCTCAATGAAAGCACCAATGTCGGTGTCAAAACCGGCGGATCTCGGGTAGGGGGTCCCGAACTGTGCGTCTAGGCGGATGGTAACAGGAGACAAGGGACACGATGTTTTTACCCAGGTTCGGGCCCTCTCGATGGAGGTAATACCCTACTCCTGCTTGATTAATATTGATGATATGGGTAGTACAAGAGTAGATCTACCATGAGATCAAGGAGGCTAAACCCTAGAAGCTAGCCTATGGTATGATTGTTGTTCGTCCCCACGGACTATAACCCTCCGGTTTATATAGACACCGGATAGGTTAGGGTTACACAGAGTCGGTTACAATGGTAGGAGATCTACATATCCGTATCGCCAAGCTTGCCTTCCACGCCAAGGAAAGTCCCATCCGGACACGGGACGAAGTCTTCAATCTTGTATCTTCATAGTCTTGGAGTCCGGCCGTGACGATAGTCCGGCTATCCGGACACCCCCTAGTCCGGGACTCCCTCAGTGACCATTCGAGTTTCGAAGGTCCTCCCGAAGGGCTGTCCGCGACACCGTCCGAGGGGCTGTTCGACCGCCTCCTGGAGGGCTGTCTGAGGAGCTGATGAGGGTATACATCCTCGCGGTTGGGAGGTTGTAAATCCTAGCTGCGGGGATCTGCACCGCCGATCGTCATCGACTCTACTTCCCGCTGCGCTACGAGTCGGTAACGAAATAGATCAAACCATGTATGCAATCTCCATAGTGGTCCTGGACTGGTGCGTAGGTCGGAAATTTTTTGTTTTCTGTCGCATTCCCCTACACCGTCGTCAAGTGAGTGTGGATAGGGGGTCCTTCCCACACGACCCAGAAACCGTCGGGAATGGGCGTGGGGCTACTGACGATCACCATAGAGTAAACGTATGAGAAGCCATCCCAGTCCCACATGTTACATCTCGACGTTACGTTTCTGGTCAGAGAGACATCCCAAACGATTACGCCACTATAGTCGTGTGAAAAAAGTGGACATCAACATTTAATCTTCTGATATGTTTGTGATAGGTACGTTATCGCACATGGTTCAAGAATGTAAAATGTGTATAGTGCCTCTACTAACGCCAACATGTCCATTTTCATAACTGTGTGCGATTGGTATTCCTATCACACACGCACACTGGTTTGAAACGTTTGTCGTATTACCATGAATCGCACACGCATATGATACGAAACCGTGTGTGCTTCCGTCGGGCATCGCAAACGTTTCACGTCAAACAACCATATGTTCTCTTTTTTTTAATCGCACACACTATTTTCTTTCTAACCATGTGCACATTATTTTATTAGCTCCTGTATATTTTTATTTTTGCCTGTAATTTATTATTCAAATTGGAAATTTTGAAATATGAAACATGCAATTCAAATTTTTAGCACAATGGTTCAATAATGAATACATAAATTACAGGATTATAGGGTTAGATAGTAATTAACTATGATGAACCACAATGTTTAAAGGCGGTAAAGGTGAAGAGACAAGTGTAAATCATTTTGACTGCCGATGGTGTTGAAGAAGTGGAATGCCCATAATGTGCCTTCCTGCATGCCATAGGCACGAACCACTTTTGTCCAACCCCTTGTGACGATCGCCCGTCCATCCTTCACCGCCTTCAGGAAGACTTCTAGAGCATTATCATGGTAGCATGAATTATATACTTTAACCTTAGTTTCCTCCACTCAGGTCATGTATTTTGCAGGGTAATCATTAGTAAATAGCTTCAGAAACCACTGAACAGAGAAAAATATCAGATACTGAGGTCCAATAGAGTAACTTGTTGTGGGCAGGGGGAAAAGGCAACACATTACTGACCATCCTAAAGTTCACTGTTGTCTTGGACAAAGTGTAAATAAAGAGCTTAATTCCAATCCGTTTCTTTCACCTAACAATCTTTCTTAGTTTCCACATTCGCAAAAGGGATCGAAGCTTGGATCAGTACCGCTCATATATGTACCTAAAAGCAACCATTAAATGTTAGAAGCTAAACTGAGATTGCACAAATGATGTAAAATACAACTACCTACCACAAGTATAGGGGATATATCTTAGTCCTTTCGATAAGTAAGAGTGTCGAACCCAACGTGGAGCAGAAGGAAATGACAAGCGGTTTTCAGCAAGGTATTCTCTGCAAGCACTGAAATTATCGGTAACAGATAGTTTTACGATAAGGTAAATCGTAACGGATAACAAGTAAATAAAGTAACTAAGGTGCAGCAAGGTGGACCAATCCTTTTTGTAGCAGAGGACAAGCCTGGACAAACTCTTATATAAAGCAAAGCGTTCCCGAGGACACATGGGAATTGTTGTCAAGCTTGTTTTCATCATGCTCATATGATTCGCGTTCGTTACTTTGATAATTTGATATGTGGGTGGACCGGTGCTTGGGTGTTGCCCTTCCTTGGACAAGCCTCCCACTTATGATTAACCCTTCTCACGAGCATCCGCAACTACGAAATAAGAATTAAGGTAAACCTAACCATAGCTTGAAACATATGGATCCAAATCAGCCCCTTACGAAGCAACGCATAAACAAGGGTTTAAGCTTCTGTCACTCTAGCAACCCATCATCTACTTATTACTTCCCAATGCCTTCCCCTAGGCCCAAATAATGGTGAAGTGTCATGTAGTCGACATTCACATAACACCACTAGAGGAGAGACAACATACACCTCATCAATATATCGAACGAATACCAAATTCACATGATTACTTATAACAAGACTTCTTCCATGTCCTCAGGAACAAACGTAACTACTCACAAAGCATATTCATAATCAAGATCAGAGGAATATTAATTATCATTAAGGATCTGAAAATATAATCTTCCACCGGATAAACCAACTAGCATCAACTACAAGGAGTAATCAACACTACTAGCAACCCACAGGTACCAATCTGAGGTTTTGGGACCAAGATCGGATACAAGAGATGAACTAGGGTTTGAGAGGAGATGGTGCTCGTGAAGATGTTGATGGAGATTGACCGCCTCTCAGTGAGAGGATCGATGGTGATGGCGATGACGACGATTTCCCCCTCTCGGAGGGATGTTTCCCCAGCAGAAGAGCTCCGCCGGAGCCCTAGATTGGTTCTGCCCAGGTTCCGTCTCGAGACGGCGGCGCTTCGTCCCGAAAGCTTTTCTCTGATTTTTTTCAGGGTGAAAGACACCATATAGCCAAAGATGGGCACCGGAGGCCTGCCAGTGGGCACACAAGGTCGGGGGCGCGCCCAGGGGGGTAGGGCGCACCCTCCACCCTTATTGCTGGCTGGTGGCCCCCCTCTGGTACTTTCTTCACCCAATAATTTTTATATATTCCAAAAACATGCTCTGTGAAGTTTCTGGTCTTTTGAAGTTGTGCAGAATAGGTATCTAATATTTTCTCCATTTCCAGCCCAGAATCCCAGATGTCGGCATTCTCCCTCTTCATGTAAACCTTGTAAAATAAGAGAGAATAGGCATAAGTATCGTGATATAATGTGTAATAACAGCCCATAATGCATTAAATATCAATATAAAAGCATGATGCAAAATGGACGTATCAACTCTTTCAAGCTTAGACCTTGCTTGTCCTCAAGCGAAAGGCCGATATTGGATAAATATGTCCACATATTTAGAGATAGAGGTGTCGATAAAAATAAAATACGGACATGAGGGCATCATGATTTAGCAACATATAATGCCATATAATTTCTTATGCTAAAGTAACGATTCATTCACAAAATAAAGTATGAATCAGAAACTTCATTGAAAACTAAAAAACTATGATCTGAGTCATTGGAGCAATTGCAATTTATCATAACATAGGACAGAGTCAATATAAGAGTTTTTCAGCAAGTCCACATACTCAACTATCATATAATCTTTCACAGTTGCTAACACTCATGCGATACTTACGGGTACAAAGTTTCAATCAGACACAGAGAAAGATAGGGGCTTATACTTTCGCCTGCCAACCTTTTACCTCAAGGGTAATGTCAACAATAATACTTTATGATAACCTACATCCGAGTGGATATATATATATATATATATATCCGCATCTCTCCAATACAAAGAGCTTGCCAAAGGAAAAGGTATAAAAAGGAAGGGTGATGATCACCATGACTCTAGTATAAGGGTAGAAGATAAAAGTAAAAGATAGGCCCTTCGCAGAGGGAAGCAGAGGTTGTCATGCGCTTTTAGGGTTGGATACACAAAATCTTAGTGCAAAAGAACGTCACTTTATATTTCCTCTTGTGATAAGGACCTTTACTATGCAGTCCGTCGCTTTTATTTCTTCCATATCACAAGTTCGTATAAAGCTTATTTTCTTCACACTAATAGATCATACATATTTAGAGAACATTTTTTATTGCTTGCACCGATGACAACTTACTTGAAGGATCTTACTCAATCCATAGGTATGTATGATGGACTCTCATGGCAAAACTGGGTTTAGGGATGTTTGGAAGCACAAGTAGTATCTCTACTTGGTGAAAAGAATTTGGCTAACATGAGAGGGAAAGGCAAGCTCAACATGTTGGATGATCCAAAACAATATAACTTCTATTAGGATGTAAGAAAACATAACCCATTATGTTGTCTTCCTTGTCCAACATCAACTTTTTAGCATGTCATATTTTAATGAGTGCTCACAATTACAAAAGATACCCAAGATAGTATATTTATATGTGAAGCCTCTCTTTCTTTATTACTTACTATTAATTGCAACAATGACCAAAACTAAGTTTGTCAACTCTCAACAACTTTTATTCATCATACTCTTTATATGTGAAGTCATTACTCTCCTTAAGATCAATATATGAACTTTTTTATTTCTTTTTGTTTATTCTTTATATGATTTAATTCCCTCAAGATCATAGCAAGAAAGCAAAGCCCTCAACTCAAAACTACTCTTTATTATATAGCTCAAGGACTCGATTACATAGAGGGAACATAAAGCAACACTGAAATCTAGATCATACTAAAACTTTATTCTACTAGATCAAAATATAACCAAAAGGATCAAACTAACAAAAACGATAAAGATAAAGATGTGATGGTGATACGATACCGGGGCACTCCCCCAAACTTGGCAGTTACCAAGGGGAGTGCCCATACCCATGTATTTATGTCTCTTTCTTCGGAGGTGGTGATGATGGAGTTGTGATGAAGTAGGCTTGTCATCCATCTTCCAAGGCATAGGCTAACCATCATAGAAAGATGAACGAGTCTCCGGGATCCTCAAATCTGCAGCCAAACTCATCCTCTTAAATCTGTATTCATACGCACAGTTTTGGTTTTGCAGGTCATAGATCTGGGCTTGGAGATGCTCGATTTTCTCATGAAGTTTGAAGATGGCCTCCTCAATATGCTCTTGGAATCCAGCTTGTGATTTTTGGTGAACTCCGTGATCATCATCTGATTGGCGTTGAGTCCATGCTCCACTGTCCCTTGGCACTTGAAAACTTGCTGCTCCATTGCTTCGAGTCTTGTCTCCATGCTCCCGGTCTTCTTAGGCCCCTCAACATCGCGGATGTGCAGCACCCCCTCACGCATCTCAATGGCTTGAGGGTATCGCAACACCTCCGCAAGGTAGGGGTTGATGACCTTCTCGAAAAAAATTGTCCTTGGGGGCGCTTGGAGACGTCATGGTGATCTAGATCTGTCAGAAAAATAGCTCGAAACAACAATAGGAGATATTTGCGTGGTACGGTGGTCAAAACCTTTGGGAGATTATATAATGAATTTTTACCGACCATAAGAAGTATTGAGCAAGAAAACAGAGTCCGGAGGGCACATGAGGTGGCCACAAGGTCGGGGGGCGCGCCCTCCACCCTTGTGGTGGCCTCATGTCTCTTTCGGACTACTTTTAATTTTCCTAATTTTTTAAATATTCCAAAACGGAGAAAATTTATCATTGGAAACATTTTGGAGTCGGTTTAGTTACTGTACCACATACCTATTCCTTTTCGGAGTTTGAAACGTTCTAGAAGGTGTCCCTTATGTACTCCTCCGGGGTTAAAGTATCAATCATATTGGTCTCAACATTTATGGGAGTAACTGGAATATAATGTTTGAGTCTTTGACCGTTTACCACCTTCGGATTTTTGCCTTCAGCATTGTTAATTTTTATGGCACCGGAACGATAGACCTCCTCGATGATGTAAGGACCTTCCCATTTAGAGAGAAACTTTCCTGCAAAAAATCTTAAACGGGAGTTGTATAGCGAAACATGATCACCTACGTTATACTCACGCTTTGGTATCCTCTTATCATGCCATCTTTTAACCTTTTCTTTAAACAACTTGGCATTCTCGTAGGCTTGGGTTCTCCATTCATCAAGTGAGCTAATGTCAAATAACCTCTTCTCACCGGCAAGTTTGAAATCATAATTGAGCTCTTTAATTTCCCAATATGCCTTATGTTCTAGTTCAAGAGGTAAGTGACATGCTTTTCCATAAACCATTTTATACGGAGACATACCCATAGGGTTCTTATAAGAAGTTCTATAAGCCTATAATGCATCATCAAGTTTCTTAGACCAGTTCTTTCTAGATCTATTAACATTCTTTTGCAAAATTAATTTAAGCTCTCTATTGCTCAATTCTACTTGACCACTAGACTGAGGATGATATGGAGATGCAATTCTATGATCATCATATTTAGCAAGCATTTTGCGGAAAGCACCATGAATAAAATGTGAACCACCATCAGTCATTAAATATCTAGGGACTCCAAACCTCGGAAAAATAACTTCTTTAAGCATCTTAAAAGAAGTGTTATGATCATCACAACTAGTTGGAATAGCTTCTACCCACTTAGTAACGTAATCAATAGCAACTAAAATATGGGTATACCCATTAGAGGAAGGAAAAGATCCCATATAATAAAAGCCCCAAACATCAAATGGTTCAATAATAAGTGAATAGTTCATTGGCATTTCCTGACGTCTACTAACATTACCAATTCTCTGGCACTCATCACAAGATAGGACAAACTTACGGGCATCCTTGAAGAGAGTGGGCCAGTAGAACCTGGATTGAAATACCTTATGTGTAGTTATGTCTCCAGCGTGGTGTCCTCCGTAAGACTCGGAGTGGCACTTGCGTAGGATCTGTTCCTATTCATGCTCAGGTACACAACGTCTAATAACACCATCTACTCCTTCTTTATAAAGGTGTGGATCATCCCAAAAGTAATGTCTTAAATGATAGAAAAACTTTTTATTTTGCTGGTATGTGAAACTAGGTGGTATAACTTTAGCAACAATGTAATTAGCATAATCAGCATACCATGGAGTATTACGAGAAGCATTTATGACATTTAATTGTTCCTCAAGAAGGCTATCATCAATAGGCAGTGGGTCATCAAGAACATTTTCTAACCTAGACAAGTTGTCTGCAACAGGGTTCTCAGCCCCCTTTCTATCAATATATGCAAATCAAATTCTTGTAGCAAGAGAACCCATCTAATAAGTCTAGGTTTAGCATCTTTCTTTTCCTGTAACATCCCAATTTGGGATGTTATACATAGGTCGTCCGTGCATATCATATTTTATTGCATTTCGTTTGCAACCGTTGAAATCCTAAGCAACGCAAGGACCCTCGGAGAGAGTTGGGGATTTTCCAAATTTTCATATTTGAATTTTATCAAATAATGAAGACGAGGATTTTGATTTTTATTATTTTCTCTCCGGAAAATATTTCATTTTAAAATAATAAATGAGGGGAGATAATATGACTTCTCCAAAATAATTGAAATATCGGAGGAAAAATGTTTAAATCATTATTTGGTTTTTTATTTGATTTTATTAGCCCTAGAAAAATTTGCATGTTTTAAAAATTGCATTTTAGGGGCCAAGAAAAGTTCATCTTGTTCTAAATATTTCATTTAGACGGAGAAAACTTGTTTTGGTATTTTTAGATTTTTATTTATTTTTCTAGGATTTTTCTAAGTTTCATGAAAGTTTAAAAAAGAGAGACCAGCTTGACCGGGCCTAGGGCCCACCCAAAGCAGGCCCGGCCCACCAGCCGCCGCCTCCTGCTGCCTCAAGACGCCCGCCGCCGCCGACCCGGACTCAGAGTCCAAACTGACTCCGCCGCCGCTTGCCCTCCTCCAAGTCGCCGCCCGCCCCTTTATATACGCCGCCACCCCCTCTAGCCACCACCACCCGCCCCGAGCCCGAGCCGAGCCTCGAGCCGCGAGCCGCCTCTAGCCGCCGCCCCCTCCTCGCCGCCACCTCAGCCCTCGCCGAGCCCCGCCGCCTCTCCCGCCAGAGTCGCCCCGCCTCGCCGGACGACCTTGCCGGAGGTAGCCGCCCGCCGCCCGGTTTTTTTAAGAAAAACCCCTTCCGGTTTTTTGAAAAACCCTAAGTTCGTTTTTTTATATAGATCGGTTTTATTCTCCGGTTTATTTACTTAGCGAGCGTTCGCTCGTTCGTTTTTTTAACGAACGTGTTCGTCATTTAGTTTCTGCTAACGAACGTTCGTTCGTTAAGCCTTTCGTCGTTTTTCTTTTATCGGATTTATTCCGCGATTTTCCGGATCGCGATTTCTGATCCGATGTTCATACTAGTCTAACTTTTCGCTCGTTTATCGGAATCAGGCGATTCAAGCGCGTGGAGTTTCATCTCGAAACCCTCTTTCCAATTAATCAACTCAAACAAGTTTTTGTCTCTGTAAAATTTGACCCTAGTTCAGATTATAAACGGATCTTATTTCTTTCGCTTTTTGAGTTTTGTTGCTTTGTTTGGTTTGAATCTTTTTGCGAACCTGAGTTCTTAAATTGAACTTTCTGGTCAACCTCTTACAGTTGAGTTTTGCTTGTGCATCTTTGCTTGTTGCTTATGTATGCATTATTTGCTTGCGATAGAATTCCCGGAGTGCGAAGCATGTTACTACGAGTCTCTAGGATTCACGGATTGTCAGCAAGGCAAGTAACACTTTGATCATACTCTTTTCATACCCAGTTTTTATGCATTAGTTTCAACCCTCAAACATTGAATGGTTAGGATGTCATTAACTTGTGGGTTGGGAAGTAGATGATGAGGTAGAACCTATTGCCCTGTTACTATCAAACCCTTGGGAGTTACTTCTACGTTTTGCCTATATTGCTATGCTATGCTCATAGACGTGGATTTGGTTTGAGTGTAATCCATGACAGATGTGAGATTATTAATTAATGGTTCAACTTAAGGTGGCAACTTTAATACACATCTGGGTGGATTGAGGCACCTGGGGAACCCAGTGTTGTCTGTTTTTTTGGAAATCCCGGCATGCTGCAGGATCTTCCTATGGACCGCCACCCAGGCTCAAAGGTAACTGAGATTATTCATGCTAGAAACTTCCGTGTGCAGCCACAAGCTATTATGGGCTCTAGCATAGTTGAGTAAGTTACGTGAAGCTCTTGAAGAGGTAGATCAGCAGGTAGTGGGTTTTATAGGTTTGGTATGATCTACCCGGAGTAGAGAGTTAATGTTTCTGAGAGTTAATGATAGTTAAATTAAAATGTATTCCTTTTTTGTAGGGAAAAATTGGCTTTTCGCAAAACTTTAACCAAAGAGCTTTCCACCAGCCAAATATGCATGTAGTGGTAGCATCATTCTGTTATTGCTCTATTGTGTTAGATTGCCAGCATATTCCATGTGCTGACCCGTTCTCGGGCTGCAACGTATTATGTTGCAGACTTTTCAGACGAGGAGTAAGGTTCGATAGGTCGTTGCCGTGCAGCTCAGCTATGCCGTTGGAGTTGATGGACTCACTTTATCTTCCAAGCCTTCCGTTGTTATCGTATTAGATGGCCTTAAGCCATATTATTATAATAAGTTCTCTTTTGAGACATTCGTGTAATAAGTGTGTGATTGCTACTCTGTTATAAATCCTTCGAGTAATGTGTGTCAAGATTATCGATCCAGGATGACACGAAACACGAGACTTGACCATCTGAGGTCGGGTCGCTACAAGATGGTATCAGAGCACACGTTGAGTGTAGGACACGACCACTAAGATAAACCATAGGTCAATCTTCTCTACTCATTTCTGACTCCTCTCCATTTGTCCACTCTTTAGGATGACGAAGATGAAGAACAAGTTTGCACAACCGGATGAAGACACACCTTTTGGACGCCACTTGAAGGAAGTCACTAGGTACTTGAACATTGGAATACCAAGCTTCACCGGGACGTACTACGCCACTTTACCTGAAGAAGAGCGCTGGATGATTCAAGTACAAGTTCCAGGAAGGACATTCTCGCCAACTTCCAAGCCCATAGAGTTTTCTTTCGAAGCACCCACCTGGAGCCTTGGCAAGAGTATGGCAACTCACATTACCATGGGACGCATTGGAGAAGTCTACAACAGGGAGCTTAAAGACACCATCTACCAAATATGTGGGCGCCGAGATGAGCAATGGGAAGTAATTGGCACCAAGAAGGGTAAATCCATTGCAGCTTACATCCAGGAGCTAAACCAGCACATTCGACTTCAGGAGAACCAGATGTGCGCAGACATGATGGATTTAAAGAAGGAGAAAACTAGGATCATCGAGCTGGAGGAAGAACTCAAGTTTACACGCGAATATGAGGAGGAAATCAAGACACTACTGGAGAAGAATGACGACCTAGTCAAGAAGATCGAGTCTTCATGGGAGGATCAGCACCGGAAGAAGAGGAAGAGGATCCCACTTGTCCGGACAACTACACCATCATCGACGACACCGATTCCGATCCAAGTGATGATGACTATGAAAACGAAGCTGGAGCAGACATCATGGAGTCTTCCACCGATCAAAATTTCTAGATGACCACCATATAATAGTAGTATTCCCCCATGTAACTAGTAGTAGCTGAGCACTTTTGCGATAGTCCTAGACCGTCTGTATGCCCTTGCTAGATTGATTGAATGAATGTTTGTGTTTGCATCATGTGCATATGGATAGTGTTTTCTCACTAGACCTCTTTCTATTCTAATCTCTTCCATCTAAACCCACCAGATGCCTCCGAGACGTGACCCCGGTTTTGTTTTTCCACTGGAGCTCACCCAATTGATCCAGCAGCAGAATGCCTTGATGCAATTGCTAGTTCAGAACCAGGGCAATGCCAACAACAACAACAACAACAACAACAACAACAACAACAACAACAACAACCCGCCGCCAGTGGACAATTTAGCCCGTTTTCTGAGGTTACAACCGCGGTGTTTTCCAAAGAGCACCGAGCCAATAGTTGTTGATGATTGGCTACGCCAGTATTGGAAGGAGTTAACCACAGCAGGATGCATGGATGCTGAGAAGGTGCGCTTTGCCGCACATCAATTGGATGGACCAGGAGCCGCATGGTGGGAGAATTACACGTCTACTTTTCCTATAGCCAATGTCACTTGGGACCAGTTCCAACAAGCTTTTCGCCCATGTCTCAACCGGAGCCATGCAGATGAAGAAGCGTGAGTTTCACAACTTATGCCGGGGAACCGTATGCGCCCAAGACGTGGATGAGTTTAGTAAGTTATCACGCTATGCCCCGATGATGTGGCCACGATGATGCCAAGGTGAGAAGTTTATGGAAGGGCTGAATGATGAGATGAGTATGTAGTTGATGGTGGCAACTTTCAACAACTACCAGGAGTTGGTAGATAAGGCCCTAGAAGGAAAGCAGCAGCAAATTGAGAGCCGTAAGAGGAAGTATGGACAAGGGAAGTACAACTCAGGAGCTCACCAGAAGCCTCGCTTAACCCCGAACTCGGGAGGACTTGTTCATAACCATGGAGGTCATAACCATACTGGAGGAGGATCGCATAATAAAAATGGTGCGAAGAATGGGAATGGGAATGGAGTCAACAATAATCAGAATCGCTCTAACCCATCTACACCCGCCAAGAGGGACTTAAGCCAAGTTATTTGCTTTAAGTGCGGGAAGACAGGGTACTATGCCAATGACTTCCCTGAAGGAAGGAATGGAAACGGAAATGGGTGCGCTGGGAAGAAGCCCAATCCATTCAACAAAGGACAAGTGAACCACGTTAACGTGGAGGAAGTCGAAGAGCAGCCGGACGCGGTAATAGGTAAGTTTTTGGTTCAGTCATTTACCGCTCTTGTTCTTTTCGATACTGGTGCATCGCATTCATACATATCAATGGGATTTGTGGAAAAGTTTAAGTTACCAACCCAAACCCTTAGGACTCCTCTTTTAGTGAGCTCGCCTGGAGCAGAGTACATGGCTAGCATATGGTGCACCCAGATACCCCTAATCATTGGCACACATGTTTTTCCGTCTGACCTAATTATCTTGGAGTCACAAGGATTGGATGTGATATTAGGTATGGACTGGATGTCGAAGTATGGAGGAAGTATTGACTGTGCTAGCAAGTCAATTTATCTTACCACCCCGGAGGGAAAAAGGATTAAGTATGTATCTAGGCATGTGCCTAGGAGGAGCCAAGTGAATACCCTCACGGAGTTGTACAGAGGAAGTACCAGAGTGAAAGATTTTCTGGATGTTTTCCCAGAAGAGTTACCAGGCATGCCACCGGATAGAGACATCGAGTTCTTGATAGAGCTATTGCCAGGTACAGGGCTAATATCCAAGAGACCCTATCGGATACCCGCAAATGATCTAGAGGAAATCAAAAAGCAGATCAAGGAGTTATTGGAGAAAGGTTACACTCGTAGAAGTTCATCACCTTGGGGAGCCCCAGTACTTTTGGTGGAGAAGAATGATAAATCACGGAGGATGGTTGTTGATTACCGAGCTCTGAATGAAGTAACGATAAAGAACAAGTATCCCTTACCGATGGTCAATGATCTGTTTGATCAGTTGCAAGGAGCTAAGGTGTTTTCGAAGATTGATCTACGATCAGGATACCATCAGTTGAAAATCCGAGAGAAGGATATACCAAAGACAGCGTTTACCACACGGTATGGATTATATGAGTACACGGTTCATTTGGACTGACTAACGCCCCTGCCTATTTCATGAGTATGATGAACAAGGTGTTCATGGAGTATTTGGACAAGTTTGTGGTGGTGTTTATCGATGATATTATGGTATACTCGAAGAACGAAGAGGAGCACGCAGAACACTTGCGTTTGGTTCTCGAGAAACTCAGGGAACACCAGTTATACGCCAAATTCAGCAAGTGCGAGTTTTGGTTGAAGGAAGTTGGATTTCTTGGGCATGTTATATCAGGAGAGGGTATAGCAGTAGATCCCAGTAAGGTTCAGTCAGTCACTGAATGGTTGGCACCCACTTACAGTTGGCGAGATCCACAGTTTCCTTGGACTGGCAGGATATTATCGAAGATTCATTGAAATTTTTTCCAAGATTGCTAAGCCAATGACTGAATTGCTAAAGAAGGATACTAAGTTTAAATGGACAGAAGATTGCGAGGCCAGTTTTCAGGACTTGCAGAAACGGTTGACTACATCCCCAGTGCTGACATTGCCAAATATACATAAGGAGTTTCAAGTGTATTGTGACGCCTCACGCTTGGGACTTGGATGTGTGCTTATGCAGGACGAAAAAGTTGTTTCGTATGCCTCACGACAACTGAAGCCTCATGAGTTGAACTATGCCATGCATGATTTGGAGTTAGCAGCCGTAGTGCATGCATTAAAGACCTGGAGACATTATCTCATTGGAAACCGTTGTGATGTGTACACAGATCATAAGAGTTTGAAGTACATTTCACACAGAAGGAGTTGAACCTCAGACAGAGGAGATGGCTGGAACTTATAAAGGATTACGATATGAAGCTACACTATCATCCAGGAAAGGCCAACGTCGTAGCAGACGCTTTGAGCCGGAAGAGTTATGTTAATATTCTTGAAAGTAAAGGATTGCCAAAGGAGTTAGCCTGAGGATATCATGGAACTTCGCTTGGAAATTGTTCCAAGAGGTTTCATTGCAACCCTGGAGGTTCAGTCGACATAGTGGGACAAGATTCGAGAAGCTCAGAAGGAGGACAAAGAGATTGCTGAGATAAGAGAGAAAATGGGCGAAGGTAAAGCCAAAGGTTTTCGTGAGGATGAGCACGATACCTTGTGGTTTGAGGACCGAATTTATGTGCCCAACAATTCGGAGATCAGGAAGTTAATACTTCAGGAGGCCCATGACTCACCATACTCGATTCACCCCGGAAACACCAAGATGTATTTGGATTTGAAGGAACGTTTCTGGTGGACTGGTATGAAGAAGGATATTGCCGAGTATGTAGCCGTATGTGATGTATGTCAGAGAGTGAAGGCAGAGCATCAAAAGCCAGCAGGACTGTTACAGCCTATGCCAATACCCGAATGGAAGTGGGAAAAACTTGGCATGGACTTTATTACCGGATTACCCAGAACCAAGGCAGGATATGATTCAATATGGGTAGTTGTGGATCGTTTGACCAAAGTAGCTCACTTCATCCCAGTGAAAACAACTTATACAAGTGCCAAGTTGGCCAAGATATATATGTCCAGGATCGTATGTTTGCATGGAGTTCCGAGGAGCATCGTATTAGATAGATGAACGCAGTTTACTTCAAAGTTTTGGCATCAAATACAGCAGACTTTGGGTACCAGATTGGAGTTCAGTACCGCTTTCCACCCACAGACGGATGGACAGACCGAGAGAGTCAATCAGATTCTGGAAGACATGTTGAGAGCCTGTGCGCTACATTATGGATCTAGTTGGGATGACAACTTGCCGTACGCGGAGTTCTCATATAACAACAGCTACCAAGCCAGTTTGAAGATGGCACCGTTCGAAGCCCTGTATGGACGAAGATGTAGAACACCATTGATGTGGGATGAGCTAGGAGACCGTCAGTTGTTTGGACCAGATTTGATCAAGGAATCAGAAGAGAAGGTTAAACTGATCAGAGACAGACTAAAGATTGCTCAGTCTAGACAGAAGAGTTATGCAGATTCAAAACGCAAGGAAGTAACCTATGAAATTGGAGACAGAGCCTATCTGCGAGTATCACCCTTGAGGGGAGTGAAACGTTTTGGAGTTAAGGGAAAATTAGCCCCAAGATTTGTAGGACCATATCGTGTTTTGGAACGGATGGGAGAAGTTGCCTACAAGCTGGAGTTACCTGAAGGATTATCAGGAGTTCACGATGTGTTTCACGTATCACAGCTGAAGAAGTGCCATGCTGAGATGGCCGACATACCGTTAAGAGATACAGTGCCCTTGGAGGCGATTCAGCTGGATAGTAATTTGACTTATGAGGAAAAGCCAATAAAGATTCTTGATTTTGACAGCTAGTCACCCGCAGCAAGGTTATCAAGTTTTGTAAAGTTCAGTGGATCCACCATACAGAGGAGGAAGCCACCTGGGAACGAGAAGATGATATTCGCAAGGACCACCCGCACCTATTTTCTAGCCAACCCGAATCTCGAGGGCGAGATTCATCTTTTGGGGGGTAGGTTTGTAACATACCAAATTTTCAATTTGGAATGTTATACATAGGTCATCCGTGCATATCATATTTTATTAAATTTCGTTTGCAATCCTCGAAATCCTAAGCAACTCAAGGACCCTCGGAGAGAGTTGGGGATTTTCCAAATTTTCATATTTGAATTTTATCAAATAATGAAGACGAGGATTTTGATTTTTATTATTTTCTCTCCAGAAAATATTTCATTTTAAAATAATAAATGAGGGGAGATAATATGACTTCTCCAAAATAATTGAAATATCGGAGGAAAAATGTTAAAATCATAATTTGGTTTTTATTTGATTTTATTTTCCCTAGAAAAATTTGCATGTTTTAAAAATTGCATTTTAGGGGCCAAGAAAAGTTCATCTTGTTCTAAATATTTCATTTAGGCGGAGAAAACTTGTTTTGGTATTTTTAGATTTTATTTATTTTTCTAGGATTTTTCTAAGTTTCATGAACGCTTAAAAAAGAGAGAGAGACCAGCTACCGACTGGGCCTAGGGCCCACCCAGAGCAGGCGGCCCAGCCAGCCACCGCCGCCTCCTCCTGGCAGCATCCGCCCGCCGCCGACCGGACTCGAGTCCGAGCCGGACTCCGCCGCGCCGCCCCCCTCCTCCAAGTCGCCGCCAAGCACCCTTTATATACGCCACGACCCCTCTAGCCACCACCACCGCCGCCTCGAGCCCGGAGCCGAGCCGCGAGCCGCCTCTAGCCGCCGCCCCCTCCCGCCGCCACCCCGCCCTCGCCGAGCCCCGCCGCCCCTCACCGCCCGCCGAGTCGCCCGCCTCGCGGATGACCTCGCCGGAGGTAGCCGCCCACCGCCCGTTTTTTTTAAGAAAAACCCCTTCGGGTTTTTTTTGAAAAACCCTAGTTCGTTTTTTTATATATATATCGGTTTTATTCTCTGGTTTATTTACTTAGCGAGCGTTCGCTCGCTCGTTCGTTTTAACGAACGTGTTCGTCGTTTAGGTTCTGCTAACGAACGTTCGTTCGTTAAGCCGTTCGTCGTTTTTCTTTTTATCAGATTTATTCCGCGATTTTCCGGATCGCGATTTCTGATCCGATGTTCGTACTAGTCTAACTTTTCGCTCATTTATCGGAATCAGGCGATTCAAGCGCCTGGAGTTTCATCTCGACACCCTCTTTCCGATTAATCAACTCAAACAAGTTTTTGTCTCTGTAAAATTTGACCCTAGTTCAGATTAGTAAACTTATCTTATTTCTTCCGCCGTTTGAGTTTCCTTGCTTCGTTTGGTTTGATTCTTTTTGCGAACCAGAGTTCTTAAATTGAACTTTCTGGTCAACCTCTTATAGTTGAGTTTTGCTTGTGCATCTTTGCTTGTTGCTTATGTATGCATTGTTTGCTTGCGATAGAATTCTCGGAGTGCGAAGCGTGTTACTACGAGTCTCTAGGATTCACGGATCGTCGGAAGGCAAGTAACACTTTGATCATACTCTTTTCATACCCAGTTTTTATGCATTAGTTTCAACCCTCAAATGTTGCATGGTTAGGATGTCATTAACTTGTGGGTTGGGAAGTAGATGATGAGGTAGAACCTATTGCCCTGTTACTATCAAACCCTTGGGAGTTACTTCTACGTTTTGCCTATATTTCTATGCTATGCTCGTAGACGTGGATTGGGTTTGAGTGTAATCCATGACAGATGTGAGATTATTAATTAATGGTTCAACTTAAGGTGGCAACTTTAATACACATCTGGGTGGATTGAGGCACCTGGGAAACCCAGTGTTGTCTGGGTTTTTTTTGGAAATCCCGGGGTACCCGTGTGATCTTCCTATGGACCGCCACCCAGGCTCAAAGGGAACTGAGATTATTCATGCTAGAAATTTCCGTGTGCAGCCACAAGCTATTATGGGCTCTAGCATAGTTGAGTAAGTTACGTGAAGCTCTTGAAGAGGCAGCAGGTAGTGGGTTTTATAGGTTTGGTATGATCTACCCGGAGTAGAGAGTTAATGTTTCTGAAAGACTGTGTCTCGGTCATCCATTTCTCAAACACCATGTAGTGCGAGAAATCCAACGGAGGCGATCTAGTCTTGTGGGGAAAAGTGCGCAAACCTCTGCAGAGTGTACAATCTAATCATGGTTAGCCGTGTCCCCGGTTATGGACAATTCTGAGTATCTAGTACTTGAGTATTCACATGTATCTCATCACTCTTAACTAATATTGCTGGGATGTTAATTACCTTAATTGGGATTGAGTTGGGTTTATACCTTCTCAATGATGTTTCAACCACCATGATAGTTAAATTAAAATGTATTCCATTGTTGTAGGGAAAAATTGGCTTTTCGCAAAACTTTAACCGTAGAGCTTTCCACCAGCCAAATATGCATGTAGTGGTAGCATTATTCTGTTATTGCTCTATTGTGTTACATTGCCAGCATATTCCATGTGCTGACCCGTTCTCGGGCTGCAACGTATTATGTTGCAGACTTTTCAGACGAGGAGTAAGGTTCGATAGGTCGTTGTCGTGTAGCTCAGCTATGCCGTTGGAGTTGATGGACTCACTTTATCTTCCAAGCCTTCCGCTGTTATCGTATTAGATGGCCTTAAGCCATATTATTGTAATAAGTTCTCTTTTGAGACATTCGTGTAATAAGTGTGTGATTGCTACTCTGTTATAAATCCTTCGAGTACTGTGTGTGTCAGCATTATTGATCCAGGGATGACACGGAAACACAGAGACTTGACCATCTGAGGTCGGGTCGCTACATTTCCATAATATATTTAACAACAGCATGATCAGTGTGAACAGTTACTTTGGAATCAACAATATAAGGTCTGAACTTATCACATGCAAATACAACTGCTAAAAATTCTTTTTAGTGGTAGCATAATTTCTCTGGGCACTGTCTAGAGTTTTACTAGCATACTGAATAGCATTTAATTTCTTATCAACTCTTTGTCCTAGAACAGCACCAACAGCATAATCACTAGCATCACACATAATTTCAAAGGGTAAATTCCAATTAGGTGGCTGAAAAATAGGTGCAGAGATCAAGGCTTTCTTAAGTATTTCAAATGCTTCTACGCAATCATCATCAAAAACAAAAGGAACATCTTTTTGCAAGGGATTAGTGAGAGGCCTAGAAATTTTAGAGAAGTCTTTAATAAACCTCCTATAGAAACCAGCATGACCAAGGAAACTTCTTATACCTTTGATATCCTAAGTGAGGGAGTCCTGGATTAGGGGGTCCTCGGACAGCCGGACTATATCCTTTAGCCGGACTGTCGGACTATGAAGATACAATATTGAAGTCTTCGTCCCGTGTCCGGATGGGACTCTCCTTGGCATGGAAGGCAAGCTTGGCAATATGGATATGTAGATCTCCTCCCTTGTAACCGACTGTAATTCCTAGCCCTCCGGTGTCTATATAAACCGGAGGGCTTAGTCCGTAGGACAAGAACAATCATACCATAGGCTAGCTTCTAGGGTTTAGCCTCTACGATCTCGTGGTAGATCAACTCTTGTAATACTCATATCATCAAGATCATCAAGCAGGAAGTAGGGTATTACCTCCATCGAGAGGGCCCGAACCTGGGTAAACATCGTGTCCCCCGCCTCCTGTTACCATCCGCCTTAGACGCACAGTTCGGGAACCCCTACCCGAGATCCACCGGTTTTGACACCGACATTGGTGCTTTCATTGAGAGTTCCACTCTGCCGTCACCAGAAGGTTTGATGCCCTTTCGATCATCAGCAATGTTGCGATCCAGGGTGAGATTTCCCTCCTCGGCCAGATCTTCGTGTTCGGCGGCTTCGCACTACGGGCCAACTCGCTTGGCCATCTGGAGCAGATCAAGAGCTACGCCCCTGGCCATCAGGTCAGGTTTGGAAACTTGAACTATACTGCCGATATCCGCGGAGACTTGATCTTCGATGGATTCGAGCATATGTCAGGTGCGCCGCACAATCACGATGAGCACGACTTAGCTCTGCCGCCAGACGGTGTTCTGGAGATCACACCTGTGCCTACTCCGGCCCTAGATCCGGAGTCGATTACGCCGTTCGAGGACGGGTGGATGAACCCCGCCTCGGAGGTCATACACTCAACGGCGATAGAGCCGAATACTGACTTCACCTCCAATGAGACCTGTGTCGCCGGGTCCTCGGGTTCATCCCCGGCCACAGGCCCCGAACCGCCTGCGTCCATGCCTATCGAATCTGATTGGGTGCCTATTGGGGATATAACTATTTGTGTAAGCCGCCCATGAGGGGCCGGGTTACGCAAAGAGGGATTCATCAGAAGAAGCCCAAGACCAAGCGTGAAGATGGCGGTTCAATAAACGGTCTAAAGCCCACAGGCGACTTAAGGCCCGTAGTGGTAAACCACCATGATGGCATGACTTGTATCATAAGGCAGAATTAACTAGTCACCGAGCCGGACACTGTTTATGAGCCGGCCGGGACTCTTTAGGCCGCAGGGCATCAACCCGTGTATATAAGGGGACGACCCACTGGCTGCTTAGGGCAAGAGACAACTCATCAAGAGCCGGGCATAGCTTATCTCGCTCCCTGGTCATCGAAACATCAAGCAATACCAACCCAACTAGACGTAGGCCTACCTTCACCGTAAGGGGCCGAACTAGTATAAACCTCTCGTGTCCTTTGTCCCGATTAACCCCTTTAAGCTTCCTAGTTGCAATGGCTCCACGACTAAGTCCTTGCAAGAGGACATCTGCCGTGACAATTCCATGACAGTTGGCGCCCACTGTGGGGCCAGCGCATGGTGGATTTGAGTTCTTGAAGGGCATCTTCGAAGGGCTCAAGGGATACGTAGTTGGCCGGATGACCAAGAGTCGCCACGGCAAGATCTACATCGACGACGAAGGCTGGGGCCCCGACGCCGGCTCAATCGAGTACGGGTACCGGGTCCCCTTCAGCGGAATCCACGTCTTCATCGGCCGGATTGGCGAGCCGGGCCCTGAGCCGGACAACTGCACCGACCTCGTCGAGACGGCTCAGCGTGCGAGACCCGCCCGAGCTCAACCCGTCATGAAGCGTGCCATCGTGGGCTGCATCCATGGAGAGGAACTTTCTGAAGGATCTAAAGATGGTGGTGAGGCGGCCGTCCTCCCGGATGATGATTCGTCCGCCGGGTCAACAGATTCGTTGTATCAAGTGCAAGATGGCGTGCTTGGAGGCCGTTTCGATGGCTCCAGTATTCCGGATCCCTATGAGCCGCCAAGCTGGGCAGGAGTCTTCATGACTGGGACTCAACCCGGACAAAACTCTACGGCTACTACGGCAATAACATCCGGGTCAGGAGCGGCCAGGGCAGGAGGCCCTGTGCGCCCTCCGGCTCAGATACTGATGGATTTCATGGATAAGCTTACGGACCTGTTAATCGCCACGGTTATTCCTGCAAATCAAGATGAGCATAACGCAGATGTGGCACAGGTACGTGAAGCGGTAGCTCGAGACAAGGAGGCCTTGGAAGCTAAGGACTCCAGGTTAGCCACAGAACGAGCGACTTTAGATGCACGGGAGCAGCGGCTCCAGTCAGAGGCTTTCCAGCTTAATATGAGCCTGAACGCATCTAATGAGGTAATGAGGAGGAGGCAGCAGAAAACGCAATCCCGTTTGCCTCCGGTTTATGACCCTCGGAACCTTTTCCCTACACCCGGTGCCGGCCCTAGCAACCCGCCCGAGGCAAATTAGTTCACAACAGCCGGAGCGGGAGGACCGGCTCAATTCGAGAGATGGCACCTCCTCATGGGAGTATGGCCCCGCCCCGCTATGTACCGATAGCACCGGGTCACTTTTCCAACCCCATGGAGAACTTAATCGCAGCATCGGCGCGTTTGGCGGCTCTCCCAGTGGATGGTGATGATCCAACAGCGGTGGAGACCCGGAGGATCAGAGAACTTGTTCAGACAGCCCTGGCGCGGCATGACACTTATTCTTACAGCCGGGACAGGATTCATTCAACTCCTCCGCCTTGGTTAGCACCGCCTCGTCAAAATCGGAGTCCGAGTTATAGCAGGCAAATGGAGTCGGAAGCTCTATCAAGCAATGCCCAGCGTCGTAACCAACCCGGTGGCTATAACCCGATGCAAGACCGAATACGTCAGGAGGATGAGCGGGCGGCTCAGCTAGCGGCTCAACAGGCGGCGCATCAAGATCTCCCAGAGTATCCGATGACTTCTGTTGGGGCAGGAGTGGCTACTAGAACCGGCGGTGTTCCTTGTTTGGTGTCGACTCTGCGGGATGTACGTCTACCCAAGGACTTCAAGGGACCTCGAAAGGTGCCGAATTACACGGCCGACTTACAGCCTGGAGCATGGATTGAAAGTTATGAGATGGCCATGGAGCTGCTGGAGGTCTGCGATGCAGCAATGGCTAAGTACTTCACCATGTTGTTAGATGGAACGGCCCGATCTTGGTTAAAGGGCTTGCCTCCCAACTCCATTAGTTCATGGGCAGAATTAAATGCCCACTTCATACAGAACTTCAAAGACACTTGCAAGCAATCCATGTCGATTGTGGACTTGACAAATTGTAAGCAGGAGGAGGGTGAATCCACAACTCATTGGGTGCGCAGGGTCAAGGAAATAATACATTCGTCTGATAAGATGGATGTCGGCTCTGCTGTCCTCATGTTGGAGAAGAATTGCCGCTTTGAGCCGCTGAGGAAGAAACTGGGGCGCCTTAAGCGTGATTGCAATGATATGGGTACGCTGATGGCGGCTTTAGTCAAATACGCCGATTCTGATAGTACCAAGGATCCCGCGTCTGATGAGGAAAAGATAGGGAAGGGAAAGAAGAACGGCAACGGAAAGGGTTAGCAGCATAACCCGACAAGTCAAGGAGGCAACAAGCGTAAGGCGGAGGGTAACCTGGAATTTGTGGCCAATGCCATTAAAACCGCCCCCTCGATCTGACGGGTCAGACCCATCTCTTGAGAAGCTTCTCAATGAGCCTTGCCCGAGACACGGCACCCGGGAACGACACGCCACCCACTTATGGAAAGATTGCGTGATCATGAAGGCTTTCAATAATTCCAACATGTTTGATGGCAATCATGGATCAGGCGGCGGCTCAGGGGCCGGAGGCTTTCATGGCCCGGGCGGAGGTTCAAGTTCCGGTTATCAGGGAAGTCAAGGTGGTTATAATCAACAGCAGCCTGGTCAAGGGGGACAACAGCAGCAATAGTCGGGTTATCAAAGCCACCCGAAGCAGCTGAATAGTGGGCAGTATCATGTGTTCACTACTAGTTTATGCAAGCGTGACCAGAAGGTTCGTAAAAGGGCCGTGAATTCTGTTGAGCCGGCAGTTCCCCGTTACCTAAGGTGGTCAGAGCAGCCTATTGTGTGGAGCAGGGAAGATCACCCGCCCTGGGTTGATAATCCGGGTCAATTAGCCTTGGGTGTGGCGCCTCAGGTCGGTGGATATAGATTTACCAAGGTACTCATGGACGGAGGTAGCAGTATCAACATCCTTTATTACGAGACCTTTCGACGCATGGGTTTGACTGACAAGGATTTAAGGACGTCCAACACCGTTTTCCATGGCATGGTGCCTGGTAAGTCGGCATACCCGGTCGGTAAGATTGAATTGGAGGTGGCTTTTGGAGATGAATATGATTCCAGGGCTAAGAAATTAACGTTTGAGGTAGTCAAAATCAAGAGCCCATATCATGCTCTGTTTGGGCGGCCGGCTTATGCCAAGTTCATGGCACGGCCGTGTTATGTTTATCTGCAGCTTAAGATGCCAGGTCACAAAGGCACCATCACTGTGCATGGGAGTCGAAAGGTAGCCTTGGAATGTGAGGAAGGCGACGCGGCTTATGCTGAGTCTGTTTGTGCAGCAGAAGAGCTAAAGTTTTATCAAAATAATGTTGACCAGGCGGATATGACCTCTTTGAAGAAGCCGACTATAGAGCATGACCCGACGTTGAAGTTTAAATCGGCTGCTGAAACAAAGCTAGTTGACTTTACTCCAGGCGACTCTTCCAAGTAGTTCAGCATCAGTGCCAACTTGGACCCTAAATAGGAGAGCGCGCTCACCGAGTTCATCCGCGAGAACCGTGACATCTTTGCATGGAAACCTTCTGACATGCCGGGTGTCCCGAGAGAACTCGCTGAGCACACTCTTAATATTAATCCGAAGTATAAGCCGGTCAGGCAATTTCTTCGGCGGTTCAATGAGGAGAGACGGAAAGCTACTGGAGAAGAGGTCGCCCGGCTCTTAGCGGTTGGGTTCATTGTTGAAGTTTTTCACCCAGAGTGGTTGGCTAACCCGGTGCTTGTACTCAAGAAGAACGGAACTTGGCGGATGTGTGTGGATTACACGAACTTAAATAAGGCTTGTCCGGCTGATCCCTTTGCCCTCCCCTGTATTGATCAAATCATCGATGCTACGGCGGGTTGCCAGCGATTGAGCTTTTTGGATGCTTACTCTGGCTATCATCAGATCAAAATGGCGGTTAAGGACTAGGAGAAGACGGCTTTCATCACTCCGTTTTGAGCCTTCTGCTATGTATCTATGCCATTTGGGCTCTAGAGTGCCCAGGCGACTTATCAGAGATGTGTGCAAAACTGTCTCCACAGTCAAATTGGGCGCAATGTTCATGCTTATGTGGATGACATCGTGGTGAAATCCAGGGAGAAGGAAACTTTGATATCTGATTTAAAAGAGACCTTTGATAATCTCTGGGTTTATAAGATGATGCTTAACTCGAACAAGTGTGTGTTTGGTGTACCTGCAGGAAAGCTTCTGGGTTTTCTGGTCTCAAACAGAGGCATTGAAGCTAACCCGGAGAAGATCAAGGCAATCACCTCCTTGGCTAAACCGGCGTGCATCAATGATGTTCAGCGACTGGCGGTCATGTTGCCGCTTTAAGCCAGTTCATAAGCCGGTTAGGTGAGAAGACCCTACCGCTGTATCAGATGATGAAGAAAACGGACACTTTTGTTTGGAGTGATGCTGCTAACGCTGCCTTTGAAGATTTAAAGAGGCAGCTATCTGAGCCACCATTCCTTGCTGCTCCCATTGATAGAGAGCCGTTGCTATTATATGTGGCTGCCAACGCCCGCGCCGTCAGTGTTGCCATCGTGGTGGAGCGCAAGGAGGCTGGCAAGGAGCATCCAGTTCAACGGCCGGTTTACTACATCAGTGAGGTGCTCATTGAGTCTAAGCAAAGGTATCCACATTGGCAGAAACTTGTTTATGGAGTGTTTATGGCAAGCCGGAAGCTGAAGCAGTACTTCCAAGGTCATCCTATTACTGTGGTAAGCTCTGCTCCCTTAGGAGATATCATACAGAATAGAGAGGCCACAGGACGAGTCGCCAAGTGGGCCATTGAGCTTGGGCCTCATGGTTTGAAATACATGCCTCGGACTGATATCAAGTCTCAAGCCCTGGTGGATTTTATCAATGATTGGACAGAATTGTAGGCACCTGAGGAGAGGCCAGATAACACATATTGGACTATTCACTTTGATGGGTCCAGGCAGTTGGAAGGCTCGGGGGCTGGAGTTGTTTTGACTTCCCCTCGAGGTGACAAATTTTGTTATGTGCTCCGGCTTATGTTTCCTTGTACTAACAATGCAGCTGAGTACGAGGCTTTACTCCATGGTCTCCGGATGGCCAAAGAGATGAATTTGAGCCGGGTAAGGTGCTTGGGCGACTCAGATCTCATGGCTCAACAGGTGTCAGGCACGTGGGACTCCAAGGATCCCCTTATGGCGGCTTATCATCGTGAAGCTGATGTTGTGGCTGGGCACTTCAAGGTTATCAAGTGGAGCACATTGATCGGAGGAAGAATGAGGCGGCTGAGGCTTTAAGCCGGCTGGGATCTCAGCGTAAGCCGGTGCCGCCTAACACCTTTCTTGATGTTTTGCATAACCCTTCTGTCAAAGTGCCTACAGAGGAAGAACTAGCAGTGCCATACCCGGAGGCACAGCTGGTGGCAGCTCTCCACGCTATCCCAGATTGGACAGTCCCATATTTGGCCTATATGACCCGGGGAGAGTTGCCTGAGGATGAGACCTTGGCAAGACAAATCATCATCGAATCTATGACAATTGTTCATGGCGAGTTGCATCACCGCAGTGTTACTGGGGCGTTTCAACGTTGTGTGTCGCCTGCGGAGGGTCAGGAGATACTTCATGAGATCCATGAAGGAGATTGTGGTCATCATGCCGGCTCAAAATCTCTGGTGGCCAAGGCTTTCCGTCATGGTTTCTATTGGCTGACGGCTCATGCTGATGCGGAGGATCTGGTCAGCAAATGTGACGGATGTCAAAAATTCTCACGACGAGCTCATGTGCCGGCTCAAGAGTTGAGGATGGTTCCAAGTACTTGGCCGATTGCAGTCTGGGGGTTTGACATGGTTGGACCTTTCAAGAGGTCTAAAGATAAAAAGACACACCTCTTGGTGGCGGTGGATAAATTCACAAAGTGGTGGGTGGAGGCAGAGCCTGTCAGTAAGTGTGATGCAGCCACGGCAGTTCAGTTCATGAAAAAGGTGATCTTTCGTTTTGGTTTTCCACACATCATCATAACTGATAATGGTACTAATCTCTCCAAGGGTGCCATGGAAGAGTTCTTTCAATGAGAACATATCCGTCTTGATGTTTCGGCTGTTGCTCACCCTCAATCTAATGGTCAAGCAGAGAGAGCTAACCAAGAGATCTTGAAGGGCATCAAACCCCGGCTCTTGGTCCCCTTACAGCGAACTCCGGGTTGTTGGGTGGAGGAGCTACCCTCTATATTGTGGAGCATCAACACAACGCCTAACAGGTCTACATGTTATACACCTTTTTTCATGGTGTACGGAGCAGAGGCAGTCCTGCCAAGTGACATCCGGCACGACTCACCACGCGTGGCGGCTTACGTTGAGGCTGATAACGAAAAAGCTCGTCAGGATGCACTTGACTTGTTGGATGAGGAGCGAGACTTGGCAATAGCCCGCTCGGCGATTTACCAGCAAGACCTGCGCCGCTATCACAGCCGGCCGGTTAGAAGCGAGCCTTTCAGAAGGCGACTTAGTGCTCCGGCTCATCCAGGATCAGTCTGATATGCACAAGCTATCCCCTCCTTGGGAAGGACCCTTTGTGGTCAGTAAGAATCCGAACAACGGGTCATACTACCTCATCGATGTTCGAGAGCACAAAGACTCACGTAATTCGGAGGAAGAGACCCGCCGGCCATGGAACATAGCTCATCTTCGGCCTTACTATACTTGAGCCACCGGCTCTCAAGATATATATATATATATATATATATATATCTTTTTGGACAATGTATATATTATAAAAAGCAATAAAGCAGGACCTCTTTCCTTTTCACCCTCAAAGGTTTATATATCTTCTTTACCAGGTGGTGGAAACAACCAACAGGGAGCGGATCATATCTGAATTCGGCTTTCCCTTTGGTCCGGCTTATGATCATATCTGAATCTAGCCATGGTCACTTGGGGGCTTCCTGTTCAAACATAGGTCGTATTCGAACCAAAGAGAACATAGCTGTCGATACCCAATTGATCGGCATACTTGTCAAACCCACTTGGGGGCTTCTTGATCATATTTGAATCATAGCTTAACCCTTTGGGTCCGACGTGGATCTTATTCGAATCAGCGTCATTAAACAACTCTCATGGTCACTTGGGGGCTTCCTGTTCAAACATAGGTCGTATTCAAACCTAAGAGAACATAGATGTCGATACCCACTTGATCGGCATCGCCAAAGCCACTGGGGGCTATATGATCGTATCCGAATCTTAGCTTAACCCCTTTGGAACAGTTCACTGATCGTATTCGAATCAGAGGCCTTTATTCAGTTTATTATTCATTATACTTTGTAAAGCGTAAATGTTATTAAGGGCCGGGTGAACATCATATGTGCCAATTTTCAGGAGGTAAACTCACTCTCATGATTTGGGTCACATAAGCCGGCGAGAATACCAAAAAGATTGGAGGTGTGATATTGTGATTCTAATCATAAGCCGGCCTTTATATGATGTTTTGGTTCGTACTACGGGTTATCAATACTTTATGTGACCCCGGATGCGATAAGTCGCCAAGGGAATTCTGTTTTGTTTTATATGCATGATAAAGCAAGAAAGTTTTTAACATCAAGGAAAGATCAACATAAGCTGGAAATATAAAGTGATGGCGGCTTACGAAAGTATTAAGCACCACAAGCATGCGCGAAGGCATGACAAAAAATTGAGAGGTTTTTTCTACCCTATTACAAGACTCCCCGAGTCTGAATAATGAAGCATTGTTTTTGCAAGGTCATAAACGCCTGGCGATTCACTCCTTTGGTGGGCTTGAGGATTCCGGGTTATCCTTCTCCGCCTCTTCGTCTGCTACCCTGTCCTAGAAGGTTGACGAGGTCCAGTCAATGTCGCTTAAGGCTTCAAACTCAGCTTCATCATCTATTAAACCGCCTGGGTCAACTTCAGGGGCAAAGATGTGCTTACGAGTTGGAGGGATCAGGCTGACGTCATCATAGTGAGGTGTTGGAATTTTCCGGTTCTTGCTGTCATAGCCCGGCTGATACTTGGTAAGATCAATATCATTCCCAATGATGGTAGCCACAGGACGTACGACTCTCACACAGGCGGTAAGGTCTGTTTCGTCGAATACAGAGCCGTCTTCCTTCAAGTAGGATATCCAAGAGCAACTTCTGCCAGGTCTAACTATGGAAGTAACGCCTTGGCTCGGCTTAAGGCAGCTATGGCCCCGGTTCTGGCAGATGCGCGTCTTAGCTCTTGGATCCGCTGAGGTAGCACGGCAAGCCGCTTTAGCACATCTTGCAAGAGATGGGGAACGTCATTTGATAAAGCCACAACGGCCAAAGCACGTTGTGACCCAGCGTACAGCTGCTCCACCAGAGTGCAAACCGCCTTCAGCTTGATCAACATGTTCTGCTTGAGGTTTGTGCTCCTGGGGCCTGCGTTTATAAACATAAGGTGATCCGGAGATGACAATTAAAATAGTCATCAAAGGAAGGATTGCGATATTAAAATAGTAACTTACCGAAGATTGCTGAGACCATTTGAGATATCTAGCGCTTTAAGCCGGACAGCTCGGCTGTTGCTTCTGCAAATGACGTTTCTGTTGTCTCGGCCCGGGTCACCAGTGAGGCCTTCTCATCAGCCCAGATTTTCTTCTTTGCATCAAAATTCTTCTTCAACTTCTCTTGTTCAGAGACGCTGAATGCAAATTTGGAGTTGGCCTTTTGAATTTCAAGGTCTTGAGCTGCCAGGCGGTTCTTTAGGTCAGCAATCTCCGACTCAAATTGACTTGTGGTGGCCTGCGTTGATGCCGGGTTATAGTCAACATTCCGGTAAGATATCATTAAGTCCCAAGCACTTTGCAAGCAAAGGTACTTGAGACTTGGGGGCTAATGTATGCTGAAGAAATTTAATGTACATGCCGATTCATGAGAGATTAAGTCCCAAGAACTTTGCAAGCAAAGATACTTGACACTTGGGGGCTAATGTGTATTGCAAATTCAAGGTATCATGTTACAACCGGATTAAATATTTTCATATAAACTGGACAAGGCAGTGCTAAGCAGGTTTCTAAGTCTACAGCATATTCATTCATAAGCAATAGACTTGGGGGCTGATACAGTAAGTATGATTAAGGAAAGTAGCATAAGTTGTACCTCAGATTTTTGTTGTATTTGCTTCACCATATTAATTTCCAGGTCACAGCTGCTATGTACTTGGTTGATATAGCCAGAGACTATATCTCCAATACTTAAATGAGTATAGTCAGCAATATCCAGCTTGGCCTTTCGGCATTCCAGAAGCTCCTCCTTGGCAGAACACTTGGCCAGGATAGTGGGTTGCCCCGGCTCAAAAAATTGAGTCTTCAGAATCTCAACTTCTGGATCAACTGTCTTGGCCGGGCTAGGAGTTTCCGGGTTATCAGAGCTGTTGAGAGTATCTTCGGCGGGAGGATCAGAAGCTGGTACTGGAATTTCATAAGCCGGTTCAGGCGGCGGCTGATGAGTGGAAGTGTCAGGGGCGGTTGTTCCGAGTTCCGGCTCAGTCGCTACCGGGTCTTGGGATGGCTTATTCTTCTTTGCCCTCTTACTGGGCTTCACTTGCACACTGTGGACAAGGCAGAAAGGATGAGTACAAAAGCATGAGTAAGGTACAACATAAGGAAAACAAAATTATATTACCCAGGGGCAGTCTTGAAAGCCGGCATGTTAGATTGCATAGACTCGCCGGAGGAAGGAGAGGTATCCTGATAATTGGAGTCAGATGAATTGAGAGGTTGACGAATTAAACCCGCCAATGGGTAAACAGAACGTAAATCGGAGATAACCTCAGCCTGGCGCTTCTCGTTACGTCGTAAGCGGAGGAGAGCTCTATATCCTTGCTGGTGCAGGTCTGCCTCCGGCTTTCAAATTGTTGTTGCTTCAAAAGAAATTGAGGATCTTGGTAAGCCAAAGGATGTGAAAATCTTACTTTCTGGGTTACTCTTCGAATTTTCTGACGCGGCAGGGGCTCGGAGTCGGAGGAGATTATAGTTACCTCTTCCTCGACGGCTTAGCTGTTCCCCGTATCCTCCTGAAAAGATTAAGGGTCAGCAAGGTGATGATAAAGAGTCAAGGGAGTTAAAAGTTACCTCTTCTTCGTCGTCAGAAGTGTCATCCAATTTAAGTAAATTAGAAGCGCTTGGCTTCCTTTTCCTAGAAGTTCCAGTCTTGGCAGTTTTCCTTTCGGCTCTTTTTGCCGCTCTGGCTTGTTTGGCCGCCTCATGATTATACTTGACCTTCCAGAAGTTATCATCGGCCTGTGAAGAATGATAAGGGGTTATGAATAAAAGTAAGGTATAGCACAGTAAGGAGTAATTATTGAGGTTGATGACTTACTGCAGGGGTCGGGTTCTTCTTGCAGAAAGGAAGTAAGCCAAAGGCGTTACTGGTCACCGTGCCTTCTTTCAGCAACGTCTGGGTCGTAGCATCCACCACATCATCTTGTAAGTCGTCGGGACTATGACGCAGTGGGTCATTCTTCTCGCCTGAGTAAGTGCACATTAAGCCGGGGCGGCGGCTTAACGGAATCACTCGCCAAGCGACCCAGACTCGGACCAGGTCAATACCATCTAAGCCATTTACCAAAAGAGCTTTGGTCTTACTAATGGTGGGAGCGAGTGGCAGACGTTCAACAGCAGTCAGTTTATCCGGCAGCGAGTGATTGGATTCAAGGAGCAAGGCGCGGAAGCCGGGTAGAGGATTTTCGTCAGTCGGAGAAGTATCCTCGCAGTAGAACCATGTCTGATTCCAATCCTTTGGATGACTCGGCAGTTCAGCATAAGGAAAAAGGCTATCTCTCCGCCGCTGAATCGAGATGCCACCAAGTTCCAGACTGGGCCCGTTGGCGCGTTCGTTCTGCCGGTTTAAGTAAAACAATTCCCTGAATAAAGGTATGCTAGGTTCTTCTCCAAGGTACACCTCGCAGAAAACTTGGAAGTTGCAAATATTTGACACAGAATTGGGCCCGATGTCCTGAGGTCTGAGATCGAAGAAATGCAAAACATCCCTGAAGAATTTTGAACCGGGTGGAGCGAAGCCCCGGTTCATGTGTTCAGTAAAGACGATCACCTCTCTCTCTTTTGGTTGAGGCCTCTCCTCTGACGGGTTAGGAGCACGATAAGACATGATTTCTCTCTTGGGCAGGTGGCCGGATTTCACAAAGTCAGACAAAGTGCTTTCTGTAAGAGTGGATTTGACCCAGTTGCAGGTCACAGGAGCTTTGGGGGCTTTGGGCGCCATTGTATAAATTTAAGCCTATGACAAAAAAAGAAGTTCCGTTTCAAATTTAACCCGGAGGAAAGCATTTTAAGTTTATTCAAATGGCGGCTTAAGAAGGGGGCCTAATGACATATGGGTAACTATGCAGTAATATTTAAACTGTTACAGGTATCAAAGGCACTTAAATTTTCTTAAGTCGCTAGAACAAGCGAGGCTGACAACCGGTGTTGTCTTAAACCAGCCGTGTGAGCTACCATGGCTAAACAGATTCAACAAATGCAGTTTTTGGCTAAGTGTGGAACAAACAGGTTTCACAATTTTCCGAAATTATTTTGGATCAAACGATTGCTCTGAAAAGAAAAATTTCTAGACCTAAAGACCTATGCAGAGAAGTTCATCTATTCGAAGGAGGCCTTTAAACAAGGAAAAGGAGATCTTTTTCTATTCAAGATGGGTGCGGAACAGCTACCGCAGCAGTTCTATACCACCTGACGATCAGAAAAGGGCATCGGGGGTGAGATCTATCAAGGATTTGTAGCGGGCGCGATGAACACCGACGAACTCGATGAAAACCGCAATGCAGATCTAAGACAGGAAAGAAAAGGGACTTACAGATGTAGGGCTGCGGCGGAGGTTCGTTGCGTTTCTCTGATCAGATTCAGGGTGATGCAGCGGCCTGAGTTGATGAAGACAAGGAACTCGGCAGCGGCAGCGGCGGAGCTCGAGCGACAGGGAGAGAGCGAGCGGAGGAAGACGACTGAGGGGAGAAAATGAAGAATACCTAGGTTGAGCCTATTTATAAGGAAAGGCCGACTAAGACGGCATGAGAAACAAGGAGACCGAGCATCATTATCCAGCGACCCCGACGCCTCGGTTTTCGGGATGGTCAGTAAAGGCAAGACCCGTTGAAGATATGATAAAATAAAATAGGGATTTAATTAAAGTTGACGTCATGGCGGGTTAACACGGATCCAGAAGATGACGTCACGGCGGGTTATGACCTTTGCACTGACATAAGACAGAAAGGCTTGTTTTTAAGGTATTTTAAGATTGACATGAACCGGTTCAAATCAATCTGGGGCCTAATGTTGGGGATATAACTATTTGTGTAAGCCGCCCATGAGGGGCCGGGTTACGCAAAGAGGGATTCATCAGAAGAAGCCCAAGACCAAGCGTGAAGATGGCGGTTCAATAAAGGGTCTATAGCCCACAGGCAACTTAAGACCTGTAGTGGTAAACCGCCATGATGTCATGACTTCTATCGTAAGGTAGAATTAACTAGTCACCGAGCCGGACACTGTTTATGAGCCTGCCGGGACTCTGTAGGCCGCAGGGCGTCAACCCGTGTATATAAGGGGACGACCCGCTGGCAGCTTCGGGCAAGAGACAACTCATCGAGAGCCGGGCATAGCGTATCTCGCTCCCTGGTCATCGAAACATCAAGCAATACCAACCCAACTAGACGTAGGCCTACCTTCACCGTAAGGGGCCGAATTAGTATAAACCTCTCGTGTCCTTTGTCCCGATTAACCCCTTTAAGCTTCCTAGTTGCGATGGCTCCACGACTAAGTCCTTGCAAGAGGACATCTGCCGTGACAATTCCACGACAGTGCCGATCATGGAGTTTACCTCCGTGGATATCTTTCAGCACTCACCTTTTGGCGACGTGCTAAATTCATTAAGGTCTCTCTCCTTGTCGGGAGAACCTTGGCCGAACTATGTCCGGCTAGAATGGGATGCGGACGGAACAGGTAGACCAGCAGGTAGTGGGTTTTGTAGGTTTGGTATGGTCTACCCGGAGTAGAGAGTTAATGTTTCTAAAATACTGTGTCTCGGTCATCCGTTTCTCAAACACCCTGTAGTGCGAGAAATCAACGGAGGTGATTGTGTCTTGTGGGGAAAAGTGCGCAAACCTCTGCAGAGTGTACAATCTAATCATGGTTAGCCGTGTCCCCGGTTATGGACAATTCTGAGTATCTAGTACTTGAGTATTCACATGTATCTCATCACTCTTAATTAATATTGCTGGGATGTTAATTACCTTAATTGGGATTGAGTTGGGGTTTACCTTCTCAATGATGTTTCAACCACCATGATAGTCAAAATAAAATTTATTCCTTTGTTGTAGGGAAAAATTGGCTTTTCGCAAAACTGTAACCATAGAGCTTACCACCAGCCAAATATTGCATGTAGTGATAGAATTATTCCTGCTCTACTGTGTTATATTGCCAGCATATTCCATGTGCTGACCCGTTTTCGGGATGCAACGTATTATGTTGCAGACTTTTCAAACGAGGAGTAAGGTTCGATAGGTCGTTGCCGTGCAGCTCAGTTATGCCGTTGGAGTTGATGGACTCACTTTATCTTCCAAGCCTTCCGCTGTTATCGCATTAGATGGCCTTAAGCCATATTATTGTAATAAGTTCTCTTTTGAGACATTCGATGTAATAAGTGTGTGATTGCTACTCTATATAAATCCTTCGAGTACTGTGTGTGTCAGCATTGCCGATCCAGGGATGACACTGAAGCACAGAGACTTGACCATCTGAGGTCGGGTCGCTACATTATTGCTCTGCACCATGTCAAAGATACTACATCCGAGGCACTAAAGAATGCTATTTGTGGTATTCTTGATCATTATAAGTTATCTATCTCAAGGGTACGAGGGAAAGGATATGATGGTGCTTCAAATATGAGAGGGAAGTTTAATGGTTTCCAGAAAAAGATGATAGATGAAAACCCTTTTGCTTTGTATGTTCATTGCTATGCTCATCGTTTACAGTTGGTGGTTGTATCTGTTGCTAGCAGTTGCTCATCTATTCATGATTTCTTTGAGTAGATCTTCTTAATTGTGACCACAACAACTATATCTTGTAAGAGAATGGATTCATTGACAGACACACCACACCAAGATATTCTGCATAGACTTGAGAGTGGTGAGATATCTACAGGAAAGGGCTTGCACCAACATCATCTACTCTTGCTAGGCTGGGTGATACTAGATGGGGTTCCCATCATACTACCTGTCTTTGTTTGAATCAAATGTGATCCTCCGTGTTAGAGGTGCTTACGGCTGATGAACATGGACCTGGGTCATCTCAAGCAGCATGCTTGATAGAAAAATGGTGAGCTTTAAATTTTCTTTCATTCTAAAGTTTATGTTGAAGTTGTTTGGCATCACAAATAAACTCTCAAAAGCCATGCAAAGAAAAGATCTTAATATTGTGCTCGCCATGGAATTGGTTGATGATGTCAAAGCTCGGCTAGCAACATGAAAAGAGAGCGGTTGGGATGATTTATTTTGTGATGCTAAAGAATTTTTTGCTGCTAATAGTATTCCAGTGTTGTAAGTGCATCTAGTGCCACCCCTAGTTTGGTTTTGGAGTATTGACGACAAACGTGGTTGAGGGACTAATGTGTTTGTGAGAATTGCAGGATAACACAGGTAGTAGTCCCTCATTGATTCGGTTTACCTACCGGAGATGACCCCTAAAAATGTATGAAGACATTGAAGACAATGGTGGTACGTGAAGATATTCATATTGAAGACTATGAAAGAAGAAGACATTGACTAAAGACTAAGGAGCGCGAAGACTTAGCTGTTTCGTTGTTTCTTTTCTTCTTTGTTGAGTCATAGGAACCACCGCACTGTTAAGTGGGGTCCAAGTGAACAAAGTCAGAGTGATTGAAGTGATGCTCAACCAAAATCCTATGTCTTGAGCAAAGACAATGAGAGCAAATCTTATCCAGAGTTGGATAAGTCAGCTTTACTTGTAGCCCAAGTCAAGCTGTCGCGTGTGTTTGAAATCTGACCGTTGTGACACGTGTCAGTTCCTTAGTGACCCAGGGTCATTTCGGACAAATCAGGTCGGGTTGCCTTGTGGCTATAAATATCCCACCCCCTACACCATAAATTGGTGGCTGCTCAGAGTTAGTGCACGGCTTTTGTCGTTGAGAGCAACCCACCTCCGAAGAGTTTGAGAGAAATCCTTTTGAGGACAAAGCCCAAACCACCCAGAGCCCAAAGAGTGTTTGGCATCACTGAAGTCTTTCTGTCCGCGTGATCTGAAGACTTGTTACACTTGAGGACTGTGAATCCTCCAGACGGTTAGGCGTCGCGTTCTGAGCATCCAAGAGTAATTGTGGATCGCCGGTGCACAAAGTCCGTGAAGGTTTGGAAGTCTACCTTGAAGACTTACCAGAGTGATTGGGCGGGGACTGTGTGTCCTTAGCTCAAGGGGAATAAGGTGAAGACACGGTCTTCTGAGTTTAATCTCAGCCTCCCTAACCAGACGTACAGTTGTCACAGCAACTGGAACTGGTCGAACAAATCCTTGTCCTCTCAACACACTGGTTCTACCTCTTACTCTTATCACTTACAGTTTGTCCTTGTGAAGTCATTGCCTGATTGCTCTACCTCTTTGACTTCACTGTGCAACTACTTCTTCTGATTGGCTTCATACTATCTTCCATCCTGATCCTACTTCCTAGCTGCTATCTGTCATCATGCTTTAGCTTCATACTTGTTTGACTATGGCTTGTCTAGTGCAGTTCATCTTCCGCTGCATGTTTATAGGTCTAGTTTTCATGTTTGTCTTCGAAACTTTCATGTTTTGAAGAATTTCATAAAAATCGCCTATTCACCCCCCCTCTAGTCGATAAATAGCACTTTCAATTGGTATTAGAGCAAGGTACTCCCTTGTTCTGTGTGATTCAGTTTAACCACCTAGAGTTTTAGCTATGTCGACTGCAGGGATAATCAAAGTCTCCGCTGCGTGCCCTGTCTTCGATGGCACTGAATATCCCTACTGGAAAAATAAGATGCATATGCATCTTGAAGCTATTGATGTTGATCTGTGGTAATGTCGTCAGGAATGGCGTTCCTAAGACTGGTGAAGTTGTCACTCCTACTGATGTCAAGAAGTTCATTCAACTCGATTCCACTGCGAAGAACATCATCTGTGGTCATCTGACCAAAGGGCAGTATGGCCGTGTGAGTGCTTTGGAAACGTCGAAGCTAGTCAGGGACTGGCTCTCCAAGGTCAATGAAGGCGTTTCAACTCAGAGAGATCAAAGAATCAGTGTTCTACGCAACCTCTTCAACCGCTTCAAGAGAAATGAGAATGAGAATGTCCAGCTCACGTTTGATCGCCTCACTGACATCATAAATGAGCTTCAGGCTCTCGGCGCCACTTAGATTACCAAGCATGAAATCGTCAAGACGCTTCTGAGATCTCTTGACAGCTCATTTGACACTCTAGCTCTTATGATTCAAGAACGCCCTGACTTCAAGACACTCGATCCATCTGACATATTTGAGAGGCTTAACACACATGAGTTTCAGCTATCTGAGAAAAGAGATATCTATGGTCCCAACTATGGCCGAACTCGCACTTTGAAGGCAAAGGCTGTTTCCTCATCTGAAGAAGAATCTGACTGCAGTTCCGGTGAAGCTGAATACCTTGGAGAGGAGCTCGCTATGCTTGTGAAGAAGTTCCAGAAGTTCACTAAGAAGAAAGGTTTCAGAAAGTCTTCACGATCCAGCTCAAGAAATGATGAAGCTTCTTCCCATGACCACAAGAAGAGAACCTGTCACAAGTGCAAGAAACCTGGTCACCACATCTCTGAGTGTCCATAGTGGGACAATGAGAAGAAAAGAAGAAGAGCAAGGAATATGATTACGATGACAAGAAGAAGAAGAAATACTCAAAATCTTCTTCCAAGTCAACTTCCAAGTCTTCATCACACAAGAAAAGTTCGTCTGGCAAGGCTCGTGCTTTTGTTGGCAAGGAAATGGATTCAGAGGAGGAGTATGCTTTTGAGGAGGTAGAAGTGGTGGAGTCTGAGGAGGAGTCTGACTCTCGCGTTGCAAGTCTAGCTCTAGCTTCAGCCTACGTTGCCAAGTCCATCTTCAACACTGAAGACAATGTGTCCATCACCAATGCTGATGCCATTGACAAGGACGACTCTGCTCCCACTTACTGCTTCATGGCACGCAGTGCCAAGGTAAACTCACGCGATGCTTACTTTCAAACCTCAAGTGAAGATGACTCTGATTGTGAATCCAAACCCAGCTACAAAACAGTTGCTAAAATTGCAACAGAACAACAGAAAGCTATGGAACATATTCAAAAACTGTAAGACAAAAGTGATGATCTGCTGGACGCTGAAATGACCCGATCTCAGTCCTTAATTGAAGATATAAAAAATCTTCATGTTAAGTACCAAGAGCTTGAAGTTCGTCATGAATCACTCTCAACAACCCATGAAAAGCTTTCCTATGATTATCTTCAAAGGAAGCAAGAACTCGAGAAGTTGAGAGCGGCTCATGAAGATCTTCAAAAGGAAAACGAGTCACTTCAAGCGCCAGCAGATCAGTCCCTTCAGAAGGATTTGAACCACCATGTTTAAAATGTCTTGAGCGTGATAACGCTAATTTTGTTGCTGAGTGTTCTACTGCTGCTACTATTTCAACATCCTCAACCATTGTTGCGGTAACTAACCCCTCTGCGGAGGATGCCACTGCTGTTGCCAATGAAAATGCTAGATTGAAGACATTGCTTGAAACAGGAATGTACAAAAGCCTCAAGGGGCATCAGACACTGTGTGATGTCCTCAAAAAGCAGATCTTGAACCGAAACCCTAGGAAAGAGGGTGTTGGGTTTGAGAGGAAAATGAATGTTGATGGTTCTTACTGGAAGCCTGAGCAGTACCCCACAACCACATGGGTTGCTGCAAAGGAACCTTCAATGGTTCCATCTACCTTATCTGGATTTACGTGTACTAACCCAATTGCTATTGATGAATCCTTTGATGCAAACTATAAACTATTTAAGAATCAGAATGGTGAAGTGTTTGCCAGGTATATTGGTACTAACTGCAGGAATGGACCACCTATGAAGAAGATCTGGGTACCTAAACAGTATATTGAGAATCTTCCTGTGAATTTCATCATGACACCACCAAGGAAGAAGACAAACCCTAGACCTATGGCTTCATATGGACCAAAGGCTTCATACAGATACATGACTCAACTGAGTTACCCTAACGCCAGTGTTTTGCAGGCAAACCACACTCAGTCTTATGAATATGAGCGTGTGTCTTCAAACCGCTATGTTCATAGAACTAAGAACTTTTCTACTTATTCATATGAGTATTGTTCCTCTCCTGCAAGGCTATTTGCTAGGGCTCAAAAGCCGAAATTCTCAGATGCTGCACTTAGACTCATTGCTTCTAAGCCACCCCTGAAGATGTGTGTAGTTAAGAAGAATTAACTTTCTTTTGCAGGCAAAGGTCTCCAGCCAGAAATCAAAGGCGTCCGATGCTATTGCTGGGGACCTAAAACACATTATGGGATGCAAGATAAAATGCCCAAATGGACTTACTATGTATTTCGATTCTGAATCGTTTGCCAGTCATACTATCAGTCCTAACATTGATCTGAGCTTTGATAATCCTCTTGTGCGTCAATGTTTATGCTTCACAATGCTCTTTGTGAAGCCTATCCTCCTAACTGCACTATAGGGTACGACGCCTCGTGCTTCAGAATGGATTATAGACAGCGGATGCACTAACCGCATGACTGGTGATCGAAGTCTTCTCATGGACTCAACCTTGCGTCCATGTGATAAAAGTCACATCACATTCGCTGACACTGGTAAAAGCAAGGTATTGGGCCTAGCTAGATTTGCAATCTCAAGGGATCAGCACATGGACAAAGTGATGCTTGTTGAATCCCTTGGTTTCAACTTAATGTCTGTCTCAATGCTTTGTGACTTAAACATGATTGTGCTATTTGGAAAATATCGTTGCCTTGTACTAATGGAATCTGACAAGTCTCTAGTCTTCGAAGGGTACATGAAAGATGATCTGTACTTGGTAGACTTCTCAGCAGGACCACAGATGGCCGTTTGTCTTCTAGCAAACTCTTCAGAGTGTTGGCTCTGGCATCGGAGGCTAGGGCATGCTGGCATGAGGAACCTACACACTCTCGCCAAGAAGAAGCACGTCATAGGCATCGAAGGCGTCAAGTTTAAGAAAGATCATCTATGTGGTGCTTGTGAAGCTGGGAAGATGACAAGGGCCAAGCATCCCTCGAAGACAATCATGACTACATCTCGACCTTTTGAGTTGCTCCACATGGACTTGTTTGGTCCCACTCACTACTCTACTCTCACTGCAACTGCTTGTCTCTATGGTTTGTTATTGTTGACGATTATTCAACATATACATGGGTGCACATAATTCTCTTCAAGACTGAAGTGCAGGATGTCTTCAGACGCTTCGCCAACCGCACCGTGAACAACTATGGCATCAAGATCAAGCACATTAGGAGTGACAACGACACAGAATTCAAGAACACGGGCCTCGAACTTTATCTTGACACCTTAGGCATCACTCATGAGTTCTCTGCTCCTTACACACCTCAGCAGAATGGCATCGTGGAGCACAAGAACAGAACCCTTATTGAGATGGCTCGGACGATGCTTGGCGAATACAAGACTCCAAGAAAATTCTGGCTTGAAGCCATTGATACTGCATGCCATGTCATCAACCGTGTTTATCTTCACAAGCTTCTGAAGAAAACACCCTATGAGCTTCTAACTGGTAAGAAGCCAAACGTAAGCAACTTCAGAGTATTTGGTGCTAGGTGCTGGATCAAGGATCCACATCACACTTCAAAATTTGCACCTAAAGCACATGAGGGTTTTATGCTTGGTTATGGAAAGGACTCGCACTCCTACAGAGTATTCAACCTCTTTCACTACAAAGTGGTTGAAACTGTGGATGTACGGTTCGATGAAACTAACGGCTCGCAAAGAGAGCACCTGCCAAATGTGCTAGATGGTGTACCTGCCAGTGAATCAATCAAGCTAATGGGAACAAGAGAGATCATACCATCAGAGGCCCAGCCTGAAGAGGAACTTATCATTTCTGCACCTGATCAACCTGAAGACATTGCTCGGCCTGAAGACAATCCTCCAAATGATGACAATGATCAGGAGGAGCAAAATCTTCGTCCAATTCATCCTCGTGTTGCTAATGAAGTTCAGATTGAGAAGATAATTGATAGCATCAATGCACCTGGTCCACTCACTCGTTCAAGAGAACCACAGTTAGCAAATTTCTGTGGGCACTTTGCATTTGTCTCAATCTCTGAACCCAAGAACGTTGCTGAAGCCTTCATGGAATCTGAGTGGATTCAAGCTATGCAAGACGAGCTTCAATAGTTTGAGCTAAACAATGTGTGGGAATTAGTCAAGCGTCCTGATCCTCGCAAGCACAACATAATAGGCACAAAATGGATATATCGCAACAAACAAGACGAGCATGGTCAAGTAGTCAGAAACAAAGCACGGCTCATTGCTCAAGGATACACACATGTTGAAGGAATTGACTTTGATGAAACATTTGCTCCAGTGGCTAAGCTTGAAGCCATTCGCATACTGCTAGCTTAGACAAATCATCACAACATCCTTCTGTATCAAATGGATGTGAAGAGTGCCTTTCTCAATGGAAAGATCGAAGAAGAAGTGTATGTTGCACAACCGCCTGGTTTTGAAGATCCAAAACATCCTGATATGGTATACAAGCTCAACAAGGCACTGTATGGCCTCAAACAAGCCCCTCGTGCTTGGTATGACACACTCAAAGACTTCCTGAAGAGCAAAGGCTTCAAACCTGGTTCTCTAGATCCCACTCTGTTCACGAAGACATATGATGGTGAACTGTTTGTGTGCCAAATCTATGTGGATGACATTATCTTCGGCTACACCAACAAGAAATACAGTGATGAATTTGGTCACATGATGCAAGAACAATATCAAATGTCCATGATGGGAGAGCTGAAGTTCTTTCTTGGTCTTCAAATCCGTCAGCAACGCAACGGCATCTTCATATCTCAAGAAAAATATCTCAAAGATTGTCTGAAGAAGTTTGGAATGCAAGATTGCAAAGGATACATGACGCCAATGCCAACCAAAAGTCATCTAAGCCCTGACGCCAATGGTAAAGATTTCGATCAAAAGGTATACCGCTCCATGATTGGCTCTTTACTTTACTTATGTGCATCTAGGCAAGATATCATGCATAGTGTTTGCATGTGTGCCCAATTTCAAGCGGCACCAAAGGAGTCGCATCACTTAGCTGTGAAGCGAATTCTTCGATATTTGGCTTACACCCCAACACTAGGATTATGGTATCCAAAGGGCTCGAGTTTGATCTGGTTGGATTTTCGGATCTTGATTATCTTTGGTGACAAGGTGGATCGCAAGTCTACACCAGGCACATGTCACTTTCGGGTCGATCTCTTGTCATTGGTCTTCAAAGAAGCGTAACTGTGTATCACTCTCAACTGCTGAATCTGAATACATTGCTTCTAGATCTTGCTTGCGCTTTCGACTTACGTGGATGAAGCAAATTCTTAAGGACTATGGCATCCATCTGAAGCATGTGCCACTCTACTGCGATAATGAAAGCGCAATCAAGATTGCTAATAACCCAGTTCAGCACTCGAAGACAAAGCACATTGAAATTCGTCATCACTTCCTCAGAAATCATGTTATGAGAGAAGATATTGATATCATTCACGTCAAGACAGAAGAGCAATTGGCTGATATCTTCACTAAGCCCTTGGATGAGAAAAGGTTTTGCAAGTTGCGGTGTGAGCTAAATATCTTGGAATCCTCGAATGTCCTATGATTAGGCACACATCCTAACACTTATGCATTTTGATGTCTTAGATGTGCAACACACGAAGTAATGTATATCTTCAATCGATGAAGACGTACACTCTAAGTGTGAATACATTGATGTGGAAATTAACTTCAGAGCGCCACGATAATTGTGCGCCGTGTTTGAGTCTAATACTTCCTATACGGTGGGTAACGCCACCACCAAACTCTAATGAAATTTTTTCTCATGGCATCATATTCGCATAGTCTTCTCAATTAATTTGTCTTCAACATTGATTTGAATTCATGATTATCTTCACTATGTTGATTTGTTCTTGACTGAGTTATATACATATATAGTGTTCTGTCCTCTATAGCATTCACTTATGGCTATGTCTTCTTGTTTGAATCTTTTGAACTAAGTTAATGTGATCGCCCTAACCTTTCTATGCTTTCTACCTCAAGATCTATCTATCCAAATCATATGCATTCTGTTGAAACTATCAAATGTCTCCTCTGCGTCCATGTCAGCAGAAGATACAGAGACAAACATTTATATCTAGTTTTAAATGACATATCCTTTTGCCTGAAACCCGGAGAATTCAGAACGACCACCCCGACAATCCAGGCGTGCGTGGGAACGTGGAACAACTCTCAGTGAGTTGCATGTTAGCCACGTGTCCTTCAGATGTGAACCGCCAGGGGCACCTGCGTAACTGCGTTGTGCTGTCTCTGTCCTTATAAATACCTGTCTCGTCTCGGTAAAAAATCCTTCTTCCTCCTTCGCCATCTCTCCCAAACCCAAGTGTCTCCACTAGCTCTCGACGACGCCGACGACGAAGCGCTTAGCTGCCGCAACTTCATCGACGCCGTCCTCACGCTGGCCGCGGACCTCGTCTCCTCCGTCGTCGCTGTAGGTGTCTTCCGTCGCCAAGTTAGGGCACGGGAGATCGAACTGCTCGGCATCCATCTTCGCTTCATCTAGCAGTTCTTCGTGTGGTAATAAAAGTTTACTTTTTACCGTCTTTTTGATCTGATAGATTCATCCTTTCCTACCAAAAGTGGTTTCTAGATCTTCGAACATGAATCTATCTCCTTCTGCATCTCATATTCTGCCTAGTATATTCACTTATGCTTCTTCACAAGTTAGATTCCTCACTTGTACTTATTCTTGGATTTGTACAACTCTGGAACCAACTCTCATCATATAAGTGAATGTCTTCGCGTTATGAGGTCAATGTCGTCAAACTAATTTATCGTCAAAATCTTCTGAGAATGCATATGACCTCTTCCCCTTCCCTCGCACCTTTAATGTTGTCACAGGTACATGTCCGTGGGAGAATCCTTAGTTCTCATAGTCTGCATTCATTTGCAGAATTCTTGCGAGTCACAACAACTCACAGAGCGAGTTCTGTCGGTCCAGCCGTTTGAAGCCATTGCACGTACTGAAGCCCTTCAGTTTACACTTCATGGCTACTGAAAAGTCAGCAAGAAAGGGAGGCGCACAACATCGTGGTAACACTTCTAAGGACCTACCTCCAGATTTATGCGAGATGTACAAAACTGACCTGAAGAAACCTATCTGAGCATGAGAATCGAATCCAATGGATTCGAAGATATTGGGCTGAAGAATGGTTTAGATATCGCTTCATCACTGAAGAATATGCTGAGAAGAATGCCATCAAGGCACCCTGGGGTGATATTTTGTACAAAAATCTTCCACCCAGGACTCAGGCTGAAGCTATTGAGCAACGCTTCTATCCTTGCATGGTACGCCGACCACAGCCTGAAACTGCTGATCCTTCTTCAATGCTCTGGTGTCGTGAAGACAATCTATTCAAGCGCAACTACCAGTTCACCAAGGACTCGGCTGCAAAGAACAAGAAGGATTTAGGTCTTGACTTCAACCCTGGTCCTTCCTCACCTCGGAACAATGGCACCCGTGAAGCCAATGAGAATAGGATCGGTCCCTTCTACAACCTTGCTGGCCTCATCACTCACATTGTTATTCAAGGTGCCAAAGTGAACCATTCTGATGATGATGCTGACACCGATGAAGCTCCTGCTCCTGCTCCAAAGCCGCAGAAGCAAAAGAAGACTAAAGCTTCAAAATCATCTGCTTCTCCAAAAGCTTCGAGAGTGAATCCATTGGCAACTGCCCCTTCTGCTCCCAGTAATAACTCTGAAGATCTCTCTCGCATCTCCATGAGGTGTGAGAAGTCACAGAAGACACCTGCTGCCATTCTGCGGAATGAATCGAAAACCATTGACTTGTCTTCAGATGAAGAATTTGGTGAAGATGCTCTGGAGCAGCTGATCATGAGCAAGCAAGAGGCGGAGATCTTCAATGATCTGCCCCTATTTGATGTAAACATTCTGAAGAACTTCATTGATGAGTGCTTCGACAATCAAGATCTCAGCTTTGATGACCTTCAGCTTCCCATTGGCGTCAGCGTTGCTTTCCAAGGTGCCATTGCTCCTGAGCTTGCTCTGGCTCAGCGCATAGTTGAACTGAAGCGAAAGATAGACTTCGAGAAGGAATAGTTCAAGAAGCATGTTGCCAAGCTGAATGTGGCTGATGTGCAAAAGTTCAAGGTGATGCTTCATGATCTCAAGGAGTCGTTTCGGAAGAAACGCGATGAAGCCAAAGGCTCAAGAGAGCGCATGAAAGCACTCGCAGACAAATGCGTTCAAGCCTACAATGAAGCTGAAAGCGCAAGGCACTTGGCATACCTGCATTGACCCTCAATGGCTGCCAAGAAAAAGTCATCTGAAGCCAACACTGAAGCACCACGGTAGGAAGAACCACAAATTGTCTTCCCTGCTAGTATGCGCGGCTCGAAGCCCAAGGCTCCTTCAGTGGCTTCTGAACAGAAGAAAACCAAGGCAGCTGAAGCGAAGCCGAAGCGCGAAAACCAAGCGCTGGCGATGAAGGACCACCCCCTAAGAAGAGAAAAACCAAGAAGAGAGATCGGGCTGCTCCCACAGAGCCCCTTGTTGTTGAACCCCTTGTGTCGTGGAATTGTCACGGCAGATGTCCTCATGAAAGGACTTAGTCGCGGGGCCATCGTACGGGTTAACTTAGAGGGGTTAAAGCGGACGCAAAGACACGAGAGTTATACTAGTTCGGCCCCTTCGATGAAGTTAAAAGCCTACGTCTAGTTTGTGATGGGATTGATATGATTTCGGCGACTAGGGAGCAATAGCTTCGCCTAAGCCTCGAATTGTGGTTGTCCCTAAACCGCCGCCGGGTCGTCCCCTTATATACACGGGTTAACCCGGCCGGTCTACAGAGTCCCGACGCCGGCTCATGCAAGTGTCCGGCTCGTTCTCTCCTTTCTCTTATCTTACAGCACAAGTTACATGGTTAAGGCGGTTTACCATTATGGGCCCTAATCCGCCCCTAGGCTCCGGGCCTCTAGCCTCTACGGTCATCGCCACCCTTGGAGCCTTCGTGGGCCCTAATTATGGATTTAGTAAACCGGCCCCTTCAGGGCGGTTTATATTCAGTAGTTACATCCCCAACACCTTGCTTTTGTTCCCCCTCCGTCTGCAAATCAAGAGCGTCAGATGATTGTTCATGAGCCTGCTTCCACAGAGGCTCCTGAAGCTTAAGAAGTTCCAGTCGTCGACCCCATCGCGACTGAAGACATCGTAGAAGATGATGTAGTTCTTCCTCAGATCGAGCGCCCAACGGTATCATCGCCTGTTAAAACGAACAGTGAGCTTATCAGTATTGGTAATCCTTTGACGCCAATCTCACAAGATGCATCAAGGGCTGATCGCCCCCAGCAAGCTACCCCACATCAAGACTCACCAAGCACACCCCAACCGTCATCCGTGCCCGTCATCAGCCCCATGTCCAATGATGACAACTACATGGAGACATCACCATCACCACAGGCGTCGCCCGTATTCCAACGGCTTCGCAAAGGCCTGAGGCCATCCGTCTCCATGACCAACATCACAGAAGATGACTCCAACTTGTCAAATTCAGTGGCACGTCAAGTGTTTCCTCAAGACAATTCTTCTGTGACGGTCCACGTATGCGAAGCCAATGCTCTTTGAAGACCCTCCATTTCATCATCACCGGAGCAACACAAGAAGAAGAGCGTGTCGCTACTCCCCCTATAACTCAAGAAGAAGATTATGAAGAGAACCAGTCCATGCCAGAACCTCCAGCTACTCAAGTGGAGGGTGAAAATCCTGAGGCTGCCAAAAATGACATTCCTGAAGCTAATGACGTTGTCATGACCGAAGCCAATGTGGAGCCTACAGTGGCCAATCCACCAGTGGCCAATGAAGCCAATGAAGCCCATGAAGCAGATGAAGTCAATGCCACACCTGACGCAAATCTGCAGCCAGAAGTCAATGCCACTGCTCCTGTTCCGCCTCCAAGGCCACATACTATCGAGCAAGCATACAACTATGGTCAGCTTGTCACTGTCAGATGGCCCATTCTGATTCCTCCACCTGCTCCTGGTCCTCAATTTGATTACCATGTCGAGCACAGGCCTCAGATTCAGAACACAAAACCATGACTGCCCAGATTTCCAGGTACTGCCACTTCACCAGGATCTTTCAATGTCAACGGCTTCATTGCACACAACACCTTCTTCAATAGCGCAAAGAACCCCTACACCAAGCCCAAGATTTCATCTGATCGGTTCTGGAGTTATCAGCAGCGCTGCTATTATTCATGCATTCTGTACAACCAAGGCCGCATATTTCCGCATATGCGCCTTTGACACCGGGCCATAGCTGGCCTGCCTTGCTTAGAATAAGCTCTCGATTGCTTCGAGAGAGGCTGGCTTACTGCATTTTGTCAGCGATAAGAACCTTGGAATGAAGAGTTGCTGCTTCAATTCTCGCCACTCTTCATATCGAGGCTACTACAGGGATCCTAAGACTTGGGTACTTGAGTGGATGACAAGAAATGTCCATCACGAAGCCAAAGCATTTGATGTCATTGAGCTTACTGGCATGCCCACTCCAGGGGATCTCTATGAGCCTGGTTGTCAGCTTCACACTGCAGCTTTGGAAAGCATCTTTCACAAGTCCGAACCCGACATGAGCCAAATGCTAAGCATGATGAAGCCATTGCCTCGAGATGCAGAATATCCTATGGAGTTCTTTGTTGAAGACCTTGAGTATCTGCCACGCACAATCTATCACATCATAAGGCGAACTCTCTGGCCCATCAAAGGACATTCTACAAAGGCTAAGCTAGAAGGTGCAATGAAGACATCTTCCATATTCTTCATGGCAAAAGCTTCAATGCCCAGGATTTCTTCATTCGCCAACTTGCTGCATCAGGATCTGACATTTTTGGCTTGAAGTTCTATGCTCCATGGATCATGCGTCTGATCAAGCTTCACACTGCTTTCAACTATCAGCCATTTGCATGCAATCACATTGTCTTCTTGCCAGATGTCGATATGTCAGTTGAAGCCATTTATCCAGAGCCTGACAAGGAGCCACTTTATCTTCATAATGCTGATCGTCAGAGCTTCACTCAGCCCATTGAAGGTGTGCTGGCAGCCACTAGAGTCTATCCGTTGGCTAGTACTACACGTGCACCTCACTGTGCCCAAACCGAAGCCACTGACAGCACAATTGCTCAACGGCCTCGAAAGCAATCTCGTGTTCTCAATGACCAAGAGCTTCTCGTTGTCCTGCATCAGAAACAGGATAGGCATCATGATTGGCTCAAGCGCCAGATGCAGAGCATCATGACTGACGTCAATCGCATTCGCAACCTTGCAACCAAGAATGCCTTTGTCGCACATGAAACATGTCGACACACATGGAAAGGGATGACGCTTATGTGTGCTGAGGAAGATCTACAGGACGGTGGCTTCTCAGAAAGATTCAAGTTTGATTCCACTCCGCCCAGAAACGCTGTTCTGCGGCGCACTCCATCTCTTGAAGACTCAGAGTATTCCTCTTCTGGTGCAACCGTGAATGCTCGTGTGATCGATGATCAAGATGATGCCACTTCGCCACCTCCAACACGCATCGATACTACTCCAAGTTCGTCTGCACCGCCAAACCTCGACACCAACCCTGCTCCTTCTCCTACCCCTTCTGGGAACGAGTAGAGGCTCAATGTCTTCAACCCTTTTTGGTCCTTACTGACAAAAGGGGGAGAAGCTATGAGTTTATAGTTTTCAAGCGGTTTCATATGGGCGGTTGCTTTATATTTTGCCTAGTGTCTACAACTCTTGCTTTTGATACATTTGGTTCTCTGAGTTGTAACACTTAAACTCGATGGTCGTCTGCTTCTTATTTGCCATTTTGTGATGTGATGATAAATTCCGCATGTGCGATGATAACTTCTGCACTTAAATCATTTTGCAGACGTCCATTTTTCATTATGCATGTCATTATCTTCGTTACATCGAATCTTGCATGATGAATTATCTTCATAAGTTGAAGAAGATCTCCACAAGCAGAACCTGCCATGTGCATTTGCATTCCAAAAGCAAATTACTTATATGCACATCTTCAGGGGGAGCCTTTTCCTACTTATGAAGACAATAACTCATCCTTTACAATTTCACATATGTATATCCCCGTTGAAAACTTCAACCAGTTTGTCATCAATCACCAAAAATGGGGAGATTGTAAGTGCATCTAGTGCCACCCCTAGTTTGGTTTTGGAGTATTGACGACAAACGTGGTTGAGGGACTAATGTGTTAGTGAGAATTGCACGATAACACAGTTAGTAGTCCCTCATTGATTCGGTTTACCTACCGGAGATGACCCCTAAAAATGTATGAAGACATTGAAGACAATGGTGGTACGTGAAGATATTCATATTGAAGACTATGACAGAAGAAGACATTGAGTGAAGACTAAGGAGCGCGAAGACTTAGCTGTTTCGTTGTTTCTTTTCTTCTTTGTTGGGACATAGGAACCACCGCACTGTTAAGTGGGGTCCAAGTGAACAAAGTCAGAGTGACTGAAGTGATGCTCAACCAAAATCCTATGTCTTCGAGCAAAGACAATGAGAGCAAATTTTATCCAGAGTTGGATAAGTCAGCTTTACTTGTAGCCCAAGTCAAGCTGTCGTGTGTGTTTGAAATCTGACCATTGTGACACGTGTCAGTTCCTTAGTGACCCAGGGTCATTTCGGACAAATCAGGTCGGGTTGCCTTGTGGCTATAAATAGCCCACCCCCTACACCATAAATTGGTGGCTGCTCAGAGTTAGTGCACGGCTTTTGTCGTTGAGAGCAACCCACCTCCGAAGAGTTTGAGAGAAATCCTTTTGAGGATAAAGCCCAAACCACCCAGAGCCCAAAGAGTGTTTGGCATCACTGAAGTCTTTCTGTCCGCGTGATCTGAAGACTTGTTACACTTGAGGACTGTGAATCATCCAGACGGTTAGGCGTCGCGTTCTGAGCATCCAAGAGTGATTGTGGATCACCGGTGAACGAAGTCTGTGAAGGTTTGGAAGTCTACCTTGAAGACTTACCAGAGTGATTGGGCGGGGACTGTGTGTCCTTAGCTCAAGGGGAATAAGGTGAAGACACGGTCTTCTGAGTTCAATCTCAGCCTCCCTAACCAGACGTACAGTTGTCATAGCAACTGGAACTGGTCGAACAAATCCTTGTCCTCTCAACACACTGGTTCTATCTCTTACTCTTCTCACTTATAGTTTGTCTTTGTGAAGTCATTGCCTGATTGCTCTACCTGTTTGACTTCACTGTGCAACTACTTCTCCTGATTGGCTTCATACTATCTTCCATCCCGATCCTACTTCCTAGCTGCTATCTGTCATCATGCTTTAGCTTCATACTTGTTTGACTATGGCTTGTCTAGTGTAGTTCATCTTCCGCTGCATGTTTATAGGTCTAGTTTTCATGTTTGTCTTCGAAACTTTCATGTTTTGAAGACTTTCATAAAAATCGCCTATTCACCCCCCCCCCCCTCTAGTCGATAACTAGCACTTTCAAGTGCCAAACATGGATGAAGTAATACAAGTTTGTGGTCATTCAAGGAGAGTGGGGAGGAATTTTTTATGTTGCTATTGACAAAATATGCGTGGAGATGGATCACCGCTTTGTGAAGGAGGTAATGGTGTGCTTGATTACTTCTCATGTCTTGACCCCAATAATTATTTCTCCAAGTTTAATGTTGACAAGCTTGCACGAATTGATGAAATTTATCATGATGAATTTTCCAATGATGATCGTGGAACAATAAGAGAGCAACTTCTCACTTATATAAGTCAAGTGAAAAGGCATGCTTCTTTTTCTACTTGTGATGATGTTCAAAGTTTGGCCACGAAGATGGTTGAAACTGAGAAAGATTTGGTATTTCCATTGGTATGCAAACTTATTGAGTTGGCTTTGATATTGCCGGTGTCTACGACATCTATTGAGAGAGCTTTTTCAGTTGTGAAGATTATCAAGATTAAACTACGTAGCAATATCAATAGTGAATGGCTAATTGACTTGATGATATGTTACACCGAGAGGGAGTATTCAAGTCAGTTGATGATAAGGATATTATTCGAACATTTAGTCCAATGTGTTCTCAGAAAGGGAATTTGCCTCGTGATTTTATTTAGTGCATTGTCAGTATGTTCCATCTGACCATCTCTATTCTTGCAAGCTTTTGATTTCAAATCTCACAATAATTTATTTAATTAGAAATCCATTTTTATATTGTAGTGCCTTCGAGGACTTTGGGAACATGGCAAGTTTGGCTCTACGCAAGGCTGATTGTATGTCTTTCTTTTGGTAAAAATGAACAAGCAAGAGATGCTTCTGATCACGGCGGAAGGAATTGCACAATCACATATGGAGACATATGGTATGGAAAGCTTTACTATTGGGGAACGCGGTATTTCAAAAAATTTCCTACGATCACGCAAGATATATCTAGGAGATGCATAGAAACGAGAGGGGAGAGTGTGTCTACGTACCCTTGTAGACCGAAAGCGGAAGCGTTAAGTAACGCGGTTGATGTACTCGAACGTCTTCGCGATCCAACCGATGAAGTACCGAATGCACGACACCTCCGTGATCTGCACACATTCAGCTCGGTGACGTCCCTCGAACTCTAGATCCTGCTGAGGCTGGGAGAGTTCCGTCAGCACAACGGCATGGTGACGGTGATGATGAAGTTACCGGCACAGGGCTTCGACTAAGCACTACGACGATATGATCGAGGTGTAAAATTGTGGAGGGGGACACCGCACACGGCTAAGAGATTGTATGTTGTGCTATTGGGGTGCCCCCTGGCCACGTATATAAAGGAGGGAGGGAGAGAGGAGGCCAGCCAGGTTTGGGTGCGCCAGGGGGGATTCCTAGTTGGACTCCTAGTCCAAGTAGGATTCGGCCCCCCATTTTCCTTTCTTCCACCGGAGGGAAAGGTAAGAGAGAGAGAGGGGGAAGGAAAGAGGGGGGCGGCCGCCTCCCCTAGTCCAATTTTTTGTAAATATGCCCTAGAGGCAATAATAAAATGGTTATTTTTGTATTTCCTTGTTCATGATAATTGTCTATTGTTCATGCTATAATTGTATTAACTGGAAACCCTAATACATGTGTGAATACATAGACCACAACATGTCCCTAGTAAGCCTCTAGTTGACTAGCTCGTTGATCAATAGATGGTTATGGTTTCCTGACCATGGACGTTGGATGTCATTGATAATGGGATCACATCATTAGGAGAATGATGTGATGGACAAGACCCAATCCTAAGCATAGCACAAGATCGTGTAGTTTGTTTGCTAAAAGCTTTTCTAATGTCAAGTATCATTTCCTTAGACCATGAGATTGTACAACTCCCGGATACCGTAGGAATGCTTTGGGTGTACCAAGCGTCCTAACGAATCGGGTGGCTATAAAGGTGCACTACGGTATCTCCGAAAGTGTCTGTTGGGTTGGTGCGAATCGAGGCTCGATTTGTCACTCCGTATGACGGAGAGGTATCTCTGGGCCCACTCGGTAATGCATCATCATAATGAGCTCAATGTGACTAAGCAATTAGTCGGGGATCATGCATTACGGAGCGAGTAAAGTGACTTGCCGTGCGAGATTGAGCGAGGTATTGGGATACCGACGATTGAATCTCGGGCAAGTAACATACCGATTGACAAAGGGAATTGAATCTGAGATTGATTGAATCCCGACATCGTGGTTCATCCGATGAGATCATCGTGGAACATGTAGGAGCCAATATGGGTATCCAGATCCGCTATTGGTTATTGGCGGGGAGGTGTCTCGGTCATGTTCGCATGGTTCCCGAACTCGTAAGGTCTACACACTTAAGGTTCGGTGGCGCTAGAGTTGTTATGGGAAATAGTATGTGGTTACGAAGGTTGTTGAGTCCGGATGAGATCCGGATATGACGAGGATTTCGGAATGGTCCGAGGTGAAGATCGATAAATTGGGCGCTTGGGTATTGGAGTCGGAATTGTTCGAGAGTACGGGTGGCGACCAGCGTGACGAAAGGTGTTTGGAGGCCCGGCAAGCGTTGGGGCCTTATGGGCCAAGGGGATGGGGCACACCAGCCCACTAAGGGGTTGTGTGCCCCTCCCAGCCCCTCTCACGTAACCTGGAGAGGTGGGGGCGTCTCCCCTAGGGCAGCCGCCCCTCCCGGCTTGGGGGGGCAAGTTTCCTAGGGGTGGGGGCGCCCAAACCCATCTAGGGTTTCCCTAATTGCCGCCGCCCCTCCCCTAGGGAACCCTAGGGTGCCTCCTCCACCCCCCTTCCCCCTATATATAGTGAGGGAGAGAGAGGGCAGCCGCACCCCTTGCCTGGCGCAGCCCTCCCTCCTCCAACTCTTCCTTCTCCTCCGTAGAGCTTGGCGAAGCCCTGCAGGAATACCACAAGCTCCACCACCACGCCACCGTGCTGCCGGAGTTCTCCCTCAACTTCTCCTCTCCCCTTGCTGGATCAAGAAGGAGGAGACATCGTCGGGCTGTACGTGTGTTGAACACGGAGGCGTTGTACATTCGGCGCTAGATCGGATCTTCCGCGATTTGAATCGCTGCGAGTACGACTCCATCAACTGCATTCTTGTAACGCTTCCGCTTAGCGATCTTCAAGGGCATGAAGATGCACTCCCTCTCTCTCGTTGCTAGCATCTCCTAGATTGATCTTGGTGACACGTAGGAAAATTTTGAATTTCTGCTACATTCCCCAACAGTGGTATCAGAGCTAGGTCTGTGCGTAGTTTCTATGCACGAGTAGAACACAAGTTGTTGGGGGCGTCGATTTTGCCAATTTACTTGCCGTTACTAGTCTTATCTTGATTCGGCGGCATCGTGGGATGAAGCGTCCCGGACGGACCTTACACGTACGCTTACGTGAGACAGGTTCCACCGACTGACATGCACTAGTTGCATAAGGTGGCTAGCGGGTGTCTGTCTCTCCCACTTTAGTCGGATCGGATTCGATGAAAAGGGTCCTTATGAAGGGTAAATAGAAATTGGCATCTCACGTTTTGGTTTGGCGTAGGTAAGAAATGTTGTTGCTAAGAAACCTATAGCAGCCACGTAAAAATTTTGCAACAACAATTAGAGGACGTCTACCTTGTTTTTGCAGCAGGTGTCGTGTGATGTGATATGGCCAAAAGGATGTGATAAATGATATATGTGATGTATGAGATTGATCATGTTCTTGTAATAGGAATCACGACTTGCATGTCGATGAGTATGACAACCGCGGGAGCCATAGGAGTTGTCTTAATTTATTGTATGACCTGCGTGTGATTAAGTAACGCCATGTAATTACTATTGCTAAACCGTTAGCCATAGTGGTAGAAGTAATAGTTTGCGAGACAACTTCATGAAGACACGATGATGGAGATCATGGTGTCATGCCTGTGACAATGATGATCATGGCGCTCCGAAGATGGAGATCAAAAGGAGCAAATGATATTGGCCATTGAGGGAGTCCTGGATTAGGGGGTATCCGGACAGCCGGACTATGTACAACGTCCGGACTATTGAAGCGTGAAGATACAAGACTCAAGACTTCAGCCCGTGTCCGGATGGGACTTTCCTTGGCGTGGAAGGCAAGCTTGGCGATCCGGATATTATATTTCCTTCCTTGTAACCAACTCCATGTAAACCCTAGCCCTCTCCAGTGTCTATATAAACCGGAGAGGTTGGTCCTTAGATGGCCGATCACAATTACAATCATACCATCATAGGCTAGCTCTTAGTGTTTAGCCTCTACGATCTCGTGGTAGATCTACTCTTGTACTACCCATATCATCAATATTAATCAAGCAGGAAGTAGGGTTTTACCTCCATCGAGAGGGCCCGAACCTGGGTAAACATCTGTGTCCCTTGCTTTCTGTTACCATCAGCCTTGACGCACAGATCGGGACCCCCTACCCAAGATCCGCCGGTTTTGACACCGACATTGGTGCTTTCATTGAGAGTTCCTCTGTGTCATCGCTGTCAGGCTCGATGACCCCTTCAATCATCATCAACGACGCTGTCCGGGTCGAGACTTCTCTCCCTGGACAGATCTTCGTATCCGGTGGCTTCGCACTGCGGGCCAACGCGCTTGGCCGTCTGGAGCAGATCGACAGCTATGCCCCTGGTCATTAGGTCAGATTCGGAAACCTGAACTATACGGCGGACATCCGCGGGGACTTGATCTTCGACAGGTTTGGGCCTATGCCAGGAGCCCCGGACAGTCACGACGAACACGGCTTAGACCTGCCGTTGGACGAAGCTCGGGGTGTTATCCCGGTAGTATCCCCGGACCTAGATCTTGAGCAGGCCGCACTGCCTAAGGACAGAGGGATGGACCCCGCCTGACAGGTCGCGCGCTCATCGGCGCTAGAGCCGAACACGGGCCTTACCCCTGTGGTGGCCTGTGAATCCGAACCCCCGGATTCATATCCGGACGTTGGCTCCGGTCCGCGCACTCCCGAGCCAGTCGAGCCAGGTTGGGCTCCGGTAACGGAGTTCACCGCTACGGATATCTTCCAGCGATCGCCCTTCGGCGACATGCTGAACTCATTAAGGTCTCTCTCTTTGTCAAAAGGCTCTTGGCCGAACTATGTCCGGCTTGAGTGGGATGCAGGCGATGAAGGAATTCTTTGCCCACCCACCACCCACTTCATTGCCACGGCGATGATTTAACCGACGTAATGGACTTTGACTCAGAAGACATCGATGGTATGGACAACAATGTAGGAGAATCATAGGAGCCACCGCTCACTGGGCGGTGGATAACCGCCCATCCCTATGATATATACATGGCGGACACTCCGAAGGAAACCAACGGCGATGAGGCAGCGGAGGATGATCCCCCAGTGGGGAGAGCAAAGCACGGGCGTCCTCGGCACCGCTCCAAACCCCGCCAAAGGAATACCGGCCCAGAAATCGAAAACAATATGGATGTCGCCAAAGATGAATATAACCCTAGTCGGCTTGCCTTTCAGAGGGCCGGACTGGCCACTGAGGGATACTTGGAGAGGGACAACTATACGCCCCCCTCCGAGGACGAGGCAAGCCTCGGCAATGAAAAATTCGGCGTGCCCGAAGATCCAGTGGAACAAGCTCGCTTCGAGCAATGGCTCATGGCCACGGCAAAAGGCCTGCAAAGGAAGCAACAACATCTTAAAGCTGACCAAGATTCGCTGGTGGATAGATGGACCAAGGTTCTAGCCACTGAAAGATACAGACCCGACCGCCCCGATAAAGGGCACACAGGGCACAACCGGCCACCCCAACCTAAGAAGGAGAACGCAAGGCACATGCCCCGACGTCAACACACCACTACGGTACTAAACAGTACAAAGGAAAAAAGGAGAGGCATCCTCAAGCCCCGGCGCAATGGTCATAAGCATCAAAACAGGAAGGCTGGGAGTAATCCCAGCAACTCCCAGTCCGGTCAGCGGACAAAGAACAACTCAGACCTATCCGGCCCGAGCCATAGACTCGATCAACCATGTGAAATCCATGGTACTCCTAGAAGGACGGCAAAGCATACCAACAGAGAATGTCGGATCCTCAAAACAAAGCGGCCGGCCGCGTGCCGGAAGAAATGAAGGGAGGCAGCTGGTCAAGAGCCCCCCCCCCCCCTAGCATAAAAGTATGGCCGATCACCCCCGACCGCATTAACTACAGCAACTCGATTGCGGTACCTGCGGACATAGCAAACCGGGGGCACCATAACACATAAAAACCCCTCAGGTATGAAACCACAAACAACATCTCCTAAATGATGCTAGGGGCTAATTCGAAGTTTTTCTGGCCCACCATTCTAAAACGGTTGTCTTCGGATCACCAAAAAATACTTCGCCAAAGAATAAATCTTCGGCACCTTCCCATCATGCGGTAATTTACCGTATGCTAACGGGACGAACCACATTGACTAAATTCCACGTGGTCAATCACTCAGGCCAACACCATGTGATACAATCACACGGCCGAACTCCGCCCTCAGGGCGGAAATCATACAGCTACCGACGTAGCGAGTCACGCATGACTATCAAAATTTATATATGACATCCAACTATTCGGACACCAATTGAGGAGTCCGCGCTACCCAACGGTATAATGGTTGGGTTTACCAGGGTCCGATCAGGAACCCTCGGACCAACCACAAGAGGACGCTCGGCTACCTTCGAGTATTTTCCTTGCAAACTAACTTTGACGCAGAACAGGATTGGTGACGTGGAATCGGCCAGGACACACAAGGAGAAACCCCCCCCCCCCCCAGAAGAAGGCAGTCCGGATTAACTATTGATCCACCGACAACCCCTCCAGTCCGGCCATCACAGGTTCCGCCAAATAACACCTCTTTTCATAATCATCCATCATACTACTATGCATAGACATATCATTTTGCTACAATGCGTAGACTGAGATAACACTCACCGGCCGTCGCTTTTATCGACATGTCGTGTTACGCCCGATTATGCCAGGGGCTTCATAAATGCGGCAATAAAGTCCGACAACCTTCTCAGTCGTCCGGCACCCCGAACTTATAGCACTACATGCATCAGCTCCGAATCATGTCTTGGGTCATTGGTTGGGTTTGCCCGGCTCCCTTGTTTTGGTACCTTACGTTCTGTCATATCGGCTAAGGTAGCGCAAGGAGAACTACTGTGATTGTGTCCCGGATCTGCGGACGAGCACCTCGATGAAAGCCGAAAACCAATGTCATGATACAATGAGAGCTGGTCAGCTGTTCGAGAGGTTGTAAAATCCTTAAAGATTTATTCCGCATAACGCCATTATCAATGCAGAGTGCGATGGATCGGTCTTCCAATCAGGTGCCAATAGAGCCCCTAGTTCGGCCTTCCGAACACTAGGGGCTGCGCCGACCATACTCGAATTCCTATGGCTAAGTGAGAGTAATAAAGCCTTATAGTCCGATTGCCTGGTTCTTGGTGAAAGCATACCCATAAATGGACCCAACTATGGGATAAAGAGAGTTCAGATATATCCGAACACCCCAAAGATTCTTTTACGTGGGGAAGAAGCGACGGCCAACTCTCAGGATTTACATACACTAAACAGCCGCACAGGAAGAACATATGTTCAAACCAAACAGGCAATATATAAATGCCATAATCCCATATTACAAAAAGTGGCATGAATGCCCTCAGGGAAATACAATGTCTTTGGTACATTTATGTAGGACCTTGAAGTATGTCTAGAGGTGTAACACCCCGGAAGTAACTTTCCATATTTGTAACTCCGACTCTTGCCATTTTCGGCATTGATATATGATATTCCCTCCGTGGTTGGGTTTTTCCTCTTTTTGCATTTTGTCCATGTCATGCATTTTATAGTATGTCATCATGTGCATCGCATTTGCATACGTGTTCGTCTCATGATTCCGAGCAGTTTTCCCGTTGTCCGTTTTGCAATCCGGCACTCCTATCTCTCCCGGCGGTCCCTTTTACGTTTTTCCGTGTGCGGGTATTTGAACCGTCTCGAAATGGACCGAGGTTTGTCTAGTGGCCTTGGTATAACACACGGAGACCACCGGTCAAGTTTCGGGTCATTTGGAGCTCGTTTGGTACTCCAACGGTTAACCGCACCTTCCATAAAGGCCTCTTTTAAGTTGCAGCCCAACACCCTCCAAAACAGCCCAATAACCCATCTAAGTCACCTCCATGCTCTCCGTCGTTCGATCACGATCGTGTGGTAAAAACTACACCTCATTTGGACTCTCCTAGCTCCCTCTACCTATAAATATACATCCTTCCCAAATCCGGACCGAAACCCTAGTCTCCGCTCGCTTCCGCTTCGCGCGGACGAAATCCAGACGGCGGACACGTCCGCCCGCCGCCCGGACCTCTCGCGCGCCGCCACGTGGCGCAGCCCGCGCCCGCCGCCGCCCGACCCGTGGGCCCGCGAGGCCCGTCAGAGAGCCCTCCGGCCCATCCGCGCCCGCGCCCGGCGACCTCCGTCCCCGCGCGCGCGTCTCCGCCGATCTCCGGCGACTCGGCGCCGCCCGAGCCGCCTCCGGCCCGCCTCCGGCAGCGAGCTTCGCGAAACCGCCAGCGCCCGCCGCCGCCCGAGCTCTTCCGGCGCCTCCGCGCTCGGGCCGCCGTCCCGGCAGCCCGCCGCCGCCCGCCCGCGGCCTCCGTCCGATGGCAGCGCCGGCCGCCCGCCCGACCCGGCGAGGTCCTCCACCGCCCGACGCCGATCCGATCGGTCGGGCCCCGATCCGGCCTCGGGAGCCGCGAGCCCGTTGACTCTCTCCCCCCTTTTTTTTCTCTAAGTCCTTAGATCCTTGTAATTTCGTGCAATTTTCAACATGCTATATCTTCGCATCCGTAGATCCATTTTTCGCGTATAATATGTCAAAATGTTCGTCTCGAAGAGTAGATCATTTCGTTCCATTGCATCATTTTCATTTGAGCTCATCTTGATGCCCGAAATGCTGTTGGAAGAGTGCTATGTGCTGATAGTTTCTGATTTTTATCAGAAGTTGCACTTTTGTTATTTTTGCTATGATTAATATGTGCATCCTATGGATTTGAGTCCTACATGTGTTTTGTAAAATGCCATGTCATCTTTCCAGTGGTATATGCCATGTATTTTTGTGATCTATGTGGTGACTAGCACAAGCATGCAAAGTAGGTGTCCTAATGTTGCTGATTTCAGCCCTGTTTTAGCTGATTTTGATGCCATGTTAACTTGATGATACCGAGAGATCTATGCATATTTTGAGATACTTCAGTAAGGGTGTTTTGTAAAGCATGACTTGCTCTATCCATCCATGCCTTTTTTTGCAATTATGGGATGCCATAGCTTGAGTCAATCGAGCTCTACTTTTGCTACCAAGTGATTCCTGGCAGATTGTATACGTGTTATTCAATTTTGCCTAGCTTGTTGTGGTTGATCCGTATATGCTATGTTATTGTTCTTGCCATGTATGTCTTCTATGTCAGGTCTTCTTGATGTATGTATGCTTAGTTTATCATTTGAGGCTCTGTAGTGAGTGCATTGAGCTTGTTAACATGCCATCTCGTTATCAGTTTTTGACATGTCAAGTTGCTGAATCTGTTAACGAGACTTTCAATATTGACATGGGTGTTACTATATTTTATAGTCCTTTTTGGCTTATGGTCAGTAAGGGACTTTTGTTCTAGGCTTTGAGTAGATTCATGCCATGCCATGTTTTGCTATTTTAAGGTCCTGTAGCATGTAGTTTTGCTGCTCTGAACATTGCAACCTGTTACTGTTTTTGCCATGTCCAGCCTGTTACTTTGAGCACTTTTGCCATGCTTGTTTGAACATGTTATGATGTGAACTAGCCGTAGCTCAGTGCTCATCTTTTGTCGAGCATCATGTGTAGATCACTGCCATGTGCTTTGTTGTTACGTTTGGGTGCAGTAGCTTAATTAATTGTTGCTTGCTAAGTGGCATCATGCTGCTAATGGCAGATTTGCGCCATTCTTGTTTTGCTTGCTATTTGCAAACCGTGCATCCGATTCCGGTGATCTTTATATCGGTTTCAACCGAAATCATCTCATCTTTCCAGTGGCATGCTTGGTTTGCCAAGTTGATGCCTGGTTCATCATTACCTTCGGGCGCACATAAGCATTGCATATCGCATCCGCATATCATGTCATGTTTTGCATCATGTTGATTGTGCATTGCACCGTGATTTATTGTGGTTCCTTTGTTTGTGTTGTTGTTTTGGGTAGAGTCGGGAGACGAGTACATGAACGAGGAGCCTGTTGAGAACGTTTTCGAGGATCAAGCTTTCGACAACTCTGAGAACATTGCAGGCAAGATGACCATACCCTCGATATCACTTCTATCTTTGCTATGCTAGTTGCTCGCTCTTTTGCTATGCCTATGCTGCGATGCCTACCACTTGCTATATCATGCCACCCATATTGCCATGTCAGCCTCTAACCATCCTTTCCTAGCAAACCGTTGATTGGCTATGTTACCGCTTTGCTCAGCCCTCTTATAGCGTTGCTAGTTGCAGGTGAAGCTGAAATTTGTTCCTTGTTGGAACATGGAGATGTTGTTCCTTGTTGGAACATGTTTACTTGTTGGGGATATCACAATATCTATCTGCTATAATTAATGCATCTATATGCTTGGTAAAGGGTGGAAGGCTCGGCCTTATGCAGGTGTTTTGTTCCACTCTTGCCACCTAGTTTCCGTCATATCGGTGTTATGTTCCTTGATTTTGCGTCCCTAACGGTCGGGTGATTTATGGGACCCCTTGACAGTTCGCTTTGAATAAGACTTTTCCAGCAAGGCCCAACTTGGTTTTACCATTTGTCACCTAAGCCTTTTCCCTTGGGTTCTGCAGACTCAAGGGTCATCTTTATTTTAACCCCGGGCGGTGCTCCTTGAGTGTTGGTCCAAACTGTCGACCGCCGGTGTACCAGGGCAACTCGGGTTGGCCTACAAAGCTTGGACGATCCGGTGTGCCACGAGACCGAGATATGTGCAGCTCCTATCAGGATTTGTCGGCACATCCGGGCGGCTTTGCTGGACTTGTTTTATTCTTGTCGAGATGTCTTGTAGTCCGGGATTCGAGATTGATCGGGTCTTCCGGTAGAAGGAATATCCTTCGTTGACCGTGAGAGCTTATAATGGGCTAAGTTGGGACACCCTGCAGGTAATATCTTTGAAAGCCATGCCCGCGGTTATGAGGCAGATGGGAATTTGTTAATGTCGGTTGTAGATAACCTAAAGTGGACCTCTAATAAAATACACATCAACGCGTGTGTAACCGTGATGGTCTCTTCTCGTGGAGTCCGGAAGTGAACACGATGTTGGAGTTATGTCGGCGTAAGTAGTCGGGATCACTTCTTGATCACTACTAGTTTCACGACCGTGCTTTGCTCCTCTTCTCGCTCTCTTTTGCGAAGTAGCCACCATATATGCTAGTCGCTGCTGCAGCTCCACTTTACTACTCTATCCTTCCTATAAGCTTAAATAGTCTTGATCTCGCGGTGTGAGATTGCTGAGTCCCGTGACTCACAGATACTTCAAAACAGTTGCGAGGTTCCGATGAGGCGGTCAGGTGATTCCACCGAGCTCAAGTGGGAGTTCGACGAGGCGTGGTCGTTACTATGTGTCGTTTCAGATGATCAGTAGTGGTGCCCAGTTGGGACGATTCGGGATCTGTGTTAGCATTTGGGGTATCTTCTTTATTTTGGTTCCGTAGTCGGACCTTGAGTGTACTCGAATGATGGATGTTTATTTATGTCTTGTGTGAAGTGGCGAATTGTAAGCCAACTATGTACCTTTCCTTAATTATTACATGGGTTGTGTGAAGATTACCTCACTTGCGACATTGCTTTCAATGCGGTTATGCCTCTAAGTCGTGCCTCGACACGGGAGATATAGCCGCATCGGGGCGATACAAGTTGGTAATCGAGCCTTCCCGACTTAGGAGCCCCTACTTGATTGTTTGCTTGATGTTGTTGAGTCTAGATTGGAAAATGTTTTGAGTCTTAGGATTATATATATCGGAGAGTAGGATTCTTTTACTTCCCAGTCCTTCGTCGCTCTGGTGAGGTATCCCGACGTGAGTTTTGACTCTTCTCTTCTCAAATTTCACTAAAAAATTTTTTAGGATCACGTGGGTATCTTGGAATCGTTCGATGGTTTTGTGACGAGAACATTGTTCTTGGTGCCTCCTGTCATTTAGGGGTTGTGGCGGTGTCCCGGAGTTGAGCTCGAGGTGTTGTCGTCACAATTTTATCGTTGCAGATTCGGAATACCTGAGTTTTGCCGACATCGAAATCTCTTTTGTGCAGTTGTTGGTGAGATAACCACGATAGCCCGATCTTGTGGCGAGTCTTGAGTATTGCCATGACTTGTATAACGGATGTTTTTCAAGGTCGAGGTACCACGATTTCGAGGATTTCTTGGTTATGTGTTGACGGATGGATACAATTGGATCTAGGTATTGTTAGTTTGGGTGATATATTTTGTGTCCCTGTATCCCCAACACCAGATTGCATAACCGAAAGTTTGGGAGTTTATAGGTGGGAATTCTAGTAGCTTACGGGATATTCTATCCGACGGATGTATGATTTGAGATTGGGGTTCAACGTCTAGTGGTCCGCCCATTCACGGTCGATTCACGATGGTCGCGAGGCGTCTTAAAGAATCCTTGGCTATGCTGATTCGGGGGCGTCTTGTTAGTCATTCGTGACGTCCGCTATCGTCGTGTCCGTGTGGGCCCCACCACGAACACTTTGAGCGAAATCTCTATCATGTGTTTGTTCCGGCTCATTCTAGAAGCCAATCTTTGTTTTCAATTGTGATATTCGAATTGTTTCTAAGACAGTTGTTGTTTCCATATCTTTATCTAAGTGGCTTCTCACCTTAATGGACGTGTGATGATTAACTTTGGAATTCATTCGTTCATTCTTGTTCGAATGTTTATTGTGAAGACTATATGTTGAAATTTTCTATCCGTTGATTCTACTTATCTATTTGTCTATCAAAGGACTAACGGATGTCACCCTCTCGAGATGGCTCCGCCAGCGTCGAATCCGGATCGCAATGATGGGGATCGATCGAACCCTCCACCTCCACCTCCACCTCCGCCTCCGGAGGGCGGCAAGCTATCATGGCAGCCACCAATGCCAATGCTCGAGATGATTTTGCAGCTCTTGCAAGAAGCGTACTCAGGGCAAGGCAATCAAGGCAATCAAGGCAATCAAGGTCAAGGCAACAATCAGCCACACTTTGCTACTCTCGATCGGTTCCTCGCTAATCAGCCGAAGTCTTTCAGTTTCTGTGTTGAGGCAACAGACGCTGATGATTGGCTAGTGGACATCTGCAAGCACTTTGACTGTAGCAATGTCAGACCTGAAGACTTTGTCAAGTTTGCATCGTTTCAACTCAAGGATCAAGCTGCTGAGTGGTACCAGCAATACAAAGATTCCAGAGGAGGTCATGTCATTACCTGGGATGAGTTCCGCCGTGATTTCCGAGCTCATCACATTCCGAAGAGTGTTGTTGAGAGCAAGCGTGAGGAGTTCCGCAATCTCAAGCAGGGCAACATGTCTGTCTATCAATACAATATCCAGTTCTAGAAGCTCGCTTTCGTTTTGCTAAGCAAGATGTACACGATGAAAGGAGTATGATCTATCGATTCGGAGGTGGTGCGAGAGAAGATCTGCAATTACCTCTTGTCTGTTTGAGCGGATAAGTATGATGATTTCTACAACATGACTCTCAAGCAAGAAGCGGCTCAGCTCAAATGCGAGGCTTCTAAGAAGAGAATCGGGGATGCAGATTCAGTCCTCTTCGTCCTCTCAAGTGGCAGCCAAGCAGCAGAAGTTTTACCTGCCCCCTCCTCCGTTCAAATCGGCCTTACCGTGAGAAGAACTCAGGTGGCCGTGGATCTTCCCACCCACCCAACCCAAGCTATCGAGAACAAGTCTAATTCTCAAGCTCCAAGGTCAAGTGCTCCTTACCACCGTCCGCTCTCGAGGTCACTTGCAACAAGTGTCGGCAGAAGGGTCACTATCTGAACAAGTGCTTCAACCAGAGGCGTCTTCCGCCTCCTCCTCTGTGAAATCTTCCAGCAATGCGGTGGTCAAGCATAATTCAAAGTATGCCAAGGTCAATATGATGAATGCAGCTCAGCGGAGGATTCTTGAGATGTGCTAATGGGTAATCTTCTTGTTAATGATATTCCTGCAAAAGTTCTCTTTGACCTTTGGTGCATCGCTTAGTTTCATCTCTAAACCATTTGCATCTAAGCATGATTTGTCTTTCCAAGTTTTGCCAAGACCATTAGCAGTTGTCTCTCCGGGTAAATGCATGAATGCAAGCTACATGGTTCGGATGTCTCTATCAAGATGGGTGATTATAGATTTCTGTCTAAACCAGTTGTCCTTGGTGACTCGGATATTGATCTTATTCTCGGAATGGGTGGCTTTATCGGCACAAAGCTCAGCTTGATTGTGCTGCGGGGAAATTCAATTGACTCACTCTTCTAATGATGTGATCATCTATGCGCTCGTGATGAAACCATTGGTTGTTTTCTCTCAATGAGAAGGGCGAATTGAATGCCATCTCTCGATTCGATCGTTTGTGAGTACCAAGATGTCTTTCGGAAGAGCTTCGGGTATGCCTCCTCATCGGCCGATTGAGTTCGTTATCGATCTTGAGCACAGCCTTGAACCCGTTGCAAGCGTCCTTACAAGCTTGGACTGATGAGCTGAAGGAATTGAAGAAGCAGCTCGATGAACAAGAGCGTCTGGTTTGATCGGACCGAGTTCATCTCCTTGGGGTTGTGGTGTTCTTTTGTCCGGAAGAAGGATGGCGCGGACCGACTTTCGTCGATTACCGTCCATTGAATAAGAAGACAATCAAGAACAAGTATCCACTTCCCAACATCAATGAGCTTTTCGAGCAACTCAAAGGTGCTACAGTGTTCTCTAAGCTTGACCTTCGTATGGGGTATCATCAGATTCGCATTCGTGAACAAGATATTCCCAAGACAGCATTCGAACAAGCTTTGGTTCTTATGAATATCTTGTCATGTCTTTCGGCCTCGTCAATGCTCCTCCAACTTTCTCTCGGATGATGAACTTCATATTCAACCCTACACCAATGAATTCGTCTTGGTCTATCTTGATGATATTTTGGTCTTCTCCAAGAATAAGAAGGATCATGCCAAACATTTGCGATTGGTGCTAGACAAGCTCGAGAGTATCAATTCTATGCTAAGTTCTCCAAATGTGAATTTTGGCTTGATGAAGTGCTTTATCTTGGTCATATCATCTCTGCCAAGGGCATCGCTGTTGATCCCGAAGGTGTCCGCAATTGTGAATTGGGAACCTCCTCGAATATCAAGCAGCTCCAGAGCTTTCTTGGTCTTGCAAGCTATTGCGAAGATTCGTTGAGAACTTCTCCAAGATTGCAAAGCCTCTTTCCAACCTTCTCGAAGCGGTGAAGTATGTCCGGTCTCCCGAGTGTGACGTTGCGTTCAATACCCTCAAAGAGAAACTCGTCACAGCTCTGTTCGACTCCTCTGATGAATCCAAGCCATATGAAGTTTTACGTGATGCTTCTCTTCAAGGTCTCGGTGCTGTGTTAATGCAAGAGAAGAGAGTTGTGGCTTATACCTCTCGCCATTGAAGCCCAGCGAGAAGAACTACCCCACTCACGATCTTGAGTTGGCGGCGTTGTCCATGCATTGATTACGTGGAGACATCTCTTGTTGGGAAGGAAAGTGGACATTTTCACCGATCACAAGAGTCTCAAGTACATCTTCACTCAGCCCAACCTCAACCTCGGGCAGACTCGATGGGTGAAATGATTCAAGAGTACAACCCAAGTATCGAGTATACTCGGGCAAAGCCAATGTCATTGCAGAGCGCTTTGAGCAGGAAAGCTTATCGCAACAGTCTAATCCTCAAGCCTTTTCAGCCGGATCTCTGTGAATCTTTCCATAAGCTGAATCTTCAAGTTGTTCCTCAAGGCTTTCTTGCCAACCTCATAGTCTCTCCTACTTTGGAAGATCAGATTCGTGAGGCTCAACTTCGGATACCATGGTGAAGAAAGTGAAGCGTGGTATCGACAAGGGCATTACCAAGTACAAGTGCTTCCATGTTGATGACAAAGACACTCTGTTCTTTGAGGACGGATTATGGTTCCTAAGGGTGATCTCTGAAAAGTCATTATGAGCGAGGCTCACAATTCGCTTCTATCCATTCATCACGGAAATGCGAAGATGTACCATGACCTCAAGCAGTCATATTGGTGGACTCGAATGAAGCGAGAAATTGCTCAATTCGTGAATGAGTGTGATGTCTGCGGAAGAGTGAAAGCGAACACCAAAGACCAGCTGGTCTCCTCCAACCTCTTGCTATTCCTGAATGGAAGTTTGATCATATTGAAATGGACTTAGTGGTGGCTTTCCAAAGTCCAAGCGTGGAAATGATGCTATCTTCGTTGTCATTGACAAGCTGACTAAAGTGGCTCATTTTCTTCCTATCAAAGAATCCATCACTGCAGCTCGGTTGGCGAGCTATACACCTCGAGGATTGTCTCCTTGCGGCATTCCACAAGTGATCTCTTGAGACCGTGGCAGCATCTTTACCTCCAAGTTTTGGGATTCTTTCCGAAGGCCATGGGCACCAACATTCGTTTCAGACAGCTTTCCATCCTCAAACAAGTGGCCAAGTCGGCGAGTAAATCAAATCCTTGAAGATATGCTCGGGGCTTGTGTCATTTCTTCGGTATGAAGTGGGAAGATTGTCTTCCATATGCTGAGTTCTCCTACAACAACAGCTTCCAGCGAGTTGGGCAAGGCCCCATTCGAAATTCTCTATGGCGAAAGTGCCGTACTCCTCTCAATTGGTGCGAGACAGGTGAGCGCCAACTTCTTGGCAATGACTTGATCACGAAGCGGAAGAAATGTGCCAAGTCATTCGTGAGAATCTCAAAGCCGCATAATCGCGCCGGAAAAGCTATTATGATGATAAGCACCGTGATGTGACTTTTGAAATCGGAGACCATGTCTACCTCGCGTCTCTCAATGAAAGGTACTCGTAAACCCGGTATCAAAGGAAGCTTGCACCTAGATCGTGGGTCCTTTCAAGATCATTGGGAAAAGAGGCGATCTAAGCCTATCAACTGGAGCTTCCATCCAACTTTGCAAGCGTGCGATGTGTTCCACGTGTCACAACCGCAAGTGCTTCAAGACTCTGAGCGCACTATCAACTTCAAGAGATTGACCTTCAAGAAGATCTCTCTTACCATGAGCACCCGTTGCTATTCTTGAAGAAACCGAGCGCAAGACTGCAACAAGTCAATCAAATTCCTGAAAGTGAAGTGGTCACACCATTCCGACCGAGAAGCTACACGGGGCGCGAGGATCACCTCCGTTCTGAGTATCCGGAGTTCTTTCAGTCCTAGATCTGGGGCGAGATCCTCTTGTAGTGGTGGAGTGTTGTAACACCCGAAGTAACTTTCCATATTTGTAACTCCGACTCTTGCCATTTTCGGCATTGATATATGATATTCCCTCCGTGGTTGGGTTTTCCTCTTTTGCATTTTGTCCATGTCATGCATTTTATAGTATGTCATCATGTGCATCGCATTTGCATACGTGTTAGTCTCATGATTCGAGCAGTTTTCCGTTGTCCGTTTTGCAATCCGCACTCCTATCTCTCCCGGCGGTCCTTTTACGTTTTTCCGTGTGCGGGTATTTGAACCGTCTCGAAATGGACCGAGGTTTGTCTAGTGGCCTTGGTATAACACCGGAGACCACGGTCAAGTTTGGTCATTTGGAGCTCGTTTGGTACTCCAGCGGTTAACCGCACCTTCATAAAGGCCTCTTTTAAGTTGCAGCCCAACACCCTCCAAAACAGCCCAATAACCCATCTAAGTCACCTCCATGCTCTCCGTCGTTCGATCACGATCGTGTGGTAAAAAACTACACCTCATTTGGACTCTCCTAGCTCCCTCTACCTATAAATATACATCCCTTCCCAAATCCGGGCGAAACCCTAGTCTCCACTTCGCCCGGCGCCGCGGGCGAAATCCGGACGGCGGACACGTCCGCCCGCCGCCCGGACCTCTCGCGCCCGCCCGCGCAGCGCAGCCACTTCCCGCCGCCGCCGACCCGTGGGCCCGCGAGGCCCGTCTGAGGCCCTCCGGCCCATCCGCGCCCGCGGCGACCTCCGTCCGCGCATGCGCCGTCTCCGCCGATCTCCGGCGACTCGGCGCCGCCCGAGCCGCCTCCGGCCCGCCTCCGGCAGCGAGCTCGCCGAACCCGCCAGCGCCCGCCGCCGCCCGAAACTCTTCCGGCGCCTCCGCTTTCGGGCCGCCGTCCCGGCAGCCCGCCGCCGCCGCCGCGGCCTCCGTCCGTGGCAGCGCCCGCTCAGCCGCCGCCCGACCAGCGAGGTCCTCCACCGCCCGACGCCGATCCGATCGGTCGGGCCCGATCCGCCTCGGGGCCGCGAGCCGTTGACTCTCTCCCTCCTTTTTTTTCTCTAAGTCCTTAGATCCTTGTAATTTCGTGCAATTTTCAACATGCTATATCTTCGCATCCGTAGATCCATTTTTCGCGTATAATATGTCAAAATGTTCGTCTCGAAGAGTAGATCATTTTGTTCCATTGCAACATTTTCATTTGAGCTCATCTTGATGCCCGAAATGCTGTTGGAAGAGTGCTATGTGCTGATAGTTTCTGATTTTTATCAGAAGTTGCACTTTTGTTATTTTTGCTATGATTAATATGTGCATCCTATGGATTTGAGTCCTACATGTGTTTTGTAAAATGCCATGTCATCTTTCCAGTGGTATATGCCATGTATTTTTGTGATCTATGTGGTGACTAGCACAAGCATGCAAAGTAGGTGTCCTAATGTTGCTGATTTCAGCCCTGTTTTAGCTGATTTTGATGCCATGTTAACTTGATGATACCGAGAGATCTATGCATATTTTGAGATACTTCAGTAAGGGTGTTTTGTAAAGCATGACTTGCTCTATCCATCCATCCCTTTGTTTGCAATTATGGGATGCCATAGCTTGAGTCAATCGAGCTCTACTTTTGCTACCAAGTGATTCCTGGCAGATTGTATACGTGTTATTCAATTTTGCCTAGCTTGTTGTGGTTGATCCGTGTATGCTATGTTATTGTTCTTGCCATGTATGTCTTCTATGTCAGGTCTTCTTGATGTATGTATGCTTAGTTTATCATTTGAGGCTCTGTAGTGAGTGCATTGAGCTTGTTAACATGCCATCTCGTTATCAGTTTTGACATGTCAAGTTGCTGAATCTGTTAACTAGACTTTCAATATTGACATGGGTGTTACTATATTTTCTAGTCCTTTTTGGCTTATGGTCAGTAAGGGACTTTTGTTCTAGGCTTTGAGTAGATTCATGCCATGCCATGTTTTGCTATTTTAAGGTCCTGTAGCATGTAGTTTTGCTGCTCTGAACATTGCAACCTGTTACTGTTTTTGCCATGTCCAGCCTGTTACTTTGAGCACTTTTGCCATGCTTGTTTGAACATGTTATGATGTGAACTAGCCGTAGCTCAGTGCTCATCTTTTGTCGAGCATCATGTGTAGATCACTGCCATGTGCTTTGTTGTTACGTTTGGGTGCAGTAGCTTAATTAATTGTTGCTTGCTAAGTGGCATCATGCTGCTAATGGCAGATTTGCGCCATTCTTGTTTTGCTTGCCATTTGCAAACCGTGCATCCGATTCGGTGATCTTTATATCGGTTTCAACGAAATCATCTCATCTTTCCAGTGGCATGCTTGGTTTGCCAAGTTGATGCCTGGTTCATCATTACCTTCGGGCGCATATAAGCATTGCATATCGCATCCCGCATATCATGTCATGTTTTGCATCATGTTGATTGTGCATTGCACCGTGATTTATTGTGGTTCCTTTGTTTGTGTTGTTGTTTTGGGTAGAGTCGGAGGCGAGTGCGTGAACGAGGAGCCTGTTGAGAACGTTTTCGAGGATCAAGCTTTCGACAACTCGAGAACATTGCGAGCAAGATGACCATACCCTCGATATCACTTCTATCTTTGCTATGCTAGTTGCTCGCTCTTTTGCTATGCCTATGCTGCGATGCCTACCACTTGCTATATCATGCCACCCATATTGCCATGTCAGCCTCTAACCATCCTTTCCTAGCAAACCGTTGATTGGCTATGTTACCGCTTTGCTCAGCCCTCTTATAGCGTTGCTAGTTGCAGGTGAAGCTGAAATTTGTTCCTTGTTGGAACATGGAGATGTTGTTCCTTGTTGGAACATGTTTACTTGTTGGGGATATCACAATATCTATCTGCTATAATTAATGCATCTATATGCTTGGTAAAGGGTGGAAGGCTCGGCCTTATGCAGTGTTTTGTTCCACTCTTGCCGCCTAGTTTCCGTCATATCGGTGTTATGTTCCCGGATTTTGCGTCCCTAACTCGGTCGGGTGATTTATGGGACCCCTTGACAGTTCGCTTTGAATAAGACTTTTCCAGCAAGGCCCAACTTTGGTTTTACCATTTGTCACCTAAGCCTTTTCCCTTGGGTTCTGCAGACTCAAGGGTCATCTTTATTTTAACCCCGGGCGGTGCTCCTTGAGTGTTGGTCCAAACTGTCGACCCGGTGTACCAGGGGCAACTCGGGTTGGCCTACCGGAAGCTTGACGATCCGGTGTGCCACGAGACCGAGATATGTGCAGCTCCTATCAGGATTTGTCGGCACATCCGGGCGGCTTTGCTGGACTTGTTTTATTGCTGTCGAGATGTCTTGTAGTCCGGGATTCCGAGATTGATCGGGTCTTCCCGGTAGAAGGAATATCCTTCGTTGACCGTGAGAGCTTATAATGGGCTAAGTTGGGACACCCTGCAGGTAATATCTTTCAAAAGTCGTGCCCGCGGTTATGAGGCAGATGGGAATTTGTTAATGTCCGGTTGTAGATAACCTAAAGTGGACCTCTAATAAAATACACATCAACCGCGTGTGTAACCGTGATGGTCTCTTCTCGGCGGAGTCCGGGAAGTGAACACGATGTTGGAGTTATGTCGGCGTAAGTAGTCGGGATCACTTCTTGATCACTACTAGTTTCACGACCGTGCTTTGCTCCTCTTCTCGCTCTCTTTTGCGAAGTAGCCACCATATATGCTAGTAAACTTGCTGCAGCTCCACTTTACTACTCTATCCTTCCTATAAGCTTAAATAGTCTTGATCTCGCTGGTGTGAGATTGCTGAGTCCCGTGACTCACGGATACTTCAAAACAGTTGCAGGTTCCGATGAGGCCAGTGCAGGTGATTCCACCGAGCTCAAGTGGGAGTTCGACGAGGAACGTGGTCGTTACTATGTGTCGTTTCCAGATGATCGATAGTGGTGCCCAGTTGGGACGATTCGGGATCTGTGTTAGCATTTGGGGTATCTTCTTTATTTTGGTTCCGTAGTCGGACCTTGAGTGTACTCTGAATGATGGATGTTTATTTATGTACTTGTGTGAAGTGGCGTTGTAAGCCAACTATGTACCTTTCCCTTAATTATTACATGGGTTGTGTGAAGATTACCTCACTTGCGACATTGCTTTCAATGCGGTTATGCCTCTAAGTCGTGCCTCGACACGTGGGAGATATAGCCGCATCGGGGGCGTTACAAGAGGGGGGTTGATTAGACTACTTGACCAATAAAAACTTAACCTTTTCCTAGTTTTAGAGTATGGCAGATTTTAGCTATCTTAGGACAAGTCAAGCAATCAACACACAAATCAAGCAAGCATGCAAAGAGTATATGAGCAGCGGAAATTAAAGCATGCAACTTGTGAGAAAGTAAGGGGAAGGGTTTGGAGGATTCAAACGCAATTGGAGACATGGATGTTTTTGGCGTGGTTCCGATAGGTGGTGTTATCGTACCTCCACGTTGATGCAGACTTCAACCCACGAAGGGTAACGATTGCGCGAGTCCACGGAGGGCTCCACCCACGAAGGGTCCACGAAGTAGCAACCTTGTCTATCCCACCATGGCCGTCGCCCATGAAGGACTTGCGTCACTAGCGGTAGATCTTCACGAAGTAGGCGATCTCCTTGCCCTTACAAACTCCTTGGTTCAACTCCACAATCTTGTCGGAGGCTCCCAAGTGACACCTAGCCAATCTAGGAGACACCACTCTCCAAGAAGTAACAAATGGTGTGTTGATGATGAACTCCTTGCTCTTGTGCTTCAAATGATAGTCTCCCCAACACTCAACTCTCTCTCATAGGATTTGGATCTGGTGGAAAGAATATTTGAGTGGAAATCAACTTGGGGAAGGCTAGAGATCAAGATTCATATGGTAGGAATGGAATATCTTGGCCTCAACACATGAGTAGGTGGCTCTCTTTCAGAAATGGTAAGTTGGAAGTGTAGGTTTGTTCTGATGGCTCTCTCCACGAATGAAGAGGAGGTGGAGGGGTATATATAGCCTCCACACAAAATCTAACCGTTACACACAATTTACCAATCTCGGTGGGACCGAATCAACAAACTCGGTCAGGCCGATTTTAGTAAACCTAGTGACCGTTAGGGTTTTCGGTGGGACTGACTTGCATCTCGGTAGGACTGATATGGTTAGGGTTAGGGCATAACGTAATCTCGGTGAGACCGATTACATAAACTCGGTGAGACCGATTTTGGTAATTAGCTAACCAGAGAGTTGGTCGGAATAAACTTCGGTGGGACGATTCGCTCTTTCGGTGAGACCGAAACGTTACGAAAGGGAAACAGAGAGTTTACATTGCAATCTAGGTGGGACCGATCCGCTCTTTCGGTGAGACCGAAAAGTTACGAAAAGGAAACAGAGAGATTACAATCCCATCTCGGTGAGACCGAGATCCCTATCGGTAGAACCGATTTGCCTAGGGTTTGTGGCAGTGGCTATGACTTCTGAAATCGGTGGCGCCGGATAGGAAGAATCGGTGTGACCAATTTTGGATTTAGGTTTAGGTCATATGTGGATGTGAGAAAGTAGCTGAGGGTTTTGGAGCATATCACTAAGCACATGAAGCAAAAGGCTCATTAAGCAACACCTCATCCCTCCTTGATAGTATTGGCTTTTCCTATAGACTTAATGTGATCTTGGATCACTAAAATATAAAATGAAGAGTCTTGAGCTTTTGAGCTTGAGCCAATCCTTTGTCATTAGCATTTTGAGGGATCCACTTTCATCATCCATGCCATGCCATTCATTGAGCTTTCCTGAAATGTTCATCTTGGAATAGCATTAGCTCAATGAGCTATATGTTGTTGTGAATTACCAAAACCACCTAGGAATAGTTGCACTTTCAATCTCCCCCTTTTTGGTAATTGATGACAACATATAGATCAAAGAATCGACAAATGATAATAAGATTGAAAAACATCGTCGCTTTGAGAAGTATGTGATAAGCAAGAGCTCCCCCTAAATTTGTGCATATATTATGATTTGCTTTGGACTGCAAATGCACAAGGGATTAAGCTCAAGGGTTACTCTTCCATGTCACATACATCTTGGTGCAGCGCTCAAAATGATAAGAATGAATACATGCACTCATCACCAAGCACAGTGAATGATCACACAGGATAGATAAGATAATATCATCAAACATGCATAAGTGTAGCTTATGATCAAACACATGATCATCAATGTCTCACAAACATAGTATCTCAAGCAATCAAAAGCAAACAATTTAAAAGCCACCAAAGCAAGAGAGAACAAAAGCAACAATCTCTCTCTCGAAGCCTATGATCTATACATTTTTCTCCCCCTTTGGCAACAAGTTACCAAAAAGTTCATAGAAAATGCATAGTGCTAGATCGACACTCAGGCTTTATCTTCAGGTGGTGGTGTCCGAATAGCGCCGAGGACGAAGGCTTCAGTTGATGTTCTGACCTTTGGCATAGGTGTCCTCTTGGCAGGAATCTTCCTATTGAGTCCAGGCTTTGTGCTATGTGCTGAGCCATACTCCTTTTTGAGCACACCCTTCTTGGAGGTTGCCTCATACTCTTCTGCCCTATAATCCTCATCTTCAGAATCTGAGGTTTTCTTCTTCCTTTGCCTGGTGGCAGCTTTAGGCAAATTGCTTGGGGTGCTCCTGCTGCCTTCATCTGAAGTGCTGGAGGGACTAGTGCCCTCACTCATGTTCACTTTCTCCTCTGACCTGTTCTGACTGTCACTCTGGTCTGACATGCTGCAAACACTGACTGCTGACCCTGTGAGGAGTTATAGATGAGGTAGAGTGGATGAGAATCACAAAATGCAGAGATTTTTGCAAAAAGAATGACTCAAAAATTTAGTTTTAGTTTTCCACAGAAAGCATTTCAGATCAACCGATTTTCAAACTCGGTGATACCGAAGCAGTTTTGGAACCTAAACTGATGAACTCGGTCAGACCGAGTCATAGTTCAGTGGCACCGAGACTGCTAGGGTTTGACAAAGTCCTAAAATCGGTTTCACCGATTAGCAATTCTTGGTCAGACCGAGTCTCACTAGTGCAATGGCATAAGCCAAATCGGTGGGACCGAGTTTTTCAACTCGGTGGGTCCGAGATGGTTTCGGCGGAAACCTAACCCTAAATTTTTGAATCAAAACTATTCTAAGGATTGCATTGACTGGATAGGAGTGTTTCAATCGTGGCAAGAATCAATAAGAACACAATGTGCTAAGAATCGAACAAGGAAAGCACAGTGATCGAGTCCATACCCTAGTTCGGCGGAGACTCGCTACGGCGGCAACGGCGGCGTTGAATTCCGTTGACGGCGGTGGAAACCAGCGACAGGAGGCGGCTGGCGACGAGGAGACGATCCGGAGACCACGGAGGCAGAGCGACTATTGCTTGTGGCGAAGAGGTTCGGAGAAATTTCAAAATTTTGCCCGTGACTATATATAGCCCGACCACAGCGGTGTGACCGAGTGGAACAACTTCGGTGGCACCGAGATGCAAAACTGTATGCAGTTATTGCAACTCGGTGTGACCGAAGAGTTCAAATCGGTTGCACCGAGATTGAAAACCTAGATCGACTTAGTGATCTCGGTAAGACCGAAATGGAGGAATCGGTTAGACCGAGAATCACAAAGAAGTTTTGGAAGTTTAAGTCTATGATGAATCGGGGACTCCGAGTGCTCCTCACACAGAGTGGTTCGAATCTGACTTGATCAAATTTTGTGATGTAGCATGAATAGAGTTTGAGACGAGAAAAGCATAGATAGCTAGAGAAGGTTCTTAAGCATTCTTGTCCATCCACTTGGCCAAAGAAAAAGAGGCCATTCAATCAAAACAACAAGTGGATGTCCTCGAATGAGTAAAGTATGCAACCAACATGCCCACACAATAATATGGCAAATGAAATATGTGGCAAGGCATGCACAACCAATTCTAGCATCTATCAAGCAATTGGCGATGACTAGGTCATCTATATATGAGTATATTGACTTAGGATTCAAATGATAGACACTTGATCATAGGTCATACTCATCGTTTAAGCTCAAGTGGGGTTACCACTTTTACATAAAGCATTTATGTGTTCACATCATTAGAGTTGCTTTGACTCAATTCTTAGAGTTAAGCTCCCCCTAGATGTGAGATCCCCCCTAAGAGGGATGAACTAACCTTGGGTTTTGTCGATGATGACTTCATGTAGCTGTTGAAAATGTGGATGCTCAATGTTGATGTAGATCTTTTTGGAGCAATCCTTTGGAGTGAGTTGCACTTTCAATACCTACATGGGTTAGTCCCACAAGGAACAAACAAGTATATCCATAGACATAGAGTGATGCACACACAAAATGATGTCCATGAAATCATTAGGTTACCTTGTCCCTTGCCTTACCAACATAAGGGTTTGTGACTCCTTGAACTAGTGCAAGATATGGAAGTTGATTGCACTTGTCCTTGCCATAATGATATGAGTGAAATATGTTGGCGGAGTCACCCTCAAGAACTCTCTAGTTCTTCTTCTTCGGGATCCACATCATCTGGATGGGAATCCTTGGAGTTGTAGTTGTACTTGATGAGGTAGAACTTGACGTAGTCTTGGGAATCCACTTGACCGAGACCTTAGGTGCTTCTTCAAATGCATCAATCTCTTCTTGAAGCTTGTCCTTGCCTTTGTTCTTGTGGTCTTGTGGTGGAACATCATCTTGTGCTTGTGTTCCCTTGAAGGAAATAGGATCATACTTCTCTTGTTGAGGAACAAACTTCTTCTTGGGGTATTGATCTTCTTCCTACTCAACTCCATTGGCATTGAACTTTCGTTCAAAACCAACACCTTGATTCTTCAGGTGCCTTCCTTGCTTGCGTACAATTTCCTCGAATTGCTTACTCCCGGCAAGGCTCTTGTATACACCTTTCTGTATAATTCCCTTCAATAAGCTATTTTCTTTCTCAAGTGTAACTTGGCTAAGAGAATCATTAGTGGAATCAAGAGAACTACTAGAAGCAACAATATTGGATTTGACATTATTATTGTTACTACTAGAGGAAGAATCTTTCTTGTTCTTGTTACTAGACTTGACTTTTGGCATGTAAGTAGATAAGAGTAAACGCTTGGCAATGTAATAAGAACTTTTCTTACGGAGGTCATCATTGATTTCTTTTAAGAACTCATGCTCTTGCTCAAGATTGAGCTTTTCAAAGCGTAACTTCTCATGAGCCCTTAAAAGTTCTCGATGATCTTCGAAGATAGTTTCATGAGCTAACTTAAGAGTGTTTAGTTCTTTAGTTAGAAGCTCAATCTTCTCCTTATCATTGTCATTCGTTTTATCTTGATTAGCATGATTAATTGATGTTTCATCATAGTATTCATCACTAGAGTTGTCAACAAGTAAATCATCATCCACAAGCAAGTCATCTTCATCACTATTGAAATCAACACACTCAGGATGTGTTACCTTTGGACCTTTGGCCATAAAGCATCTTCCAATTCCTTCATTTGGTGACTCAAATATGTCATAGGAGTCGGTTGACACAAGTGCTAGACCGGCAACACCTTCATCTTGAGTATATTCAGAGTCGGAGTGATAGCTTCTCTCGGAGTGATTGTCGGAGTCGGAGCCGGATACCCATTCACCAACATTAGCTTGATGTCTTCATTTTGTGTAGCTCTTTGATGACTTGTCCTTCCTTTCCGAATCCTTGCTTCTCCGTGAGGGTCTTCGTTCATAATGATCATCTCTACTCCTCCTCTCTCTTGGTGGTGATTCTTCTCTTCTACTTCTTCTTTTTGGAGAGTCTTCTCTTCTTTTGTAGGGTGTCGTACACTCATTGGAATAGTGTCCGTGTCTCCCACAATTGTAGCAATTTCGCTCTTGACTAGAAGATCTTTTGTCATTGTAAGACCTTGACTTGGAGCTTCTTTCTTTGCTTCTACTCTTGTAGAATTTGTTGAAGTTCTTCACCATTAAGCTCAATTCTTCATTGAAGGTGTGTTTCTCACTTGATGATGTGGGGGCTTCACTTGAGGCTTTGTAGGCACCACTTGACTTGTTGTGAAGTTCCTCCTTATCCTTAAGTGACATCTCATGAGCAACAATTCTTCCAATGACTTCCGTTGGCTTGAGATCTTTGTAGTTTGACATCATTTGAATCAATGTGCACACGGTATCATACTTTCCATCCAATGCTCTTAGGATCTTCTTGATGATGAATTTGCCAGTCATCTCTTCACTCCCTAAGCCGGCAATCTCATTTGTGATAAGTGCAAGCCTAGAGTACATTTCAGCGACACCTTCACCATCCTTCATTTTGAACTTGTCAAGCTGACTTTGGAGCACATCCAACTTGGATTCCTTGACGGATTCGCTACCTTCATGCATATCAATCAAAGTATCCCATATTTCCTTTGCATTCTCAAGACGGCTGATTTTGTTGAATTCTTTGGGGCACAATCCGTTGAAGATGATATCACAAGCTTGAGCGTTGTATTGCAGCATCTTCAATTCTTCCGCATTAGCTTCACGGTTCGGCTCTCTCCCATCAAAGAATTCACCTTGCAAGCCAATACAAATAATTGCCCAAACGGCGGGGTTATGTCCGAGAATATGCATTTTCATCTTATGCTTCCAACTAGCAAAATTAGTGCCATCAAAGTAAGGACCTCTACGGTGATAATTTCCCTCGCTAGATGCCATACTCTCCTAGGTTGTGAAACCAAGGCTATGACCACTAAAAGCTACGGAAATCAAAGCAAATGGAGATCAAGCTCTGATACCACTTGTAGGACCTTGAAGTATGTCTAGAGGGGGGTGATTAGACTACTTGACCAATAAAAACTTAACCTTTTCCCAGTTTTAGAGTTTCACAGATTTTAGCTATCTTAGGACAAGTCAAGCAATCAACACACAAATCAAGCAAGCATGCAAAGAGTATATGGGCAGCGGAAATTAAAGCATGAAACTTGCGAGAAAGTAAGGGGAAGGGTTTGGAGGATTCAAACGCAATTGGAGACACATATGTTTTTGGCGTGGTTCCGATAGGTGGTGCTATCGTACCTCCACGTTGATGGAGACTTCAACCCACGAAGGGTAACGGTTGCGCGAGTCCACGGAGGGCTCCACCCACGAAGGGTCCACGAAGTAGCAACCTTGTCTATCCCACCATGGCCGTCGCCCACGAAGGACTTGCCTCACTAGCGGTAGATCTTCATGAAGTAGGCGATCTCCTTGCCCTTACAAACTCCTTGGTTCAACTCCACAATCTTGTCGGAGGCTCCCAAGTGACACCTAGCCAATCTAGGAGACACCACTCTCCAAGAAGTAACAAATGGTGTGTTGATGATGAACTCCTTGCTCTTGTGCTTCAAATGATAGTCTCCCCAACATTCAACTCTCTCTCATAGGATTTGGATCTGGTGGAAAGAAGATTTGAGTGGAAAGCAACTTGGGGAAGGCTAGAGATCAAGAATCATATGGTAGGAATGGAATATCTTGGCCTCAACACATGAGTAGGTGTCTCTCTCTCAGAAATGGTAAGTTGGAAGTGTAGGTTTGTTCTGATGGCTCTCTCCACGAATGAAGAGGAGGTGGAGGGGTATATATAGCCTCCACACAAAATCTAACCGTTACACACAATTTACCAATCTCGGTGGGACCGAATCAACAAACTTGGTCGACTGATTTTAGTAAACCTAGTGACCGTTAGGGTTTTGGTGGGATCGACTTGCATCTCGGTAGGACCGATATGGTTAGGGTTAGGGCATAACGTAATCTCGGTGAGACCGATTACACAAACTCGGTGAGACCGATTTTGGTAATTAGCTAACCGAGAGTTGGTCGTAAACTCGGTGGGACCGATTCGCTCTTCGGTGAGACCAAAGCGTTACGAAAGGAAGCAGATAGTTTACATTGCAATCTCGGTGGGACCGATCCGCTCTTTCGGTGAGACCGAAAAGTTACTGAAAAGGAAACAGAGATTACAATCCCATCTCGGTGAGACCGAGATCCCTATCGGTAGAACCGATTTGCCTAGGGTTTGTGGCAGTGGCTATGACTTCTGAAATCGGTGGCGCCGGATAGGAAGAATCGGTGTGACCGATTTTGGCTTTAGGTTTAGGTCATATGTGGATGTGAGAAAGTAGCTGAGGGTTTTGGAGCATATCACTAAGCACATGAAGCAAAAGGCTCATTAAGCAACACCTCATCCCTCCTTGATAGTATTGGCTTTTCCTATAGACTCAATGTGATCTTGGATCACTAAAATATAAAATGAAGAGTCTTGAGCTTTTGAGCTTGAGCCAATCCTTTTTCATTAGCATTTTGAGGGATCCACTTTCATCATCCATGCCATGCCATTCATTGAGCTTTCCTGAAATGTTCATCTTGGAATAGCATTAGCTCAATGAGCTATATGTTGTTGTGAATTACCAAAACCACCTAGGGATAGTTGCACTTTCAATTTATTCGCCGCAAGGCGGGCCCCCTTCAATACACCTTCATAGTACAGTTCGGGCTTGCGATGCTCCTTTCCCTCTGGCGGCCCCTCAGTCATCAGCTTCTCTGCGTCAAGCTTCCCCCAATGCACTTTTGCACGGGCGAATGTCATACGTGCACCCTCTATGCAGATCGATCGCTTAATAGCATCAAGACGAGGACAAGCACCCGCAATCCGCTTCACGAGCCCGAAGTAATTGCTCGGAATTGGCTCCGCCGGCCACAGCCGGACAATCAAGTCCTTCATGGCTAGTTCGGCCGCCTGGTGCAGTTCGACCAGCTGCTTCAGCTGATCGATAAAGGGCACCGGATAGTTTGGTGCCAAATACTGCGACCAGAAATCCCTCCCCGCAGACTTCTTTTCCTCGGTTCGGTAGAATTGGGCGGCACCGGATATGCTGCGAGGAAGATCCGCAAATGCCCCTGGAAAAATAAGAATTCAGCTTGCCGCTTAGAATTCTTCCATCATCATGAATAAATGGCTAAGAATACAGAAGGCCTTACCAGCCGCAACTTTCCGGGCATCTTGAATGTCTCGTACAGCACCTCAGGCTTCTTCCCGAGCATCTTTCGCGGCTTGGAGCGCTTGGGCGAGTTCGGAGTCTTTCCCTATTAAACTCTGCTCCAAGCCCTCGCTTTTCTTCATAGCCTCATGGAGCTCACGCTCAGACGCGACAACCCTGGCCTCGTGTTTTTCACGAAGTGCCTGTTCGGCGGCAGCCTTCTCGTTGGCATCATCCACAGCCGTTTTTAGTGCCTCATATTCGGCACTCGCTCCTAGGGCATACAACACAAAAACTTTCAATACGCACAATTACTTATTCGTGCCTAATGCAAGATAATGTTTCAACATACCTTGTTTATCTTCTAATTGCTTCCTCACACGGCCAAGTTCTTCCTCGGCCCGTGCCAGGCTCCGCTTCAGTTCGGACACTTCCGCATTATGAGCGGTCGTCTTCTCTGCAGACTCCTGTGTTAAAACAAAGAGGTACACGTCTTTAACGTAAGTTCCCACGACATAAGAGGATTTGATCCCCTGCCCAGCTCCCTCTCCTTCGCCGGACAGTGCATCAGTGGTTGTTACTCATATTATGACGATCCCTCAAAGATTTCTCAGGGAACATACCTCAAAGGCCTTTATAAGGCCAAGGCAGGACTCGTTCAGCCCGCTCTCGGCGGACTAAATCTTTTCAACCACCGCACCCATAAGGGTCCGATGTTCATCAACGATTGACACGTTCTTTAAAACTGTCGATAGACCGCTTGGCAACTCCGCTTGAACAGAGGTTGCCGGCGGAGTAGGCAGGCCTCCCACCGTTGAAGGTGGCTGCTCGCCCGATCTGGGAGCCTTAGAGGTCTCCTGGACCTTGTCCGGCTAAGGGCCGAACCCAAGATCGCCCCCGCCGACGGCGCACTCAGGGGCCATCGCTCCCGTGTATCCGGCTCTAGTAATATACCCTCCCTGGTCCGAGCCCCGTTGATACGACATCTCAGTGTCGCGCCGAGACTTTGGAGAAGGGGCCTCTGGAGGCGTCTCGCTCGCTAGGGCGTCCGAACTCAGCGAATCCTCGGATGAGGATTGTCCGGCGCGAGACCTTTCCGGATTGTACAAAACATAGCAAAAGTTAAGACTACTATACCCAAAAATAATCCCGGACGCATATGTGTGTTAGGATTTTGTGTACTTACGACTTCTCCAGGGGCTGGGCCCTGGGATCCCACTCCGGGCTGCTACCGGCAGCCATGGTGGATGCCCCCGGGAGGGAACCTTTTCTCCTCTTGGGCGATTCAGCCTCCCGGGATGAGGAAGCTATACTCTTCTTCCCGCCTTTCGAGTAAGGCTTGTCCCCCTCTGCTTCCTCCTCTTCGTCTTCTGAAGAAGGAGCGTCGCTTGAGTCTTCGGATTTTGCGTCCGAAACCTCGTGGTGACGGAGGCCACTCCGGGTCTTGTTGACCTTCTTGGAGGCCTCCTTCTTTGGCGCCTTGTAAGGCGCGGGGACCAGCATCTTCGTCAGAAGAGGTCCGGCCGGTTCCTCCGGCAGTGGGGCCGGACAGTGAATCCGCTCCACCTTCTTTATCCATCCCTGAGGTCACGATGAAACGCAATTAAAATGTCTCCCTCATGACATACCAGCTAAGGCATGAACAGACAGAGTGTGGATACAACTTACCGATCTTGGAAAATGGGATGATTGATACCCACGGTCCTCGGCGGGCCCCGGCCATGGTTTGCCGGACTTAAAGAGCACCTTCCAGATATCCTCGTGGGAGGAATCATAAAGCTCCCGAAGGGTTTGGTGCTCGGCTGGATCGAGCTCCCACAGAATGCAAGCTCGGCGCTGTCAGGAGAGGACGAGGCGAGCTAGCATCACCTGGACCACGTCGACGAGTTTGACGTCCCTATCGATCACACCCTGAAGGCGCGTCTGGAGCAGTAACAGTTCCTCGGACAAACACCGGTTCGGGCCCTTCTCGGGCCTGGACGTGAGCCGCAGAGGAGCTCCGGGTCTGAACTCTGGAACCTCCGCCCACTTTTTGCCGCATGGTTCGGTGATATAGAACCACTACTTCTGCCACTCCTTAACGGAGTCGTTGAAAGCGCCCTTCGGCTAAACGGCCTTGGGCATCTTGCTCACCATGGCGCCACCGCACTCGGCGTGTTCGCCGCTTACCACCTTGGGCTTTGCATTAAAAATCTTCAGCCACAAGCCGAAGTTAGGTGAGATCCGAAGAAAAGCCTCGCACACGATGATGAACGTCGAGATATTGAGGAAGGAGTTGGGGGAAGATCATGAAAATCGATCCCGTAGTAATACATGATTCCGCGAACAAATGGGTGCAGGGGAAACCCGAGCCCGCGGACAAAATGGGGAAGGAACACGACTCTCTCATGGGGTTCCGGAGTGGGAACGGCTTGTCCCGCTGGAGGGAGACGGTGGCCGATCTTCTGAGTCAGATAACTAGCGTCCCGGAGCTTCTTAATATCCTTCTCCCGGACAGTAGAGGCCATCCATCTGCCTCCTGCTCCAGATCCGGACATCTTTGGAAAGCCTCTCTTTGGTGGAGAGGAAGAGTGCTTGGGCATTAGGGCTCGAAAAGAGGGGAATGAGCGAGCGGAAGGAGAAAAGCGTGGGTAAAGAGAAAGAGGCCCTGACTCTTTATAGAGGCGGTAAGTGCTTTTCGCACCTCCCCACTTGCCTGGTTGAGCCTGTTTGCCCCCCACTCGCCGTGATTAGTGGTGTGGTTGGATTATCCATGCCCGTATTGATGAGAATCCCGTGATAAGGGGGCACGATCTCTGCTTTGACTAGACGTGTCGAGGAAACCGCCTCGCAATATGCGTTGTGGCTGTTTGTGAAAAGAACGGTTCGAATAATAACCCGACCGTAGTAACACGTCGCGTTGCTTAACAAGTTGTCAGCAGATTGCATTTGTGAAACATCATTCCCTCTACGGTGGCATGCGAAGATCATTTTGTGGATCTGGACACGGTTTAAGTGTTCGACAATTACCTTGGAGTATTTGGAGGAGGAACCCGCCCTGCAATGCCGAAGACAAGACTGTGCGCCGGACTCATCGTCATTGAAGCCTGGTTCAGGGGCTACGGAGGGAGTCCTGGATTAGGGGGTATCCGGACAGCCGGACTGTGTACAATGTCCGGACTATTGAAGCGTGAAGATACAAGACTCAAGACTTCGGCCCGTGTCCGTATGGGACTTTCCTTGGCGTGGAAGGCAAGCTTGGCGATCCGGATATTATATTTCCTTCCTTGTAACCGACTCCATGTAAACCCTAGCCCTCTCCGATGTCTATATAAACCGGAGAGGTTGGTCCTTAGAAGGCCGATCACAATTACAATCATACCATCATAGGCTAGCTCTTAGGGTTTAGCCTCTACGATCTCGTGGTAGATCTACTCTTGTACTACCCATATCATCAATATTAATCAAGCAGGAAGTAGGGTTTTACCTCCATCGAGAGGGCCCGAACCTGGGTAAACATCTGTGTCCCTTGCTTCCTATTACCATCAGCCTTGATGCACAGATCGGGACCCCCTACCCGAGATCCGCCGGTTTTGACACCGAAAGCCATATCATGTCACTATTTGATTGCATGTGATGTTTATCATGTTTTATATCCTATTTGCTTAGAACAACGGTAGCTTAAATAAGATGATCCCTCGCAATAATTTCAAGAAAGTGTTCCCCCTAACTGTGCACCATTGCGAAGGTTCGTTGTTTCGAAGCACCACGTGATGATCGGGTGTGATAGATTCTAGCGTTCGAATACAACGGGTGTAAGCCAGATTTACACACGCAATACACTTAGGTTGACTTGATTTAGCCTAGCATGTACGCACATGGCCTCGAACACGGAAGACCGAAAGGTCGAACATGAGTTGTATAGAAGATACGATCAACATGAAGATGTTCACCGATGATGACTAGTCCGTCTCACGTGATGATCGGACACGGCCTAGTTGACTCGGATCATGTATCACTTAGATGACTAGAGGGATGTCTATCTAAGTGGGAGTTCATTAAATAATCAGATGAACATAATTGTCATGAACATAGTCAAAAGGTCTTTGCAAATTATGTCGTAGCTTACGCTTTAGTTCTACTGTTTTAGATATGTTCCTAGAGAAAATTTAGTTGAAAGTTGATAGTAGCAATTATGCGGACTAGGTCCTTAAACTGAGGATTGTCCTCATGGCTACGCAGAAGGCTTATGTCCTTAATGCACCGCTCGGTGTGCTGAACCTCGAGCGTCGTCTGTAGATGTTGCGAAACATCTGACATACACGTTTTGATGACTACGTGATAGTTCAGTGCGTAATGCTAACGGTTTAGAATTGTGGCACCAAAGACGGTTTTCAAACGTCGCAGAACATATGAGATGTTCCAAAGACTGAAATTGGGATTTCAGACTAGTGCCCACGTCAAGAGGTATGAGACCTCTGACAAGTTTCTTAAGCCTACAAACTAAGGGAGAAAAGCTTAATCGTTGAGCATGTGCTGAGATTGTCTGAGTACTACAATCACTTGAATCGAGTGGGAGTTAATCTTCCAGATGAGATAGTGATAGTTCTCCATAGTCACTGCCACCAAGCTATTAGAGCTTTGTGATGAACTATAACATATCAGGGATAGACATGATGATCCTTGAGCAACTCGCGATGTTTGACACCACGAAAGTAGAAGTCAAGTAGGAGCATCAATTGTTGATGGTTAGTAAAACCACTAGTTCCAAGAAGGGCAAGGGAAAGAAGGGATACTTCATGAAACGACAAATCAGTTGCTGCTCTAGTGAAGAAACCAAGGTTGAACCCAAACCGAGACTAAGTGCTTCGTAATGAGGGAACAGTCATTTGAGCGAACTACCATAGATACTTGGTAGATGAGAAGGCTGGCAAGGTCGACAGAAGTATTTTGAATATACGTTATATTATTGTGTACTTTACTATTACTCCTAGTAGCACCAGGGAAATAAATACCGGTTCGGTTGCTAAGTGTTAGTAACTCGAAATAAAAGGCTGTGGAGACTAGCTAAAGGTGAGATGACGATATGTGTTGGAAGTGTTTCCAAGGTTGATGTGATCAAACATCGCACGCTCCCTCTACCATCAGGATTGGTGTTAAACCTAAATAATTGTTATTTGGTGTTTGCGTTGAGCATAGACATGATTGGATTATGTTTATCACAATACGGTTATTCATTTAAGGAGAATAATGGTTACTTTGTTTATTTGAATAATACCTTCAATGGTCTTGCACCTAAAATGAATGGTTTATTGAATCTCGATCGTAGTGATACACATGTTCATGCCAAAAGATATAAGATAGTAATGATAGTACCACATACTTGTGGCACGCCATTTGAGTCATATTGGTATAAAAGCATGAAGAAGCTCCATGTTGATGGATCTTTGGACTCACTCATTTTTGAAAAGATTGAGACATGCGAACCATGTCTATTGGTAGATATGCATGAAGAAACTCCATACAGATGGATCATTTGGACTCACTTGATTTTGAATCACTTGAGACATGCAAATCATACCACATGGGCAAGATGACTGAAAGGCCTCGTTTTCAGTAAGATGGAACAAGAAGGAAACTTGTTGGAAGTAATACATTTTGATGTGTGCAGTCCAATGAGTGCTGAGGCACGCAGTGGATATCATTATGTTCTTACTTCACAGATGATTTGAGTAGATGCTAAGTATATTTACTTGATGAAACACAAGTCTGAATTATTGAAAGGTTTAAGTAATTTTATAGTGAAGTTGAAGATCGTCGTGACAAGAGGATAAAATGTCTATGATATGATCATAGAGATGAATATCTGAGTTACGGGTTTGGCACACAATTAAGACATTGTGGAAATTGTTTCACAACTAATACCGCCTGGAACACCATAGTGTGATGGTGTGTTCGAACATCATAACTGCACCCTATTGGATATGGTGCATACCATGATGTCTCTTATCGAAAAACCACTATCGTTTATCGGTTAGGCATTAGATACAACCGCATTCACTTTAAATAGGGAACCACGCAATTCCATTGAGACGGCACCGTATGAACTATGGTTTAGAGAAACCTAAGCTGTCGTTTCTTAAAAGTTTGGGGCTGCGACGCTTATTGAAAAAGTTTCAGGCTGATAAGCTCGAACCCAAAGCGGATAAATGCATCTTCATAGAATACCCAAAACAGTTGGCTATACCTCCTATTTCAGATCCGGAAGCAAAAGTGATTGTTTCTAGAAACGGGTCCTTTCTCGAGGAAAAGTTTCTCTCGAAAGAATTGAGTGGGAGGATGGTGGAGACTTGATGAGGTTATTGAACCGTCACTTCAACTAGTGTGTAGCAGGGCATAGGGAGTTGTTCCTGTGGCACCTACAACAATTGAAGTGGAAGCTTATGATAGTGATCATGAAACTTTGGATCAAGTCACTACAAAACCTCGTAGGACGACAAGGATGCGTACTACTTCAGAGTGGTACATAATCCTGTCTTGGAAGTCATGTTGCTAGACAACAATGAACCTACGAGCTATGGAGAAGCGATGGTGGGCCCGGATTCCGACGAATGGCTCGAGGCCATAAAATCCGAGAGAGGATCCATGTATAAAATCAAAGTATAGACTTTGGAAGAATTACCTGATGGTCGTAAGGCTATTGGGTACAGATGGATTTTAAAAGGAATACGGACAATGATGGTAAGTATCACCATTAAGGATGCTCGACTTGTCGCTAAGATGTTTTCCGACAAGTTCAAGGAGTTGACTACGATGAGACTTTCCCACTTGTAGCGATGCTAAGAGTCTGTTGGAATTATATTAGCAGTTACTGCATTATTTATGAAATCTTGTAGATAGGATGTCAAAACATTGTTTCCTCGATGCTTTTCTTGAGGAAAGGTTGTATGTGATACAACCAGAAGGTTTTGTCAATCCTGAAAGATGCTAACAAGTATGCAAAGCTCCAGCAATCCTTCTAAGGACTGGAGTAAGCATCTCGGAGTTGGAATGTACGCTTTGATGAGATGATCAAATATTTTGGGTTTATACAAAGTTTATGAGAAACTTGTAATTCCAAAGAAGTGAGTGGGAGCACTATAGAATTTTTGATGAGTATATGTTGCTAACATATTGTTGATCGAAATGATGTAGAATTTCTGAAAGCATATCAGGTTATTTGAAAAGTGTTTTTCAATGGAAAACCTGGATTAAGCTACTTGAACATTGAGCATCAAGATCTATAAGGATAGATAAAAAAACGCTTAATAGTACTTTCAAATGAATACATACCATGACAAGATTTTGAAGGAGTTCAAAATAGATCGGCGAAGAAGGAGTTCTTGGCTGTGTTACAAGGTGTGAGTATTGAGTAAGACTCAAGACCTGACCACGGCAGAGAGAGAGAAAGGACGAAGGTCGTCCCTATGCTTTAGGCGTAGGCTCTACGGTATGCTATGCTGTACCGCTTTGAAGTGTGACTTGCCATGAGTTAGTCAAGGGGTACAAGAGTGATCCAGGAATGGATCACATGACAACGGTCGAACTTATCCATAGTAACTAGTGGACTAAGGAAATTTTTTGATTATGGAGGTGGTAAAAGAGTTCGTCGTAAAGGGTTGCGTCGATGCAAACTTTGACACTAATCCGGATGACTCTGAGTAGTAAACCGAATTCGTATAGTAGAGCAGTTATTTAGAATAGCTCCAAGTAGCGCGTGGTAGCTGCATCTACAAGATGGCATAGAGATTTGTAAAGCACACATGGATCTGAAAGGTTCAGACCCGTTGACTAATAACCTCTCTCACAAGCGAGATATGAACAAACCCCATGGGTGTTGGAATCATTACAATCACATAGTGATTTGAACTAGATTATTGACTCTAGTGCAAGTGGGAGAATGTTGGAAATATGCCCTAGAGGAAATAATAAAATGGTTATTATTGTATTTCCTTGTTCATGATAATTGTCTATTGTTCATGCTATAATTGCATTAACTGGAAACCGTAATACATATGTGAATACATAGACCACAACATGTCCCTAGTAAGCCTCTAGTTGACTAGCTCGTTGATCAATAGATGGTTATGGTTTCCTGACCATGGACATTGGATGTCATTGATAATGGGATCACATCATTAGGAGAATGATGTGATGGACAAGACCCGATCCTAAGTATAGCACAAGATCGTGTAGTTCGTTTGCTAAAAGCTTTTCTAATGTCAAGTATCATTTCCTTAGAACATGAGATTGTACAACTCCCGGATACCGTAGGAATGCTTTGGGTGTACCAAACGTCACAACATAACTGGGTGGCTATAAAGGTGCACTACAGGTATCTCCGAAAGTGCCTGTTGGGTTGGTACGAATCGAGACTGGTATTTGTCACTCCGTATGACGGAGAGGTATCTCTGGACCCACTCGGTAATGCATCATCATAATGAGCTCAATGTGACTAAGCAGTTAGTCACGGGATCATGCATTACGGAACGAGTAAAGTGACTTGCCGGTAATGAGATTGAACGTGGTACTGGGATACCGACGATTGAATCTCGGGCAAGTAACATACCGATTGACAAAGGGAATTGAATACGGGATTGATCGAATCCCTGACATTGTGGTTCATCCGATGAGATCATCATGGAACATGTGGGAGCCAATATGGGTATCGAGATCCCGCTATTGGTTATTGGCCGGAGAGGTGTCTCGGTCATGTCTGCATGGTTCCCGAAACCGTAGGGTCTACACACTTAAGGTTCGGTGACGCTAGAGTTGTTATGGGAAATAGTATGAGGTTACCGAAGGTTGTTTGGAGTCCCGGATGAGATCCCGGACATGACGAGGAACTCCGGAATGGTCCGGAGGTGAAGATCGATATATTGGACGAAGGGTATTGGAGTCCGGAATTGTTCTAAGAGTACCGGGTGACGACCGGCGTGACCGAAAGGTGTTTCGGAGGCCCCGACAAGCGTTGGGGGGCCTTATGGGCAAGGGGAGGGGGCACACCAGCCCACTAAGGGGCTGTGCGCCCCTTCCAACCCCTCTCACGTAACCTGGAGAGGTGGGGGCGCCTCCCCTAGGGCAGCCGCCCCTCCTGGCTGGGGGGCAATTTCCTAGGGGTGGGGGCGCCCAAACCCATCAAGGGTTTCCCCTATGGCCGCCGCCCCTCCCCTAGGGAACCCTAGGGTGCCTCCTCCACCCCCCTTCCCCCTATATATAGTGAGGGAGAGAGAGGGCAGCCGCACCCCTTTCGTGGCGCAGCCCTCCCTCCTCCAACTCTTCCTTCTCCTCCGTAGAGCTTGGCGAAGCCCTGCAGGAATACCACAAGCTCCCCCACCACGCCGTCATGCTGCCGGAGTTCTCCCTCAACTTCTCCTCTCCCCTTGCTGGATCAAGAAGGAGGAGACGTCGTCGGGCTGTACGTGTGTTGAACGCGGAGGCGCCGTCTGTTCGGCGCTAGATCGGATCTTCCATGATTTGAATCGCCGCGAGTACGACTCATCAACCGCGTTCTTGTAACGCTTCCGCTTAGCGATCTTCAAGGGTATGAAGATGCACTCCCTCTCTCTCGTTGCTAGCATCTCCTAGATTGATCTTGGTGACATGTAGGAAAATTTTGAATTTCTGCTATGTTCCCCAACACAATTCGGTTTGGGCAAAGGGAGGGGCGCCCCTCTCACGTGGTCGTTTCTCCTCTCCTCCAATAAGGCCCACTAGGCCCAATACTTCTCCTTGGGGGGTCCAGTAACCTCCCGGTACTCCAGAAAAATGCCCGAACCAATCAGAACCATTCCGATGTCCAAATGCAATCTTCCAATATATGAATCTTTACCTCTCGACCATTTTGAGACTCCTCGTCATGTCCGTGGACTCATCCGGGACTCCGAAGAAACTTTGGTACATCGAATCACATAACTCATAATACAAATCGTCATCAAACGTTAAGCGTGCGGACCCTACGGGTTCGAGAACTATGTAGACATAATCGAGACACATCTCTGGTCAATAACCAATAGTGGAACCTGAATGCTCATATTGGCTCCTACATATTCTACGAAGATCTTTATCGGTCAAACCGCATAACAACATATGTTGTTCCCTTTGTCATCGGTATGTTACTTGCCCGCGATTCGATCGTCGGTATCATCATACCTAGTTCAATCTCGTTACCGGCAAGTCTCTTTACTCGTTCCGTAATGCATCATCCCGCAACTAACTCATTAGTCACATTGCTTGCAAGGCTTATATTGATGTGCATTACCGAGAGGGCCCAGAGATACCTCTCCAAAACATGGAGTGACAAATCCTAATCTCGATCTATGCCAACCCAACAAACACCTTCGGAGACACCTGTAGAGCATCTTTATAATCACTCAGTTACGTTGTGACATTTGATAGCACATAAGGTGTTCCTCCGGTATTCGGGAGTTGCATAATCTCATAGTCTAAGGAACATGTATAAGTCATGAAGAAAGTAGTAGCAATGAAACTGTAACGATCATAATGCTAAGCTAATGAATGGGTCTTGTCCATCACATCATTCTCCTAATGATGTGATCCCTTCATCAAATAAGAACACATGCCTATGATTAGGAAACATAACCATCTTTGATAAACGAGCTAGTCAAGTAGAGGCATACTAGGGACACTTTGTTTTGTCTATGTATTCACACATGTACTAAGTTTCCGATTAATGCAATTCTAGCATGAATAATAAACATTTATCATGAAATAAGGAAATAAATAATAACTTTATTATTGCCTCTAGGGCATATTTCCTTCAGTCTCCCACTTGCACTAGAGTCAATAATCTAGTCCACATCGCCATGTGATTTAACACTAGTAGTTCACATCACCATGTGATTAACACCCATAGTTCACATCACCATGTGATTAACACCCATAGTTCCATGGGATGACACGGATTATGAAGATCACCGGCAGTTGACAGCATCGCGCTGAAGAAGAACGAACGGCCAGCTCGTTGGCGTGCATAAGGCAGAAAAAACCTTCATCCCCATGCTGATATTATCTGTCCGGTTCTGCTCTGCTATGGTCCATGGTCAAGCCGCCGCCTTGCTTCGTCGATTTGTCACCTCCACTTCTGCCACGGCCTCCCCTGGCTGTGATAGTGTGAAGTATTCTGACCAAGTTTTTGATGTGGAAGCTAGGAGATCAGCAAAGGAAAGCATGTACTCACATCACCAAGGACTATACTGGCTCTCACATCAATAACCAAAGCGGGTACAAGGTTAATTATTTATTTGGCTTCAGTGAAGACAAAAACCAGCCGTTCTGGGTGCTAGTGATTGGAGATAATACGGCAAATGTTCTTGACAACAAGATCTATCGGTTGGGAGACCGAGGGCTCCACGTTGCCAGGGAACAATGCGTGCACGGGCAGCCTAGGTGCCGCTTCAATCACAAGGGCGTTGCGCATACTGCTTTAATTATCTGTGGGATTTAGGCAAAGGCAAAGTCAACATGACTCGGAGGATCTGTTTTAAGCCGACCGGCGCTTTAAGGCCTCCACCTTCGTTACGGTCTCGTCAATGCCGTCTTGCTTGTAACAAAGAGAGTGGCTAGAACACCGTTGAAGTTACCAGAGGTTATTCATAGACGCGGATCTTTCATCGTCTGAATAAATCAGGTGATATCCATTCAAGTTTATTTTGTTTGACACATATTGTTTTTCTCAAAGAACATTTACGTTGGTTGGTATATTTTTATAAGCAGGACCAATCTATAACAGCACATCAGGGTTACACCCGCTCATACAAGCTGTCCGATGGACGTTTGTAAACCGCCGCCCTGCGGTCCGGTTTATTCCAACAAAATCTAGAGCAAATAATGATATCAGCTTCTGTCTTTACTGAATGACCCAATGGGCAGGCGCACAAATCGCCATCACTACAGTTTGATTAAATTTCAGCAGCCAGCTGGGATGAACCGCTGACCGGATTACTGACGCAAATCATACGGGGCCATTCACAACCCGCCATAGTCGACCTCAAGTTTTCGTGGATTCACATCGCCTTATCAAACGCCAAGGATATACAATGAGTGTTGCGAAGATCAGTAACTCGCCACTTTGCTTCCAACTTCAACATATGACAGCGTTTCGCTGTTCAGCTATATGCCGGTTTATATCACGGCCAAGTATGAAGAATCTCAAGACAACTCCTCGAGTCGTCTTAAGACTCAGGGGCTCAGCAAATCTTGCCAGTTTCAGCAAAATTAAGAACCCTAGGGCGATGGAGGGAAAGATAACCCGGTCCCGGAGGCTCCTGTTATATTGATGAAAACTTAAAGGCCGTCAGAAAATTTCCGGCTTAGAAAGTATATGACAGTTACAAAATCCGGGCTCAATGAAGAAGTCCCGGGTCATCAGAAAGGATTCCGGTTTAAAATCCGGCTCAAGGGAAGTCAGTCTCACTGAAGCTCTCAAATATCCGGGTTACAATCCGGTTCAAGGGAAATCTGTTCTCCTGCAAAGCTCTAAAGCTCTAAAATCCGGTTTAAAAAATGTCCGGTTCAAAAAGGAATTAAATTTTTGCAAGTTCGAGTTTAAAGGTCGTCAGAAAATTTCCGACTGAAAATGAAGATTCCGGTTTAAAATCCGGTTCAAGGGAAAGATGTCTCCCACAAAGCTTTGAAGCTCTCGATATCCGGTTCAAAATCCCGGTTTAAGAAGGATTTATCTCTTGCAAAAAGTTAAAGGGTGCCAAAAAGGACCTGCTGCCATGATGCGCAGTTCAAACATGGGTATCATGCCTTATTGTCTTATCATATTATTGATCACTTGGGGGCTTGGTCATGTCTGAACCATAGTCACACCTCTTGATCGGCTCAATGCCATAGCATCACTTGGGGGCTTGGTCATATCCGAACCATAGTCACGCCTCTTGATCGGTGTAATGCCACGATGTCATTTGGGGGCTTTGGTCATATCCGGACCATAGCTACACCTCTTGATTGGCGTAATGCCACAGCATCACTTGGGAGCATGGTCGAACCCGAACCATGACTACGCCTCTTGATCGGCGTAAAGCCACAGAATCACTTGGGGGCTTGGTCGTATCCGAACCATAGCCACGCCTCTTGATCGGCGTAATGCCACAGCATCACTTGGGAGCATGGTCGAACCCGAACCATGACTACGCCTCTTGATCGGCGTAAAGCCACGGAATCACTTGGGAGCTTGGTCGAACCCGAACCATAGCAATGCCTTTTGATCGGCGTAATGCCACAGCATCATTTGGGGGCTTGGTCGAACCCGAACCATAGCAACACCTCTTGATCAAATTTGGGGCCTGGCAGCCCGTGAAAAGCCTCGACTACAACGGTTTTATTTGCCTTTTGCTAAATTTCTTTTTCTTTTGCTAAGATTTGTGATGTTGTCAAACCGGTGTTCATCAATCCGGTTAAGCTGTCAATTACAAGTTGTCAGTGCATGATCAAGTTATAATCCGGAGACTATCAGCCCGGTCTGGTTTCGACTACAAGTCACCAGTGTTATATATGGATAATCCGGTGTTTATCACAACCCGGTACGGTTTTATCATAAACCGGCACAATATGGAAGGAGTTATCATTACTCAAGATTGGGGTTATCACCCTTACTACAAAAACTTGGTAAAACCAACAATGTGATTCAATGTCACAGGTATGATATATTTCCTATTTGATTATTCTTAAGTGCAGCCTTGGTTATAAACCCGGGTTATATGTTGTGCATTATGACCCGTCCGGCGGTAAACCGCCAGGACACTTTAAACTTGTTGTATGCAGAAACAGGTTGAATAAAGCATGATTATAAATCGCCGGCGTTTATTAAACCGGCCTGGCTTTCGACTATATGTCGCCAGTATGATGATAAATTATCCGGTGTTTATTAAACCGGCCTGGCTTTAAGGCGATAAGTCGCCAAAGATATGATGAGAAATTATCGGTGTTTATTAAACCGGCTGGCTTGGGTCTATAAGTCGCCAAGATATATTTGGATTGCGCCATTGGAATCATAAACTTATAAATCATTGGATTATATTATTCAAATAGCCAAACTTGGCTGAATTTTCATTATGATATTGAATGAATAAGGTTTTTCATACCGGATTATATTATCTTGAATAGCCAACATGGCTGGATTTTATTATGGTTATTAATAACCAGTATTATTAAGGTTTTCAAAGTCACTTTAGCGCAATGGTTATTATTTTATCAAAGGATATGATTTATTCTACAATGGAAGGAATAGTCCCGAGTCGCTGCAGGCTTACGACCCGACACTTGGGGGCTACATTATTCAAATTGAGATTACATGCAAGTCTCATGTCGCTGCAAGCATGCACCATGACACTTGGGGGCTAATGAAAAGTCATTTTTATTGGCCTTATTGAAGACCCGACTCATCATATCATAATGAGCCGGCCCTTGGGGGCTACACATCGCTGCTCAAATCTACATGATCATATTTATAAAGTCCTTGCTCATTATTACATAATAACCCGACCCTTGGGAGCTACATTGGTTGAAGTTTTATGGGCATCAGTCAATTACAAGTCCTAGGTTGCTGCAAGCATGACAACCCGGCACTTGGGGGCTACATAATATGGAGTATTCAGTTTTTACTAGTGACTGGGATGAACAACATGGATTTCTTCGAAAGTGGCAGTATTTATATTGAAGCAAGTCTTAAGCCATCACTTTGTTCTGCTCAAGACTTGGGGGCTACAAGTATTATATTATTATCAAAGAAATATTTTCAAATTCTCTGTTTTGAGCAAACCAGATTGACCCGGTGTCACTACTTATTATGACCCTGTGTCTGCAACCCGGCATCATCAATAATCATGAACCAGCGTTGGCAACAATCATGAACCGGCGTTAGCAACAATCATGACCCGGAATTATCAGTTTTTATAACCCGATAATTTTGGTAATATTAAACCGGCAAGTTTTACATCTTCAAACCGGCCGGATATCAGATGAGTATTTCAAGACCAAAATTTCTTAAGCCGGCGTTTTGGAAGCCGACTCAAGTGGATTATTCTTCACAATATTTTTCTATGAGAAACCAACGTCAGCAATTTAAAGTATGAAGCTGGTTATTGATCCGGATTTTCTAGAAGGAGGGAATGACAAGGACTTAAGGCTGATCAGGTGCCGCTCTACAAGAATTCTTAACCCGGAGCACAACCCGCCAAATTTGTTCTTGTGTTTATGTTGCAGATCAGTTTAACATGGACAAATCCAAATTAAACTGGGGGCTAATATCGGGGATATACCCCGCGGCGTAAACCGGCTGGAAGTATAACCCGGCCGGACTTGGCGGTTTACTTGAGATCCGGCTGACACTTGGCGATTCACTGGCGACCCGCCCTGACCTGGCGGTTTACAAGCAACCCGCCTGGTCATTATGACTCACTGGTGATCCGGCGTGCAGGACAGACGTATGACAAGGCCCAAGGCCCAGAAGGCCGGTTCACATTTAATGGTGGGCCGGTTTATGAGGAAAGCGTAAGGACTATTCTCCTACAAAGGAAGCAAGACTAGGACTCCACTTGTAATAGAATAATCCTGATCCAACTAGGACTAGTCATGTAAACCGCCCCTTCAACATATATAAGGAGGGGCAGGGCTCCCCAAAGAGGGGGAAGTTAGAAGCAAGAAGAAACAATCTCTAGGGCTAGACACAAGAGCCGGTTTACCGGTGACTCTCTCGAGAAGATAATGAGACCTAGCCACAAACAGCATGTAGGGCTATTACCGGATGATGTTTCCCGGGGCCCGAAGCTGTCTAAATCTTTGTCTTGTGTTGTCTCTCTCGATTCCGCTCAACCCCTCTCAAGCTACCACATAGATGCGTTGGCCTCACGACTAAGTCCTGACACTAAGGACATCTGCCGTGACAATTCCACGACACCTAGCAACACAGCACTACTAGGAAAAGGCTAATTAGTGGCGCACCTGTTTTTGCCATTAATGGCGCACTACGGGTGCGCCACTATTATCACGCCATTAGTATCAAAATAGTAATGGCGCACCTATAGTGCGCCATTACCATGCCTATCTGGTGCGCCATTACTATCTGACTTAGTAATGGCGCCCACATTCAATATGTATCCAGATCGAGAATCAGTGTCATCCAGATCGGTGTCAAAGCTTGCATCGACGTAACTCTTTACGATGAACTCTTTATCACCTCCATAACCGAGAAATATTTCCTTAGTCCTCTAAGGATAATTTTGAACATTGTCCAGTGATCTCCCTTGCCAACCTCAGGGCAGGGTATACAATAGGTCTGGTACATAGCATGGCATACTTTATAGAATCTATGGCTGAGGCATAGGGAATGACTTTCATTCTCTTTCTATCTTCCGCCATGGTCAGGCTTTGAGTCTTACTCAACTTCACACCTAGCAACACAGCACTGCTAGGAAAAGGCTAATTAGTGGCGCACCTATTTTTGCCATTAATGGCGCACTACGGGTGCGCCACTATTATCACGCCATTAGTATCAAAATAGTAATGGCGCACCTCTGGTGCACCATTAGTATCCCAGATAGTAATGGCGCACCTATAGTGCGTCATTACTATGCCTATCTAGTGCACCATTACTATCTGACTTAGTAATGGCGCACCACATAGAAGTGCGCCATTACTAACACTTTATTTTTAGAAAAAAATTCAAACTTTTTTAAAAAAATTCAATTTTTTCTTAATCTCGGGTCACTATGGCTTAATCTCAGGTCAATATGCTTAATCTCAAGTCAAATCGCACTCCGTGGTCAAACTTCCCAGAAGGTCACCCATCCTCACACTACCACAGCCCGAGCACACTTAACTTCGCAGTTCTATCCAATCCCAGCACCAGCTCACTTCACAGGGACTTGTTGATATACCTATCATATCAATCCTATTAAACCTTGTTGATATCTAGGACTTTGTTCATGAGTGTGGTGAAATTTTGAAAAAATATTTCAAACGTCCCGGTCATATTACGTATCATATTTTGAAAAAAAAATCCATTTTTAAACCAACTTTTTTTCTGTAACTAGTGGCGCACCTAGCAAATGGTGCGCCACTAGTAAGTTTGATTTTTTTTATTTTTCCCCCCCTCTAGATCTTAAAATCCCCGTATCTTTCGTTCTGTTAGGTTTTTTGGGATTTTGAAGATGATGAACGGAGTTCCCTCGGTTCAATTCGGATGTAATGTTTTGAGTAGATGATTTTTCATATAAAAACTTTTTAATCCGAGTTCGTATGCAAAAGTGATGCCCATTTTACTAAATTCCAGAGAGATTTTGCAAATAAAGTCGAAATTCATATTTGTAAATTTTCCCAACAACTAGACCACATGTCACATGGGAAACTTATTTTCTTTTATTTTTTTGACATTTCCATCATTTTCTTTTATGCATTTAGCACCAGGGTTACTAATGGCGCACCTGGTGTGTGGTGCGCCATTAGTAGTTTTGAAAAAAAAATTAAAAAATTGTTAGTAGTGGCGCACCGGTGGACGATGCGCCATTACTAGTTTAGTAATGGCGCACTGTCCACCGGGTGCGCCACTACTAACAATTTTTTTTTCAAAACTACTAATGGCTCACGGTTGGTGTGGTGCTCCATTACTATGTCAACTAGTAATGGCGCACTATCCCCTAGTGCGCCACTGCTAACAAATTTTTTTATTTTTTTCAAAACTACTAATGGCGCACCACACACCAGGTGCCCATTAGTAATATGTCAATAATGGCGCACCTGTATCTGGTGCGCCACTGCTATATAGCAGTGGCGCACCACATACATGGTGCGCCATTAATGTCCATATCAGCTATAGCCCTTTTCCTAGTAGTGCAGGCAAGAACTTCTTCTTTGACTGTTCCATTTTGAACTACTTCAAAATCTTGTCAAGGTATGTACTTATTGAAAAAACTTATCAAGCGTCTTGATCTATCTCTATAGATCTTGATGCTCAAAATGTAAGCAGCTTCACCGAGGTCTTCCTTTGAAAAACTCCTTTCAAACAATCCTTTATGCTTTCCAGAAAATTCTATATCATTTCCGATCAACAATATGTCACACACATATACTTATCAGAAAGCATGTAGTGCTCCCACTCACTTTCTTGTAAATACAGGCTTCACCGCAAGTCTGTATAAAACTATATGCTTTAATCAACTTATCAAAGCGTATATTCCAACTCCGGAATGCTTGCACCAGTCCATATATGGATTGCTGGAGCTTGCACATTTTGTTAGCACCTTTAGGATTGACAAAACCTTCTGATTGCATCATATACAAATCTTCTTTAATAAATCCATTAAAGAATGCAGTTTTGTTATCCATTTGCCAGATTTCATAAAATGCGGCAATTGCTAACATGATTCGGACAGACTTAAGCATCGCTACAAGTGAGAAAATCTCATCGTAGTCAACACCTTGAACTTGTCGAAAACCTTTCGCGACAAGTCGAGCTTTGTAGATAGTAACACTACCATCAGCGTCCGTCTTCCTCTTGAAGATCCATTTATTCTCAATGGCTTGCCGATCATCGGGCAATTCCACCAAAGTCCATACTTTGTTTTCATACATGGATCCAATCTCAGATTTCATGGCCTCAAGCCATTTCGCGGAATCTGGGCTCATCGTCGCTTCCTCATAGCTCGTAGGTTCGTAATGGTCAAGTAGCATGACCTCCAGAACAGGATTACTGTACCACTCTGGTGCGGATCTTACTCTGGTTGACCTATGAGGTTCAGTAGTAACTTGATCTGAAGTTTCATGATCATCATCATTAACTTCCTCAACTAATTGGTGTAGGCATCACTGGAACTGATTTCTGTGATGAACTACTTTGCAATTCGGGAGAAGGTACAATTACCTCATCAAGTTCTACTTTCCTCCCACTCACTTCTTTCGAGAGAAACTCCTTCTCCAGAAAGTATCCATTTTTAGCAACAAATATCTTGCTTTGGATCTGTGATAGAAGGTGTACCCAACAGTTTCCTTTGGGTATCCTATGAAGACACATTTCTCTTTGGGTTCGAGCTTATCACGTTGAATCTTTTTCACATAATCATCGCTTCCTCAAACTTTAAGAAACGACAGCTTAGGTTTCTTGCCAAACCACAGTTCATACGGTGTCGTCTCAACGGATTTAGATGGTGTCCTATTTAACGTGAATGCAGCTGCCTCTAATGCATAACCCCAAAACGATAGTGGTAAATCGGTAAGAGACATCATAGATCGCACCATATCTAATAAAGTGCGGTTACGATGTTTGGACACACCATTACGCTGTGGTATTCCAGGTGGCGTCAGTTGCGAACTATTTCGCATTGTTTCATATGAAGACCAAACTCATAACTCAAATATTCATCTCCACGATCAGATCGTAGAAATTTTATTTTCTTGTTATGATGATTTTCCACTTCACTCTGAAATTCTGAACTTTTCAAATGTTTCAGACTTACGTTTCATCGAGTAGAATATCTTCTCAAATCATCTGTGAAGGTCAGAAAATAATGATACCCACCGTGAGCCTCAACACTCATCGGACCGCATACATTAGTATGTATTATTTCCAATAAGTCAGTTGCTCGCTCCATGTTCCGGAGAACGGAGTCTTAGTCATCTTGCCCATGAGGCATGGTTCGCAAGTATCAAGTGATTCAGAATCAAGTGATTCCAAAAGCCCATCAACATGGAGTTTCTTCATGCGCTTTACACCAATATGACCTAAACAACAGTGCCACAAATAAGTTGTACTATCATTATTAACTTTGCATCTTTTGGCTTCAATATTATGAATATGTGTATCACTACGATCGAGATCCAACAAACTATTTTCATTGGGTTTTATTCATGTAAACAGAACAACAATTATTCTCTAACTTATATGAATAACCGTATTGCAATAAACATGATCAAATCATATCCATGCTCAACGCAAACACCAAATAACATTTATTTAGGTTCAACACTAATCCCGGAAGTATAGGGAGTGTGCGATGATGATCATATCAATCTTGGAACTACTTCCAACACACATCGTCACTTCACCCTTAACTAGTTTCTGTTCATTCTACAACTCCCGTTTCGAGTTACTACTCTTAGCAACTGTACCAGTATCAAATGCCGAGGGGTTGCTATAAACACTAGTAAAGTACACATAAATAATATGTATATCAATTATACCTTTGTTCACTTTGCCATCCTTCTTATCCGCCAAGTATCTAGGGTAGTTCCACTTCCAGTGACCATTTCCATTGCAGCAGAAGCACTCAGTCTTAGGTTTAGGTCCAAACTTGGGCTTCTTCACTTGAGCAGCAACTTGCTTGCCGTTCTTCTTGAAGTTCCCCTTCTATCCCCTTGCCCTTTTATTGAAACTAGTGGTCTTGTTAACCATCAACACTTGATGCTCTTTCTTGATTTCTACCTTCGTCGATTTTAGTATCGCGAAGAGCTCGGGAATTACTTTCATCATCCCTTGCATATTATAGTTCATCACGAAGTTCTAGTAACTTGGAGATAGTGACTAGAGAACTTTGTCAATTACTATCTTATCTGGAAGATTAACTCCCACTTGATTCAAGCAATTGTAGTACCCATACAATCTGAGTACATGCTCACTAATTGAGCTGTTCTCCTCCATCTTGTAGGCAAAGTACTATCAGAGGTCTCATACCTATTGATATGGGCATGAGTATGAAATACCAATCTAAACTCTTGGAATATCTTATATGCTCTGTGGCATTCAAAACATCTTGGAAGTCCCAGTTCTAAGCCGTAAAGCATGGTGCACTAAACTATCAAGTAGTCATCATACCGACCTTTTGTCAAAACGTTCATAACGTCTGCATCTGCTCCTCCAATAGGTCTGTCACCTAGTGGTGCATCAAGGACATAATTCTTCTGTGCAGCAATGAGGAAAATTCTCAGATCACGGACCAAGTCCGCATCATTGCTACTATCATATTTCAACTTATATTTCTCTAGGAACATATAAAAATAAACGGGGAGCTACAACGCGAGATATTGATCTACAACATAGATATGCTAATACTACCAGGACTAAGTTCATGATAAATTAAGATTCAATTAATCATATTACTTAAGAACTCCCACTTAGATAGACATCCCTCTAATCATCTAAGTGATCACGTGATCCAAATCAACTAAACCATGTCTGATCATCACGTGAGATGGAGTAGTTTTCAATGGTGAACATCACTATGTTGATCATATCTACCATATGATTCACGCTCGACCTTTCGATCGCAGTGTTCCGAGGCCATATGTAACACCCGGAGAATCATGCTACAGTAATCCCCTGTTGATGGTGCCGTGTCATCACTTTTACTGTTGCTAATCCGCAATTGAAGTCAAACACAATTCAAATTCAAATCCAAATTCAAAGTCAAAATTCAAACTTCTCATACGCGACAACAAAAATGCTCATCCTGTGGCAAATAGTCATTTGTTAATATTGGTGGTGAACCCACATTTTTGCAAAATGATTTAATGCCCTAATCTAAATAATACAGAAATATAAAAGTTTAAATAAAATAAAATGAAAAGAATCCCCCCACGCTGGGCCAATCGGCCCAGCTAGCCAACCCCCCCCCCCCACCCCTTTTGGCATATAAGGCCACCCCGACCTAACCCTAGGCCCGATCCACCCCACTCCCTCCACTCCCCCACACACAATCTCCTCTCCTCCCGTCTGGATCGAGATGGGGCAGCGAGCCCCAACCACCTCGTCGTCGCCCCTCGCCACCTCATAGGCGCCCGCCTCTCCGTCTCCTCCCGCACGGCGCGCCCCGACCCTGCGCCGGCCCCTGACGCCGTCGCCTCCCCAATTCCGTCGTCGGACTGCCCCGCCCCGCCTCTCCACCATCGGTCGTAGCCTCGTCCTTGCCTTGCCGTCGCCGGACCGCCCCCGCACTCCCCAAGCCCACTGCCACCTCCCTACAGCTCCCTGTGAGCCCCTCCTCCATTTTCCCCTTCCCCTCTGCTCCCATCGCCATAGACATCATGTTCCGCTGCCGCCCGATCTCGTGCAAGCCCATGCTCACCGCGTCGTCCCGCATTCCCTCCGCGCTGCCGTCTGTCTTCGGCGCGCCGCGCTCCGCCCATATACCACCCTGCGCGCCCGGCGCCCGATCACAGCGTGCCCGCCGCTCGCGTCCCTACGCCATCGCCGCTCGCATCCCGCTGTCCTTTTGCTGCGTCCCCTGCTCGCCCAGCGCGTTCCTCTGCTGCCCGCTTCGCGGCGATTGCGCTAACCAACCACCTCTCGCTTCGCCCCCCTCGCTCGTAGTGGCCACCACCGGCGGCTGCTGCCACCCCCGCCCGCGCTAGCCCGTGGCTCGACCGCGCCCTCGTCATTTCGTGCGCCTGGCGGCCTCCCTGGTGACGCCGGCCCGCACCGGTGTGCCCCGGCCACTAACCGGGGTGGTTAGCGCTAAGCTAACCCCCACCCTACTGCCACAGACACGTAGGGCCCAACCTCCTTTTCTTCGAATCAGAAAAGAAATATGTTTAAATAAAAATAATTCAATTAATTAATTAGTTAACCTTGTTAATTGACCCTAATTAAATATGTTTAATTAACCTAATTGCATATTAGTCAAATTAAACATGTTTAGTTAAAAGTGTCTATGACAGGCGGCCCCCACTACCCTGTTTGACCCGTCAATGGTCAATGTTGACTGATGACGCCATGCTGATGCAATATTTACCTTTTAGTTAATAATAATATTAGAAACCAATTAAAACTTTGGAAAATCTTTTGAAATTAAACCGTAGCTCGGATGGAAAAACTTTATACATGAAAGTTCCTCAGAACGACGATATGAATCCGAATACGCAGCCCGTTCGTCCTCCACACACCCCTAGCATGCTGAACTTGGAACTTTCCCCCTCTTTTCCTCTCTCTGAAATTCGCCTAACGCCGGGAATTCATCCTCGGATGTTTATCCCCTCCGTCTGCAACGTATAGTACCGCGTTAGTGCACCCCTAGCACCGTGTATTGCCATGTTATGCTTTGTGATGCTATGTTTGCTTTATACTTATTGTTTCTTCTCCCTCTACTCTTCAGTAGACCCCGAGACCGATGCTGCCCCTGTGATCGACTACGTCACCGACGACCCCTCCTTGCCAGAGCAACCAGGCAAGCCCCCCCTTTGATCATCCCGATATCGCCCATTTCCTTTCTCTCATGCTTGCATTAGATTTTGCTACTGTAATTGTTTGCTCCTATTCTGATGCATAGCCTACTTTTGTAACCTGCTTATTGTTACCTACCTGCTTATCCTAAACTGCTTAGTATAGGTTGGTTAGTGATCCATCAGTGACCCCCACCCTTGTCCTTGTTGCCCCTGCTTCATCATCGAAGACCCGATCAACGGGATCAAAGACCAGGCCCCGGCACCGCACATCACTTTCCCCTTAGTTGCTCGACACTACTGGGTTACTATCGAGTGCCGCGGGTGAGGCCTCATCAGCACTTCTGATGTTAACCGATAGTGTAGCTATTCGGTCATGGTCATCGAGGGTGATTTCCTCCTTAAACACTTCCGATACGACTCTGTCGTGCAACCCCTCAAGTGTGAACCTCGAGGGTGGTCCCTCTTACGTTCACCTTGATGCTTATATCGAGTGGAATTCGCCGGGGGTGATTCCTCGGGTTTTCCCCTTGATGTTTGGACACACGGATACTTGGACTTTACCACTGCTACTTGGAAAGGCAGGTCGACCACGAGGGTACCATGAGTGATGTGGAGACGGGTTGACCTGGAGGGTGCCCGCGAGATAATTACGAGGCGTGGCCGGGCATTCCTAGCCCTTGCCGCAATTCCTCGAGACGGGGCAACGGGGTCACATCTTTCATGAGTCTCAGCTTGTTATCGTGTGCTCCTAATCCACTACGATTTGGATATTTGATCCGAGGGGCCTCTGGCCTCATAGCACTAACTATCACGTCGGCATAGTATGGGCGTTCTGCGTCGTATGCATCAGCCGACGCTTAATAGACGTTAGCGACTGAGCGGCGCACGCCGGGTTGGACTGGTAAGCACCTGCCTTTTTTAAGGAGGTAGCTAGTTCTGCTCACCGGCCGCGTTCGCAACGTGCTGGAGTTCCCAGGGTGATGGCCCATGACCCCTGGGGGCATAGGTTTAGTAAGGCGTGCTGACCTCTCTATTAAACCAAGGTCGGGTTGCGGCGTATTGTTTGGCCGAAGCCGGGCATGACCCAGGAAAGTGTGTCCGGCCGGAGTTAATCGAGCGTGGTGGGTACGTTGGTGCACCCCTGCAGGAATAAAACACCTATCGATAGCCTGTCCTACGGTAACGGACACTTGGAGTTGTATCCCGATCGATACAACTAGAACTAGATACTTGAGATGAGACATGGATATGAGTAATGGATAGTATGGCTCTGGGATTGCTTTCTCGCAGGGAGTCACCAAAGGATCTCTGGCCGAGGTTGATAACACTACTACTACTTTACTTTATGCTATTATGTACCCTTCTGGATGCTGCAAGATGCTTGGAGCTACATGAAGATGCTAGTCTTCGATAGGCTAGGCTTTCCCCTTCTCTTCTGGCATTCTGCAGTTCAGTCCACATATACAGCCCATTTGATTGATATCGATGCATATGTAGTGTAGATCCTTGCTTGCGAGTACTTTGGATGAGTCCTCACGGTTGCTTTGCTCCCCCTTTCCCCCTTTCTTCTTCTTTCCGGTTGATGCAACCAGATGTCGGAGCCCAGGAGCCAGATGCCACTGCCAATGCCTGCTACTACGTGGAGACCGCTGACGACCAGGATTAGTTAGGAGGCTCCCAGGCAGGAGGCCTTGCCTTTTCAATCGTTGTTGCTTTTGTGCTAGCCTTCTTAAGGCAAACTTGTCTAACTCATGTCTGTACTCAGATATTGTTGCTTCCGCTGACTCTTGTGTATTCGAGCTCATGTATTCGAGCCCTCGAGGCCCATGGCTTGTAATATAAAGCTTGTATTATTTTATTTTGTGTCTAGAGTTGTGTTATGATATCTTCCCGTGAGTCCTTGATCTTGATCGTACACATTTGCGTGTATGATTAGTGTATGATTGAATCGAGGGCGTCACAAGTTGGTATCAGAGCCGACTGCCTGTAGGTAGCCCCCTTTCCAACTCCTTGGTCAAAGTCAAGTCTAGTGACTACAAAAACTTTTACTAACTTGGTTGTGTAGCTTACGGGCCCACGTCGCCAATTGGGTGGTATTAGGATCTTTTACTCCTCGCCTATACTCTGGGATTATAATCTCTCTTCTATTCGGGTTAAAGATTTTACTAACTCTAACTTTAGGTTCTCGTAATCACTTCCTACTGGAGAGCCCCTTCATTCCAGATGATCTCCTGCTTCATCAGAAGATCCTGAAGATACTCTTTGATGTTTTCCCGAGAACCTTGTGCCCACCGCCTTTGCAATTCCCTGCCACCGATATATCCTTATGGATAAGTACATACAGTTGCCGTTCATACCTTTGTCCCTAGTTGCTCTTGTTTCTAAAAGATGCCCCGAAATACTCTCTGTTGTCCCGAGAACCCCTTCTGCAATTGCCTTGAAGTTCTTTGCCACATGAATACCCCTACGAATAATTCCTCTCAATTACCGAAGATTCTTCATCCCCGGTTGTTTGAGTGTTTCACAAAAATCTTCGAAATCCTATTCGATCTTCCAAAAATCCTTAGCAGCTTATTGCTCTTGAAATCTTGCTTACTTGCATTATGGTTAAATCCCATAAGTATAGTAATCTTATTGGCATCCTTTGTCATTATCGTTTGAGTCTATTGATTCAATATGTTGCGGATGCTCGCAATCCTCAGTCGGATCATAGAATTCATCCTTCCGGCTTGGACGTCATTTGACCAAGAGTTGTTTCTCGACCAATCAAATTGTCGTCAATTGTATCCCTAGGGCTATTCAACTTACTTATCTTTTGATCAGAGCGCATGCTTCTGATCTTCTATTTTTGATATCTTGATTTCTTTGCATTTAAAGCATCAAATTATTCAGATGTTTCTATAATCCGAAGCCTTTGCATTCTTTCTTCTTCTGGTGGAGTACCGATACTCACATCAGATCCAATGTGGACCGCCAGATCCTTTGTTGGATTTTATCTGACAACATCCTTCATATTCAATAACCTCTTGGAGCCTTTCCTTAGATACATAAAGCCTTTGGTAAATTGTATCCTCTGCCTTCTCAACCATGCTCTGCCTTCGAGCTTGTGTTTTTTTACTCGTGGAGTTTGAGGTACATGTTCCCAAGATGCCCCTATTGGTTGAACCTATGCCTTCCTTAATCCATGTGAACCTGAGAGTTTTCACGAGTCATACTCTTCTGGTGTTTCGCTAGATAACATTTCAACACTAGAACTTCATTGAAAGTGATAAGTGAATGAAAGGTTATGCATTGGAGAAGTGGGAGTCGACCTTGAACTTTGTGTTCATGCCCATGGACCTAATGTGGATCTTATCATGGAAGCTTCTTGTGATATAATAATCCCCTTATTATAAGTTCATACGGTATCTATGTTTGGTCCTTTGCAACCGTGGTTCTGACCATGATTGTTCCCCCTTTAATTCCATTTCTCGGACAAGTTAAAGCACTTGTCTTCTGCAAAACAATGCATCTCCGCAACCTCTATTTTGATCTTCCTTCGAGTATTACCCTCCGGTACCTCGAGAATATCAAAGAACTGTGTTGCTTCCTATGAGTCTTCATCTAGTATTGCTTCTTACTGATTTCAGAATTCCCCCGGGATCTGAGTTATTAGTCGCTCGAGGACACCGATAAGTGAATCGATTCCACACCCCGATTCAATAAAGTAACTCTCGTTGCTTACAAGTTTAATAATCATTCAAGTCATTCCTAGCATTAATGACTATATCATTATCATACTAAATTTTAACTATGCTACCTGGTCCTTCCTCCTGGAGCACAATTTCGGCGATGAGCTAAACTTACGTCGATCTTCCTTGTCATATCATTTTGCCTTGAACAACAAGCTTGATTTCGAGTTTGTGTCGTATCCGTGGTTCCAATAGCCTTTCGCTTCATCCTTCCTGTTGCTTGATGTCGTCGCTCCTCGATGGCGTCTTCTAGACCCTCTCGACAAATGTGTCATGATCAGCATCGACCTTTTGACTTCTGTTGAGATGACAACTGAATTCATGATGAGAAATACCATCCTTGACCTTCGATGATTTGAGTTATCATCGAAAACTCCCTTGTCTTCTTTCCAACACATGTTTGATCATGTCTTGGTTATACCTTGAACTCCTTGCTATTCTTGCAATTGTTCCTTGAGTATTTCTTGTGATCTTCAACTCTAATCCCTACTTGTAACACCATGTTAATGCTACCTCGAAGCATGACTGAGGTATTCCGTATATCAACAAGAACATTGGAAGCACATTGTCGAATATTTCTTGATCTATTATCCAAACACCGTTGTATGGGTAATATCATGATTTTTCCTTCGCCCCGTTATCTAAATGCTTTTGAAATTGCTGGCATATCATGTATATCCTGCTCCACTTCCCCTTGGGAAGGATATACTCCCAATCCTTGTGTGTAAACACATTTTCTTTTCCAATGTTCTGATTAATCTAATGATCACCTTTTCTTTTCCATTGTTTTGTTTAACCTTTCTGGTGGTCTACATGACCTAAGAAATATTAATTCTCTTCCTATAAAAACACCTCGGTCTACAACTCTTACAGTAAAACCCTGTTAATATTGTTGTTGACATTCTGGTAACCGCCATGGACGAGAACTTTGCCTAATGGTCCACCTCGTTCCAACGAGCAGGAAAATGGTTCTCTTCGTCCCTCGCCCTTGGTACCAACGTTGTTGCCAACATAACTGACAGGTATCCTATGACATGCCTTACTATCATATCCGTGTAAGATGTCGCCGCTCTCCCTACTCTGAACACACAAGGTGGGCCCATAACCCACAGTTCCACATGATTGAAACCTGACTCTCCTGTACAACCTTGATTCCGAAATATTCTTTGCACTTGGCTTCGTATGCAATTCACGAGCTAACTTCTTTACCATGATTCATTCCGGTATCAGAGGCAACATTATTCTTCATTGCTCTGAACCCCTTCCTCACCTGTTATAGGCATCAGCTTGATGCCTACCTGGTTGAAACTTGTTGGACCTCCTTATAACACTCTTGATTTGTTTCCTGGTGCTTCTAAACTCTCCTTCCAAGAGATATGTACCAGATGCCAATCCTTTCAGACATTCGTCCTTATAGTTTTCCCCTTATACCCTATTCATAAGTACGATGGAGTTTCTGAAGAAAGGATGAGGAATTCATCATGATGCCCTGATGCAGCGAATTGAAGACATCAACGTTATGGATCAACCTCTTCGATGAGAGCAACACGAAAAAGAACATTCATTAGAATTTCATAACCAACTCTTCTCTCCTTACTCCACCTCGTAAAAATCTTGGGACGAGATTTCTTGTAGTGGAGGAGATTTGTAACACCCAGAGAATCATGCTACAGTAATCCCCTGTTGATGGTGCCATGTCATCACTCATGCTGTTGCTAATCCTCAATTGAAGTCAAACACAATTCAAATTCAAATCCAAATTCAAAGTCAAAATTCAAACTTCTCATACGCGACAACAAAAATGCTCATCATGTGGCAAATAGTCATCTGTTAATATTGGTGGTGAACCAACATTTTTGCAAAATGATTTAATGCCCTAATCTAAATAATACAAAAATATAAAAGTTTAAATAAAATAAAATGAAAAGAATCCCCCCCCCCACGCTGGGCCAATCGGCCCAGCTAGGCAACCCCCCGCCCCCCCTCTTTGGCCTATAAGGCCACCCCGACCTAATCCTAGGCCCGATCCACCCCACTCCCTCCACTCCCCCCCCCCCTCCCCCCACGATCTCCTCTCCTCCCTTCTGGATCAAGACCGGGGCAGCGAGCCCCGACCACCTCGCCGTCGCCCCTCGCCACCTCACAGGCGCCCGTCTCTCCGTCTCCTCCCGCACGGCGCGCCCCGACCCTGCGCCTACCCCTGACGCCGTCGCCTCCCCGATTCCGTCGTCGGACTGCCCTGCCCCGCCTCTCCATCGTCCGGTCGTCGCCTCGTCCTCGCCTCACCGTCGCCGGACCGCCCCCGCACTCCCCAAGCCCACTGCCACCTCCCTACAGCTTCCTGTGAGCCCCTCTCCGTTTTCCCCTTCCCCTCTGCTCTCGTCGCCGTAGACATCGTGTTCCGCCACCGCCCGATCTCGTGCAAACCCGTGCTCCCCGCGCCGTCCTGCATGCCCTCCCGGCGCTCTCGTCATCTTGACCACCGCGCCGCTCATATATACGCCTGCTGCGTGCCGGCGCCCCGATCACAGGCCCGCTGCTCGTGTCCTACGCCATCGCCGCTAGCATCCCGCGTTGTCGCCGATCACGGTCCCTACCGCCCGCCATGTTCCTCTGCTGCCCGCTTCGCCGGCGGTCGCGCCCGACCGCCCCTCCTCGCTCGCTTCGCCCGCTTCGCGATGGCCGCCACCGGCGGTTGCCGCCGCCCGCCAGCTACCCGTGACTCGGCCGCGCCCTCGTCATGTCGTGCGCCTGGCAGCCTCCCTCGTAAGGCTGGCCCGCACCGGTGTGCCCCGGCCACTAACCGGGGTGGTTAGCGCTAAGCTAACCCCCACCCCACTGCCACAGACACGTAGGGCCTAGCCTCCTTTTCTTTGAATCAGAAAAGAAATATGTTTAAATAAAAATAGAAACAATTTAATTAATTAATTAATTAACCTTGTTAATTAACCCTAATTAATTATGTTTAATTAACCTAATTGCATATTAGTCTAATTAAACATGTTTAGTTAAAATGTGTCTATGATAGGCGGACCCCACTGCCCTGTTTGACCAGTCAATGGCAGTGTTGACTGACGACATCATGCTGATGCAATATTTACCTTTTAGTTAATAATAATATTAGAAACAAATTAAAACTTCGGAAAATCTTTTGAAATTAAACCGTAGCTCGGATGGAAAAACTTTATACATGAAAGTTGCTCAGAACGATGATACGAATCCGATACGCAGCCCGTTCGTCTGCCACACACCCCTGGCATGCTGAACTTGGAACTTTCCCCCTCTTTTCCTCTCTCCGGAATCTGCCTAACGCCGGGAATTCATCCTCGGATGTTTATCCCCTCCGTCTGCAATGTATAGTACCGCGTTAGTTCACCCCTAGCACCGTGTATTGCCATTATATGCTTTGTGATGCTATGTTTGCTTTATGTTTATTGTTTCTTCTCCCTCTTCTCTTCGGTAGACCCCGAGATTGATGCTGCCCTTGTGATCGACTACATCACCGACGACCCCTCCTTGCCAGAGCAACCAGACAAGCCGCCCTTTGATCATCCCGATATTGCTACTGTAACAGATTTTGCTACTGTAATTGTTTGCTCCTATTCTGATGCATAGCCTGCTTCTGTAACCTGCTTATTGTTACCTACCTGCTTATCCTAAACTGCTTAGTATAGGTTGGTTAGTGATCCATCAGTGATCCCCATCCTTGTCCTTGTTGCCCCTGCTTCATCATCGAAGACCCGATCAACGGGATCGAAGACCAGGCCCCGGCACCGCACATCACTTTCCCCTTAGTTGCTCGACACTACTGGATCACTATCGAGTGCCGAGGGTGAGGCCTCATCAGCACTTCTGATGTTAACCGGTAGTGTAGCTATTCGGTCGTGGTCATCGAGGGTGATTTCCTCCTTAACCACTTCCGATACGACTCTATCGTGCAACCCCTCAAGTGTGAACCTCGAGGGTGGTCCCTCTTACGTTCACCTTGATGATTACATCGAGTGGAATTCGCTGGGGGTGATTCCTCAGGTTTTCCCCTTGATGTTTGGACACACGGATACTTGGACTTTACCACTGCTACTTGGAAAGGCGGGTCGACCCTGAAGGTTACCCGCGAGTGATGTGGAGACGGGTTGACCTGGAGGGTGCCCGCAAGATAATTACCAGGCGTGGCCGGGCATTCCTAGCCCTTGCCACAAGTCCTCGAGACGGGGCAACGGGGTCACATATTTCGTGAGTCTCTGCTTGTTACCGCGTTCTCCTAATCCACTATGATTGGGATATTTGATCCGAGGGGCCTCTAGCCTGATAGCACTAACCATCACGTGGGCATAGTATGGCCGTTCTGCGTCGTATGCAGCAGCCGAAGCTTAATAGACATCAGCGACTGAGCGGCACGCGCCGGGTTGGACTGGTAAGCACCTGCCTTTTTAAGGAGGTAGCTAGGTCTGCTCACCGGCCGCGTTCGCAACGTACAGGAGTTCCCGGGGCGATGGCCCGTGACCAATGGGGCATAGGTTTAGTCCGGCGTGCTGACCTCTCTATTAAGCCTAGGTCAGGTTGCGGCGTATTGTTTGGCCGAGGCTGGGCATGACCCAGGAAAGTGTGTCCGGCCGGAGTTAATCGAGCGTGGTGGGTAAGTTGGTGCACCCCTGCAGGGAAGAAAACATCTATCGATAGCCTGTCCTACGGTAACGGACACTTGGAGTTGTATCCCGATCGATACAACTAGAACTGGATACTTGAGTTGAGACATGGATATGTGTAATGGATAGTATGGCTCTGTGATTGCTTTCTCGCAGGGAGTCGCGAAAGGATCTCTGGCCAAGGTTGATAACACTACTACTACTTTACTTTATGCTATTATGTACCCTTCTGGATGCTGCAAGATGCTTGGAGCTACTTGAAGATGCTAGTCTTCGATAGGCTAGGCTTTCCCCTTCTCTTCTGGCATTCTGCAGTTCAGTCCACATATACAACCCATTTCGTTGATACCGATGCATATGTAGTGTAGATCCTTGCTTGCGAGTACTTTGGATGAGTACTCACGGTTGCTTTGCTCCCCCTTTACCCCTTTCTTCTTCTTTCCTGTTGATGCAACCAGATGTCGGAGCCCAGGAGCCAGATGCCACCGCCGATGCCTGCTACTACGTGGAGACCGCCGACGACCAGGAGTAGTTAGGAGGCTCCCAGGCAGGAGGCCTTGCCTTTTCGATCGTTGTTGCTTTTGTGCTAGCCTTCTTAAGGCAAACTTGTCTAACTCATGTCTGTACTCAGATATTGTTGCTTCCGCTGACCCTTGTGTATTTGAGCTTATGTATTCGAGCCCTCGAGGCCCATGGCTTGTAATATAAAGCTTGTATTATTTTATTTTGTGTCTAGAGTTGTGTTGTGATATCTTCCCGTGAGTCCTTGATCTTGATCGTACACATTTGCGTGTATGATTAGTGTATGATTGAATCGAGGGCGTCACACCATATCTGCATATGCTAGGCTCGTCAAGTTTAACCCAGGTATTCTGCATGTGCAAAACTGGCTTGCACCCATTGTATTTGAACGTTGAGCTTATCACACCCGATCATCACGTGGTGTCTCAGCACGAAGAACTATCGCAATGGTGCATACTCAGGGAGAACACTTATACCTTGAAATTTAGTGAGAGATAATCTTATAATGCTACCATCGAACTATGAAAAATAAGATGCATAAAGGATAAACATCACATGCAATCAATATAAGTGATATGATATGGCCATCATCAACTTGTGCCTTTGATCTCCAACTCCAAAGCACCGTCATGATCACCATCGTCACCGGCGCGACACCTTGATCTCCATCGTAGCATCGTTGTCGTCTCGCCAACTATTGCTTCTACGACTATCGCTACCGCTTAGTGATAAAGTAAAGCAATTACATGGCGATTGCATTTCATACAATAAAGCGAAGACCATATGGCTCCTGCCAGTTGCCGATAACTTTGTTACAAAACATGATCATCTCATACAATAAAATTTAGCATCATGTCTTGACCATATCACATCACAACATGCCCTGCAAAAACAAGTTAGATGTCCTCTACTTTGTTGTTGCAAGTTTTACGTGGCTGCTACGGGCTAAGCAAGAACCGTTCTTACCTACGCATCAAAACCACAACGATTTTTCATCAAGTATGTGCTGTTTTAACCTTCAACAAGGACCGGGCATAGTCACACTCGATTCAACTAAAGTTGGAGAAACAGACACCCACTAGCCAGATGTGTGCAAAGCACGACGGTAGAACAAGTCTCATGAACGCGGTCATGTAATGTCGGTGTGGGCCGCTTCATCCAACAATACCGCCGAATCAAAGTATGACATGCTGGTAAGAAGTATGACTATTATCATCCACAACTCTTTGTGTTCTACTCGTGCATATAACATCTACGCATAGACCTGGCTCGGATGCCACTGTTGGGGAACGCGGTATTTCAAAAAAAATCCTACGATCACGCAAGATCTATCTAGGAGATGCATAGCAACGAGAGGGGAGAGTGTGCCTACGTACCCTTGTAGACCGAAAGCGGAAGTGTTAGGTAACACGGTTGATGTAGTCGAACGTCTTCGTGATCCAACCGATCAAGTACCGAACGCACGGCACCTCCGCGATCTGCACACGTTCAGCTCAGTAACGTCCCTCAAACTCTAGATCCAGCTGAGGCCGAGGGAGAGTTCCATCAGCACGACAAACATGGCGACGGTGATGATGAAGTTACCAGCGCAGGACTTCGCCTAAGCACTACGATGATATGACCGAGGTGTAAAACCGTGGAGGGGGCACCGCACACACCTAAGAGATTGTGTGTTGTGCTATTAGGGTGCCCCCTGGCCACGTATATAAAGGAGGGAGGGAGAGAGGAGGCCGACCAAGTTTTGGCGCGCCAGGGGGTATTCCTACTTGGACTCCTAGTCCAAGTAGGATTCGCCCCCTTTCCTTTCTTCCATCGGAGGGAAAGGTAAGGGAGAGAGAGGGGGAAGGAAAGAGGGGGGCCGCCCCCCTCCCCTAGTCCAATTCGGTTTGGGCAAGGGGAGGGGCGCCCCTCTCACGTGGCTCTTTCTCCCCTCCTCCAATAAGGCCCACTAGGACTAATACTTCTCCAGGAGGGGGGGGTTCCGGTAACCTCCCTGTACTCCGGAAAAATGCCCGAACCACTCGGAACCATTCCGATGTCCAAATGCAACCTTCCAATATATGAATCTTTACCTCTCGACCATTTTGAGACTCCTCGTGATGTCCTTGATCTCATCCGGGACTCCAAACAAACTTCAATACATCAAATCACATAACTCATAATACAAATCGTCATCGAACGTTAAGCATGCGGACCCTACGAGTTCGAGAACTATGTAGACATGACCGAGACACATCTCTGGTCAATAACCAATAGCGGAACCTGGATGCTCATAATGGCTCCTACATATTCTACAAAGATCTTTATAGGTCAAACCGCATAACAGCATATGTTGTTCCCTTTGTCATCGGTATGTTACTTGCCTGAGATTCAATCGGCGGTATCATCATACCTAGTTCAATCTCGTTACCGGCAAGTCTCTTTACTCGGTCCGTGATGCATCATCCCGCGACTAACTCATTAGTCACATTGCTTGCAAGGCTTATAGTGATGTGCATTACCGAGAGGGCCCAGAGATACCTCTCTGATACATGGAGTGACAAATCCTAATCTCGATCTATGCCAACCCAACAAACACCTTCGGAGGCACTTGTAGAGCATCTTTATAATCACCCAGTTATGTTATGACGTTTGATAGCACACAAGCTGTTCCTCCGGTATTCGGGAGTTGCATAATCTCATAGTCTAAGGAACATGTATAAGTCATGAAGAAAGCAGTAGCAATGAAACTGTAACGATCATAATGCTAAGCTAACGAATGGTCTTGTCCATCACATCATTCTCCTAATGATGTGATCCTGTTCATCAAATGACAACACATGTCTAAGGTTAGGAAACATAGCCATCTTTGATAAACAAGCTAGTCAACTAGAGGCATACTAGGGACACTTTGTTTTGTCTATGTATTCACACATGTACTAAGTTTCCGATTAGTACAATTCTAGCATAAATAATAAACATTTATCATGAAATAAGGAAATAAATAATAACTTTATTATTGCCTCTAGGGCATATTTCCTTCATTTACTTTTGTTGGCAACATGGCAAGTTTGCCTCTATGCAAGGTTCCTATGTATCTTTTGTTGTCATGTCTCAACTTTATTTGGTCTATAAAGTGGATATTTATATATTAGCTCACTTTAAAATTAAATTTTGTGTGACTATTATCGTTATGTTTTCACTTCATTATTAATGCGGATTTGTGATTCCAAAGCTTGGTGGTATATTATATGTTGCGTATTCGAATACCCGATTATTGATTTCTAGATTATACACCTAGGCATAATTTGCTCAGGCTCCACAAAAGTTCTGGCTCCGCCACTAGCTCCACCTGAACAGTAGGCTGTTGTTCACTCTCAACAGGAAGATTAGTAGATGAAAAATCATGTAACATAGCTGATTCATTAAAGAAACATTTTTGCTAATAACAATCTTTTGAGTTTCATGATTCCACAATTTAAAACCTTTAACACGAGATTTATAACCAAGAAAGATGTACTTAAAAGCCCTAGGCTCCAGCTTCCATTATCAACATGAGCATAAGAAGTGCAACCAAAAACTCTCAGTTGTGAATAATCCACAGGAGAACCAGACTATACAAAAATTGGAGTTTTGTTATTAAGAGAAATAGATGATGAACGGTTGATGAGATAACAAGTAGTGGAAGTGGAATCAGCCCAAAAAATCCCATGCAAACCTGCATTGGACAACATGCAACGGCCCTAGAAATAATGGTCTTGTTCATACACTCAGCAACACCGTAATGTCTGACAATGAATTCACACTTGCAATGATTCTCAAATTGCTTGGAACAGGATTCCATACCATTATCAGTGTGAAGCATTTTTACCTTCTTTTCAATTTGCCTCTCAATCATAATCTTCCACTCCTTAAAAGCTGAAAATGCTTGATATTTATGCTTCAAGAAATAAGGCCAAACTTTTCTTGAATCATCAATAATAGTCAACATGTAACTAGCACCACCTAGTGACTATTTGCGAGATGGTCCCCATAAATCATAATGCACATGATCAATAATACCTTCAGTTATGTGAACCAAAGTGTTGAACTTCACCCTCTTGTGCTTGCCAAAGATACAATGCTCACAAAATTTTAATTTACCAGTTTCACATCCATCAAGAAGACCTGTCTTATTTAGCTCTGCCAAACCAAGTTCACTCATCTGTCCAAGATGCATATGCCAAAGGTTAGCAGCATCACAGTAGGAATTCTTTGAAATAACTAGAGTAGTGTTATCTGCAAACAGTAGAACCTCGAAGGTAATAAAGACCATTGGTCGAACTTAAGTCACCTCTCATCATAATAAGAGAACCTTTGGTGACTTTCAAAACGGTATCTCGACCTAAATACTTGTACCCATTTGCATCAAGGGTAGTCACAGAGATAAATTTCTCTACATCTTCGGAATATACCGAACATCTGCCAAAGTTCTGATTGTGCCATCAAACATCTTGATTCGAACAGAACCTATGCCTTCAATTTTGCATGGTGAATTATCAAAACCCAAAACGGAACCAGGAGCAGTAGTAGAATCAAAAGTAGTAAACAATCTCTGTCCAGGCACATATGAAAAGTACATGTAGTGTCAAGTATCCACTCATCATTAGTCTCAGCAAATCTAGCAATAACAACAAGAGCATCATCGAAACTATCATCATGAGAAACATTAGTAGAATTTTCATGTTGTTTGTTACCTTTCAGTTTATATATACCATTCCTCTTTTCCTTGTTCTGCAACTTGAAACATTCTGAGATGTCATGCACGTCTCTCTTGCAATATCTGCAATACTGTTTCTTGTGTGTGGATTGTGATCGCCCATGTAGCCATTCCTACTTTTGCCACTATTTCCATTATGTGAGTTCTTCTCCTTTGTCCTGCCACGAACGGATAATCCCTCGGCTTGGGATGAACTTGGACCATCATGAGGCACCATTAGTTTCATCTTCTCCTTAGAGTTCAAAGCTTCATAAACTTCATTAAGCGTGAGAGTATCACGACTGTATAATATGGTGTCTCTAAAATTGATATAAGAACTTCGCAGTAAACATAGTAACATTAAAGTAGTATCTTTGTCTCCATACTTAACATCCATTGCAGCTAAATCAGATAATATCTCTCTAAATTCTGAAATATGATTCAAAACATTACCTCCCTCGAGTAGGTTGTGCAGGAATAATTTCTGCTTCAGAAGCATCTTGCTGGTGAGATCTTTTGTCATGCAAATCGCTTCCAGCTTTAACCATAGAGCGGCGGCAGTTTTCTCACTCAAAACTTCCTGCAAAATATTATTATGCAAATGAAGTTGAATTTGTGACAAAGCCTTATGGCCCTTCTTTTTCCTCGTCAGTCTAATCCTGAATTTTATTTTTCCCCAAAACTATCCAGTGTATCATCATAGTCGGCTTGTTCCAACGACGACGCATCTTGACTTGCCATAGGGTAAACCTTGTGTCACAATCCAGCGACGGAAGATTGTACTTCATGGATGCCATGAGTCGATAAATCTAGTAGTCGTTGGATGTGGATGTAGCATTTCACGACAACTATACTAGATCAGCCAACTAGTACTACTTGTTAGATAAAACGAGAATAAACAAGACATGAGAGATATGTATTTTTATGTGCAAACCCTTGCAGGAGAACGCACGAAGGTTCAATCACTATGATGGAGGAGCATTACAAGCACGAGACGACAAACCGTCTTTAGTTGCGACTACATGGGTATATATGAGGAAAATAAATAAGAGTCCTTAGATGACAAGTAAATGAGTTGTACTTGTATGCATCGACGTCAACGCAACACCCCACACCCTTTATACTACGTCTAGTCCAACAACACTGTAGAATTTGAATCACAATTTATAACACGTGCGATGCTCACAGGCGACACGAAGAACGGGAGAAGGGAGGAAGAGACATGGGAATTGGTTCATTAGCTGGGAGACTGGTTCCGAACATACGTGTCATGTGTGGCCTGGCCGAGTGGGTGGGTGGGTACCTGTTGACTTAAGGCATGGGATCCATCTGTCGGTGTCCTGGCAGGAGGAAATATGTGAGGGCACTAAGTACCTACAGGCCCGTGCGTTGCAACTCACTAATCCAATAACCATGACTGAAGATCTTAATAGATCTATGTCCTTATTAACACGCTTGATATTAGCAAAAGAACCCATCCGTTGCAATGAGAAAAAAAATCACCACATGCCCTATACGTAGTAACTGTGAATCAAGACCCCGATAGGTTCACGTGCATCCCATCTGTGTTGCTCCTTATCCTACTTCCCACCCTCGCTGACGGTGGCACAAGCACAACGCATTTGAATGTGGTCAATCCTGAGGTATGTGTGTGTGTCTCCTTATAAGATGAGAAATCTGTTTTCTTTTTTCCGTTGCAAACTTTTGTCAAGGCGTGCATGCGAGGTTATGGATTGTTTCTTTCGTATGTGGTTTTGCTGAGGTGTTGATTTCCAATCCGAATCTACATCGATACGAAAGAAAGACGAATCATGCGCTACTGATTAAGGTTGCATCCAAAATAGCATTTATAAAATATTTAACATGGTAAAGTAACATCATATTCAGATTCCACATATTTTTCTAATAAACTTCCATATATAACATGTCAAAATTGAAGTTAGGGTTCAAAAGTTATTGATATTTTTAATAAGAATTTGAATCTGCCCAAAAAAATAATGTTATTTTTAGAGGACTACGGGTTTACCAAACGAAATAGCATGGGGTTTTATGCAAAAAGCAACAGGTTTTCTAGATTCACTTAAAACATGACCACATGTTGATTACTAAAGATACAGGGGGTTTCTGTAAAAAATGAAACATTTTCTTATAAACTTAAAATAGGACCGTGGGTTGATTTCACAAAACGGCAGGTTTTTTATGTAATATCATCGGCAGACGGGCAGAAGAACTTCATTTTTTTGGTGATTTGAAATATTTCAAATGGGTCATTCCAAATATTCCAAACTAGCTATTTCAAATATTTCAAACCATGCATTTCAATATCTCAAATAAATGATTCCAATTACTTTAAAATAGTGGTATCATTCATTTCAAGAGATCCCATATCAGTTTCACATCTGTGTTTTTCAATTATTTAAAAAGTAGAGATAATTATTATTTTAACAAGGAAAATGTTATCTGGCTGACGCTCCCTAGGAGTCCAACCACAACGAATGACCCCATTGCCATCATATGGATCTAGAAGCAGGGGCAATGCCACGCGAGTGGCTGGAGGCGTTCGTTGTCTGCTGATTCCTGGCGATGCTCGTTTCTCCTTCCTTTTTTCCTTCCAAAACATGTGCGGCCTGCTCACGGGGGGAGGTTTCAAAACCGCGACCTCCCGCGAGAGTGTGGGGCTTTTTGCCAATGGGCTTGAGATGTGATTCATGAACATTCGTGTTAAAACCGATTTTTATACATAACTTGGCATTTTTGAAGCATTTTTTTAGTTTGCCCGAAACCCCTTTTTTTAACTTTCTCACATGGCAGTTTTACTATAAGAGTATGGTATTTCTTATAATATGAGGATGGCATTTTTATTATAAGAAAATTACATTTTTATTATAAGAGGGTGTCATTTTTTTATTATAAGAGGATGACATTTTTATTATTATAGGACGGTAGTTTTATTTAAAAGAGCATGCCATTTTATTTTATAATATGATAGCAAATTTATTATTGTGAGGATGAAGTTTTTATTCTTTAAGAGGATGGCATTTTTATTATAAGTGGTTGTCATTTTTTTTATAAGATAAGAGGGTGGCATCTTTATTATAAGAGGATGACCGTTTCATTATTAGAGGATGACCGTTTTATTTATAAGAGCATGTCATTTTGTATTATATAATAGGATGAGCATTTTTATTATTGTGAGGATGGCAAATTTGTTATTTTAAGAGGATGAGATTTTTAGTATTAAGAGGTGGCATTTTCTTTCACTGCCACTTTTTTTTGCACACAAGTTTTTTGGTTGATGACTAGGAACATGGCATCTTTTGTGGCATTTTTTTTTCATTTTTCAATTTTTTCATGGCATTTTCTAAAAACAACTATTTAGTGGGCCTTTGGGCCAACTAGGGATCGCCATGTCCCTCCCCGCTGGTGAACGGGGGAAATGTTTGCTGGAGGACCTCCCCCATGGCGAACGAATACGTTCGATGGGAGGCTCCTCTTGGCGACCGGACGCCATGATTGTTTGAGAATATATTTTGAGTATTTACAATAAGTGCAATATTGATTTCAATTGTTTTTGTTTCACTATTTTGGAATATTTATGAAATATATGTGTGTGTGTGTGTACATTTTTCTGTTTCACTTACCTGAAATATCGCACTTATTGTAAATATTTTGGAATTCTACTCCCTCCACCCACAAATAGTATGTTCTAACTTTTTTCTGAATCATATGTATACAGACACGCTTTAGTGTGTTTGTTCACTCATTTTCAATCTGTCTGTATGTAGTTCATATTAAAATATTCAAAATATCTTATATTTGTTAATGGAGGGACTATGTCTCAGTAATTACAGTACGCATTTCAATTTCACTTAGTTGGAACTTTTAACATATAACATATAACATATTTCATTTTTTCATTTTCTTTTCTAAAACATATATCTATGTAATTCAACTGCATATTTCAATAATTTTATTTACTTCCATTGTTTTCACAAAAGTGATTTCAAATACTTCAACATGGTGATTTCATTTTCACAAACCAACAATTTCGATTATTTAAAAATGATTTCAATCATTTCATGATATCCCACATCAGTTTCATGTCATGATTCAATAAATGCAATAACTTCATATATTTCGTAGGTGTGTCTCAGTTATTTAAAAATAGAGATGATTATGTCAATAAAGTGATAATGATATTTCGAATCACATTTCAACAATTTCACTTATTTGAAACATTTGAGAGTTTTAGTAAAAACATTTCTTAGTAAATTCAACACCTATTTCAATGTTTTAAACAATTGAAATGGCATTTTTCGAGAATGAAATAGTTTTTGAGACAATGAATTAACAAAATAGTTTTCAACTTAAGTCATTTTCATTTCAAAAATAATTAAAATAATTTCTAAAATAATTGAACTCATTTTGAAAATAGTTTTCACTTGTGAAATCTATTTCAATCAACTTGTAAACAATGAAATTTAAACAAGTTTAAAATATAACTCATGTTGGTCTTCTTTTAAAAGGTCTTGTTGCCAGTATTGCAAATATATAAAAAGTCTCAAAATATATTCTTATTTTATAAGATATCAATCGATCAATAATCAAACTATTCCAAAGAAATAAAAGGATTTGTTTTGATTAGGGAGAGAGGATAGAGATTCTGTATGCAACTGCCCCTTCTCTGTGGGCACACTCTCTCCACCGGTAGGTATCTTTTCCTTTAGATTGGTTGTTTCTGCAAACAAAACCCATGTTTGGCAACAGTTTTGGTGTTTTGTCACGCATATGTCTCATGTTATACCTGAGTACTCCGTATGCTTTAGAAATCTAAGATCAACAAATATTATCTCCACAAATATAAAAGTTTTGTAATGTTTGACCAAATTTATAAGATTTTTTGTTCAACTTCCATAATACCAAATAATTTTTCATAATTACTTAAAATCATAGAGCCATAAAATCTATTATGGGACATATATGTTTGATTTGACAAAACACTTTATAATCAAATCCAACTTTTATATTTCATATTGTGTTGCAGAAAAACAGAACTAGGATATTAAAAATGATTATCTTTATATCCAACAAATTCAATCTACCAAATGTGGATATTCATGCATGCCATATCTTGAAGCCTGAAAAAGCACCACAAATATGGATACTTGAATTTTAATAGCCTGGTTCTACAGTGCACTCGCAAAACAAAATTCTACATTCCATAAATTTCAACAAATTACATACATTTGTCTGTGGTGAAGAATGTAACGAGCTATCCCTCCATCCGGGGTATATAAGTCGGGCACAAATTTGTAGGTCTTCAGTTTTTTTGCTGGTGTTTAGGTCTTCAGTTTGACTAACGAAATATCACTAATAGAAAAAGGGCCATTTATCCCGGTTCTAGAGGGCCTTTAGTCCCGGTTGGAACCGGGACAAAAGGGTCGGTACTAAAGGCCCCCCCTTTAGTCCCGGTTCTTATACGAACCGGGACTAAAGGCCCTCCACGTGGCCGCTACCTGGAGGTCCACCTTTAGTCCCGGTTGGTAACACCAACCAGGACTAAAGGAAATTTTATGGAATTTTTTCCCGATTTCAAAATTTTGAATTATTTTAATCTCTAATCACCCTCATCACTGCTCAATTTAACCTCTAATCTCTAATCACCCCTCATCATTCTAAATCATCTAACTTTCCAGACGGTCACCCATCCTCTCACTACTCCAGCCTGAGCACGCTTAACTTCTGGGTTCTATTCCCCCTCGTTTCCAGTCTGCACTTGTTATTTTCCTAACAATAGTAAGATGGCAATCCTATTAAACCTCAGGGGTTTAGCTTGAGCATGAAGTCACACATTTCACTGTTTGAGTTTGAAACTATTATTCTAAAAAACAATAATTATTTAGTAACACTAATATTTCTTGAGTAAGTAGTTTGACCACTGTTTGACCACAGTTTGACCAGAGACCAAAATTCAAAAAATTGAAATAATTATTTAGTAACACTAATATTGTTGAATAATTATTTAGTAACACTAATACATATTGAATAAGTAGTTTGACCATAGTTCGACTAGATTTAACCAAAATTCAAAAAACTGAAATTTGAGCATATCTTTTTTTCCTTTTGGAATTTGAGGATTCTAAAAATTTACAAACAGGCCGTAGGCGGTCAAAATCAGATGCGGATTTTCGTTCTGAACATTTTGATATATTATACGTTTTTCCCGACATCGTATGCAAAAGTTAGAGCCGTTTTGCTTTTTCATGACACTTTTTGCAAAACATGTCCAAATTTAAGTTTTTTAATTTTCGTAACTAGTAGATGTAGTAATATAACTACATCTCGAAGGATTTTATTTTTTGAAGCTTTTATCATTTTTTTTGTTTTTTTTTAAACTGAAATGGCGATACATAGGAGGGGGTAGAATTTGAGGAATGGGCCCTTTAGTCCCTGTTCGTGTCTCAAACCGGGAATAAAGGGAATCACACCCTTTAGTCCCGGTTCGTGATGTACTAGTAGTTCAGTAATATAATCAAGAAGAATATTTCAAGTCAGAAACACGAACAGTGTGCATAAAAATTAAATCACGGATAATAACTCTTGGCAAGGACAGTATGAATCAAAGCCCTGGCCGGCGTAGCTTTCGCCGTTGCTGTGGTCCAAAATCCAGACAAAAGAAAACACCAATTAGCTACTCGCGCACATTATCTTAGAATATGTGGGCGGCCGGCCAGGATAAAATTCAACGAACGCAGACATCATCACCAACTCGCAGGGCAGTTGGGTGAGACCAAATCTGATTGGATCAAATTTAATTGGATTTAAAAGTATGTGTGTTTTTTCAAGGAAGGTGCTAACACTGGAATAAAATTTTGAGGTCATCAATGCAATAGTACATGCATATATGTCCTGTCTCTTCAATCATCAAGGCAACTGATTGATCACTCCTTTGGATGCCTAGCATGGACGGGTGGCTGAGCTTGTGTTTCATAGCACTATGCACACCACTCGCCCTCTGGTGTCTCAAGCTCGCCGGCGGCAAGAGAAAGCCACAGAAGTACAAGCTGCCCCCGGGGCCATGGACTCTCCCAGTCATCGGCAGCCTCCACCACCTTGCCGGCGGCGTCCCGCACCGGAAGATCACGGAGCTGTGCCGCCGGTACGGCCCGCTGATGCTCCTCAGGCTAGGGGAGGTCCCCGCCGTGGTGGTCTCCAGCACCGAGGCAGCGGCGCTGGTGATGAAGACCAACGACCCCGTGTTCGCGGACCGGCCGAGCAGCGCCACGGTGGACATCGCCGGCTGCGGCGGCAGGGGCATCATCTTCGCCCCCTACGGCGACCACTGGCGCCAGATGCGCAAGGTGTGCATCATGGAGCTCCTCGGCTCCACGCAGGTGAACCGCATGGAGGGCATCAGGGCCGAGGAGACGGCCAGCCTCCTCCGCTCCATCACCGCCTCCGCCGGCGCCGCCACCATCAACGTCACCCAGAAGGTGATGGCGCTCAGCAACGACGTCGTGACGAGGGCGGTTTTCGGCGGCAGGTTCGAGCAGCAGGACGAGTACCTCGGTGAGTTGCACAAGGCGTTTGAGCTGCTGGGTGCCTTCTGCCTCGTCGACCTCTTTCCGTCGTCCAGGTTGGTCAGGTGGCTGACCAACGACGAGCGCCGCATGAAAAGAAGCTACGGCCGCACCCAGCGCATCATCGCCAAGGCCATCGAGGGGCGCAAGGCCACGAGAGCTGCCGGCGTCGGCGCTTCCGGAGCCTACGACGAGGACCTGCTGGACGTGCTGCTCAGGCTGCAGCAGGAGGACTCGTTGGAGTTTCCTCTAACCACAGAGACAATAGGAGCCGTCTTGTTTGTGAGTATTTTTTTTAACATATAATGTGAGTATATCTCTTAGTTTCAAGTATTTAACTGTTTTTTATTTATCTGAATAGTATTTTCATTTTCTCTATAAATACCATATCTCATTTTTAGCGTAGTTTTGACCGTTGTTTTGACTGATATAAATAGTTTTCTCAAACGATAAGTGTCACACGTATGATATGAAGCACTCCGGTCCTAATGAATTTTACAACTAAAGTTGCCATCCAAAAAGAAACAAACCCAAAAGCTAAACTGAAACTTGCCGTCCGAAAAAAAGGTGCCATGCTCATGGCAATTTTTTTATGTGGTGCATGCCCGGGGCCGGTGCGCTAGGTGTGTGAAATTTTTTGTGGTGTTTCGACATTTGAGGAGCTCATTGAATAAATAAATAAATTTTGGCTCACAAAAAAACCAAAAAATGTTTTTTGGTAGAGCTCCTCAGATGTTATTTGACCACAAAAATTCACACGCACCTAGCGCACACAAGCATGTTGGTTGTCACGAGATTTCAGATCTTTTTGAAGTTGTTTGTTTTTTTTAATTTACGGGTTTATCAGTCAAACCTGGTCAACATAGTCAAGCCCGGTTAAATGTGGTTGAACCCAGTCAAACCCTGGTCAACATGCTCAAAATCTGATTTTGGACCAAACTTATCCAGTTTTAAGACTTGAAGGACCAAATGTGTACCCATTTTTTTAAGGGACCAAGTCTATACTTTTGAGGAATTTGAGGGACCAAAAACATACTTTTCTCAACAGAGTTACATACAAGCACATGGGGCTTTGCCCACGGGGTAGGGAGGTAAATTAAGTCAAATCAAACTACAATAGTAGCAATGAACTAGTCTAGGTAATCCGAGATCTTAGAAGAGACCTTATACTTTTAGAAGTTTCAAGTCTTCCTTGAATTTAGAAGCCCAATGTGGAAATTGATCCACTAATTAAAAACTTACGGAAATTTATGAACTAAGTTGGTCTTGGTTTTTTCTCAAATTTAGCCTTTAGGCCTCCTTGGTTCATAGGATATGAATATCATAGAAATAGGAAAACCATATGAAGTGAGATTACAGACATTTCAATTCCTATAGGAAAATAGATGTCACTCTTGATTAATAGAATTTTGAACTTTTCCATTGGGTCTAGGCTAATGTTCTTTTTTCTTTAAAGTGTGAAGGATTGGTTTCTATTCCATATAGGAATAAGAATCCATTCGTACAAACCAAAGGGTTCAAAAGGAATTTGTCCTACAAAATTCCACTAGACCAAAGGATGCCATAAGGGCCAGCAAAGATACTTTCCAACTAGCAAAGAGACTAAAACCTTGGAAGCGATTTGTAGCACCCAGGTGTTGGGGAACATTGCAGAAAATTAAAATTTTTCGTACGGTTTCATCAAGATCCATCTATGAGTTCATCTAGCAACGAGTCATGGGAGAGTTATTGCATCTACATACCACTTGTAGATCGCGTGCGGAAGCGTTCAATGGAACGGGGATGATGGAGTCATACTCGCCGTGATTCAGATCACCGATGACCTAGTGCTGAACAGACAGCACCTCCGCGTTCAACACACGTACGGAGCGGATGATGTCTCCTCCTTCTTGATCCAGCAAGGGGGAAGGAGAGGTTGATGATGATCCAGCAGAAGACGACGGCGTGGTGGTGGAAGCAGCAGAACTCCCAGGGCTTCGCTAAGCAACTACGGGAGGAGGAGGAGGTGTTGCAGGAGGAGGAGGCGCCAGGGCTTATGGGTGCGCCACCCTCCCTCCCTCCCTTTATATAGGTGCAAGAGAGGGGAGGCAGCCTGCCCTTCCTCCAAGGAAGGGTGCGGCCAAGAGGGAGGAGTCCATCTCCCAAGGCACCCTGAGGTGCCTTCCCTTTAGGACTCTCCCATTTTTCTTATATCTTGGCGCATGGGCCTCTTGGGCTGGTGCCCTTGGCCCATATAGGCCAAGGCGCACCCCTACAGCCCATGTGGTCCCCGGGCAGGTGGACCCCCGTGGACCCGGACCCTTTCGGCACTCTCGGTACAATACCGATAACGCGAAACTTTTCCTACGACCAAAATAAGACTTCCTATATATAAATCTTTACCTCCGGACCATTCCGGAACTCCTCGTGACGTCCGGATCTCATCCGGACTTCAACAACATTCGGTTTGCTGCATACTCATATTCATACAACCCTAGCGCCACCGAACCTTAAGTGTGTAGACCCTACGGGTTCGGAGACATGCGACATGACCGAGACGGCTCTCGGCAATAACCAACAGAGGATCTGGATACCCATGTTGGCTCCCACATGCTCCTCGATGATATCATCGGATGAACCACGATGTCGAGGATTCAATCAACCCGTATACTATTCCCTTTGTCAATCGGTATTTTACTTGCCGAGATTCGATCGTCGATATCCCAATACCTCGCTCAATCTCGTTGCGGCAAGTCACTTTACTCGCATCAGTAATGCATGATCCCGTGACCAAACACTTGGTCACTTTGAGCTCATTATGATGATGCACTACCGAGTGGGCCCAGGATACCTCTCCGTCATACGGAGTGACAAATCCCGCCTCGATCCGTGTCAACCCAACATACACTTTTGGAGATACCGTAATGCACCTTTATAGTCACCCGATTCACGTTGTGACGCTTGGTACACCCAAAGCACTCCTACGGTATCCGGAGTTACACGATCTCATGGTCTAAGGAAGAGATTCTTGACATTGGAAAAGCTCTAGCAAAACGAACTACACGATCTTGTGCTATGCTTAGGATTGATCTTGCCCATCACATCATTCTCCTAATGATGTGATCCCGTTATCAATGACATCCAATGTCCATAGTCAGAAACCATGACTATCTGCTGATCAACGAGCTAGTCAACTAGAGGCTTACTAGGGACATATTGTGGTCTATGTATTCACACGTGTATTACGATTTCCGGATAATACAATTATAGCATGAATAAAAGACAATTATCATGAACAAGGAAATATAATAATAATACTTTTATTATTGCCTCTAGGGCATATTTCCAACAGTCTCCCACTTGCACTAGAGTCAATAATCTAGTTACATTGTGATGAATCGAACACCCATAGAGTTCTGGTGTTGATCATGTTTTGCTCGCGGAAGAGGTTTAGTCAACGGATCTGCGACATTCAGATCCGTATGCACTTTGCAAATTTCTGTGTCCCCATCTTGAACATTTTCACGAATGGAGTTGAAGCGACGCTTGATGTGCTCGGTCTTCTTGTGAAACCTGGCTCCTTGGCAAGTGCAATAGCTCCAAAGTGTTGTCACGAAGAGTTTGATCCGTTCCGATGCATTGGTATGACTCCTAGGTCGGTGATGAACTCCTTCACCCAAATTGCTTCATGTGCTGCCTCCGAGGCTGCCATGTACTCCGCTTCACATGTAGATCCCGCCACGACGCTCGCTTGCAAATGCACCAGCTTCGCTTCCACCATTTAACATATACACGTATCCGTGTGTGACTTTGAGTCATCCAGATCGTGTCGGCTAGCATCGATGTAACCCTTTACGACGAGCTCTTCGTCACCTTCATAAACGAGAAACATGTCCTTTGTCCTTTTCGGTACTTCAGATATTCTTGACCGCTGTCCAGTGTTCCTTGCCGGGATTACTTTGGTACCTTCCTACCAAACTTACGGCAAGGTTTACATCAGTCCGTACACAAGATGGCATACATAATACATCCTATGGCTGAGGCATAGGGATGACACTCATCTCTTCTTTATCTTTTGCTTGGTCGGGCATTGAGCCGAGCTCAATTTCACACCTTGCAAAACAGGCAAGAACCCTTTCTTGGACTGATCCATTTTGAACTTCTTAAAATCTTATCAAGGTATGTGCTTTGTGAAAGACCTATGAGGCGCCTCGATCTATCCCTATAGATTTTGATGCCTAATATGTAAGCAGCTTCTCCAAGGTCCTTCATTAAAAACTCTTATTCAAGTAGGCCTTAATGCTGTCCAAAGTTCTATATCATTTCCCATCAAAAGTATGTCATCTACATATATATGAGAAATGCTACAGAGCTCCCACTCACTTTCTTGTAAACGCAGCTTCTCCATAAGTCAAGATAAACCCAAACGCTTTGATCATCTCATCAAAGCGAATGTTCCAACTCCGAGATGCTTGCACCAGCCCATAAATGGATCGCTGGAGCTTGCATACCTTGTTAGCATTCTTAGGATCGACAAAACCTTCCGGCTGCATCATATACAGCTCTTCCTTAAGATAACCGTTAAGGAATGCCGTTTTGACGTCCATCTGCCATATCTCATAATCATAGTATGCTGCAATTGCTAACATGATTCGGACGGACTTAAGCTTCGCTATGGGAGAGAAAGTCTCATCATAGTCAATCCCTTGAACTTGTTGATAACCTTTAGCGACAAGTCGAGCTTTATAGATGGTAACATTACCATCCGCGTCCGTCTTCTTCTTAAAGATCCATTTGTTTTCTATCGCTCGCCGATCATCGGGTAAGTCTGTCAAAGTCCATACTTTGTTTTCATACATGGATCCTATCTCGGATTGCATGCCTTCAAGCCATTTGTTGGAATCTGGGCCCGCCATCGCTTCTTCATAGTTCGAAGGTTCACCGTTGTCTAACAACATGATTTCCGTGACAGGGTTGCTGCATTCACTGCAGTGCGGAACGTGTCCTAGTGGACCCACGGGTTCAAGAGCAACTTGATCCAAGTACCTTGATCATCATCATTAATTTCCTCTCCGATCGATGTAGGCACCACAGAACATTTTCCGAGCTGTACTACTTTCCGGTTCAAGAGGTAGTACTTCATCGAAGTTCTACTTTCCTCCCACTTACTCCTTTCGAGAGAAACTATTTTTCCGAAAGGATCCGTTCTGGCAACAGAGATCTTGCCTTCGGATCTAAGGTAGAAGGTATACCCAATGGTTTCCTTAGGGTATCCTATGAAGACGATTTTCCGACTTCGGTTCGAGCTTTTCAGTTGAAGTTTCTTGATATAAGCATCGCATCCCCAAACTTTTAGAAATGACAGCTTAGGTTTCTTCCCAAACCATAATTCATACGGTGTCGTCTCAACGGATTTAGACGGTGCCCTATTTAAAGTGAATGTAGCTGTCTCTAGAGCGTATCCCCAAAATGACAGCGTAAATCAAGAAGAGACATCATAGATTGCACCATATCCAATAGAGTGCGATTACGACGTTCGGACACACCGTTACTACCGAGGGTGTTCCAGCGGCGTGAGTTGTGAAACGATTCCACATTTCCTTAAGTTTGTACCAAATTCGTGACTTAAATATTCTCCTCCACGATCTGATCGCAAGAATTTTATCTTTCGGTCACGTTGATTCTCTACTTCATTCTGAAATTCCTTGAACTTTTCAAAGATCTCAGACTTGTGTTTCATCAAGTAGACATACTCATATCTACTCAAGTCATTAGTGAGAGTGAGAACATAACGATATCCTCCGCGAGCCTCAACACTCATTGGACCGCACACATCGGTATGTATGATTTCCAATAAGTTGGTTGCTCGCTCCATTGTTCCGGAGAACAGAGTCTTGGTCATCTTGCCATGAGGCATGGTTCGCATGTGTCAAGTGATTCATAATCGAGAGACTCTAAAAGTCCATCAGCATGGAGCTTCTTCATGCGCTTGACACCAATGTGACCAAGGCGGCAGTGCCACAAGTATGTGGGACTATCGTTATCAACTTTACATTTTTTGGTATTCACACTATGAACATGTGTAGCATTACGTTCGAGATTCATTAAGAATAAACCATTGACCATCGGAGCATGACCATAAAACATTTCTCTCATATAAATAGAACAACCATTATTCTCGGATTTAAATGAGTAGCCATCTCGTATTAAACGAGATCCTGATACAATGTTCATGCTCAAACTTGGTACTAAATAACAATTATTGAGGTTTAAAACTAATCCCGTAGGTAAATGTAGAGGTAGAGTGCCGACGGCGATCACATCGACCTTGGAACCATTCCCGACGCCAAGATCGTCACCTCGTCCTTCGCCAGTCTCCGTTTATTCCGCAGCTCTGCTGTGAGTTACATATATGAGCAACGGCACCGTATCAAATACCGGGAGTTACTACGAGTAATCGTAAGGTACACATCAATTACATGTATATCAAATATACCTTTAGTGTTGCCAGCCTTCTTGTCTGCTAAGTATTTGGGGCAGTTCCGCTTCCAAGGACCCTTCCCTTGCAATAAAAGCACTCAGACTCGTGCTTGGGTCCATTCTTTGACTTCTTCCGGCAATCGGCTTATCGGGCGCAAACATCCTTGCCGTCCTTCTTGAAGTTCTTCTTTCCTTGCCCTTCTTGAACTTAGTGGTTTTATTGACCATCAACACTTGATGCTCCTTCTTGATTTCTACCTCTGTGACTTCAGATTGAAAATACTTCAGAATAGTTTTCACCATCCCTGCATATTGTAGTTCATCACAAAGCTCTTGTAGCTTGGTGGGAGCGATCAAGGATTCTGTCGATGACCGCCTCGTCCGGAGGTTAATGTCCACCGGGACAAAGTTGTGCAACCTGCACATTTTGAGTATGTGCTCACCGACGTAACTATTTTCCTCCATCTTACAATTGTAGAACTTGTCGGAGACTTCATATCTCTCGACCGGGCATGAGCTTGGAAAACTAGTTTCAGCTCCTCGAACATCTCATATGCTCCGTGTCGCTCAAAACGCTTTTGGAGCCCCGGTTCTAAGTCGTAAAGCATGCCGCACTTGAACGAGGGAGTAATCATCAAGACGAGACTGCCAAGCGCTCATAACGCCTTGGTTCTCTCGATGGGTGCTTCACCTAGCGGTGCTTCTAGGACATATTGTTTCCTGGCAGCTATGAGGATAATCCTCAGGTTCCGGACCCAGTCCGAATAGTTGATGCCATCATCTTTCAGCTTGGTTTTCTCTAGGAATGCGTTGAAGTTCATGGTGACATGAGCGTTGGCCATTTGATCTACAAGACATTTTGCAAAGATTTTAGACTATTGTTCATGATAATAAAGTTCATCTAATCAAATTATTTAATGAACTCCCACTCAGATTTGACATCCCTCTAGTCATCTAAGTGATACATGATCCGAGTCCACTAGGCTGTGTCCGATCATCACGTGAGACGTACTAGTCATCGTCGGTGAACATCTCCATGTTGATCGTATCTTCCATACGACTCATGTTCGACCTTTCGGTCTCTTGTGTTCCGAGGCCATGTCTGTACATGCTAGGCTCGTCAAGTTAACCTAAGTGTATTGCATGTGTAAAACTGTCTTACACCCGTTGTATGTGAACGTAAGGATCTATCACACCCGATCATCACGTGGTGCTTCGAAACGACGAACTTTAGCAACGGTGCACAGTTAGGGAGAACACCTTTTTGAAATTGTTATGAGGGATCATCTTATTTACTACCGTCGTTCTAAGTAAACAAGATGCATAAACATAATAAACATCACATGCAATTATATATAGTAGTGACATGATATGGCCAATATCATATAGCTCCTTTGATCTCCATCTTCGGGGCTCCATGATCATCCTGTCACCGGCATGACACCATGATCTCCATCATCATGATCTCCATCATCGTGTCTTCATGAAGTTGTCACGCCAACGACTACTTCTACTTCTATGGCTAACGCATTTAGCAATAAATTAAAGTAATTTACATGGCGTTCTTCAATGACACGCAGGTCATACAAAAATAAAGACAACTCCTATGGCTCCTGCCGGTTGTCATACTCATCGACATGCAAGTCGTGATTCCTATTACAAGAACATGATCTCATACATCACATATATCATTCATCATTCATCACAACTTTGGCCATATCATATCACAAAACACTTGCTGCAAAAACAAGTAAACGTCCTCTAATTGTTGTTGCAAGTTTTACGTGGCTGCAATAGGGTTCTAGCAAGAACGCTTTCTTACCTACGTGAAAGCCACAACGTGATTTGTCAACTTCTATTTACCCTTCATAAGGACCCTTTTCATCGAATCCGCTCCAACTAAAGTGGGAGAGACAGACACCCGCTAGCCACCTTATGCAACTAGTGCATGTCAGTCGGTGGAACCAGTCTCACGTAAGCGTACGTATAAGGTTGGTCCGGGCCGCTTCATCCCACAATACCGCTGAAGCAAGATAAGACTAGTACCGGCAAGCAAGTTGATAAGATCTACGCCCACAACAAAATTGTGTTCTACTCGTGCAATAGAGAACTACGCATAGACCTAGCTCATGATGCCACTGTTGGGGAACGTTGCAGAAAATTAAAATTTTTCGTACGGTTTCACCAAGATCCATCTATGAGTTCATCTAGCAACGAGTCATGGGAGAGTGATTGCATCTACATACCACTTGTAGATTGCGTGCGGAAGCGTTCAATGGAACGGGGATGATGGAGTCATACTCGCCGTGATTCAGATCACCGATGACCTAGTGCTGAACAGACAGCATCTCCGCGTTCAACACACGTACGGAGTGGATGACGTCTCCTCCTTCTTGATCCAGCAAGGGGGAAGGAGAGGTTGATGATGATCCAGCAGCACGACGGCGTGGTGGTGGATGCAGCAGAACTCCGGCAGGGCTTCGCTAAGCAACTACGGGAGGAGGAGGAGGTGTTGCAGGGAGGAGGGAGGCGCCAGGGCTTATGGGTGCGGCCACCCCTCCATCCCCTCCCTTTATATAGGTGCAAGAGAGGGAGGGCGCAGCCTTGCCCCTTCCTCCAAGGAAGGGTGCGTCCAGAGGGGGAGGAGTCCATCCTCCCAAGGCACCTCGGAGGTGCCATCCCCTTTAGGACTCTCCTTTTTTCTTATATCTTGGCGCATGGGCCTCTTGGGGCTGGTGCCCTTGGCCCATATAGGCCAAGGCGCACCCCTACAGCCCATGTGGCCCCCCGGGGCAGGTGGACCCCCCCGGTGGACCCCCGGACCCCTTTCGGCACTCCCGGTACAATACCGATAACGCGAAACTTTTCCTACGACCAAAATAAGACTTCCTATATATAAATCTTTACCTCCGGACCATTCCGAACTCCTCGTGACGTCCGGGATCTCATCCGGACTCAACAACATTCGGTTTGCTGCATACTCATATTCATACAACCCTAGCGCCACCGAACCTTAAGTGTGTAGACCCTACGGGTTCGGGAGACATGCAAACATGACCGAGATGGCTCTCGGCAATAACCAACAGAGGATCTGGATACCCATGTTGGCTCCTACATGCTCCTCGATGATATCATCGGATGAACCACGATGTCGAGGATTCAATCAACCCGTATACTATTCCCTTTGTCAATCGGTATTTTACTTGCCCGAGATTCGATCGTCGGTATCCCAATACCTCGCTCAATCTCGTTGCCGCAAGTCACTTTACTCGCATCGTAATGCATGATCCCGTGACCAAACACTTGGTCACTTTGAGCTCATTATGATGATGCACTACCGAGTGGGCCTAGTGATACCTCTCCGTCATACGGAGTGACAAATCCAGCCTCGATCCGTGTCAACCCAACAGACACTTTTGGAGATACCTGTAATGCACCTTTATAGTCACCCGATTCGCCAGGACGCTTGGTACACCCAAAGCACTCCTACGGTATCCGGAGTTACACGATCTCATGGTCTAAGGAAGAGATTCTTGACATTGGAAAAGCTCTAGCAAAACGAACTACATGATCTTGTGCTATGCTTAGGATTGGATCTTGTCCATCACATCATTCTCCTAATGATGTGATCCCGTTATCAATGACATCCAATGTTCATAGTCAGGAAACCATGACTATCTGTTGATCAACGAGCTAGTCAACTGGAGGCTTACTAGGGACATATTGTGGTCTATGTATTCAGACGTGTATTACGATTTCCGGATAATACAATTATAGCATGAATAAAAGACAATTATCATGAACAAGGAAATATAATAATAATACTTTTATTGTTGCCTCTAGGGCATATTTCCAACACCAGGTGCTCCACACCCTATACGAACATTAAATTCAAAAAATATCAAGAAAATTGGAAAACAAATCTGGGATTTTGGGTATCAAACCTGGGTTCCCGGTCTACACCCGTGTGAAACTTCGTGAAAAAATACCAGGAAACATATTCATGGAAAAAAAATCCTATGTATAGAAAAGAACTGTTTGGATGTATTTTTGTTCGGACATTATTTTCTTCGCCACGGATACGATTCCTGGTATTTTTCACGAAACTTTACATTGGAGTAGCTTGAGAACCTAGGTCTGATGCCCCCAAATTACAGATATTTTTGAATTTTTTACATTTAATATTCGTATAGGGGTGTGGAGCACCCAAGAGCTCTTGTGTATTTTCCATAAAACCTTATAATACTTACTAAAATCATTAATTTCTTAATTTTCTTGCCAATGATCAACCTAAATCCATATAGGGGACCTAGATGCACTCTCATTTTCAAATGCACGCAATGACATTGAAGATCATTGGCGCACGCTGCTACATTTTGCACATGCAAATTTATTGCCATATCAGTTTGTCCTTGGTTATGTAATATGATTACATGTTTTATTTTGATCTCTAATACTCCCCTAATGGTGTGATGTTAAAGTTGATAGATGTATTCAATATATTTGATGCATTAATATGGCATCCAGTTCACAAGAAACATATCACATTTGTACCATGTTCATAGAACACGGGTTAGTTAATCACAGTGTGATGTCTACATCATACAATAAAAAAGTTACAACATTGTTCATGAAAGATAAAAAGTTAATTACTAGCTGCTATCAGTCCTATGTTTCTACGTAGCTTTTGATTTGAAAAATTATTGGATCCATATAAATCTATATATGCACATATAAAGGTTTAATTGTACTTACTTTCCACTACATTCGTTTACAGGATGTATTTGCAGGTGCTACGGAAACAATAGGATCTGTTTTGTCATGGGCCATGTCAGAGCTTATGCACAATCCTGACGCAATGGCTAAAGCACAACAAGAAGTACGTGAGGTACTTGGTGAAGACCGAGCTGTCATTACTAACAGTGACCTTTCTGAACTCCACTATATGCGGATGGTCATCAATGAGGTCCTTAGGTTGCATCCACCTGGTCCTCTAGTCCACCGCATGGCCAGAGATGATTGTACGCTTATGGGTTATGACATCCCTAAAGGCACCAATGTGTTCATTAATGTTTTTGCAATTTCTCAAGATCCTAAACATTGGGACAGTCCTAAAGAGTTTAGGCCGGAGAGATTTGAGAACAACAACGTAAACTATAAGGGGACACACTTCGCGTTCATTCCCTTCGGGACTGGGCGACGACAATGCCCTGGGATTCATTTCAGCTCGTCAGTCATTGAGATGGTATTAGCAAATTTCCTATATCACTTCGAGTGGATGCTCCCCGACAGGGATAAACTTTCTTCATTTGACATGTCTGAGAAATTTGGCCTTACGGTAAGCAGAAGATATGACTTGCAACTTAAACCTATTACACACCTGTGGTCCAATGCTATGTCATAGAAGCGATACGAAGGGCTTGTATATTCACCTGCCAATGCATGTTCAGGTACCTTCACCTTTCACACATGCCATTATTGTTATGAATGGTTGTACCTTTATGCAATAGAATAAGAGAAGTGCATTGCAAACATTGTGTATTGCATCTACAAAACCATTGTGATACTGTACTGTTGTCTACATTATTACTGTGCATGGTAGAATATATTATGTAGTATGATAAAATAGAACATGATTGTGTAGTTAGGTATAGTTTATGCACTTTTAAATAATACAATAGCTATTAAATTAACTATGTGATTTACCTTTATAACGTGTTGGATTTTTTTAAGCACATATGGTTTGGAGATATGAATAAGTGGCGGGTTACAAACAGTACATCCAACCGAATGAAATCCATCCAGCACTAGCAGTGGAATGAATCAGTACCGTCCAATAGTACACTCAACTTATGCGGGCTGTCCCACTTCAGCGCGCAACCACCTACCATACCGTGTCATATCTTCGGTCGGTCGATCGCCACATCCAATCCCGGTCAAACTCCACTGTATCACTGTCGATCTTTGCCGTGCTCCCAGCAGCCGACTGTTCACTCTCACCTCGCGGCCCTCCCAATGGACGTGGCCGCGGTCAAACAAGAGACATCACCGGCGCTGGCCGCCGCCACCGACGAGGAGCACGAGCATCCCACGCTGCACATGCACAACGTGGCCGCGGTCATCCCGGCGCTGCCGCTCGAGACGCGCTGGCCGCCGTTCGCGCTCCGCCTGTACCGCGGCTACTGGCTGGCCGAGCGGTTCCTGCCGGCGGTCGCCGCCTTCAACGACCACTTCGAGCCGGCCCTCAGCGCCACGGACGTGCTCCTGGCCACCTGCCCCAAGTCCGGCACCACGTGGCTCAAGGCCCTCGCCTTCGCCACCGCGCACCGCGCCGCGCACCCGCCGTCGTCGCCTGACCACCCCCTCCTGCGCCGCAACCCGCACGGTTGTGTCATGTTCCTCGACGCCATCTTCGACCGCCCCGTCGCCGACGCGCGGGAGGTCCTCGCCGCCTACCCGTCCCGGCCGCGCGTCTTCGGCACCCACTGGGCCTACTCCCAGCTGCCGGAGCGCGTCACCGCTGGATGCCGCATCGTGTACCTCTGCCGGGACCCCAAGGACGTGATGGTGTCCTGGTACTGGTTCCTCAAGAAGTTTCTCCCCCACGGCGCCGGCGACCTCAACTTCATGGAGCTCTTCGAGGTGTTCTGTGAGGGACGCAACGGGTACGGACCGGCTTGGCGGCACGCCGCCGAGTACTGGGAGGCGAGCGAGGGACACCCGGACAAGGTGCTCTTCCTCAGGTACGAGGAGATGCTGCGCGACCCTGCCGAGAATGTCGGAAAGCTCGCGCAGTTCCTTGGGTGCCCGTTCACATCGGCGGAGGAGGACGCCGGCGTGGTAGAATCCGTGGTGGAGCTGTGCAGCCTGGAGAAGCTGAGTAACCTGGAGGTGAACAGGAACGGCGCGCCGGCGCTGGCCGTGCCCAACAAGACGCCTTCTTCAGGAAGGGGGTGGCCGGCGACTGGCGCAACCACATGACGCCGGAGATGGCGGCGAGGCTGGACGCCATCGTCGAGGACGCCCTGCATGGCACAGGGTTCTCATTCGCCCACTTCAGCCACGCGGCGGAGCACCACAGGGCCGGCGCCGGAGCACCATAGATCGTTCGACGGCCGAAGAAAAAAAAAAACATGATGCGATCAATGCAGGTCGGGTTTCCATCTGGATTGAATCAAGCAAGACTGTAGTGTTCTGTTTTCTGCAGTTTGAGCTGGATCGGATGTGATCTATCTACTTATATATCATGTACTGTTTTTTTTTTGCGGGAAAATATACCATGTACTGTTTGTGTAATGTAATGTCTGAATTACTAGTACATTGGTAAGAACAAGTATTACATCTAACACCTTCCAGAAGGGGAATGAATGCAGCTAATTGAGCTAAACCGTGCTCATTTGTTCAATTTTCGAAACCTTCATATGCAGCTTTTTATTATGTTCTGCTTTCCATGTCATGTCAAGAAGGGGAATAGATGCATTTTCCAGAGCATTCTGCTGGTTGTTGATCATTTAGCCTGACCGTCATGCTGGCCTCCAAGAAACCTCAAGGAAACCATTCTCTTACTATTGCTCCCTCTGTAAAAAAATTATAAGTAGTTTTAGATCAAACATTTGATGTAAAACGTCTTATAATTCTTTACAGAGGTTGTACATTGGAGCAATACTTCACCAACTAAAAACCGATTTCGCAATCTCGGAAAAAGAAGACACTTCTCCAAATGACATACTACTAGCCTACTAGCCAAGCAGTGAGTGGATCCAGAAGGCTTCGATGCAAGCAGTTCAAATGATATATCCTTCCAACCACAAGGCTTTAGGGCGTGCGGGTCCTTCCTCTCCCAATCAGCTATTTTATCTGGTCCATTTAGTCTCGGAATTAATCGATAGTTCTTCTGCTATTTGGCGAGAAGATAAGGTGCGGACTGTTTTTCTCCCTGCTGATGCTGATATAATTCTCAGAATACCGCTGTGTACCAGGCATGTGCGGGACTTTTGGGCATGGGGGGAAGACGACAAAGGTGTGTTTTCAGTAGCTTTAGTTTACAGATTTTTGCTGAAGACCAAACTGCAGCGGGAGGTACTCCTGGAGCAAGCCGGCGGTCGTTCAAACATAACGGTAGAGGAGAAGGCTTGGACGTCTTTGTGGAGTTTGAGAGTGCCTTCCAAGCTGAAGATTTTCTTATGGAGGTTGTGCCACGAGTCTCTTTCAACGTTGGATGTTTTACACCATCGTAATATGACCACAACACGAATCTGCACCCTTTGTTCTGCACCTGACTCATGGAAACATGCTCTAATAGACTGTCCAATGACAAGAAATGTGTGGTTTTTATCTTCTGAAGAGACAGTGGATTGCATGTATGATAACCTGACGATAAACGCGAAGAATTGAGTCTTCACGTTGTATGACAAGCTGGAGCATGAAGAATTCACCCGCATGATGGTGACACTGTGGGCGATTTGGCGAGCTAGGAGAAAAGCGATCCATGAAGACATTTATCAAACTCCTTTTTCCATACATTCTTTTATCAACTTTTTTCTGAATGATCTTGAGTTCATCTTTCCTTACTAATAAAGCAGCGATCGCGTCTGGTTGTACGTCGTTGCCAATTTTGCGAAAAAGTCCCTACGGTTTTTTATATTCAACCCGCGGTCCTTTTTAAAGTGGAAAAAACGTTTCGACCCAGATCCGGCCCGCCCAGCCCGAGTGCCGCCACTCCCGTACGCCGCCACCACCAGCGCCCGACCCCGAGCTCCTTCTCCCGTGCGCCTCCTCCCCGGCCTTCCTCGCGAATCATCCGGTGACCAGCGCTGCCGCCGGCTATTCCCAGGTCAAGCCGCCGCTCCCCTGCCTTCTCTCTCTCTCATCTCCTTTTCTCTCCTTCTCTCCAGGAGCTCAGCGCCAATGCCCAGTCCTCGAGCTCACCTTGGAGGTTCGAACGCCACCACGGGACCTCCATTGGACAGATCCGGCACCTCCCTCCCGGATCTGCGCGCCCTCCACCTCCTCTACCCGATATGGCGCCGCCCAACCCGCCATGACCTCCACAATGGCGCCCGCCGAGATCCTGTTCTCCGTCAACCTGCCCCAAATCCTACAGGAGGTTCAGGTACAACATCTACTTGATTAATTTGTGAATTCCACTTCTTTTGTGTGCATGTATATGCAATTGAGGGAGACTCTTCTTGATGATCTTGTGTGCCAAATCTTACATGGACAGTTTGAATGTGTGATACATTGTGTGATCCAACGACAAAATTCAGTTAGTGCTGCTATGTATCAGTCAAGGGAATGGTGTAGAGAAGAGAGAATGAGGACAATATATACAAAGTGAGTGGGAGAGTGTGAGTGATTAATGAAGGGGTATAGGCTTTGTACTATTACACACAGTATATTGTACAAATAAGGAAGTGGGTAGTGTGCTATCTTTGTTGTGAAAAGGGAAGATTTCTTTCCTGACTCATGTAGTACAGTACTGGTGGATCAATGATCTAAGGATCATATGAATGATTAATGGAGGATAACATAGTATTATTGTAGAGGTGTCGACAGCTGCAGTATTTGAATCTAAACATGTGATACATGAAAGAGCTATTTTGGGTTAGATAATTATTTGGTTTTGGGTACAGAGTAATTATTTTGGTACATGGCTTATTTCTCAGTATGTACTATGTAGCTTAGTCCCAGCAAAAGTGCGAAACCTTGTGTATTTATTCTGCAATCCTGGTAATGATTTTTTTGCAGATCTAATAATGCAGGTGAATTTGGGCTTGCCGAAATATAGGAGTGTGCTGCGTGCTGCAGCAGGTTTGGATGCGGCAATCAAGACCATGGCTCGGCTTGGGGAGCATCAAGCATCGACTGATGTGAAGAGGCCAAGGTGAGCTTCTCCGGTCCAATCCCAATCTGATTCAGGAGAGCATATTCTTAAGGTTGTCATTTCAATTTCTGGATAGGTTAAACTATTATTTGCGCCCATGAAGATGCATCAGATAGAGATTGCATTCTCAATGTCTTCCATATTTTCTTCTCTATACAATTATTTCATTTCTGGATTTGTTGCAGATTCAAGGATTTAAATTGTCAAGATATATGATTGTTGGGGATTCAGTACTGTGCCATTGTATTTAAAATTTCGGATGAGCTGTCTGCCATTGTTTATATCACATCTTCCTTTGCTAGACCACGTGAGCTGATTCCAACATTGGCCTCAAGTTGCTCCCGTCTATGACAAGTGGTTAGTTTTATGGGTTCAGGTATTGATAAGCACCATCCTTGGTTTAGTTCACATGTCTTGAATTATTTTGATCATTTTGGTAACATCAAACTGGGTTGCATAGAAGTATCTGCTAATTGAGTTTGACCTTTTTGAGGAATGCTACTACAGCACTTCAAAACTACTAGGCTGTTTTTATCAGCAGCATACATCTAACCACATGATGGAACTCTGTAATACAAGAGTGTACGATGCATTCCTGAGATTCTAAGGGATACCTGTGGAAGGTCTACGGTAGCTGATTTTAGAAGATACATTTATTGGTCCTGGCATTATGGTGCACATAGTCGCTGCTGCTGATGAAATACTGGACAATGACAAGGATAATTAGTTGTTACAGGAACTCTAGCATGAGTATTGTTTATTTGACATTAATTGGATTGGATTACACCTTTTTCTTTGCTTTAACATCAGTATTGCAGTTATCTGGACGGATCACCTGCAAACCATTTTGTGCATATCTCGACTACGATGAGGTAGCCCTCTGTGTTGTTGTCGCTTGATGTTAGTATTTTTTGGATTCGAATTTGCTTTGTGTGACGTTCCTCATGTAGGAATCAGTTTCAACGTGGAGTTGATTAACATTTTGTTTCAGTTCAGTTTGTAGGCCTTACTGTCTGCAAATTCTTAACATACTTTCATCATATGTGCATCCATAACAAATACTTTGATCGGAATCATAGACTGCCCCAAGATTACGTCAGTTGCGTAAGTGCCTAGCTCCAGTTGTTGACATAGAGGACTAGAATTGTCACATGTGTAGTTATGTTTTACCAATGCCACAAAGTATCTAGCAGATAGTAATTTTCTACAATACCTGGAATGTTCTTCTGAACTGTAATTTTGAATGAGCCATTATCTGATATTTAGATCTAGCCAAAAATGATCGTGACTGATATAACACATTCTCATAATGCTATACTTTCAGTGCATGGCTTCAAATTGCAGCCCCAACTTGAACATATACATAATTTGCATGTCAAAAGAGGGGAGGCTGATGGCTATAAAAATTGGAGCTTCCGAGTGGTCTTCACACCCCGTTCGCTAAACTCTTTGTATAGTTGCCGCTGAAATCCTCTTTCCAAATTCAAGGACATCAGGCATCCCATCCTCAACTGATTACGCTTTATGCAGGTTGGGACTTTGCTCTGGGCAGACAGTTAAAGCAGGGGTCATGGCTACCATATCCAGCCTATATTGTACAAGAAACTTATCCTGTTGAAGTGTTGATACTGTCAAGGATAGTATTGTTGCCATGCAGACTAAAAAAAATCTTTTGCAGTGCATGTAGTTGGCCTCCTTTCTATGTATTTTTGAAACTGCAACTTTTTTTCTTACTTTTAGTTTTAAATCAAGAATTGGTGTATAACAAAAAGTGCTTTCATTATTTTTCCAAGGAAAATTGTAATTGATATTTTTAGAAAGGAAGCATGAAGAAGTTGAGAACAACACATAAACTTCAGATTAACACTCCAAAAGCAGATTACTATTGATTGACAACTTTGAAATAGCTTAACTTTATCTAAGGAGGTCACTGATTCGAGGGGTCATAGCGCGGACACATTAGTTTATTCATTCGTAAAATGTTCACAAGTTAAAAAAATTATCACGCATTTCAAATATGTTCGTTAATTTCCAGAAAAATGTCCGTGGATTCTAGAAATGTTCACTGATTCAAGAAAATGGTTTCAGAAAAATGTTCACAATTAAAAAAAATGTTTGCAAATCGTATAGAATGTTAATGAATTTAAGAGATTTCTTAATTTTAAAAAATATTTGAAAAATTGTAAGTGTACATTAATTTAAAAACTGTTCACAATTAAAAATATGTTCATGATTTTTTTTTCATGATTTCATGAAATCGGGAGTGATAGTGTACCTCGGTGATGCAGCAAAATGTGGTCATGACCATTGAATATTATGAAATATTTTTCCCCGTTGCAACGCACGGGCCCTTTTCCTAGTAGAGAAGAAGGCGCCGAAGTTGATCAAGGTCCCTGTTATTCAGCCATCGGGGTGGCTTCCACCACCAGAACGACTGACCAAAATAAATGCAGATGCAGCAGTAGGAAGAGCAGGTGATCATGGAGCGGTGGCGGTGGTGTGTAGAGATCAAGATGGCGCTTTTTTGGGAGCTTCCGCGATCAAACTCAGGTTTATTTCAGATTCGACCACATTGGAAGCTCTGGCAGTTCGTGAAGGACAAGCAATTGCAGAAGACTTATATGTCAATCAAATTCAGATTGCGACGGATTGCAAGACAGTGGTGAACGACATCAAGCAGAATTCAGCGACGGAGTATGGGGCCATAGTACATGAAATAATAGAAAATATTGAGAGTCTGTTTATTTCTCATTTGCTTTAGGAAATTATGTTCAATAAAATTTTGTACGCCATATATGCTACTAAAATCAGACGCATATTAAATTTGCTTCCACCGTCATGAAAATGTGCTTCCTTTAGTTAATCAAATTGCTTAAAATTTAAAATATGTTCGAACTTAACCAAAAGTTCTTTTGTGTTGGATAAAATTATTTATCCCATCACATCTCGAACAGGGAATTTGCTTGCTCCCGATGAATACCAAATTTTCTTTGAGGCAACATGCGTTTTCACAATGAAATCATGTTTTAATCAATTCGAGAATTTACTCGTGGTGCAACTAAAATATGCTTCTGTTTTTTTTTGCAAGGAATTAAAATATGCATCGACTTAACACAAAATGTTATCTATATAATTATTATTCATCCATCATAGCTCAGTTAGAGATTTTTCTTCCATGAGATAGATACATGAGTCCAATGTAATATAATATTCTCATTTCCAATCACAGTAAAAATTGGGCGCTCTAATTGTACATTTTTCTTCCATCATGGTTCAAATTTTAGAAATTTGGGTCACTTCATGGATGTCCCAAAAACACCATGTTTAACGGAGGGTGGTCGGCTAGGACAGAAATCTCCATTTGAGAGCACATTTTTTTGGCATCCATCAAATGACGCCAATATTTATTTCCATGAGCTTATATGACCACCGTGCCAAGTTGTTTTAGTTTTTGACAAATTTTGCATTTTCTAGAGTTTTCTCGGGCAAAAAAGCTCATAAATGGCCGAACGTGTCACAACTTGCATACAATTTTGGAAATCGTTCAAATCTGACCTAGATGCCTACCATGGGCATTCCCACCTACTTGCAAGATTTGGGATCATTTGAAGGATGTACAAACATAGACCATGACCAACGGAGGGTACCCGGCTAGGCCAGAAGGCTTCGTCTGAGAGCACGATGTTTCCCGATATCTTTCAAATGACCCCAATTTTTTCTATGCCTTGTATGATCAATTCAAGACATCATACCAAGTTGTTTTGGTTTTCGATAATTTTTGCATTTTCTGGAGTTTTCTCGGTCAAAAAAGGTCGATAAAATGACCGGACGTGTCGCAACTTGCATACGAAGTCGGAAATCGTTCAAACCTGACATGGATGCCTACCATGGGCATCCACACCTTCTTGCAAAATGTTGGTTCATTTCAAGAATATCCAATACTAGACTGGGCTACCTTTTTGGACACAAAATGTCAGTTAGTATAGTGGCTACCGAAATGGTAGACTGGCGTCAGGTCCCAAGTTCGTTCCCTGTCGCACACTTTTGTTTATCTTAATTTTCTAAGCTCATGTTTTAAGTTATGCCAGGACATTAAGTTTCTTAAAGTTACGCGTTGATAATTCAACAACAAAGGTTCGAAGGCACAATGGTTAGCACAGCGCACTCCTCACGTAGAGGATGCAGGTTCGAATCCAGTAGCCATCCTTTTTTGTAACAAATTTTCTCCCCGCATCAATAAATTGGCCGGCCCAGGTGAGCCGCCATGTATCGGAGGTCGACGTACTTTAAAGAAAAGACCATCCTGCCCTTTATTATAAATAGGTATGGAGTAATCTCAGCCATCGATGTGTTTAAGGGGGTCTACCGAAGCAGAAGTGAAAGTGTATATCTTTCCTATTTATAGAGATTGGAGTTGATGGTGAGTTCATCTATGGTGCAACATCCTTTTCAAATAAACAAATACACGCATCCCTACATGTGAAACAAGCAACCTTTTAAGGCCTTTCACTGTGTGTTAGGTACCAAAACTTTGAAATGTTTGCCACGTACATATCTATGTCAGATACAAAATATTTAGCACCACTCACACCATGTTGAGAATTTAGCATCGATTGGAGCTTGGACCCACATACATAAAATAGTATAGACCAGGCCAAGACACCCCTCTGACAGCGTCTCTCCTTCCTGGCTCACTGCACTCCTTCCTGACTCACTGCAGTACGACGCCCTTACTTTATTTGCTTGATGGATTTGGCTTCGGAGCAAGTAGATGCTCCGGTGCCCATGAATTTTTATTTGGCATCGGCTTGACAATGTAGGGAATCGGTGCCAAATATCCAAGCAAATTTTGGCACCGCTTTTGGCCTACATAGTGAAAGGCCTAAGAGACATATAAACAAATGCACTTTATGCACATGTGGGATCCGCTCCTATCATAAATAAACAAATACACTACTTTCATGTGAGACCAACTTTTTTTCTTAAAGACACATATAACAAAGACAAAATCGATCTTGATTTTAGTTCTTTCCTCAACCTATTATGGTCATGTAAAATTCTCTGATGCTGCATGTCTCTCACCGTATTTTTGCTATCTTTTCTAATTGTAAGTCACGCAACGGTGATAAAGTACACTGATGTTATTTCATCATCTTTAAGCCAATGGTTCCATAGCAACGCGCACAAGCATTGTGGTAGTATACATTCAATTTAGAAAAAAAAGTTAGACCATCTTATATTCGTGAACGCGAAGGAGTACATTAGAGCCTCAGAGAAAACAATTTTAACTCTGACATTGGAGCAATACATTGCTAACTGAAAACTTATTTCGCAATTCTGACAAAGACACTTCTCCGAATGCCGGAAGTACCAGTTCAAACAAGACATCCTTCCAACCACACAAAACAAAAACCTTAATCATCCTACTTCCTAACTAACTGACCCAGAAAACCTCTAAAAAAATGACCCAGAAAAGGTTATTATAAATACAGACAGAACTGCTACCAGCTAAAAGAGTAAATGCAGCTCAATAATGCTCTTCCTTGATGCCACTTGATTCCACCCAAGTACCCTGGTATCTTTTTTCTTCACGTTGCATTTCTGTGTCAGGAAAAGGAGAATAAGGTCGGGAGTTAGATAATTAAGTATGAAAATGATCAAATGGACAACACAGACAAATGTCTAGCACAACGATAGTAAGACACCAGGGTACTTGGGGACTAATTAACTTATACTCTTGCAGTCAAAATAGCATTTGTTCCAACAAAGTTTTTTTAAGCTCCAGGGAATGGGTTAGAATCCTTTATATCTTAAACATCTAGTATATTTCAAGTAAACCTCTGATCACATACAAGGACAAATGCCACGCAATCACAAATTACCCAATGATAACTCATATTATCCACTAGTCTATTTTTTTCACTTCGATATATATGACATGCATAACAAATATACGCACGACTACGCAATAGATGGTTTGAGTAAGCAGTACCCACTGATAAAACATGTATAGAACATTCATCTGTTATACAGAGAAGTCTTAAAAGAAAATGTATTTTATACTTACTTAATTAGGCCCAATTTTTGTTTTGCACTTACGCATGCCTAACTGTTTAGGAAACAATGATGTGGCAGAATGAAAGATCCTTGTTAAAACGAAAAGCACAACTAGAATCTATACAAGGGGCAGTAAAAATAAGTAGATGAAGTATGCCGTCCATCGCAGACAAAAGCTTTAACAAAAGCAATTACTCTATTGAGTGGTCTGCCATAGTCAAATACTATCTCTGTACCAAAATATAAGATGTTTTTATGGTTCAATTTGAACTGCAAAAACGTCTTATATTTCGATACGTAGGGAGTACATCAGGACATATCAGGCAAACGACAACAACCATTCACACTGTCAAATATAATTCTATAACTAGTGCCGAAAATATCACTAGCTTATAAAAAATGGCATTAAGGATGACAACATGTGGGCTAATACAATTGTAGGGAAGCAAAATGTAACTAAATTTGTACACTTAAAGAGTCATGTAATTTTTTGGGCAACCAAGAATGAACTCTAATCTACCGCTCTAATTTTTGTCAAAAAGGAAAACCTCTCAAATTTCTCTTATCTATGGAAATCGCCGTTCTAACGCACACAGGGGAAAAACCCCATCCTCCATGCAACATCTGCAACAATGGAAGTGCCCCCCTTATTATGATCACAAGTAAAAGCCTTGTTATATTGCCACAAGTACACCACGGATTTCTATGGTGTCACTCAATTAGTATTGTCAAAATGCCCAAGCGAATCTACCTAATGCAATAACACAAATGCATCTAACATTGTGACGAACGATGCACTGCAAAACAATGTAGCCTCAATATATCATTTAAAGGCGTAAAAGGCAAACCTTTCAGAATCATACTTGAGTGTTGGAAATGTGGGAGGCCAGATCATCATAAAAGGATATATGTCAACCAAACAACCATTTGTTATTTCATATACTTTACGTAGTGTCCTGCACTTGATATCCAAGTGAAGTACACATCCGCCCATCTCCAAGAATACAAAGTCGCCATAGTCCACCACTTGGTTCATGAGAAAAATAGTATGCTCATCCTTCACCATGCAACCTGACATCTTCAAATTCGCACACATGTCACGCAAACAAATGGAATCGATGAGCAACCAGTTGTCTCCCTTGTGGAGCCAAATGCGTAGTTGAAGCTCCTCAACATGGATAAGATAAACACCAGAAGCGTCACTATCCCGTGCCAACATAGTGGTGCCGACCTTGCTATGCACCACGCCCCGCGGAGGCTGAATAATGGAGAAACTCAAGGTCGTTAAATCCAAGACAATAATGTCACTCATGCCTGCCGGGACATAAATTTTATTGTCGGCAAGCACAACCTTAGGTTCGTAAGGCACGGGAGGGAGATGGTCCAAAAGATGATGCTTGCGGCAAACACCATCTCGCAACATATACACGTGCAGCCTAGATTCTGGTTTACCGGATATAGTTTCCTCCACATACAAGTAGTAGTAGGACAGACCATCCCCATCTTCTTTGGAAAGGAATTGTATTGAACGACAGGATCCGTTACTTTGGAGCTTTGGGTATAAGAGTGGTGGGTTGAAGGTCATGCCTCTCTTGGGGCACAAAGGTCGGTGCACTCTGCCTCTGCTCCAGCTCCCAGTCCGACGGTCGAACAAGTGGACAAACACGTTGCCGTTTTGACAGTCTAGTATTTCGGGCGATAAGCTTAAGTAGGCGTCCAGGTCGAATCTTGCGTGGCGGACGACGGAAGCGAGCTCCGGGGGTTGTGGCAACATCGGGATGAAGGATGTTGGAATGGTCCGAAGGTAATCGGGTCTGTACTTTATGTAGAAGCCCAGGAGACGTGGTGGATTGAGCTTACGGAAACGGCGGAGGAAGGCGTGGTCGGAGACGTGCCCTAACCAGCGCTTGCAGGCGAGGGCGGCGTGGACGAGGGTGGTGGGGAAGCTCACGCGGAGGAGGATCTCGATGAGAAGGTCGTCATTGTCAAGCACCTTGGATACGGAATCGGCCGCCACCGCCGGTTGCTGCCTCTCGCCTTCCATGTGCTGCTGCGTTGGTTTCTCTCCGTGGGTTTGGACTTTGGAGATAATGAACATAATCCGCGATTTGTACGTGTGAGTTTCGGTGGGTTTAGGGTCGATACTTTTTTATGGGAAAGGAGATGCGACGTGTACATGGGCCTAGCCCTGACAATTAGAGCCCATCCATGTCCGGCCATATATAATATAACTGGTTTGGGTTGCTAAAAAAATCCTGGTTTGTCTCGAAAAAAAATATATAACTGGTGGATTCCTACACTTCAGGAAGAAGAGGTGTTCCCCGTCTTCATCAGCTCTGTGACAGGCTTGTCGCCGACGCCTTGCGGGGCACAGGGGTTTCGTTCGTTTATTCGGGGCGGTGCACCGTAGATCGACCCACGGTGCTGGATAATTAAGCAATCCTTTGCATGGCATGGATGTTCACGAGAAACAGGGATGCAAGGAATTTTAAAAACAGCGGAGCTGCTAAGATTCTATTGATAGAGGAGGACGCACAGATTGATCAATGAGAGAGACTGAACTTCTGAATAGGGGTTGCACTATAATGTGATGAAATAAAGGGTGTGGTTTCTCCTGCATAACGTGCGGTGCTGCAACTCAAATATTCTTGCAGTGATCCCACTAGCTAGTACATTTCCACCACGGAGCTTGATCTTAATTAGCTGGTACACTGGTAATAACAAGCATTACATCGGCACTTTCTACAGGGGAAAAGTTAAGCTTAAGCCAGGCTCAGTTCTTCTTCTTTTTTCAACTTGATTCAGCTTTTTATCATGTTATGCATCCATGTCAATTAACACAAAGAGCATTGTTACTAGGGTATATCTATATCAATTAATTTAATGAAGCAACCATGTCCAGAATCCCAGATGCCAACTTAAGCATGTGTACATGCAGGGAACCCACGCCGTCGGCCTTCCCCTTGCCCATGTTCCACGAACCTGCATTGAAAAGAGAAAAAGCAATTAGTAAATTAATGAAATGAAGAAAAAGGCATGATAATAAACACATTAATAAAAATGCATAAAATGGCATATTCCTAAACTTGAAACGTACATCTGCTAGAACCCGTATGAATCATCACTGTTGTAACCTCTTTCTCGGTCCGTCTCATCATCACTATCAATCATATCATCTTCGTTGTCTGACGGAGGTGGAGGCTCTTCCTCCTCGTCAGCGTCTTCGTTTAACTTTTCTAGCATAAGTATGTCATTTTCATTGACAATGGTCTCACCATCATTCCGTGCATCGTCGATGTTTGGGTCCACATCATCATCACCCAATGGTCTAGCGTCATCGTTTCTAACCACATCATCATCATCATCATCAGGTTGCTCTTGATAGAACACTCCCTCGTATGTCATGGGGTTAATGTTGTAGTAATCGTCTTCATTCGGGTCTGGTAGCTTACCATGTGGCGACACCTTGAACACAACTTCCCAACCCTTTAGATACACTTTCTGGCATGGGTAAGGCAGATAATATACTTGTGTAGCTTGGGTAGCCGCAATGAAGAGATCGGCTCCGGCATAGACGGTTGATGGTTTAACTTCGACCAAACCAATGGAAACCCATCTCAATTCATCATCCATGGATATGTTCGGATCTTTTCCTTACAATTATAATGGAAATTGTTGCGTGCATTAGTTTGGTTAACTAATAAATGTTGAAGTAGGTATTTAATAGGGGAGTGTGGAAATTTACTTTCTCCATGAACCAAGCAACAAAATTTTTACGTCCAGGGTTTCCATGACGGAGAAGAGTAAGTGCCTCCGCCTCAGTAGGAGGATTCACTCCCGTCCATTCCTCTTGAACGAAATCACTAAAAAAAGATAAGCGGTGTTAGACCGGGACTAAGTGAACATGAAACATGATGATGTGAAAGACATAAAGGAATGGTGTAGTGGTATTACCTCATCCACACTTCCTCAACTTCCTTGATGTTGTGCAAGATATAGAACATGAGGTCCTCCCACTCTTGTCGTGGCATGTTATAAGATTTCGAGGCCCCAGCCCTCCCACCTTCCGCGTTGAATAGATCGAGCCTGGGTTGATACTTGGGCTCTTCTATATTGTATCGAGGCACCTTGTTATGAAGATGGGGAACATGGTCTGGATAGTATGATGTCCTGAGGTCTGACACCTCCTCTAGGATAACTGCCTCAGCTATGGAAGCTTCAATCTTAGCTTTGTTTCCACATTTCCGTCGGAGATGCTTGTTCTGCCTCTCAGGGTCGTACTGCCACCGACTTTGCACAGGGCCCCCCAACAATACCTCGTTCGCGAGGTGCAGAATGAGATGTGTCATCGGAGTAAAGAAGCCTGGCGGAAAGATCTTCTCTAGCTTGACTATCAACTCCGGTGCCTTCTTATGCAATTTTTCAATCACCTCTTTACTTACTTCTTTAGCACAGAGCGTGCGGAAGAAATGGCTAAGCTCGGCAAGCACTCGCCAGACATGCTCGGGGACATAGCCTCGAACCATCACCGGCATTATCCGCTCAATCCATACATGGTAGTCATGACTCTTTAGGCCGGTCACTTTGCCCGTTGAAAGATTGACTCCCTTACTTATATTCGATGCATAACCATCGGTGAACTTCAAAATTTGTTTCAGCCAGATAAGTACTTCTTTTTTTTTCTGGCGGTTTAAGGACAAAGTCAGCATCTGGCTTGAACCATTTTTTTCGACCGCCTGTGGGAGGCTTCATGTTCAGGCGTGGTCTATCACAAATTCTCTGTTGATCGGCTCTAGCTTTACGTTATCCTTCGTCTTATCAGGAATGTTGAGGATCGTGTGGAAAGGGACTCGCCACATTCTTTTCGTGTGCATCACATCAATATTGTAAGGAAGTTTGAGGTCCTTGAAATAGGGAAGCTGCGAGAAGGGGTAATGTGAGTCCAGTTGTGCGTCTCACCATATCCCTCGAAGCCTTTGGCTTTGGCTTTGCCTTTGCCTTTGACTTTAGGCTTCAGAGCTTTTAGCTGAGCAAGAACATCTGCCCCGAAAATGTTGGAATCTCGGTTACTTCATGAACAACCCGCCTTTCGTGAAGTTCTTCTTGTCTTCCCTGTCGGATGGTCTGGAGGGAGGAACTGTCGATGCAGGTCAAAGGCTACATACTTGCCACCCTTACTCAGCCAAATCATTCGCAGAGCCTGCATGCACACTGGGCATGGCATCTTACCACTTGTACACCATCCGCAGAATAGAGCATAGCCGGGAAAGTCATGCATGCAATAGTGCAACCAAACTTTCATCAAGAAATTTCTCTGCAGATCCCGGTCGTATGTCAACCTCGGAAAGTACCAAGAATGGTGCAAAGCATCCACAAGCGGCTGCATAAACACACCAATTGCTTCCCGGGTAGTCAGGCCCGGAATGATGAGCGACAAGAACATGGTCTTCCGTTGCATTAGGGCACCGGGAGGAAGATTGAGCGGAATTACAAACACAGGCCAACAGCTGTATGGATTGGACGACATACCATATGGATTCAACCCATCACCTGATATGTCTATTCTGACATTCCCAGCCTCGGCTGCTTCCTCGGGGTATTCTTCATCGAATGACTTCCATGCTTCCCCTCCCAATGGATGTACGATTTATTTTGGATTGTACCTTATACCTTCCTTGTGCCACTTCATCATTTTGGCAGACTCCTTCATGATGAAAAGGCGCTGCAGTCTTTATAAAATCAAGATACCAAGAACCTTAACGGGATGGTTAGCTGCTTTTCTCACCATCCTCACCGACCACCTCAATGTACCGAGACGAACCGCACTTCCTACAGATACTTGTCATCCGCATACATCTATTTTCTCATAATCCATAGAGAGTGCCTTCATGATTTTCTTTGTATCGTACATGCTTTTCGGCAGTTCATGACCCTCGTGGAGGCTGTTAGCCCATACTCCCGTGAATGCTTGAAGCATTTCGGCTACAACCGATACTCAGCCTTGACTGCAATCAGTTGCGAGATGGCATCCAGCTGAGATATTTTCGCACCCGCATAAAGAGGTTTCTTCGACGAGGCCAAGACCTCCAAGAAGGCCTTTGTGGTTGCCTCCGGCTCCTCCGGTTCATTCTCTGAAGGTGTCGCATTTGTCGTTTCTGCAACAATGACATCATCTAGCATGTCCCTGACCCCGTCGTCCTCATATCCATCGATGCGTTGTCGTATCACCTCCTCTCTACCACGGTCCTGCTCGGCTATGTTTATCGGCGGCATGTCAAAGTTTGGCATATATCCGTGCGTGTGAAGGTGCTCACTCATGTCCGTCTGATTTCTACGGTGACGTCTGGCACATCTCGCACAGGGGCATGGTGGGATAATTCTCATTGGACGACGGAATATCTCCTTCAAATACACATCATTTTTCGCGATCCACTCTGATGTTACTCGATTCCGATGGATAAAACCACTGTACATCCACTGATTATCTGCCATCATCTGTTTTTTTGCAACCCACACAACATAATTAAGGACTCACTTAAATTAATCACATCAAATTTTCAGTTTCTACCGCGTTTAATCCACCCACATCTCTAATAGGTAAAGATGGGTCCTAATCCCGCCCGAGGATGTGTAGATTGAGTACGTTCTCCATTCTACCCGTTCGAGACAAAATTTGGCAGCACCTCCGCTGTTCTCCAGATACGTCTCGGCAAATAGCCGAGAGAATGTGCTCCGGAGAACAATGGGGAGACGCCACCAAATCCTGTCTCAAACGGGTAGAACATGGAGAACATACCCAATCTACACATCCTCGGGTTGTCCATGGAAAACGTTGACAATCCGAAGAGCTGCGGTGATAAATATGCAATTGAATGCATATTTATCGATGCAACCCTTTCGGACGGGAGAGCCCTAGGTTACGTCAGTTGACTTGAGAATGAAATCTAGTGATATGAAAAATTGGAGGAGATGGACTTGTAGCTCACCCTCGGCTGTAGAGAAAGTAGTCAAACAGCAGAGGGATGCTCAGGGGGACCAACACGTCGGACAACGGTCACTCCAATGAAATGCGAAACCACAAAGCCTGCAAATTCCATCGCGACAAAAAATTAGAACATCACAACTCATTTATTTTTGCATCATGTAGGCAAAAAAACTAACAACATTAACAATATATTCATCATCGTCATCACATATTCATCATCATCATTATCACCTATTCGTCTAACCAAATTTTTTTACTACCTATATTCATCATCGTCATCACATATTCATCATCGCCATCACATATTCATCATCGTCATCACATATTCATCATCGCCATCATATATTCATCATCGTGACCATTTTTTTTTCAAGGTATGCAACATATAGCATCTCATCTAACCAATTTTTTTACTACCTATCTCACTATCTATCTAACTATCTACCTATCTAACTATCTATCTAACTATGTATCTAACTATCTAAATACCTACCTAAATACCTATCTAACTATCTATATCTAACTAGCTACAAAATTACTAAAAACACTAAAACTTCAAAAAATCACCTTGAGAGGGCCGACCGGAGTTGGGGCGGGAGGCGAGGGTGGGGCGGCGGTTGAGGTCGAGGCGGGCGGTCTTGGTGCAGGTCGGGCGGGAGCCGGGGTCGGGCAGGCGGCCGGAGGGGGCGGAGGCGGGGGTCGGGCGGGCGGCCGGAGTTGGGGCAGGAGGCGCTGGGTCAGGCGGCCGGAGTCGGGCGGGAGGCGCGGTAGGGGAGGGGCGGCGCAGGGTCAGGGGGGCGGCCGGGCGCCAGTCGGGCGGGAGCCACGGGTCGTGGCGGGCGGCGGGAGGGGCGGGAGGCGGGTCGGGGCGGCCGGCGCCAGGGGAGGCGGGTCGGGCGGCCGGAGTCGGGCCGGGCGGCGTGGTCGGTGCGGGCGATCGCGCGGGGTCGGGGGGCGGCGCGAGTCGGGGGGGGCGGCGCGGGCGGGGGGGGACGGGCGGCGCGGCCTCGAGCGAGGGCGGCGGGGCGGCGGGTGTGGGTCGGGAGGAAGGGGAGATGGCGAATGGGTGCTGGGGCGGACCGCAGGAGATAAGGTCGGCCCTATGCCGACGGCCTGCCGTCGGCATAGGCTCGCCCTTTGCCACATCATCGATCCGTGGACATGTCTTGCTGCTATGCCGACGGCTAAGCCGTCGGCATAGATACTTTGCATTTTTTTTATTACGACATATGTGTGACTCTCAGCACACTGTAAAAAATAGTCCCACCTCGCCCAAAGACAAGCATAGGAGGGCCCACCGTAACACCTGGCGGCATTGCTACCCTCCTCCGGTACCCCGTCCCGTCTGGAAGTGTTGTGGCGGGGGGACGGGGCCCTGGGGCGTAGCAATGCCACCGGAGCGTCGCACAGGCCCCTCATACATGCAGGGTGGTGTGGTGGCATGTCCGAAGAGGCGGCACACGTCTCCGGGGTTCGGCCCCCTCACGGACGGCGCCGCCGCCGACAATTGGAGGGGAAACAGGCGCGTCGGGTCTACGAAGGGATCTTCTTGTGGGTCCGCCCGGATGTTGCTCCAAAGTGTTCCTATGGGCTGACCTAACACAACCGGGTGGAGAGGCCCACCGTCAAATCCCGTCCGTGCAAAGTCAAAGGGCTAGATCCTGTGGTCAAACGCTCTGAGGTTAGGCGGGGACGGGGCCCACAGGCGGTAGCAATGCCACCGAGTGTCGATCGGGCCCTCGTACATGCGGGGTGGTGTGGTGGCATGTCCGAAGAGGCGCACGCTCGAGTGTGTGGCCCCCTCACGGACGGCGATGACACGGTAGTAGGCGCTTCTGCGAAAACGATGCGCGTGAATATTACTAAATACTCGGAGGGCGATAAAATCATGAGTTTTTTACATGATGTGGGCACATGTGCTATAGGACCGATGGTAATTTTTCATAATTTTTCGTGATGGAGAAGTATCTGAACACTTCCCTCTACGCGGATTGCTCTTCGCGCGTCTGTTGTGGCCGGCGGCCTCCGGGGGCTAGCATACCGTCAAATCTTGCGTAGGCGGCCTCTCACAAGTCTGGAAGTGTTGTGGCGGTTGCAAATGCCCGACACGTGTCTCCGGGGCGTGCCCCCCCCTCACGGACGGCGCCGCCGCCGGCACCTGGAGGGGGGAAACGGACGCGTCGGGTCTACACGGAGTGAATGTAGCTGTGGGTTTGGCCCGGATGTTGCTCCCGGGTGTCCCTATGGGCCGAACTGACACAACCGGGTGGAGAGGTCCACTGGTCAAAGCCCGTCCGTGGGAAATCAAAGGGCTAGATCTCGTGGTCGACCGCTCCAGGGTTAGGCGGGACGGGGGCCCTGGGGGGTAGCAATGCCACCGGAGCGTTGCACCGGCCCCTCATGCATGCAGGGTGGTGTGATGGCATGTCCGAAGAGGCGGCACGCGTCTCCGGGGTTCGGCCCCCTCACGGACGGCGCCGCCGCCGGCACCTAGAGGGGGGAAACGAACGCGTCGGGTCTACACGGAGGGGATCTTGCTGTGGGTCTGGCCCGGATGTTGCTCCAAAGTGTTCCTATGGGCTGAACTAACACAACCGAGTGGAGAGGTCCACTGGTGAAATCCCGTCCGTGCGAAGTCAAAGGGCTAGATCCGGTGGTCAAACGCTACAGGGTTAGGCGGGACGGGGGCCCTGGGGGGTAGCAATGCCACCGGAGCGTCACCGGGCCCTCATACATGCGGGGCGGTGTGGTGGCATGTCCGAAGAGGCGGTACGCGTCCCCGGGGTGTGGCCCCCCCTCACGGACGACAATGACACGGTAGTAGACGTTCTGCGGTAACGATGCGGCGTGAATATTATTAAATACTTGGAGCGCGATAAAATCATGAGTTTTTTACACAACGTGGGCACATGTGCTATAGGACTGATGGTAATTTTTCATAATTTTTCGTGATGGAGAAGTATCTGAACACTTCCCTCTACGCGGATTGCTCTTCGCGTCTCTGATTGTGGCGCGGCCTCCGGGCTAGCATACCGTCAAATCTTGCGTAGGCGGCCTCTCACAAGTCTGGAAGTGTTGTGGTGGTTGCAAACGCCCAGCACGCGTCTCCGGGGTGCCCCCCCCTCACGGACGGCGCCGCCGCCGCACCGGGGGAAGCAGACGCGTCGGGTCTACGGAGGGGATCTTGCTGTGGGTCCGGCCGGATGTTGCTCCAAAGTGTTTCTATGGGCTGACCTAACACAACCGGGTGGGCTGGAGAGGCCCACCGGTCAAAGACCGTCTGTGCAAAGTCAAAGGGCTAGATCCGGTGGTCAAACGCTTCTGAGGTTAGGGCGGACGGGGCCCCAGGGGGGTAGCAATGCCACCGAGCGTCGCGATCGGCCCTCGTACATGCGGGTGGTATGGTGGCATGTCCGAAGAGGCGCACGCGTCTCGGGTGTGGCCCCCCTCACGGACGGCGATGACACGGTAGTAGGCGTTCTGCGGAAGCGATCGCGCGTGAATATTACTAAATACTCGGGCGCGATAAAATCATGAGTTTTTACATGACGTGGGCACATGTGCTATAGGACCGATGGTAATTTTGATAATTGTTCGTGATGGAGAAGTATCTGAACACTTCCCTCTACGCTGATTGCTCTTGGCGCTCTCACGATGTGGCCGCTGGCCTCGGGGCCAGCATACCGTCAAATCTTGCGTGGCGGCCTCTCACAACTCTGGAAGTGTTGTGGCGGTTGCAAATGCCCGCACGCGTCTCCGGTGTGCCCCCCCCCCTCACGGACGGCGCCACCGCCGCACCGGAGAAGCAGACGGACGTCGGGTCTACACGGAGTGGATGTAGCTGTGGGTTTGGCCCGATGTTGCTCCGGGTGTCCCTATGGGCGAATCGACACAACCGGGTGGAGAGGTCCACCGTCAAAGCCCGTCCGTGGGAAGTCAAAGGGCTAGATTTCGTGGTCAACCGCTCGAGGTTAGGCGGGGCGGGGCCACAGGGGTAGCAAGTGCCACGGGCGTCGCACCGCCCCTCATACATGCAGGTGGTGTGATGGCATGTCCGAAGAGGCGGCACGCGTCTCCGCGTTCGGCCCCTCACAGACGGCGCCGCCGCCAACACCGGGGGGGAAAGCAGACGCGTCGGGTCTACGGAGGGATCTTGCTGTGGGTCCGCCCGATGTTGCTCCAAAGTGTTCCTATGGGCTGACCTAACACAACCGGGTGGAGAGGTCCATGGTCAAATCCGTCCGTGCAAAGTCCAAGGGCTAGATCTGGTGGTCAAACGCTACAGGTTAGGCGGGGCGGGGCCACAGGGGTAGTAATGCCACCGAGGCGTCGCACCGGCCCTCATACATGCGGGGTGGTGTGGTGGCATGTCCGAAGAGGCGGCACGCGTCTCCGGGGTGTGCCCCCCCCTCACGGACGGCAATGACACGGTAGTAGACGTTCTGCGGTAACGATGCGGCGTGAATATTATTAAATACTTGGAGCGCGATAAAATCATGAGTTTTTTACACAATGTGGGCACATGTGCTATAGGACTGATGGTAATTTTTCATAATTTTTCGTGATGGAGAAGTATCTGAACACTTCCCTCTACGCGGATTGCTCTTCGCACGTCTACGACTGTGGCCGGCGGCATCCGAGGGCTAGCATACCGTAAAATCTTGCGTAGGCGGCCTCTCACAAGTCTGGAAGTGTTGTGGCGGTTGCAAACGCCCAGCACGCGTCTCCGGGGTGTGCTCCCTCCTCACGGACGGCGCCGCCGCCGGCACCTGGAGTGGGGAAACGGACGCGTCGGGTCTATACGGAGGGGATCTTGCTGTGGGTCTGGCCCAGATATTGCTCGAAAGTGTTCCTATGGGCTGACCTAACACAACCGGGTGGAGAGGCCCACTGGTCAAAGCCCATCCGTGCAAAGTCAAAGGGCTAGATCCGGTGGTAAAACACTACAGGGTTAGGCGGGACGGGGGCCCTTGGGGGGGTAGCAATGCCACCGGAGCGTCGCATCTAGCCCTCGTACATGCGGGGTGGTGTGGTGGCATGTACGAAGAGGCGGCACGCGTCTCCGGGGTGTGGCCCCCCTAACGGACGGCGATGACACGATAGTAGACGTTCTGCGGAAACGATGCGGCGTGAATATTACTAAATACTCGGAGCGCGATAAAATCATGAGTTTTTTACATGACGTGGGCACATGTGCTATAGGACCGATGGTAATTTTCATAAATTTTCGTGATGGAGAAGTATCTCAACACTTCCCTCTACGCGGATTGCTCTTGGCGCATCTCGACCGTGGCGGCGGCCTCCGGGGCTAGCATACCGTCAAATCTTGCGTGGCGGCCTCTCACAAGTCCGGAAGTGTTGTGGCGGTTGCAAATGCCCGCACGCGTCTCCGTGGTGCCCCCCCCCGGACGGCGCCGCGCCGACACCGGAGGGGCAGACGGACGTTGGGTCTACACGGAGTGGATGTAGCTGTGGGTTTGGCCGGATGTTGCTCCGGGTGTCCCTATGGGCGAATCGACACAACCGGGTGGAGAGGTCCACCGGTCAAAGCCCGTCCGTGGGAAGTCAAAGGCTAGTCTCGTGGTCAACCGCTCGAGGTTAGGCGGGGCGGGGGCCACAGGGGTAGTAATGCCACCGAGCGTCGCACCGCCCCTCATACATGCAGGGTGGTGTGATGGCATGTCCGAAGAGGTGGCACGCGTCTCTCGGTTCGCCCCCTCACACGTCGCCGCCGCCGCCGCACTTTGGAGAAGCAGACGACGTCGGGTCTCCACGGAGGGATCTTCTTTGTGGTCTGCCCGGATGTTGCTCCAAAGTGTTCCTATGGGCTGACCTAACACAACCGGGTGGAGAGGTCCACCGGTGAAATCCCGTCCGTCTGCGAAGTCAAAGGGCTAGATCCGTGGTCAAACGCTTCTGAGGTTAGGCGGGGCGGGGCCCTGGGGTAGCAATGCCACCGAGGCGTCGCACAGGCCCTCATACATGCGGGATGGTGTGGTGGCATGTCCGAAGAGGCGCACGCGCGTCTCGGTGTGCCCCCCCACGGACGGCAATGACACGGTAGTAGGCGTTCTGCGTAACGATCTGGCGTGAATATTATTAAATACTTGGAGCGCGATAAAATCATGAGTTTTTTACACAACGTGGGCACATGTGCTATAGGACTGATGGTAATTTTTCATAATTTTTCGTGATGGAGAAGTATCTGAACACTTCCCTCTACGCGGATTGCTCTTCGCACGTCTACGACTGTGGCCGGCGGCCTTCGGGGGCTAGCATACCGTCAAATCTTGCGTAGGCGGCCTCTCACAAGTCTGGAAGTGTTGTGGCGGTTGCAAACACCCAGCACGCGTCTCCGGGGTGTGCCCCCCCACTCACGGACGGCGCCGCTGCCGGCACCTGGACGGTGGAAACGGACGCGTCGGATCTACACGGAGGGGATCTTGCTGTGGGTCTAGCCCAGATGTTGCTCGAAAGTGTTCTTATGGGCTGACCTAACACAACCGGGTGGAAAGGCCCACTGGTCAAAGCCCGTCCGTGCAAAGTCAAAGGGCTAGATCCCATGGTCAAACGCTACATGGTTAGGCGGGACGGGGGCCCTGGGGGGGGGGGGGTAGCAATGCCACCGGAGCGTCGCATTGGGCCCTCGTACATGCGGGGTGGTGTGGTGGCATGTCTGAAGAGGCGGCACGCGTCTCCGGGGTGTGGCCCCCCTCACGGACGGCGATGACACGGTAGTAGACGTTCTGCAGAAACGATGCGGCGTGAATATTACTATATAATCGAAGCGCGATAAAATCATGAGTTTTTTACATGACGTGGGCACATGTGCTATAGGACCGATGGTAATTTTTGATAATTTTTCGTGATGGAGAAGTATCTCAACACTTCCCTCTCGCGGATTGCTCTTGGCGTCTCTGACTGTGGCGGCGGCCTCCGGGCCTAACATACCGTCAAATCTTGCGTGGCGGCCTCTCACAAGTCTGGAAGTGTTGTGGCGGTTGCAAATTGTCACGCCCAATATGCGACCCTATCCAAAAGGAACTCGAAGGTGCCACCAAGGATAGACCCGATATTGAAGCGCTTTTGCAAGGTGGATATCATTACATCAACATTACGTAATAGATGGGGATACATACAAGACATACAATGTCACATGAATACATCAACATCATATACAAGATCAACATCCGACTACGGATGAAACGGAAATGAAGCTCAAACGACATCCACCACGCTAGCCCAGCTGCCGACCGGAACCTATCCCCGATCGAAGAAGAAGCGGAAGAAGAACTCCAATACAAGCAAACATCGCTCTCGCGTCATGAGCATCGCAAACCTGTACCTGCAACTGGTGGTGTAGTAACTGTGAGCCACGAGGACTCAGCAATCCCATTACCATGGGTATCAAGACTAGCAAAGCTTAAAGGGTAAGGAAGAGGATAAAGTGGTGAGGTTGCAGCAGCGACTAAGCATATATGGTGGCTAACCAACGCAAATGAGGCGAGAAGAGAAACAAAGGAACGGTCGTCAACTAGCAATGATCAAGAAGTGATCCTGAACTCCTACTTACGTCAAACATAACCCGAAACCGTGTTCTCCTCTCGATCAACCCGAAAAGAGACACTCACGGTTACACACACACGGTTGGTGTATTTTAGAAGAGTTTGCTTCAAGTTTACTACAACGGATATTAACAAATTCCCATCTGCCACATAACCGCGGCACGGCTCTCGAAAGTTTATACCTGCAGGGTGTCCCAACAGCCCATGATAAGCTCTCGCGATCAACGAAGGATATTCCTTCTCCCGGGAAGACCCGATCAGTCTCGGAATCCGGCTACAAGACATTTCGACAAAGAATAAAACAAGACCAGCAAAGCCGCCCGATCGCCGACAATCCCGATAGGAGCTGCACATATCTCGTTCTCGGGGCAACACGGATGAGACTAGCTACGAGTAAAACCAAACCTCGGGTTGCCTCAAGGTGGCCCCGCAGGCAGCTCGGTTCAGGCCAGCACTTAGAGAAGCACTGGCCCGGGGGGCTGAATAAAGATGACCCTTGGGTTAATTACTCCCAAGGGAAAAGTAGGTGGTGGTGAGGCAAATGGTAAAACCAATGTTGGGCCTTTCTGGAGGAGTCTTATTCAAAGCGAACTGTCAAGGGGGTCCCATAAATCACCCGACCGCGTTAGGGACGCAAAAATCTGGGAACATAATACCGATATGACGGAAACTAGGGCGGCAAGAGTGGAACAAAACACCAGGCATAAGGCCGAGCCTTCCACCCTTTACCAAGTATATAGATGCATTAATAATATAAGATATATTGTGATATCCCAACAAGTAAACATGTTCCAACAAGGAACAACATCTCCATGTTCCAACAAGGAACAAACTTCATCTTCACCTGCAACTAACAACGCTATAAGAGGGGCTGAGCAAAGCGGTAACATAGCCAAACAACGGTTTGCTAGGAAGGGTGCAAAAGGTTAGGGGCTGACATGGCAATTTGGGATGGCTTGAGCAGCAAGTGATAGGTAGCGCAATAAAGCGATAGAACGAAGCAACTAGCATAGCAATGATAGTAGTGAGATCCAGGGTAGCGGTCATCTTGCCTGAAATCCCGCAAGGAAGAAGAACGAGTCCATGAAGAAGATGAACGGATGAAGCCGAACCAAGCGTGAGACGAGCGAATCCTCACGATCGCAACGCAAGCAGAACTAACAAGAAGAAGCACACAACATAGTAAACACACCACACATGAACAAGGCATGATGCACGACAAGCATGATGCATGACAAAGCTACATGGAGCATACTCATGGCAAGAGATGATGCAAACAAGAGCAACACATCAAGGCAAGTTTAAATGAGGCCGGAAACAACATATAACAATTCCGGTAAGTCCTCATATGCATATTTCGAAATTGGTCCAGATCTGAATAAACCTTATGTTCAAGTTGTTAAACAGCAAGTTAAGATGCACCACGATGATCTACATGAAATTCTAGTCAAGTTACATATAAAGTTCATTAGATTCGGAGCTACGGCCTAGAAGATATGAGCAAAACAAGATAAGCATGTCATTGGTACAAAATGCATACAAACATCAAGCAAACACCTCAAAACAAGGATGCAACATGAGAATATGAAGCTACATCCAAAATCAAGCAAGTTTCATATAGAGCACACTCAAAACGGAGCAACGGTTCAACACATACACCCTATACAAGACATAGCAACAATCTGTCCAGAACAGCAACTAGGCATATAGCAAGCATCAAAACAACAAGCTACAGCATCTCAATATGAAAACAAAAGGCATGAGCATGATGTACAGGTAAAGCATTACAAAACATGAACACTGAGCTATCTCCAGAAATCACTAGAACATGCTCAAAAACACATGGCAAGATTGCAAATAATAACAGTTTCAGGCATTGGCAGAAATAACATCAGGTTGCAATATTTAGAGCTATGAAACAACATGTTACAGGAACTTATCATGGCAAAAAAAGGCATGGAAGGAAACTACTAAATGCATAGAACAAAAGTCCTTTACTGACCATAAGCCAAAAAGGATCAGAAAATATGATGGCACCCATGTAAACATGGCAAATTATATTACAGATTTGAACATGGCAGGAACAACGATAAGTAGGCATGTTGGTGAGCTTGAACCACTCACCACAGAGCAATACATGGCATGGAAAGGCACCCAACAGTAAGAAGACATGGCATAGAAGCTATACATGGCAAGAACAACATCATAGCATGCAAGGACCAACTACAACAACCTTGGCAAAATTGAATAACATGTAAACAATCTGCCAGGAAACATTTTATAGCAAAAGTAGAGCTCGATTGGCTCAAGCTATGGCACTCCATAATTGCAAAAAAGGGCATGGATGGATAGAGCATAACCATATGTTCAAAACATCCTTACTGAAGTATCTCAAAATAAGCATGGATCTCTCTGTAGCATCAAGTTAACATGGCATAAAAATATCAGCAAAACAGGGCTGAAATCAGCAACATCAAGAAGCCTAGTTTGCATGCTTGTGCTAGTCACCACACTCATCAAAAAAATACATGGCATACACTCCTGGAAAGATGGCATGGCATATTACAAAACACATGTAGGACTCAAGTTCATAGGATGCACACATCAATCATGGCAAAAATGACAAAAGTGCATGTTCTGTTAAGAAACCGAAACTAACATCACATAGCACTCTTCTAACAGCATTTCAGGCATCAACATGAGCTCAAATGAAAATGATGCAATGAGATGAAATGATCTACTCATCGAGGCGAACATTTTGACATATTACACGCGCAAAACGGAGCTACGGATGCAGAGTTACGGCACGATGAAAATGCAACCAAATATGCAACAATTTCGGGGACTTGGTGGATTTTTACCCTCCGAAAAAGTCAACGGGACGGAGTGGTGCGGGATGGCAAGATCCGGGACGGAGGCATGGCCGTTTGGTTGGTGGTGGTGGTGGATCTCGTCCAGGCCACCGGATCCGGCTCCGGCGTCGAGGCGGGCGGCCGGTGCAGGTCGGGCGGGAGCCGGGTCGGGCAGGGCGGCCGGGGGGCGGGAGGCGGTCGGGCGGGCCTGGGGAGGGAGGCGGGGCGGCCGAGTCGGGCGGGAGGCGCGGGGGGGGGCCGCAGGGGGCGGGCGGCCGGGCGCCGTCGGGGGGAGCCACGGGCGGGGGCGGGAGGAAGGGGAGGCGGGGGGCGGCCGCGCCAAAGGGGGGCGGTCGGGGGCCGGAGTCGGGCCGGGCGGCGTTGGTCGGTGCGGCTCGCGCGGGGTCGGGAGGGGCGGCGCGAGTCGGGGGGGCGCGGGCGGGCGGCTCGACGGGCGGCGCGGCCTGGCGGAGGGGGCGCGGCGCGGGGGTCGGAGGAAGGGGAGATGGCGAATGGGTGCCGGGGGACCGCAGGAAAGGTGGGTGCCGACGGGCCCCGCCGGCATAGGCTCGCCTTTGCCACATCATCGATCCGGGAAGCGGGGGCCAGGGCCCGCCGCATAGATACTTTGCATTTTATTACTATATGTGACTCTCAAGACACCGAAAAATAGTCCCACCTCCCAAAGACAAGCATAGAGGCCCACCGAACACTCGGCGAGATTGCTACCCTCGTGTACCCTGGCCCGTCTCGAAGTGTTGTGGCGGGGGACGGGGCCCGGGGTAGTACCAACCGAGGCCGCAGACCGCCCCTCATACATGTGGTGTGGTGGCATGTCCGAAGAGGCGCACGCTGCCTCCGGTTCGCCCTCACGGACGCACCACAATTGAGGGGGAAACGGCGGCCGGGTCACACGAGGGGATCTTGCTGTGGGTCTGCCCGGATGTTGCTCCAAAGTGTTCTATGGGCTGAACCTAACACAACCGGGTGGAGAGGCCCACCGTCAAACCCGTCTGCGCAAAGTCAAAGGGCTAGATCCTGTGGTCAAACGCTGTGGTTAGGCGACGGGCCCCTGGGGCGGTAGCAATGCCACCGGAGTGTCGTGATCGGGCCTCGTCATACGCGGGTGGTGTGGTGGCATGTCCGGAGAAGCGCACGCTGCTCTCCAGGTGTGGCCCTCACGGACGCGGCGACACGGTAGTAGACGCTCGCGGAAACGGCGCGGCGTGAATATTACTAAATACCGGAGGGCGATAAAATCATGAGTTTTTATATGATGTGGGCACATGTGCTATAGGACCGATGGTAATTTTTCATAATTTTTCGTGATGGAGAAGTATCTCAACACTTCCCCACGCGATTGCTCTTCGCGTTGCCTACGATCGCGGGCCGCCTCCGGGCCAGTATACCGCCAAATCTTGCGAGGCGGCCTCTCACAAGTCCGGAAGTGTTGTGGCGGTTGCAAATGCCCGACACGCGTCTCCGGCGCGGCCTCACGGATGCGCGCCGCCGCACCGGAGGGGGGGAAACGGACGCTGCCAGGTCTACACGGAGTGAATGTAGCCGTGGGTTGGCCCGGATGTTGTTCGGTGTCCCGCAATGGGCCGAATCGACAACCGGTGGAGAGGTCCATCGTCAAAGCCCGTCTGTGGGAAATCAAAGGGCTAGATCTCGTGGTCGACCGCCTGTGGTTAGGCGGACGGGCCCCGGGGTAGTAATGCCACCGAGCGCTGCACCGCCCCTCATGCATGCAGGTGGTGGATGGCATGTCCGAAGAGCGGCACGCTGCCTGGGGTTCGCCCTCACGGACGGCGCCGCCGCGCATCCAGAGGGGGAAACGAACGCTGCCGGTCTACACGAGGGGATCTTGCTGTGGTCCGCCCGATGTTGCTCCAAAGTGTTCCTGGGCTGAACTAACACAACCGAGTGGAGAGGTCCACCGTGAAACTCCCGTAAGCGTAAGTCAAAGGGCTAGATCCGTGGTCAAACGCTATAGGTTAGGCGGGACGGGGGCCTGGGGGTAGCAATGCCACGGAGCGCCACCGCCCTCATACATGCGGGCGGTGTGGTGGCATGTCCGAAGAGAAGTGACGCGGCCCCGGTGTGGCCTCACGGACGGCAATGACACGGTAGTAGACGCTCGCGTAACGGACGCGGCGTGAATATTATTAAATACCTGGAGCGCGATAAAATCATGAGTTTTTTACACAACGTGGGCACATGCTATAGGACCGATGGTAATTTTTCATAATTTTGTGATGGAGAAGTATCGAACACTTCCTCACGCGATTGCTTCTTCGCGACGCCCACGATCGTACGGCGGCTCCGGGCCAGCATACCACAAATCTGCGAGGCGGCTCTCACAAGTCCTGGAAGTGTTGTGGTGGGTGCAAACGCCCACGCGCCTCCGGTGTGCCTCACGGACGCGCAAGGCCGCGGCACCGGAGGGGGAAACGGACGCGCGGGTCTACACACGAGGGGATCTTGCTGTGGGTCTGGCCCGATGTTGCTCCAAAGTGTTTTTATGGGCTGACCTACACAACCGGTGGGTCGAGAGGCCCACCGGTCAAAGACCGTCTGCAAAAGTCAAAGGGCTAGATCCGTGGTCAAACGCTGTGGTTAGGGGCGGACGGGGCCCCGGGGTAGTATGCCACCGAGCGTCAGACGGGCCCTCGCATATGCGGGTGGTATGGTGGCATGTCCGAAGAGGCGGCACGCTGCCTCCGGTGTGGCCTCACGGACGGCGGCGACACGGTAGTAGACGCTCGCGGAAACGGCGCGGCGTGAATATTACTAAATACTCGGAGCGCGATAAAATCATGAGTTTTTACATGACGTGGGCACATGTGCTATAGGACCGATGGTAATTTTTGATAATTGTCGTGGATGGAGAAGTATTCAACACTTCTACGCGATTGCTTTTCGCTGCTTCACGACCGGGTGGCTGCTGGCTCGGGCCAGCATACCGCCAAATTTGGCGAGGCGGCCTCTCACAACTCGGAAGTGTTGTGGCGGTTGGTAAATGCCCGCACGCTGCTCGGTGCCCCCTCACGGACGGCGCCACCGCCGGCACCGAGGGGGGGAAACGGACGCGGGTCTACTACGCGAGTGGATGTAGCCGGGTTTGGCCCGGATGTTGCTCCGGTGTCCCTATAAGGCCGAACCGACACAACCGGTGGAGAGGTCCACCGTCAAAGCCCGTCTGCGAAGTCAAAGGGCTAGATTTCGTGGTCAACCGCCTGTGGTTAGGGCGGACGGGGCCCCGGGGTAGTACACCGAAGCGCCGCACCGCCCTCATACATGCAGGGTGGTGTGATGGCATGTCCAAGAGGCGGCACGCCTCCGGCTGTTCGCCCTCACGGACGGCGCCACGGCCAACACCGGAGGGGGGAAAACGGACGGCCGGTCTACACGGAGGGGATCTTGCCGTGGGTCTGGCCCGGATGTTGCTCCAAAGTGTTCCTATGGGCTGACCTAACACAACCGGGTGGAGAGGTCCACCGTCAAATCCCGTCCTGCAAAGTCCAAGGGCTAGATCTGGTGGTCAAACGCTACAGGTTAGGCGGACGGGGCCCCGGGGTAGTAATGCCACCGAGCTGCGCGACCGCCCTCATACATGCGGGTGGTGTGGTGGCATGTCCGAAGAGGCGCACGCGCTCCGGTGTGCCCACCTCACGGACGGCAATGACACGGTAGTAGACGCTCGCGTAACGACGCGGCGTGAATATTATTAAATACTTGGAGCGATAAAATCATGAGTTTTTACACAACGGGCACATGTGCTATAGGACCTATGGTAATTTTCATAATTTTTCGTGATGGAGAAGTATCCAACACTTCCTCACGCCGATTGCTTCTTCGCACGCCCACGACCGAGGCCGGCGCATCCGGGGCTAGCATACCGTAAAATCTTGGCGAGGCGGCCTCTCACAAGTCCGAAGTGTTGTGGCGGTTGCAAACGCCCAGCACGCTGCCTCCGGTGTGCTCCCTCACGGACGGCGCCGCCGCCGCACCGGAGGGGGGAAACGGACGCGGGCCGGGTCTATACGAGGGGATCTTGCTGTGGGTCCGCCCAGATATTGCTCCAAAGTGTTCCTAAGGGCTGACCTAACACAACCGGGTGGAGAGGCCCACCGTCAAAGCCCATCCGCAAAGTCAAAGGGCTAGATCCGTGGTAAACACTACAGGTTAGGGCGGACGGGGCCCTTTGGGGGTAGTAATGCCACCGAGCGTCAGATTCAGCCCTCGCATACGCGGGTGGTGGTGGCATGTACGAAGAGGCGGCACGCTGCTCGGTGTGGCCCTCACGGACGGCGGCGACACGATAGTAGACGCTCGCGAAACGGCGCGCGTGAATATTACTAAATACCGAGCGCGATAAAATCATGAGTTTTTACATGACGGGCACATGTGCTATAGGACCGATGGTAATTTTTCATAAATTTTCGTGATGGAGAAGTATTCAACACTTTCACGCCGATTGCTCTTCGCGCGATCTACGACCGTGGGCGGCCCGGGCCAGGGATACCGCCAAATCTTGCGAGGCGGCCTCACAAGTCCGAAGTGTTGTGGCGGTTGCAAATGCCCGCACGCCTCTGCGGTGTGCCCTCACGGACGGCGCCGCCGCCACACCCGGAGGGGGAAACGGACGCGCTGGGTCTACACGAGTGGATGTAGCTGTGGGTTTGGCCCGGATGTTGCTCCCGGTGTCCCTATGGGCCGAATCGACACAACCGGTGGAGAGGTCCACCGTCAAAGCCCGTCTGGTGGAAGTCAGCGGCTAGTCTCGTGGTCAACCGCCTGTGGTTAGGGCGACGGGGCCCCTGGGTAGTAATGCCACCGAGGCCGACCGCCCTCATACATGCAGGGTGGTGTGATGGCATGTCCGAAGAGGCGGCACGCTGCCTCGGGTTCGCCCCTCACGCACGCCGCCGCCGCCGCACCGGAGGGGGAAACGACGCGGCCGGGTCTACACGGAGGGATCTTGCGTGGGTCCGCCCGGATGTTGCTCCAAAGTGTTCCGGGGGCTGACCTAACACAACCGGGTGGAGAGGTCCACCGTGAAATCCCGTCCCGTAAAGTCAAAGGGCTAGATCCGTGGTCAAACGCTACGCAGGTTAGGCGGACGGGGCCTCTGGGGGTAGTAATGCCACCGAGGCCGCACCAGGCCCTCATACATGCGGGATGGTGGTGGCATGTCCGAAGAGGCGCACGCCGCCTCGGTGTGCCTCACGGACGGCAATGACACGGTAGTAGACGCTCGCGTAACGGCGCGGCGGAATATTATTAAATACTTGAGCGCGATAAAATCATGAGTTTTTACACAACGGGGCACATGTGCTATAGGACTGATGGTAATTTTTCATAATTTTTCGTGATGGAGAAGTATCAACACTTCCTCACGCGATTGCTCTTCGCGACGCTCACGACTCGGGCCGCGGCCTCCGGGGCCAGTATACCGACAAATCTTGCGAGGCGGCCTCTCACAAGTCCGAAGTGTTGTGGCGGTTGCAAACACCCAGCACGCGCCTCCGGGTGTGCCCCTCACCACGGACGGCGCCACCGCCGCACCGGACGGGGAAACGGACGCCACGGATCTACACGGAGGGGATCTTGCCGTGGGTCTAGCCCAGATGTTGCTCGAAAGTGTTCTTATGGGCTGACCTAACACAACCGGGTGGAAAGGCCTTACCGTCAAAGCCCGTCTGCAAAGTCAAAGGGCTAGATCCCATGGTCAAACGCTACATGGTTAGCGGGACGGGGCCCCGGGGGTAGCAATGCCACCGAGCGCCGTGATCGGGCCCTCGTATACGCGGGTGGTGTGGTGGCATGTCCGAAGAGGCGCACGCGCCTCGGGTGTGGCCCCTCACGGACGGGCGGCGACACGGTAGTAGACGCTCGCGGAAACGGCGCGCGGAATATTACTATATAATCGGAGCGCGATAAAATCATGAGTTTTTACATGACGTGGGCACATGTGCTATAGGACCGATGGTAGTTTTTGATAATTTTTCGTGATGGAGAAGTATCTCAACACTTCTCTACGCGGATTGCTCTTCGCTGCTTCACGATCATGGGCCGGGCGGCTCCGGGCCAGCATACCACAAATCTTGCGAGGCGCCTCTCACAAGTCCGAAGTGTTGTGGCGGTTGCAATTGTCACGCCTAATATGCGACCCTATCCAAAAGGAACTCAAGGTGCCACCAAGGATAGACCCAGATATTGAAACGCTTTTGCAAGGTGGATATCATTACATCAACATTACATAATAGATGGGGATACATACAAGACATACAATGTCACATGAATACATCAACATCATATACAAGATCAACATCCGACTACGGATGAAACGGAAACAGAAGCTCAAACGACATCCACCCTGCTAGCCCAGGCTGCCGACCTGGAACCTATCCCCTGATCGAAGAAGAAGCAGAAGAAGAACTCCAATACAAGCAAACATCGCCTCGGCCATGAGCATCGCAAACCTGTACTCGCAATCGGTGGTGTAGTAATCTGTGAGCCACGAGGACTCAACAATCCCATTACCATGGGTATCAAGACTAGCAAAGCTTAAAGGGTAAGGAAGAGGATAAAGTGGTGAGGTTGCAGCAGCGACTAAGCATATATGGTGGCTAACCAACGCAAATGAGAGCGAGAAGAGAAACAAAGGAACGGTCGTCAACTAGCAATGATCAAGAAGTGATCCTGAACTCCTACTTACGCCAAACATAACCCGTAAACCGTGTTCTCTCTCGATCAACCCCAAAAGAGACACTCACGGTTACACACACGGTTGGTGTATTTAGAAGAGTTTGCTTCAAGTTTACTACAACCGGATATTAACAAATTCCCATCTGCCACATAACCGCGGCACGGCTCGAAAGTTTATACCTGCAGGTGTCCTAACTTAGCCCATGATAAGCTCTCGCGATCAACGAAGGATATTCTTCTCCCGGAAGACCCGATCAGTCCTGGAATCCTGCCACAAGACATTTCGACAAAGAATAAAACAAGACCAGCAAAGCCGCCTCGATGCGCCGACAATCCCGATAGGAGCTGCACATATCTCGCTCGTGGCAACACCGATGAGACTAGCTACGAGTAAAACCAAACCTCGGGTTGCCTCAAGGTGGCCTCAAGCAGTAGCTGTTCAGGCCAGCACTTAGAGAAGCACCGCCCGGGGCTGAATAAAGATGACCTTTAAGCAATTACTCCCAAGGAAAAGTAGGTGGTGGTGAGGCAAATGGTAAAACCAATGTTGGGCCTTTCTGGAGGAGTCTTATTCAAAGCGAATCGTCAAGGGGGTCCCATAATCACCCGACCAAGTAGGGACGCAAAAATCTGGGAACATAATACCGATATGACGGAAACTAGGGCGGCAAGAGGAACAAAACACCAGCATAAGGCCGAGCCTTCCACCCTTTACCAAGTATATAGATGCATTAATAATATAAGATATATTGTGATATCCCAACAAGTAAACATGTTCCAACAAGGAACAACATCTCCATGTTCCAACAAGGAACAAACTTCATCTTCACCTGCAACTAACAACGCTATAAGAGGGCTGAGCAAAGGTAACATAGCCAAACAACGGTTTGCTAGGAAGGGTGCAAAAGGTTAGGGCTGACATGGCAATTTGGGATGGCTTGAGCAAGCAAGTGATAGGTAGCGCAGCAAAGCGATAGAACGAAGCAACTAGCATAGCAATGATAGTAGTGAGATCCAGGGTAGCGGTCATCTTGCCTGAAATCCCGCAAGGAAGAAGAACGAGTCCATGAAGAAGATGAACGGATGAAGCCGAACCAAGCGTAGACGAACGAATCCTCACGATCGCAACGAAACAGGAACTAACAAGAAGAAGCACACAACATAGTAAACACACCACACATGAACAAGGCATGATGCACGACAAGCATGATGCATGACAAAGCTACATGGAGCATACTCATGGCAAGAGATGATGCAAACAAGAGCAACACATCAAGGCAAGTTTAAATGAGGCCGGAAACAACATATAACAATTCCGGTAAGTCCTCATATGCATATTTCGAAATTGGTCCAGATCTGAATAAACCTTATGTTCAAGTTGTTAAACAGCAAGTTAAGATGCACCACGATGATCTACATGAAATTCTAGTCAAGTTACATATAAAGTTCATTAGATTCGGAGCTACGGCCTAGAAGATATGAGCAAAACAAGATAAGCATGGCATTGGTACAAAATGCATACAAACATCAAGCAAACACCTCAAAACAAGGATGCAACATGAGAATATGAAGCTACATCCAAAATCAAGCAAGTTTCATATAGAGCACACTCAAAACGGAGCAACGGTTCAACACATACACCCTATACAAGACATAGCAACAATCTGTCCAGAACAGCAACTAGGCATATAGCAAGCATCAAAACAACAAGCTACAGCATCTCAATATGAAAACAAAAGGCATGAGCATGATGTACAGGTAAAGCATTACAAAACATGAACACTGAGCTATCTCCAGAAATCACTAGAACATGCTCAAAACACATGGCAAGATTGCAAATAACAACAGCTTCAGCATTGGCGTAAATAACATCAAAGTTGCAATATTTAGAGCTATGAAACAACATGTTACAGGAACTTATCATGGCAAAAAAGGCATGGAAGGAAACTACTAAATGCATAGAACAAAAGTCCTTACTGACCATAAGCCAAAAGGATCAGAAAATATGATGGCACCCATGTAAACATGGCAAATTATATTACAGATTTGAACATGGCAGGAACAACGACAGTAGGCATGTTGGTGAGCTTGAACCACTCACCACAGAGCAATACATGGCATGGAAAGGCACCCAACAGTAAGAAGACATGGCATAGAAGCTATACATGGCAAGAACAACATCATAGCATGCAAGGACCAACTACAACAACCTTGGCAAAATTGAATAACATGTAAACAATCTGCCAGAAACATTTTATAGCAAAAGTAGAGCTCGATTGGCTCAAGCTATGGCACTCCATAATTGCAAAAAGGGCATGGATGGATAGAGCATAACCATATGTTCAAAACATCCTTACTGAAGTATCTCAAAATAAGCATGGATCTCTCTGTAGCATCAAGTTAACATGGCATAAAAATATCAGCAAAACAGGGCTGAAATCAGCAACATCAAGAAGCCTAGTTTGCATGCTTGTGCTAGTCACCACACTCATCAAAAAAATACATGGCATACACCCCTGGAAAGATGGCATGGCATATTACAAAACACATGTAGGACTCAAGTTCATAGGATGCACACATCAATCATGGCAAAAATGACAAAAGTGCATGTTCTGTTAAGAAACCGAAACTAACATCACATAGCACTCTTCTAACAGCATTTCGGGCATCAACATGAGCTCAAATGAAAATGATGCAATGAGATGAAATGATCTACTCATCGAGGCGAACATTTTGACATATTACACGCGCAAAACGGAGCTACGGATGCAGAGTTACGGCACGATGAAAATGCAACCAAATATGCAACAATTTCGGGGACTTGGTGGATTTTACCCCAAAAGTCAACGGAACGGAGGGTGCGGGATGGCAAGATCCGGGACGGAGGCATGGCCGCTTGGTGGTGGTGGTGGATTCGCCCAGCCACCGATTCAGCCCGACGGCGCTCGGGCGAGGCCTCCGGCGCAGGGCGGCGGAGTGGACGGGGAGGCGAGGTTCGACGGGGACGAGGCGCGAGGGAGGCGACGGGGACCATGGGCGGCGGCCGGGCGAGCAAACTCCGCGGGGAGCTCGCGGTTCGCGAGGGGCGGGCTGCTGGAGGCGCGCCGCCGACGAGGCGGCGGGGCGGCGGGCGGAGCGGGCTCGGGCACGACGAGGAGGAGGTGCGGGGCGACGACGCGGCGGCCGCCGGAAAGGAGGCGCGGCGGGATGCGCGAGGTCCGGCGAGGTCGCCGGGCGAGGCGGCAGGCGGAGGCGGGCGGCGCACGAGCACGGCGCGGCGGGGGTCGGCGGCGCCGGCGGCGCTGGGCGCGGCGGCCCACGGCGGGCGGCGCGGGGGGCGGGCGGGCGGATGGGTCACGGCGGCGCGGGCATTTGGCTCGCGGGCGGGGCGGCGGGAGGCCACGGGCGCGGGCGTTGGTCACGGCGGGCGGCGGTGGTTGCCGGCGCGGCGCGGACGCCGCCGGCGCGGAGGAAGAAGAAGGCTAGGTTGATCGCGATTTGATCCGCGAATTTTCGGGGATCAAGTTTTATAGGTAGAGGGAGCTAGAGAGTCCAAATGAGGTGCGGCGCCGCCACGCGATCGTGATCGAACGCATCGAGAGCATGGAGGGAGTTAGATGAGTTTTGGGCCACTTTGAAAGGGGTGTTCGCTGCAAACAAAAGAGGCTTTTTGCGTTACCCTTTGCTAACTGCTGAGTATCAAACGACTCCAAATGATCCGAACTTGACAGCGGTTCACCGGTGCTATACCAAGGCCGCTTGACAAACCTCGTCCATTCCGAGACCGCTTAACACCCGCACACGAAAAGAGGTAAAAGGGGCGCCGGAGACATAGGAGTACCGGATTGCAAAACGGACAACGGGAAAAAGCTCGATGCATGAGACTAACACGTATGCAAAATGAAATGCACATGATGACATGATATGAAATGCGATGATGACATGGCAAAGTGCAACACGCAAGCAAATGACATGGCAAAGACGACGAATAACCGGTAGACACCGGGCGATCGAACCGGGCGTTATACAAATGCCCGCACGCGCCTCCGGTGTGCCCTCACGGACGGCGCCGCCACCGCACCGGAGGGGGGAAACGAACGCCCGGGTCTACACGGAGTGGATGTAGCTGGGTTTGGCCCGGATGTTGCTCCCGGTGTCCTTATGGGCCGAATCGACACAACCGGTGGAGAGGTCCATCGTCAAAGCCCGTCCCGGGAAGTCAAAGGGCTAGATCTCGTGGTCAACCGCCTGTGGTTAGGGCAGACGGGGCCCTGGGGTAGTAATGCCACCGGAGCGCCGCACCGCCCCTCATACATGCAGGGTGGTGTGATGGCATGTCCGAAGAGGTGGCACGCGCCTCGGGTTCGCCCTCACGGACGGCGCCACGCCGCACCGGAGGGGGGAAACGGACGCGGGTCTACACGAGGGGATCTTGCTGTGGTCCGCCCGGATGTTGCTCCAAAGTGTTCCTATGGGCTGACCTAACACAACCGGGTGGAGAGGTCCACCGTCAAACCCGTCCTGCAAAGTCAAAGGGCTAGATCCGTGGTCAAACGCTACAGGTTAGGGCGACGGGGCCCTGGGGTAGCAATGCCACCGTTGCGAGTCGCACCGGCCCTCATATATGCGGGTGGTGTGGTGGCATGTCCGAAGAGGCGCACGCCGCTCCGGTTGTGGCCCCTCACGGACGGCAATGACACGGTAGTAGACGCTCGCGAAACGATGCGCGTGAATATTACTAAATACTTGGAGCGCGATAAAATCATGAGTTTTTACACAACGGGCACATGTGCTATAGGACCGATGGTAATTTTTCTTAATTTTTCGTGATGGAGAAGTATTCGAACACTTCCTCTACGCTGATTGCTCTTCGCGCTGCCACGATCGGGTGGCCGGCGGCCCGGCCAGTATACCGCCAAATCTTGCGAGGCGGCCTCGCATGTCATACTTTGGTTCAGCGGTATTGTGAGATGAAGCGGCCCGGACCGACATTACGCGTACACTTACGCGAGACTGGTTTCACCGCTACGAGCACTCGTGCTTAAAGGTGGCTGGCGGTGTCTGTCTCTCTCACTTTAGTTGAACTGAGTGTGGCTACGCCGGTCCTTGAGAAGGTTAAAACGGAGTCTATTTGACGAAGTATCGCTGTGGTTTTGATGCGAGGTGAGATTGGTTCTTGCTTAAGCCCGTAGCAGCCACGTAAAATTTGCAACAACAAAGTAGAGGACGCCTAACTTGTTTTTGCAGGGCATGTTGTGATGTGATATGGTCAAGACATGATGCTATATTTTATTGTATGAGATGATCATGTTTTGTAACCGGTTATCGGCAATGGCTGGAGCCATATGGTTGTCGCTTATTGTATGAAATGCAACGCATACTGTAATTGCTTTACTTTATCACTAAGCGGTAGCGATAGTCGAGAAGCAATAGATGGCGTAAACGACAACGATGCTACGATGGAGATCAAGGTGTCGCGCCGGTGACGATGGTGATCACGACGGTGCTTCGGAGATGGAGATCACAAGCACAAGATGATGATGGCCATATCATATCACTTATATTGATTGCATATGATGTTTATCTTTTATGCATCTTATTTTGCTTTGATTGACGGTAGCATTTTAAGATGATCTCTCACTAAAATTATCAAGTAGTGTTCTCCCTGAGTATGCACCGTTGCCAAAGTTCGTCGTGCCGAGACACCACGTGATGATCGGGTGTGATAAGCTCTACGTCCATCTACAACGGGTGCAAGCCAGTTTTGCACACGCAGAATACTCAGGTTATACTTGACGAGCCTAGCATATGCAGATATGGCCTCGGAACACGGAGACCGAAAGGTCGAGCGTGAATCATATAGTAGATATGATCAACATAAGATGTTCACCATTGAAAACTACTCCATCTCACGTGATGATCGGTTATGGTTTAGTTGATTTGGATCACGTGATCACTTAGATGACTAGAGAGATGTCTGTCTAAGTGGGAGTTCTTAAGTAATATGATTAATTGAACTTAAATTTATCATGAACTTAGTCCTGGTAGTATTTTGCAAATTATGTTGTAGATCAATAACTCGCGTTGTTGCTTCCCTATGTTTTTATATGTGTTCCTAGAGAAAATTGTATTGAAAAATGTTAGTAGCAATGATGCGGATTGGATCCGTGATCTGAGGTTTATCCTCATTGCTGCACAGAAGAATTATGTCCTTGATGCACCGCTAGGTGACAGACCTATTGCAAGAGCAAGATGCAGAAGTTATGAACGTTTGGCTAGCTCAATATGATGACTACTTGATAGTTTAGTGCACCATGCTTAAACGGCTTAGAATCGGGACTTCAAAGACGTTTTGAACGTCATGGACCATATGAGATGTTCCAGGAGTTGAAGTTAATATTTCAAGCAAATACCGAGTTGAGAGATATGAAGTCTCCAACAAGTTCTATAGCTAAAAGATGGAGGAGAATCGCTCAACTAGTGAGCATGTTCTCAGATTGTCCGGTACTTCAATCGCTTGAATCAAGTACGAGTTAATCTTCCGATAAGATAGTGATTGACAGAATTCTCTAGTCACCATCACTAAGTTACTAGAACTTCGTGATGAACTATAGTATGCAAGGGATAACGAAAACGATTCCCGAGCTCTTCATGATGTTGAAATCGACGAAGGTAGAAATCAAGAAAGAGCATCAAGTGTTGATGATTGACAAGACCACTAGTCTCAAGGAAAAGGGCAAAGGGAAGAAGGGAACTTCAAGAAGAACGGCAAGCAAGTTGTTGCTCGAGTGAAGAAGCCCAAGTCTGGATCTAAGCCCGAGACTAAGTGCTTTTGCTACAATGGAACTGGTCATTGGAAGCGGAACTACCCCAAGTATTTGGCGGATAAGAAGGATGGCAAAGTGAACAAAGGTATATTTGATATACAAATTATTGATGTGTATTTTACTAGTGTTCGTAGCAACCCCTCGGTATTTGATACTGGTTCAGTTGCTAAGAGTAGTAACTCAAACAGGAGTTGCGAGAATGAATGAAACTAGTTGAAGGGAAGTGACGATGAGTGTTGGAAGTAGTTCCAAGATTGATATGATCATCATCGCACACTCCCTATACTTTCGGGATTAGTGTTAAACCTAAATAAATGTTATTTGGTGTTTGCGTTGAGCATGAATATGATTTGATCATGTTTATTGCAAAACGGTTATTCATTTAAAGTCAAAGAATAATTGTTGTTCTGTTTAAATGAATAAAACCTTCGATGGTCATACACCCAATGAAAATAGTTTATTGGATCTCGATCGTGTGATACACATATTCATAATATTGAAACCAAAAGATGTAAAGTTAATAATGATAGTGCAATTTATTTGTGGCACGCCGCTTGGGGTCATATCGATGTAAAGCGCATGAAGAAACTCCATAAGGATGGATTTTTGGAATCACTTGGTTATGAATCATTTGATGTTTGCGAACCGTGCCTTTTGGGCAAGATGACTAAAACTCCGTTCTCCGGAACAATGGAACAAGCTACTGACTTGTTGGAAATAACACATATATACCGATGTATGCGATCCAATGAGTGTTGATGCTCGTGGCAAGTATCGTTATTTTTCTGACCTTCACAAGATGATTTGAGTAGATATGGGTGTATCTACTTGATGAAACATAAGTCTGAAATAGTTGAAAGGTTCAAAGAATTTCAGAGTGAAGTGGAAAATCATCGCAACAAGAAAATAAAGTTTCTGCGATCTGATCATCGAGATGAATATTTGAGTTACGAGTTTGGTCTTCAATGAAAACAATGTGGAATAGTTTCACAGCTCACACCACCTGGAACACCACAACGTTATGGTGTGTCCGAACGTCGTAACCGTACTTTATTTTGATATGGTGCGATCTATGATGTATCTTACCGATTTACCACTATCGTTTTGGGGTTATGCATTAGAGACAGCTGCATTCATGTTTAATAGGGCACCATCTAAAATCCGTTGAGATGACACCGTATGAACTATGGTTTAGCAGTAAACCTAAGCTGTCGTTTCTTAAAGTTTGGAGTTGTGATGCTTATGTGAAAAAGTTTTCACCTGATAAGCTCTAACCCAAATCGGAGAAGTGCGTCTTCATAGAATACCCAAAGGTGACTATTGGGTACACCTTCTATCACAGATCCGAAGGCAAGTTTTTCGTTGCTAAGATGGATCCTTTCTAGAGAAGAAGTTTCTCTCGAAAGAAGTGAGTGGGAGGAAAGTAGAACTTGATGAGGTAATTGTACCTTCTCCCTTATTGGAAAGTAGTTCATCACGTAAATCAGTTCCAAAGATTCCTACACCAATTAGTGAGGAAGTTAATGATGATCATAAAACTTCAGATCAAGTTGCTGCCAAACCTCGTAGGTCTTCCAGAGTAAAATCCGCACCAGAGTGGTACGGTAATCATGTTCTGGAAGTCATGTTACTAGACCATGATGAACCTACGGACTATGAGGAAGCGATGATGAGCCCAGATTCCGCGAAATGGCTTGAGGCCATGAAATCTGAGATAGGATCCATGTATGAGAACAAAGTATGGACTTTGATTGACTTGCTCGATGATCAGCAAGCCATGTTAAATAAATGGATCTTCAAGAGGAAGACGGACACTGATAGTAGTGTTACTATCTACAAAGCTCGACTTGTTGCAAAAGGTTTTCGACAAGTTCAATGTGTTGAATACGATGAGATTTTCTCACTCGTAACGATGCTTAAGTCTGTCCGAATCATGTTAGCAATTGCCACATTTTATGAAATCTGGCAAATGGATGTCAAAACAGCATTCCTTAATGGATTTATTAAAGAAGAGTTGCATATGATGCAACCAGAAGGTTTTGTCAATCCTAAAGGAGCTAACAAAATGTGCAAGCTTCAGCAATCCATCTATGGACTGGTGCAAGCATCTCGGAGTTGGAATAAACGCTTTGATAGTGTGATCAAAGCATATGGTTTTATACAGACTTTTGGAGAAGCCTGTATTTACAAGAAAGTGAGTGGGAGCACTACAACATTTCTGATAAGTATATGTGAATGACATATTGTTGATCGGAAATGATGTAGAATTATTCTGCAAAGCATAAAGGAGTATTTGAAAGGAGTTTTTCAAAGAAGGACCTCGGTGAAGCTGCTTACATATTGAGCATCAAGATCTATAGAGATAGATCAAGACGCTTGATAAGTTTTTCAATGAATACATACCTTGACAAGATTTTGAAGTAGTTCAAAATGGAACAGTCAAAGAAAGAGTTCTTGCCTGTGTTACAAGGTGCGAGATTGAGTAAGACTCAAAACCCGACCACGGCAGAAGATAGAAAAAGAATGAAAGTCATTCCCTATGCATCAGCCATAGGTTCTATAAAGTATGTCATGCTGTGTACCAGATCTATTGCATACCCTACCACTAAGCTTAGCAAGGGAGTGCAATAGTGATCTAGGAGTAGATCAATGGACATCGGTCAAAATTATCCTTAGTAGAATAAGGATATGTTTCTCGATTATGGAAGTAAAAGAAGGTTAAATCGTAAAGGGTTACGCCGATGCAAGTTTTAACACTAATCTAGATGACTCGAGTCTCAATCTGGATACATATTGAAAGTGGGAGCAATTAGCTAGAGTAGCTCCGTGCGAGCATTGTAGACATAGAAATTTGCAAAATACTTACGGCTCTGAATGTGACAGACCGCTGACTAAAATTATCTCACAAGCAAAACATGATCACACCTTAGTACTCTTTGGGTGTTAATCACATAGCGATGTGAACTAGATTACTGACTCTAGTAAACCCTTTGGGCGTTGGTCACATGTCGATGTGAATTATGGGTGTTAACCACATATAGATGTGAACTATTGATGTTAAATCACATGGCGATGTGAACTAGATTATTGACTCTAGTGCAAGTGGGAGACTGAAGGAAATATGCCCTAGAGGCAATAATAAAGTTATTATTTATTTCCTTATATCATGATAAATGTTTATTATTCATGCTAGAATTGTATTAACCGGAAACATAATACATGTGTGAATACATAGACAAACAGAGTGTCACTAGTATGCCTCTACTTGACTAGCTCGTTAATCAAAGATGGTTATGTTTCCTAACCATAGACATGAATTGTCATTTGATTAACGGGATCACATCATTAGGAGAATGATCTGATTGACATGACCCATTCCGTTAGCCTAGCACTTGATCGCTTAGTATGTTGCTATTGCTTTCTTCATGACTTATACATGTTCCTGTAACTATGAGATTATGCAACTCCGCCATCGGAGGAACACTTTGGTACTACCAAACGTCACAACGAATCGGGTGATTATAAAGGAGTACTACAGGTGTCTCCAAAGGTACATGTTGGGTTGGCGATTTCGAGATTAGGATTTGTCACTCCGATTGTCGGAGAGGTATCTCTGGCCCTCTCGGTAATACACATCACTAAGCCTTGCAAGCATTACAACTAAAGAGTTAGCTGTGAGATGGTGTATTACGGAACGAGTAAAGAGACTTGCCAAGAACGAGATTGAACTAGGTATTGGATACCGACGATCGAATCTCGGGCAAGTAACATACCGATGACAAAGGGAACAACGTATGTTGTTATGCGGTCTGACCGATAAAGATCTTCGTAGAATATGTAGGAGCAAATATGGGCATCCAGGTCCCGCTATTGGTTATTGACCGGAGATGTGTCTCGGTCATGTCTACATTATTCTCGAACCGTAGGGTCCGCACGCTTAAGGTTTCGATGACGGTTATATTATGAGTTTGTGTATTTTGATGTACCAAGGAGTTCGAGTCCCGGATGTGATCACGGACATGACGAGGAGTCTCAAATGATCGAGACATAAAGATTGATATATTGGACGGCTATATTCGGACACGGAAAGGTTCGGAAGTTTCGGAGAAAACGGAGTGCCGGAGGTTACGGAACCCCGGGAAGTAATGGGCCTTATTGGGCCAAGAGGGAGAGAGAGGGCTGCACCAGGAGGTGGCGCGCCCCCCATGAGGAGTCCGACTGGACAAGGAGGGGGCGGCCCCTTCCCTCTCCTCTCTCTCTCTTCCTTCCCCTTCCTTCTTCCTAGTAGGACTAGGAAAGGGAGTCCTACTCCCACTAGGAGGAGGACTCCCCCTCCTGGCGCGCCTCCTAGGGCCGGCCGGCCCTCCCCTTGCTCCTTTATATACGGGCAGGGGGCACCCTAGAACACACAAGTTGATCCTTGAGATCGCTTCCTTAGCCGTGTCGGTGCCCCCTCCACCATATTCCACCTCGGTCAAATTGCAGCAGTGCTTAGGCGAAGCCTGCGCCGGTAAAACATCAAGATCGCCACCACGCCATCGTCTTGACGGAACTCTCTCCCGGAGCTTTGCTGGATCGGAGTCCGAGGAGCGCCACCGAGCTGAACGTGTGCCAAGAACTCGGAGGTGCCGGAGTAACGGCGCTGGGATCGGTTGGATCGCGAGGAGAACGTCGACTACTTCCTCTACGCCAGATCGCTTCCGCTTCGGTCTACGAGGGTACGTAGACAACACTCTCCCCTCTCGTTGCTATGCATCACCATGATCTTGCGTGTGCGTAGGAAATTTTTTGAAATTACTACGTTCCCCAACATTTTCGGTGTGCATCACATCAATATTGTAAGGAAGTTTGAGGTCCTTGAAATAGGGAAGCTGCGAGAAGGGGGTAATGTGAGTCCAGTTGTGCGTCTCACCATATCCATCGAAGCCTTTGGCTTTGGCTTTGCCTTTGCCTTTGACTTTAGGCTTCAGAGCTTTTAGCTGAGCAAGAACATCTGCCCCCGAAAATGTTGGAATCTCGGTTACTTCATGAACAACCCGGCCTTTCGTGAAGTTCTTCTTGTTTTCCCTGTCTGGATGGTCTGGAGGGAGGAACTGTCGATGCAGGTCAAAGGCTACATACTTGCCACCCTTACTCAGCCAAATCATTCGCAGAGCCTGCATGCACACTGGGCATGGCATCTTACCACTTGTACACCATCCGCAGAATAGAGCATAGCCGGGAAAGTCATGCATGCAATAGTGCAACCAAACTTTCATCAAGAAATTTCTCTGCAGATCCCGGTCGTATGTCAACCTCGGAAAGTACCAAGAATGGTGCAAAGCATCCACAAGCGGCTGCATAAACACACCAATTGCTTCCCGGGTAGTCGGCCCGGAATGATGAGCGACAAGAACATGGTCTTCCGTTGCATTAGGGCACCGGGAGGAAGATTGAGCGGAATTACAAACACAGGCCAACAGCTATATGGATTGGACGACATACCATATGGATTCAACCCATCACCTGATATGGCTATTCTGACATTCCCAGCCTCGGCTGCTTCCTCGGGGTATTCTTCATCGAATGACTTCCATGCTTCCCCTCCCAATGGATGTAAGATTTATTTTGGATTGTACCTTATACCTTCCTTGTGCCACTTCATCATTTTGGCAGACTCCTTCATGATGAAAAGGCGCTGCAGTCTTTTTATAAAATCAAGATACCGAAGAACCTTAACGGGGATGGTTAGCTGCTTTTTCTCACCATCCTCACCGACCACCTCAATGTACCGAGACGAACCGCACTTCCTACAGTACTTGTCATCCGCATACATCTATTTTCTCATAATCCATAGAGAGTGCCTTCATGATTTTCTTTGTATCGTACATGCTTTTCGGCAGTTCATGACCCTCAGGGAGGCTGTTAGCCCATACTCCCAGGAATGCTTCGAAGCATTTCTGGCTACAGCCGTACTCAGCCTTGACTGCAATCAGTTGCGAGATGGCATCCAGCTGAGATATTTTCGCACCCGCATAAAGAGGTTTCTTCGACAAGGCCAAGACCTCCAAGAAGGCCTTTGTGGTTGCCTCCGGCTCCTCCGGTTCATTCTCTGAAGGTGTCGCACTTGTCGTTTCTGCAACAATGACATCATCTAGCATGTCCCTGACCCCGTCGTCCTCATATCCATCGATGCGTTGTCGTATCACCTCCTCTCTACCACGGTCCTGCTCGGCTATGTTTATCGGCGGCATGTCAAAGTTTGGCATATATCCGTGCGTGCGAAGGTGCTCACTCATGTCCGTCTGATTTCTAGGGTGACGTCTGGCACATCTCGCACAGGGGCATGGTGGGATAATTCTCATTGGACGACGGAATATCTCCTTCAAATACACATCATTTTTCGCGATCCACTCTGATGTTACTCGATTCCGATGGATAAAACCACTGTACATCCACTGATTATCTGCCATCATCTGCTTTTTTGCAACCCACACAACATAATTAAGGACTCACTTAAATTAATCACATCAAATTTTCAGTTTCTACGCGCTTAATCCACCTACATCTCTAATAGGTAAAGATGGGTCCTAATCCCACCGAGGATGTGTAGATTGAGTCGTTCTCCATTCTACCCGCTCGAGACAAAATTTCGCAGCACCTCCCGCTGTTCTCCAGATACACGTCTCGGCAAATAGCCGAGAGAATGTGCTCCGGAGAACAATGGGGAGACGCCGCCGAAATCCTGTCTCGAAACGGGGTAGAACATGGAGAACATACCCAATCTACACATCCTCGGGTTGTCCATGGAAAACGCTGGACAATCCGAAAGAGCTGCGGTGATAAATATGCAATTGAATGCATATTTATCGATGCAACCCTTTCGGACGGGAGACGCCTAGGTTACGTTAGTTGACTTGAGAATGAAATCTAGTGATATGAAAAATTGGAGGAGATGGACTTGTAGCTCACCCTCGGCTGTAGAGAAAGTAGTCAAACAGCAGAGGGATGCTCAGGGGGACCAACACGTCGGACAACGGTCACTCCAATGAAATGCGAAACCACAAAGCCTGCAAATTCCATCGCGACAAAAAATTAGAACATCACAACTCATTTATTTTTGCATCATGTAGGCAAAAAAACTAAAAACATTAACAATATATTCATCATCGTCATCACATATTCATCATCATCATTATCACCTATTCGTCTAACCAAATTTTTTTACTACCTATATTCATCATCGTCATCACATATTCATCATCGTCATCACATATTCATCATCGCCATCACATATTCATCATCGTCATCACATATTCATCATCGCCATCACATATTCATCATCATGACCATTTTTTTTCAAGGTATGCAACATATAGCATCTCATCTAACCAATTTTTTTACTACCTATCTCACTATCTATCTAACTATCTACCTATCTAACTATCTATCTAACTATGTATCTAACTATCTAAATACCTATCTAAATACCTACCTAAATACCTATCTAACTATCTATATCTAACTAGCTACAAAATTACTAAAAAACACTAAAAACTTCAAAAAAAATCACCTTCGAGAGGGCCGACCGGAGTTGGGGCGGGGAGGCGCGAGGTAGGGGCGGGGCGGCCGACGCAGGGTCGAGGCGGGGCGGCCGGTGCGAGGTCGGGCGGGAGCCGCGGGTCGGGCAGGGCGGTCGGAGGGGGGCGGGTGGCGCGGGGTCGGGCGGGCGGTCGGAGTTGGGGCAGGAGGCGCGGGTCGGGCGGCCGGAGTCGGGCGGGAGGCGCGGGGGGGAGGGGCGGCCGCGCAGGGTCGGGCGGGCGGCCGACGCCAGTCGGGCGGGAGCCACGGGTCGGGGCGGGCGGCCGGAGGGGGGCGGGAGGCGGGTCGGGCGGCCGGAGTCGGGCCGGGCGGCGCGGGTCGGTGCGGCGACCGCTGGGTCGGGAGGGGCGCGCGGAGTCGGGCGGGCGGCGGGCGGGCGGCGGTTTCGGACGGGCGGCGCGGCTCGGGCGGGAGGCGCGGGCGGCGGCGCGGGTGTGGGTCGGGGAGGAAGGGGGAGATGGCGAATGGGTGCTGGGGGCGGACCGCAAGGAGATAAGGTCGGCCCTATGCCGACGGCCTGGCCGTCGGCATAGGCCTGGCCCTTTGCCACGTCATCGATCCGTGGACATGTGCGCTGCTATGCCGACGGCTAAGCCGTCGGCATAGATACTTTGCATTTTTTTAATTTTTTTATTACGACATATGTGTGACTCTCAGCACACTGTAAAAAATAGTCCCACCTCTCCCAAAGACAAGCATAGGAGGGCCCACCGTAACACCTGGCGAGATTGCTACCCCCCTCCGGTACCCCGTCCTGTCTGGAAGTGTTGTGGCGGGGGGACGGGGACCCTGGGGGGTAGCAATGCCACCGGAGCGTCGCACCGGCCCCTCATACATGCAGGGTGGTGTGGTGGCATGTCCGAAGAGGCGGCACGCGTCTCCGGGGTTCGGCCCCCTCACGGACGGCGCCGCCGCCGGCAATTGGAGGGGGGAAACGGGCGCGTCGGGTCTACACGGAGGGGATCTTGCGGTGGGTCTGGCCCGGATGTTGCTCCAAAGTGTTCCTATGGGCTGACCTAACACAACCGGGTGGAGAGGCCCACTGGTCAAATCCCGTCCGTGCAAAGTCAAAGGGCTAGATCCTGTGGTCAAACGCTACAGGGTTAGGCGGGACGGGGGCCCTGGGGGGGGGGGAGGGTAGCAATGCCACCGGAGTGTCGCATCGGGCCCTCGTACATGCGGGGTGGTGTGGTGGCATGTCCGAAGAGGCGGCACGCGTCTCCGGGGTGTGGCCCCCCTCACGGACGGCGATGACACGGTAGTAGACGTTCTGCAGAAATGATGCGGCGTGAATATTACTAAATACTCGGAGTGCGATAAAATCATGAGTTTTTTACATGACGTGGGCACATGTGCTATAGGACCGATGGTAATTTTTCATAATTTTTCGTGATGGAGAAGTATCTGAACACTTCCCTCTACGCGGATTGCTCTTGGCGTCTCACGACCGTGGCGGCGGCCTCCGGGCTAGTATACCGTCAAATCTTGCGTAGGCGGCCTCTCACAAGTCTGGAAGAGTTGTGGCGGTTGCAAATGCCCGATACGCGTCTCCGGGGTGTGCCCCCCCCCTCACGGACGGCGCCGCCGCCGGCACCTGGAGGGGGGAAACGGACGCGTCGGGTCTACACGGAGTGAATGTAGCTGTGGGTTTGGCCCGGATGTTGCTCCCGGGTGTCCCTATAGGCCGAACTGACACAACCGGGTGGAGAGGTCCACTGGTCAAAGCCCGTCCGTGGGAAGTCAAAGGGCTAGATCTCGGGGTCGACCGCTCCAGGGTTAGGCGGGACGGGGGCCCTGGGGGGTAGCAATGCCACCGGAGCGTCGCACCGGCCCCTCATGCATGCAGGGTGGTTGTATGGCATGTCCGAAGAGGCGGCACGCGTCTCCGGGGTTCGGCCCCCTCACGGACGGCGCCGCCGCCGGCACCTAGAGGGGGGAAACGGACGCGTCGGGTCTACACGGAGGGGATCTTGCTGTGGGTCTGGCCCGGATGTTGCTCCAAAGTGTTCCTATGGGCTGAACTAACACAACCGGGTGGAGAGGTCCACTGGTCAAATCCCGTCCGTGCAAAGTCAAAGGGCTAGATCCGGTGGTCAAACGCTACAGGGTTAGGCGGGACAGGGGCCCTGGGGGGGTAGCAATGCCACCAGAGCGTCGCACCGGGCCCTCATACATGCGGGGTGGTGTGGTGGCATGTCCGAAGAGGCGGCACGCATCCCCGGGGTGTGGCCCCCCCTCACGGACGACAATGACATGGTAGTAGACGTTCTGCGGTAACGATGCGGCGTGAATATTATTAAATACTTGGAGCGCGATAAAATCATGAGTTTTTTACACAACGTGGGCACATGTTCTATAGGACTGATGGTAATTTTTCATAATTTTTTATGATGAAGAAGTATCTGAACACTTCCCTCTACGCGGATTGCTCTTCGCACGTCTACGACTGTGGCCGGCGGCCTCCGGGGGCTAGCATACCGTCAAATCTTGCGTAGGCGGCCTCTCACAAGTCTAGAAGTGTTGTGGTGGTTGCAAACGCCCAGCACGCGTCTCCGGGGTGTGCCCCCCCCCTCACGGACGGCGCCGCCGACGGCACCTGGAGGGGGGAAACGGACGCGTCGGGTCTACAAGGAGGGGATCTTGCTGTGGGTCTGGCCCAGATGTTGCTCCAAAGTGTTTCTATGGGCTGATCTAACACAATCGGGTGGGCCTGGAGAGGCCCACTAGTCAAAGCCCGTCTGTGCAAAGTCAAAGGGCTAGATCCGGTGGTCAAACGCTACAGGGTTAGGCGGTACGGGGGCCCTGGGGGGGGGTAGCAATGCCACCGGAGCGTCGCACCGGGCCCTCATACATGCGGGGTGGTGTGGTGGCATGTCCGAAGAGGCGGCACGTGTCTCCGGGGTGTGCCCCCCCCTCACGGACGGCAATGACACGGTAGTAGACGCTCTGCGTAACGATCGGCGTGAATATTATTAAATACTTGGGCGCGATAAAATCATGAGTTTTTTACACAACGTGGGCACATGTGCTATAGGACTGATGGTAATTTTTCATAATTTTTCGTGATGGAGAAGTATCTGAACACTTCCCTCTACGCGGATTGCTCTTCGCACGTCTACGACTGAGGCCGGCGGCATCCGGGGGCTAGCATACCGTAAAATCTTGCGTAGGCGGCCTCTCACAAGTCTGGAAGTGTTGTGGCGGTTGCAAACGCCCAGCACGCGTCTCCGGGGTGTGCTCCCCCCTTACGGACGGCGCCGCCGCCGGCACCTGGAGTGGGGAAACGGACGCGTCGGGTCTATACGGAGGGGATCTTGCTGTGGGTCTGGCCCAGATATTGCTCCAAAGTGTTCCTATGGGCTGACCTAACACAACCGGGTGGAGAGGCCCACTGGTCAAAGCCCATCCGTGCAAAGTCAAAGGGCTAGATCCGGTGGTAAAACACTACAGGGTTAGGCGGGACGGGGGCCCTTGGGGGGGTTTAGCAATGCCACCGGAGCGTCGCATCTAGCCCTCGTACATGCAGGGTGGTGTGGTGGCATGTACGAAGAGGCGGCACGCGTCTCCGGGGTGTGGCCCCCCTCACGGACGGCGATGACACGATAGTAGACGTTCTGCGGAAACGATGCGGCGTGAATATTACTAAATACTCGGTGCGCGATAAAATCATGAGTTTTTTACATGACGTGGGCACATGTGCTATAGGACCGATGGTAATTTTTCATAAATTTTCGTGATGGAGAAGTATCTGAACACTTCCCTCTACGCGGATTGCTCTTGGCGTCTCTGACCGGCGGCGGCGGCTCCGGGGCTAGGATACCGTCAAATCTTGCGTGGCGGCCTCTCACAAGTCCGGAAGTGTTGTGGCGGTTGCAAATGCCCGCACGCGTCTCGGGTGTGCCTCACGGACGGCGACGGCGCCGCACCGGGGGGGGAAACGGACGGTTGGGTCTACACGGAGTGGATGTAGCTGTGGGTTTGGCCCGGATGTTGCTCCCGGTGTCCCTATGGGCCGAATCGACACAACCGGTGGAGAGGTCCACCGGTCAAAGCCCGTCCGTGGGAAGTCAAAGGGCTAGTCTCGTGGTCAACCGCCTGTGGTTAGGCGGGGACGGGGCCCTGGGGTAGTAATGCCACCGAGCGTCGCACCGCCCCTCATACATGCAGGGTGGTGTGATGGCATGTCCGAAGAGGCGCACGCGTCTCGGGTTCGCCCCACTCACGACGCCGCCGCCGCCGCACCGGAGGGGGAAACGGACGCGTCGGGTCTACACGGATGGGATCTTGCTGTGGGTCTGGCCCGGATGTTGCTCCAAAGTGTTCCTATGGGCTGACCTAACACAACCGGGTGGAGAGGTCCACTGGTGAAATCCCGTCCGTGCAAAGTCAAAGGGCTAGATCCGGTGGTCAAACGCTGCAGGGTTAGGCGGGACGGGGGCCCTGGGGGGTAGCAATGCCACCGGAGCGTCGCACCAGGCCCTCATACATGCGGGATGGTGTGGTGGCATGTCCGAAGAGGCGGCACGCGTCTCCGGGGTGTGCCCCCCCCCCTCACGGACGGCAATGACACGGTAGTAGACGTTCTGCGGTAACGATGCGGCGTGAATATTATTAAATACTTGGAGCGCGATAAAATCATGAGTTTTTTACACAACGTGGGCACATGTGCTATAGGACTGATGGTAATTTTTCATAATTTTTCGTGATGGAGAAGTATCTCAACACTTCCCTCTCGCGGATTGCTCTTCTGACGCTTCACGATGTGGCGGCGGCCTTCGGGGCCAGCATACCGACAAATCTTGCGTAGGCGGCCTCTCACAAGTCTGGAAGTGTTGTGGCGGTTGCAAACACCCAGCACGCGTCTCCGGGGTGTGCCCCCCCACTCACGGACGGCGCCGCTGCCGGCACCTGGACGGGGGAAACGGACGCGTCGGATCTACACGGAGGGGATCTTGCTGTGGGTCTGGCCCAGATGTTGCTCGAAAGTGTTCTTATGGGCTGACCTAACACAACCGGGTGGAAAGGCCTACTGGTCAAAGCCCGTCCGTGCAAAGTCAAAGGGCTAGATCCCATGGTCAAACGCTACATGGTTAGGCGGGACGGGGGCCCTGGGGGGTAGCAATGCCACCGGAGCGTCGCATCGGGCCCTCGTACATGCGGGGTGGTGTGGTGGCATGTCTGAAGAGGCGGCACGCGTCTCCGGGGTGTGGCCTCCCTCACGGACGGCGATGACACGGTAGTAGACGTTCTGCGGAAACGATGCGGCGTGAATATTACTATATACTCGGAGCGCGATAAAATCATGAGTTTTTTACATGACGTGGGCACATGTGCTATAGGACCGATGGTAGTTTTTGATAATTTTTCGTGATGGAGAAGTATCTGAATACTTCCCTCTACGCGGATTGCTCTTCGCGCTTCACGATCGTGTGGCCGGGACCTCCGGGGCTAGCATACCGTCAAATCTTGCGTAGGCGGCCTCTCACAAGTCTGGAAGTGTTGTGGCGGTTGCAAATTGTCACGCCCAATATGCGACCCTATCCAAAAGGAACTCGAAGGTGCCACCAAGGATAGACCCGCATATTGAAACGCTTTTGCAAGGTGGATATCATTACATCAACATTACATAATAGATGGGGATACATACAAGACATACAATGTCACATGAATACATCAACATCATATACAAGATCAACATCCGACTACGGATGAAACGGAAACAGAAGCTCAAACGACATCCACCCTGCTAGCCCAGGCTGCCGACCTGGAACCTATCCCCTGATCGAAGAAGAAGCAGAAGAAGAACTCCAATACAAGAAAACATCGCTCTCGCGTCATGAGCATCGCAAACCTGTACCTGCAACTGGTGGTGTAGTAATCTGTGAGCCACGAGGACTCAGCAATCCCATTACCATGGGTATCAAGACTAGCAAAGCTTAAAGGGTAAGGAAGAGGATAAAGTGGTGAGGTTGCAGCAGCGACTAAGCATATATGGTGGCTAACCAACGCAAATGAGAGCGAGAAGAGAAACAAAGGAACGGTCGTCAACTAGCAATGATCAAGAAGTGATCCTGAACTCCTACTTACGTCAAACATAACCCAGAAACCGTGTTCTCCTCTCGATCAACCCCGAAAAGAGACACTCACGGTTACGCACACGGTTGGTGTATTTTAGAAGAGTTTGCTTCAAGTTTACTACAACCGGATATTAACAAATTCCCATCTGCCACATAACCGCGGGCACGGCTCTCGAAAGTTTATACCCTGCAGGGGTGTCCCAACTTAGCCCATGATAAGCTCTCGCGATCAACGAAGGATATTCCTTCTCCCGGAAGACCCGATCAGTCTTGGAATCCGGCTACAAGACATTTCGACAGAATAAAACAAGACCAGCAAAGCCGCCTGATCGCCGACAATCCCGATAGGAGCTGCACATATCTCGCTCTCGTGGCAACACCGGATGAGACTAGCTACGAGTAAAACCAAACCTCGGGTTGCCTCAAGGTGGCCCCGCAGGCAGCTCGGTTCAGGCCAGCACTTAGAGAAGCACTGGCCCGGGGGGGGGGGGGCTGAATAAAGATGACCCTTGGGTTAATTACTCCCAAGGAAAAAGTAGGTGGTGGTGAGGCAAATGGTAAAACCAATGTTGGGCCTTGCTGGAGGAGTCTTATTCAAAGCGAACTGTCAAGGGGGTCCCATAAATCACCCGACCGCGTTAGGGACGCAAAAATCTGGGAACATAATACCGATATGACGGAAACTAGGGCGGCAAGAGTGGAACAAAACACCAGGCATAGGGCCGAGCCTTCCACCCTTTACCAAGTATATAGATGCATTAATAATATAAGATATATTGTGATATCCCAACAAGTAAACATGTTCCAACAAGGAACAACATCTCCATGTTCCAACAAGGAACAAACTTCATCTTCACCTGCAACTAACAACGCTATAAGAGGGGCTGAGCAAAGCGGTTACATAGCTAAACAACGGTTTGCTAGGAAGGGTGCAAAAGGTTAGGGGCTGACATGGCAATTTGGGATGGCTTGAGCAGCAAGTGATAGGTAGCGCAGCAAAGCGATAGAATGAAGCAACTAGCATAGCAATGATAGTAGTGAGATCCAGGGTAGCGGTCATCTTGCCTGAAATCCCGCAAGGAAGAAGAACGAGTCCATGAAGAAGATGAACGGATGAAGCCGAACCAAGCGTAGACGAACGAATCCTCACGATCGCAACGAAACAGGAACTAACAAGAAGAAGCACACAACATAGTAAACACACCACACATGAACAAGGCATGATGCACGACAAGCATAATGCATGACAAAGCTACATGGAGCATACTCATGGCAAGAGATGATGCAAACAAGAGCAACACATCAAGGCAAGTTTAAATGAGGCCGGAAACAACATATAACAATTCCGGTAAGTCCTCATATGCATATTTCGAAATTGGTCCATATCTGAATAAACCTTATGTTCAAGTTTTTAAACAGCAAGTTAAGATGCACCACGATGATCTACATGAAATTCTAGTCAAGTTACATATAAAGTTCATTAGATTCGGAGCTACGGCCTAGAAGATATGAGCAAAACAAGATAAGCATGGCATTGGTACAAAATGCATACAAACATCAAGCAAACACCTCAAAACAAGGATGCAACATGAGAATATGAAGCTACATGCAAAATCAAGCAAGTTTCATATAGAGCACACTCAAAACGGAGCAACGGTTCAACACATACACCCTATACAAGACATAGCAACAATCTGTCCAGAACAGCAACTAGGCATATAGCAAGCATCAAAACAACAAGCTACAGCATCTCAATATGAAAACAAAAGGCATGAGCATGATGTACAGGTAAAGCATTACAAAACATGAACACTGATCTATCTCCAGAAATCACTAGAACATGCTCAAAAACACATGGCAAGATTGCAAATAATAACAGTTTCAGGCATTGGCAGAAATAACATCAGGTTGCAATATTTAGAGCTATGAAACAACATGTTACATGAACTTATCATGGCAAAAAAAGGCAAGGAAGTAAACTACTAAATGCATAGAACAAAAGTCCTTTACTGACCATAAGCCAAAAAGGATCAGAAAATATGATGGCACCCATGTAAACATGGCAAATTATATTACAGATTTGAACATGGCAGGAACAACGATAAGTAGGCATGTTGGTGAGCTTGAACCACTCACCACAGAGCAATACATGGCATGGAAAGGCACCCAACAGTAAGAAGACATGGCATAGAAGCTATTCATGGCAAGAACAACATCATAGCATGCAAGGACCAACTACAACAACCTTGGCAAAATTGAATAACATGTAAACAATCTGCCAGGAAACATTTTATAGCAAAAGTAGAGCTCGATTGGCTCAAGCTATGGCACTCCATCATTGAAAAAAAGGGCATGGATGGATAGAGCATAACCATATGTTCAAAACATCCTTACTGAAGTATCTCAAAATAAGCATGGATCTCTCTGTAGCATCAAGTTAACATGGCATAAAAATATCAGCAAAACAGGGCTGAAATCAGCAACATCAAGAAGCCTAGTTTGCATGCTTGTGCTAGTCACCACACTCATCAAAAATGGCGGTTGCAAATGCAAATCCGGCGTCTCGGAGTGTGCCCCCCTCGCAGCAGGCGGCCTTGCTTGCTTTACAGATAGAAGCAGAGGGCGTCAGGTCTACAGATGGATGTAGGCGTGGGTTTGGCGGATGTTGCTCCGGTGTCCCTATGGGACCCGCCCGACTGGCAAGGTGTAGAGGTCCCTTTGGTGAAAGCCCGTCCGTGGGAAGTCAAAGGGCTAGATCTAAGTAGTCAAGCTCTCCGAGGTTAAGCGGGACGGGGGCCACAGAGTATGAAAATGCCAGGAGGCGTTGCAGGCCCCTCATACATGCGAGTGGTGTGGTGGCATGTGAGAAGTGGTAGGCAATCTCGCCTAACTACTGTAGCATTTAACCGGGATCTAGCCCTTGACTTTGCAGACGGGTTTTGACCAGTCTGAACTATCCACCCTGGCGTAAATGGTCACCCATCTGAACACTTTAGAGCAACATCGGCCAAACCCACGAAGATCCCCTCCGGTAGGGCATCGTTCCCCCCAGCGGTCCGTGGTCTCGCCGTCCGTGAGGCACACGGGAGGCAGCGTGCCGCCTCTTGGACATGCCATCCACCACCCGCATGTATGAGGCCCGGTCACGGCCTTCGTTATGGCTACCCGGCCCGTCCGCTAACCTTAGCGTTTGACCACGGGATCTAGCCCTTTGACTTTGCAGACGGTTTTGACGGTGGTACTATCCACCGATCGTGTTGGAAGTCAGCCATCTGAACACTTTAGAGCAACATCTGGGCAAACCTGATGATCCCTCGTGTAGACAACCGTCATTTGAACCCAGTCTTGCGTGGCCTTGTTTCGTGTGACGGCGTGCCGCCTCTAATTTGGACAACCACCACCCCGCATGTGAGGCACACCGAGGCGTGCGCCTCTAATTTGGACATGGCACCACACCACCCGCATGTATGAGGGCCAGTGTGGCTCGGTGGTATTGCTATCCCCGTCCCCGTCCGCATCTTGAGGACATGGCACCACACCGTCCGCATGTATGAGGGCCGGTTAAACGGGAGGGTGTGCAGGGGGGTAGCAATGCCGCTAAGTGTTGCTTTAGGCCCTCCTACTGTTAATGGAAGCATGTGGTGGCTAAGCGAGCACCAGGCACGCCTTTCAGGTGTGCCCCCCATCTCGGCTCCCACATTTGTGGGAGCAGCCTTGGCTGGCAGACAACGTCCGTGAGGGGCAATCGATATACCATCAGGGTATGTTTTTTTGTTAGATAAGGCACATTTATGTTGTGAAAAAACAAGGAAAAGTAAATAAAAAATAAAAAAATAGAAAAAAAAATAGAGATATCTTAATGACGGCGGCATACCTCTTGCCTGCACCACGGATCATGTCGTGCCCAAGAGCGCGGATCAATAACGTGGCAACACCCATGGGCGAGACCTATGCTGCGACGGCCAACCGCCGATTGCACTACGGATCGATGGCGTGGCGTCTATGCCGACGGCGCCGTTAACCCGCGGCGTGATTAGCGCCGTCAAATGCCATCCCGTCTGTGGTAGCGGGCACGAGCTATGCAGGCGGTCTCCGCTATACTGCAAGCCACCGTGAGGCATATTTCTATCGACGCCGGCGACTAAGATTTGCGGCCAGGGCGTGACGGCATAATTGATATCTGCCCACGGCTGGTACACCGGCGGCTGGGCAGGAAACCTTGGGATAGGGCTATCTATGCCCGGCGAGGGCCGTCGGCATAGGTTCGACCGTCGGCATCGCCGATTATTACTGGTAGTGCATGATCCGCCGATCGTCCATGACCATTGATTGATATTCCCTCGTTCCAAAATACTTGACTTCCATTTGTCAAAAATGAATGTATCTATATACTAAAACATGTATAGATACATTTATTTTTGACAAATGAAATCATGTGTGGAACCGAGGAAGTAATGATCAATTCAACCCAAGAAGTAGCCACCAGGGTTGCTGCATGCGAATATGAGTAAACTGCATGATCAGATCAAGCCGTTGATTTCCACAAACACGACCGCGTCCACTAGATGAGAAGAGCGTCTCTGACCCTGAAATCAACAGGCACCAGTTAGTTGTGCTCTAGACCAGAAAAAGGCATGAGGAATTCATGATTATCAGAATGTTGAATACTAAATACTCCTCCATAAAAAAAATATAGAGCATTTAGATCACTACTTTAGTGATCTAAGCATCTATATTTTCATTACAGAGGAGTATGGCAATGTTGCACTAATATACAGATCTTTAAGAAATGACATGGCCTTGACTAGCATATCAAATGGATGACACTGTCAGGCGAGACACCGACTTTAAGTAGAGATGCATCACTGTATCTGTTGTTCTTTTCAGCAAACAAATATATATAACCAAACTAAAATCAAGTGAGCCTCAATCCATGCATGCCAGTGACCTACTACAGCCACCCTAGGAATTTGCAAAACAGGATAGACACACAGATAACAAAGCTGCAAGTTTTAGAGTAAACTGTAGGCACATGGCTAAAGGGTGAGTTTAGAGTACTAAACTCCACAGAGACAAAATAATCATTGCATCCATATATGAGTATGCTAAACATGATAAGGGTTCCAGGTAGACTAAACAACAATAGTATTGTCCATTTCCACATGGACAACAAACAAACAACCTGAGAGCAAAGGTCATCTCGTGCACATATAGGGACAATGGCAACAGGCAAAACGTCAAGAAGAAAACAATTATTGGCGGATGACTCCACATTTCGACAAAGAATCAAGGGGTTGTCTTACTGACCGAGCTTCTCAAGGACAGCGACCATGTACTTGCCCTTGTGATTGTGAGGGGTTGTCTTACTGCGGCACCAGCAAAGACTCTGGCGCCGCCGCAAAAGTGCCCTGGCCTTCTGATGCCATCCATGTTGAACATGCACGAGTCAAAGGTTGGCTACTTGGAACAAGTAGCAAGCATCCAATGGTGCACCGGCTGGGTAATTGCCCTCCAACTGAAGTGAACAACAAAATAATACTGGCAGGTCAGTAACAAGGGAGCACAAGTTCTGTTAATGACGATTGGAACAAAATTTACTTGCGGTAAGTAACCACCATGTTCGACAAGCATAATACTTGCATCTCTTAACAGGAAAACAACCCAGCTTTCACAAATGAACTTGGTCAGACAAATGAACATGTGTCAGTGAAAAATACTCCTCCATCCCAAAATAAGTGTCTCAACTTTGTAGTACAAAGCTGTACTAGAGTTGAGACACTTGATTAAATAATATCTCAACTTTGTACTACAAAGCTGTACTAGAGTTGAGACACTTATTTTGGAGACTGAGACAGTATAAAACAACAATCTCTCAAAAAGATAGGAAGTAGGAACTAATATATTTATATATGGTTGCTTGCTATTCATGAGTCACAGCAATCTCTCAAAAAGATAGGAACAAATAGTTTCAGAGCCAGGATATCCACTCTTCATGGCCAAAAACATCCACAACTTATCACAAAGATTGCCAACACAAGATGACTCCCTCCAAGGTACACAAGAATACTATACGTACACAAAGCAACACTACACCAATTAAATTGGTAATTGATAGCATATAGTGAGGATCCGTCCAAATCTATAACATGGACAGTCACCAAACCCTGTAGCATGTAGTGATAAAAAAGGACCCAGCACAGAGTTACAAGAGAGGCGAAAATCATCCACAAGGAAGATCGGGTGGATCGTTCATTCCTAAAAACAAAATTGGAGATCACAGCAAACACCATCACCACAGCCCGAACTCAGCCCAAGAAATTTGCATGGCGTGATGGCCAGCACACAATAACGACTCGATGGCTATGGACACACAGAGCAGGAGAGTAAGCATCTATAGGAAAAGAAACAAGTGGCTCACCTAGGCCGTAGTCAGAGAAGAAGCATTCACTGGAGGTGTCAGAGGAGGAGGGGCTCCGGGAGCGCAGGCGTGATTTTGCGCCAGCTCCCAACTCGATGCGACCTAGCAAACACCAAAATTGTTGAGCTACACTTGATCAGGTAGCACAACAAAAAAAAGAAGCGCCCATTTGTTGAGCTAGGATAGCAAAAATTAAAAAAGCGCCCATTTGTTGAGCTAGGATAGCAAACAAATGACAATCAAACATAGAAACAAGACTGCAAGACCTGTTGTTTCTAGCAAAACAGAAACCAATTTAAGCAGACAAGAGATGTAGCAAGGAGCCATGACATGCATATATACTCCCTCCGTTTCAAAATATAAGTCTTTTAGAGATTTCAAATGGACAACACATACCGATGTGTATAGACATATTTTAGAGTGTAGATTCACTCATTTTACTCTGAATGTAGTCACATGTTGAAATCTCTAGAAAAGACCTATATTTAAAGACGGAGAGAATAAAAGACAAATAAATGACCTAAGAATCAACATCTAACTTGGCAGCAAGTGATTTGGTGTGCTCCGTAAGAAAGAGAGCGAGTCCACTACTAAGAGGACGCCAAAGCTTGTGACCAATCTTATCCATAAAAATATAAGATTGGCCAAGCAAGCCGCACCTAAGTGAGCAACAGAAAATGGATTGCAAATAGCCTGCACATAAAGCAAGCAACAAAGCGAGAAGCAGAATTCTGCTGAAAGGGCATACAATACTAGAGGAGTTGATATGAGCATGCATTGTTGATGGCAGCACATCAGAAGCGACTCGCAAATAAACAAACAGTGCTGGAATTAATTAGGAAAGCATGACAAACATGCTAAGGACTCACTTGACTGGACACTAATCCAGAACACTAAATTCATGATACCATGTTCAAGCAATCATGATAGTGACCAAACCAGAATTAGAAACGATGGCTACGTTCTGGAATCTATTCAACAAGAGACATCCCTGACCATGTAAGAAATGCACATTACACAGCACTTACACCACATGTCTTGTTAAAAGGACTATAAATCATCAAAATGCCTAACTGCTACCACGGCTCGATGGCCATGGGCACACAGTGCATACAAGAAAGCATGGAGAACAACAGCAAGTAGCTTACATATGTCGGATTTGAAGAAGCGCGGCCGCACTGCCAGGGATGAGCTTGAGTACATGCGAGAGCTGCTTTGGTGACCAAACTTCGTGTTGTCATTGTCTCCTCACGATGGTCCATGAAGGCACGCCTAGAAACAACTCTGCTCCATAAGCGTGGCCATGGTGGTTCTGTGCTGCCTGTACGCCATGCTTCTTGACCATATAATCTGAGCCATACACAGGCACATAACACCAGGGCCTAATAAAACAATATATTATGTAAAGCAACATGTTTGCACCCTACAACAATAGGAAAATTTATGTTAGGAGAAGACCAAGAGGACAGAGTTAGCTGTTACTACTGGTCAAGGAAGAACTCTGAAACCAAATTGCTATGCAAAGAAAAAATTCTCAATGTCCCTCTACAAGTCATGACATACACAGACTAGAATATTTCAGTTAAAGAATTAACTCTTTATCTGAACTAAAGACATTACAGATCTTTTATTTCAGATCGCCAAGATCTTGATCTGATCCTTGAAATGAGTCTTACACACCTCACTAGGAACAATGAGCTAGGCACGATGGCGCGATCAAGCCCGACAGTGAAGAGATAGTGCAAATGATCTACTACTGAACAGGAAAAAATAGAATTGAATACCAAAGGTTCACATATAAAGCTGAGAAATAGTACATCACTTTTCAAGAGAGCAAACATCCAGAATGCATACTCCACTATATCTTAATTCATCACAAAGAGCATTTCAAATTATGAAGCTGCACCTCATACATCACTCAACTACCTAAACAGTTTCTCCATTATTAGTGGTTCGAGTGTCTAAGTGTAAATCTTGAGGTGAGCATTAACTCAATTCAAGTGTTGCACTAATCAGCATGCAGTGTGAAACTTCTATAGTCACTGAAATGAACCAATGTCGAACTGCTACCCACGGCTCAATGGCCGTGGGGAACAGGTAAATGAAAAAGCAGGGGACAGGAACCTAAGTGGCTTACCTATATGCGGAGTGAGTGGAACAAGATGCAGCCCCAGAGGCACCATGCAGGGCTGAGGCGCCCGGCATAGGCAGAGCTGCTTTGCTGACCAAAATCGTGCGAGCAGGTCATCTCCAAACCGTGGTGCAAAGGCACACCCAACAACAACACTGCTTGTAGCCCGACCATGGTGGTTCTGTACTGCTTGTAGAGGGAGGATGCAGAGATCCACTCTTCTTGGCGCCATGCTTCTCAGCCATATAATCTGAGCAATGCAGAATCAAACAAGGCAAGCAAATCAACACCACATAGATATTCATCTATCCCTGCATACTGGCTGATACTAGTATAGATTTTTAGTTGAAGCCTTGAAGAGCTGAGTTTGGCTTATGTATGTACCTTGGAATTGAATGTTCTTCATAGTCGTCCAAGGTGCATGCGGGTTGATCGTGTCATCGAGGCCTGAAAAAGAACGGGTCCATTACAAAGATATATCATGCTTTCTAGCTTACAACAAAACCATGGTCCATTAGAACAACATATTATGTGAAGCAACATGATTGCATCCTCTATAGCGATAAGAAAAAATATGCTAAGAAGACAAAGAGTCCAGAATTAGTTGGTACTGTTGGTCAAAGGAAGAAGTGGTGAACCAAACGCTATGCAAAAAATGTATTTCAAAAGAAAAATAAAACTCAATGTCCCTCTACAAGTTATCAATTCTGTTAAGTTTCAGGCATCTTCATAATGAACATAGCATTATTTCTCTAAAGTACCATACAACCATCAGATGTGCTATAATTACATCATCCAGTCTCAAAGAGATTGACTTATACTTAAACAATTAAATGAACTACTACTCCTCCTCCAAAAAAACACAAGGCAGCACATACCAATTGGTAGCAGAGCAAACTGACAGTGGCACTGTTATCAAGCCTCTAAAATTACATAAACACACAAAGTTAAGCTGTCAACCTTGCCAGCTTGAAAAAACAACCTCCAATCTAAACACCATATTATCAGACTAACACCGTATCAACAGACTAACATCAATGTAAAAATGTTGAACATTTTTCAAGCTTAAAATGAATAATTCTATTAAGATATAATAATACAAAGATAATCTATCTCACCCAAATTTGACAGCACCTTATAAGGTTCAGTGCATATAACCATGGAAAAGGATAGTATAGAATTGATGGCACTACCCGTGTGATAACCATGTTGTGGCGTGATCAGGCGACTCCAGTGCAGACAACCGCTACACCCCATATAACATAAGCACTGGTGGAAAAAAAGGCCTTTAGTGCATGATTCGCAACTGCCATTAATCAGCAGTTCGCAACGCGACCAAATCTTGACTAAAGCCCCACCTAATCGCGGCTGCTAAGAACCGACTAACGGCCCGTCACGTGGCGCCGGTGCCGTCGAGCGGAGGACCTTTAATCGCGGTTCTTCTGGCCAGCCACTAAAAAAGCCATACAGGTTTGGGTTTTAGCCACCCCCTAAACCTGTTTTCATTTAATTTGTATTGTTTTATTTCTTTTGTGCTTTATTTTAATTTTGAAGGAGTTTCATATATTCTACTACACATACATGCATATGAATGTACAATTTCAAATAAATTTGAAATTAGAACCAAAAAGAATTCAAGAGGAATATACAATATATATTCAATATCATCGGATGACCATATACAATTTTGAACAAGTTTCCATACATGATTTAATCCATATAAAGTTCTACGCCCTCGTAATAGTGTTCTCCTTAGGATGGAGGACTTCGTGAACCATCCAGCTAGTTCCTCTTGAAGTGGTCGGAAGCGAGCTCGACTAAGCATCATCCTGAGGTTATTCCTCCGAGCATTGGTATCACCTGAACCCGCCAGAGGTGTATCTCCGGATCCTCCTCACGCATATAGTATCCACATAGATTGGTCAACTGGCTGAATATCCCCAGCATTCTTAGGCTTTAACATTTTGAATTCTAGTTTTTTGAATTCACCGACCTTGTATCTACGTAACCGCCTCCAAACCCTACGAGGCAAAGAAAATTAAATGAACAAGAGAGTTATTAGTTACTTGATATTAGGAAATGAACGAAATAGGCCGATCGATATAGAGCGCAAATGAATGAAAATAATTACTTCGCAGCATTCTTCTCATGTCGGCCCAAAGCTTTGGATCCATATTCAGAGAGTCGTGGACAGACATTCGAGGTGTTAACTTTAATTACTAGCAGAATCCAAAGGAACTCATGGACACGACACATGCACACGTCATGCATAACTCATCGATTAGCCGCCACATACCATGCATGGAGTAAACAAAAGAGAATGTGCTCAAGATGTAAACACTCACCCAAAATGGTAAGGAAATAGAATATCACTTTTGAGATCCTGCTTTGTAAGAAACTGCCACAGTCTGCTTCACGCCGGCGGGTGACGCCCAACACATGTCCATTAACGATGTGGGTCAATGAACCCAACATCATGGATGTTCCTTTACTCGCATTCCTTAATCTTCATTCTGCATGTATAATAGCGACACAACAATATAGTTAGGACATATATATAGTGCAGGCAATATGAACGAGATGGGGTAGAAATTAATAAATCACTTTAACGAAAGCAACCGATGATAGATTTGTCGAGCTCACAGATTGAAAAGTGGAACAATTCACTCAAAGGCAATTTGTACATAGTAATGTTTGAAGTGATGCTCATGTCTAACTTCCGTGATAATATATTCTTGGCTTTTTATTTTATGTAACCCTTGTACCAATTCAGCAGACCTTTCATTTGGTCGTAGATCATTTTCTCGCTACAGCTCGACGAGAGGCCCATTCTTGACATATGTAATTACTACCTCCTTCACTAGCGCCTCATCAAGGCTAACAGTTCACGTAAGAGTAATACCTAAGTTGGCCGCTTGTTCGCACTCACATACCAATCCCTGTGTTGCCGCAGCTTGTATGATCTCGGTCATCCGGATGAAGGCTTGCACTATAAGCGGGCAATCGATTGTTTACTTTGTTCCCCGAGCTGGGCAACTTGTTTCCGCTTTTTTTACTTTCGCCTTCTCCCGCCTTTTTGTTCTCCTTGAACATGAGTGCTCCCGCAAGTTCACGGCATAGTCGTCAGCATTCTTCATGGCTTGGGACGGTGTGCTCAAAAATGACTTAGCCCACTTTTGCTTATCGTAAAATACCGCTTGGGCTCGGCTCTTTTTCTTCTTGCACCGCCTTCCATTTCTCCAAATCAGCAGTCCGCCTGCCGACTTCCTCGACAACGCTCCCAAGGCCTTGTGGGGAGAGGTCATGATGGTCCCGACTTTGTGGTCTTAGGTACATAAGGGTCCGTTAATAATCCAGACTGCTTCGCCTCTTGCCGAGGTGGATTGGGGCGCGCCCGATCACCGGACGAGGACTGGGCGGCGATGATCACCCCACGGACGCTAGGATCGGGGCGGCGTCTGGCTTACGTGACGGAGTGTAGGTGAACCGCCACCACCACCACCACCACCACCACCACCGCCACCGCCACCACCACCACCGTAGGGGGGTGGACTTGTTGTCCTTGGCGCCGCCTCGAAACTTGATAAACTTCTTTTGCCATAGAATGAAATGGCGCTGACATCTCCAAGTCTTTTCTCCCTTCAGTGTAGCAATGTCAATCTCTGTGTCCTCAAACCCTTGGACTATGTCCTCCACCGTGACACGAGCATAGCCATCTTGAATGGGTTGTTGTGGTGGAGTGCCTGTAAACATGGTAAAGCACCGATGGCTACCTTCATGGACATGTCCCGATAGGATAATACAGATGACATTCTTTCATCTCCTTTATATCGCCCACGGGTAGCGAGGAGGCCCGCAGTAATTTCGACCTCCGCAGAATTATTTCACCACCGTGAGGCTCCGGCAGAATTTCGATCGCTTGGCATCCGCACCAGCCGGTGGGGTTGGAAGCCACGCCGCCTCCGCTGCCTGGCTTCCGAGATCCGGATGATCTTCATGCCGCACCGAGCTGCATCTCTTCGCTACTAGTACACTCATGGTTTTCATCACATCCATTTCCGCGCCAACCGCGCCACAACATCTCGCTTCCCGATCCATCTTCTCTTACGGCTTCAGAACTGATGGGTCATCGCTCGGGGAACCCTATTTTCCACGAATGTGCCCCATGCCTCGACACGCCCTCCGTGTTCAGGATTCCCGAGGGCTTTTGTCGCCGCTCTTCTCGTTGAACTTGATCTTCCCTGTTGAGCATCCTTCATTGCGCCAATAAGGGCTTGGGTGGGTTTAATTAATTTTCCCGTAAACACTCCCTGCCTCCGGTTCAGCTGCCCCCATGCCCGCATTCACCAGCCTTTTGGCCCTTGGGTCCCATCCTCCGCATTCGGACGGATTCTCGCGCCTCATCTCGCTTCTCCATCTTCTCCAACCTAGGCACCAAAATGCGATACCCTCCCGCCCCATAACATGATTGTACTCCTTCTAGCCGATTTTCCTTTTTTTTTTTCGATATTTCAATGAACTGCTCCGATTTCTTTTGCTTCACAAATTCTGGCCAATCATGTTTCAGTTTCATATTGTCCTTTGAAACCGGAGTCTTGTTCTCGCTTGACAAAGTCACGGGCTAGATTTTGCTTGAATTTCCTAATGCTGCCATCTTATGAAGAGCGAACTGTTTGACTAGCCTCCTCTCCTTGTTTTCTCAATCTTGTTACCTCCTCATCGAATTTGTTGTATTCGGAGGTAGAACTAAATGTTCCATAAGCTTCTTGAAGCATCTTTTTTGTTCTCTTATCGACAAAAGTGAAACCATCAATTGCGCCTTCTTTGGCTCATTCCACTTCGACGGTGATCGAGACGTTGTCTCCAACAATGGCTCCGCATTGGTCACAAACTTGGTGGCGTTTTGCGGGCTCCAGCTGCTCCGGCTGTAATCGCCGCCAACCTCGATGGTGCATGTTTCTCCTTGTTTCATCGCCTTGTTGCGCCACGCTTTGACGACGCATCGATTGTTTCGACGATCCGCCGAGGGCTAAAATAAGAAAGAGAGTCGCTAGTACACAATAATATTTATTCAAATCAGTTAGTTTGTATCACCGAGGCTCAATGTATATATATACCTCTACCGGAGGTGGTTACATTCCATTTGAAGATCCGCTTATCGACGCTTTCTAAGATCATCTTGCCGACGGCGCCTTCATCTTCACCGTCAAGGTTCGATAAGAAGAGATATCATCTTCTTCTTCCCGTCGGCACATATTGAATATCGCCGCTTATGATGCCGAACATATGTGCTTCACCGTCCGGATCATAGATGAAAACATGTAAAAAACAAATTAATTAAGTGAAGAAGGGGGGTGGCGCGGTGGGCGAAGGGCGGTGGCAAAAAGGAGGCGAGGGGGGAGAGGGTGTCGCGGAGAGCGCGAGAGACGGGTGCCCAGTCGGTCTTGGGGGTCGCCAGCCTGGGTTCACCGAAAGAAGTAACGAGGGGGAACACAATAAATAACAGAGCAATCAAAGCATCACAAAGCGCGAATCTCGCACACGCGGTGCTAGGTGTGCCCTAACGCAGAGAGGGTCGACTGCATAAAGGGGGAAACATCCGGAAAGTATCCCGTGATTCGCTTTATGATGAACCGAGGAAAGTTACGTGTTTGCTATGCTAGGGATGTGGCGACAAACGGTTATGATCCGGATCCGCCTCATCGCTCGAGCAACTTTCATGTACAAAGTATTTTCATCCGAAGTTACGGATTATTTTATATTAATTTTAAAGTTTTATATCATTTTAGAATTAATGTATTAATTAAATCGAAAATCATTTTAGAATTAATTAGATTAATTAACAGATTAGTTAGATTAGTTATTTAATTAGGTTTACTAAACACAATTAATTAAGTTAATTAATTTAATTAACTGATTAATTAATTAATATATTTATTTATTTATTTTCTAAATTCTTCTCTCCTTTTTTAAATCGTCGGGCGTGGCCCCAATTGTCATTGGGCTGGGGCCTTAACGGGCGCTGCCCGAGGCCGTAGCCTGCCCGGGCGAGGGAGCCACGAGCCCCGGCGCTAAGGGTCATGATGGCGGGCCGAACAGGGCGGGCAGGAGGGGAAGTGGCCGGGTCCATGAAGAATCGGACGCAGCGGGAGTTGCCGGGCGCCGCCATGCGTAGGGCGCGGGGCGACGGGATTCGGGCGAAGGCTCGGAGGGGGCCGGGAGATTTACGGACGGGCCCGGCGGGGAGCTCACTAAGGAGAGGGCGGCGCGCGAGGACCGACGGCGGAGAGGCGGGACGGCAGTCCCGGCGACGGGGTAGGGCGACGGCGGGCGGCGCCGAGGGCGCTGCAGACGAACCGACGGAGAAGACGAGAATCGACGGAGCGTGGTATTATAGGGTCTCTTTAGTCGCTGGGCGCAGGGCCCGCGATTAAAGGTACCTTTTAGTCGCGGGTCGCCAACCGCGACTAAAGGTTTGGCGGTTTTTTATGCTCTCAGGTTTCACCTTTAGTCGCTGGCTGGCCGCACCCGCGATAAAGGGTACTTTAGTCAAGGGCCTGCCGCCAACCGCGACTAAAGGGGGGGCCTATAAATACCACGTCCAAGGGAGGGTAAGTGCCGGCCTAGTGGGTTTGCCTCTGGGCTAAGGCCTAGGGAAACAGGGGGCTTTTCCTTTCTTTTTATTTCTTTATTTGTTCTATTTTCTAAATCTTTTATAACAAATTAGTTTTATAAAATATAAAACTAGCACCATAATTAGTGTTATTATATAAACCACTGCCACAAAAAGTTTGGCACTTAAATAAAATAGTTTGCAATTTTTAGGAGCATTTAAATTACTTTTGGCCTCTGCTTAATTATTTTAGGGCATTTAAACACTTCATAAAATGTTGGTTTCTCCACCATTATTATTTATGAATTATTTGCCACATTATTAACATATTAGTTTTACTGCTTGAAGAAATAATTTATTTGACTTTATTATAAATTTGAAATTGGCTTGATTTGAATTTTTATCAAGTGACAAATGGATTAGCAAAGCTGATGACATGGCACCATTAGGGGAGATTACTAGCTTGACACTGGGGTGTTACAGGCTGGCCCACCACCGCCGCCTTGGCGCCCGCCACTTCTCGAGCATCTCTCAGTAGTGTTTAAAGGAAATTTTATAATGTATGACAGAGAATTCATAAACGTGAATTCCAAATAGATGATAAAGTTCTCTAGTAAAAATTTCATTTTAGGTAAGCTTCTTCCAAATGGAAGGACCAATAATCATCAAGATGTTTACGGTTAGGATCCAAAGCAACAGCCGAGGGCACCAAGCAAAAGTAGTGAATGGGCAAAGACTTAAGCACATTAAGGAAATCCTCTCAAAGTGGACACTAGTTATGGAGGTAATTATTCTCGAGGAATCCGCTCGCTGTCTTGTTCTCCGACAGGCTGCCGTGCGCCACCCACGCGGCCTGCCTAACCTTAGTCCCTTGCACCAACCAGCCGGGACTAAAGGTTAGATGACCAGCTCGATTCTCTCTTCCCGCCATATCTTCCCTGCCTTCCCGCCTCTTTTCTTCCCGGCCACTTTCTTCCCCGCCTCCTGCCTTCCCGGCCCCATTTTTCGCCATTTCTCACTACATATATGTAGCCCGGCTTGGCCAGCATTATCACATCTCTACAATCTCTCATCACTCTCATGGCTTCCACCGCACTCCACTCTAACCTACCAGCAGTGGAGGAGCTATACCGAATTACCCTTGTCCACCTGGTTACCGCTGGCCCCACGGCCGGAGCTTCAGCCACGTACGGCGCGTCGCCCCTCCCGTCGTGGTAGGCACGGGCGGCTATCACAACCACTCACTACCTCGACCACGCCGAGCAGCGGATGAATCACCGGCATCCCGACAACCAGCATATTTGGACGCTTCATCAATCGGCGGAGAGGGGCGCCAGCGAGAGGAGGACGGTTCGCTCGAACTTCCACGAGGCCGGCCGGCTATGGTGGTATGGCCGACTCGCAGAGCGCATGGACTACATCACGGGCGGCGATATCCTCTTCCGCTTACCTCGCTTCGAGCTACGAAGCGCCGCCGATTTACGCCGATTTACAAGAATGACGACAAAGCATTTACGACGGCGTAAGCAACTTAGAAGGCGCATTTACTACCAAGACAACGACGACGGCGGCATGAAGACTACGAGTATGCATATTATACCTAGGCAGGAGTATGACTAAATCACTCCAAATTTCATGTATCATCGCTGGTATCTCAATCATTCAAATGGACACCAAACACATCACGGGTAATATAATTCACATGATCCATTCAACAAAGTTTGGTACAATAAATTATTACACATCATTTCTTCCCTTGTGTCCCTGCTTGCTTACGACAGTTGATCCATGGAGCATCCTCATCATTTAACTTAATGCTTGGGTCGGTGTTCACTTTGAAGGGCGGAATTTCAGCAAACATATTATAATCTTCCGACATGTCCGTTTTGTCCTCCACTCCCACGATGTTTCTTTTCCCCGAAAGAACAATGTGGCGCTTTGGATCATCGCATGATGTAATCGATCGCTTTCTTATCTTTCCGCTTCTCGGTTTGCTACTCATGTCCTTCACATAGAAAACCTGAGCGACATCTTTCGCTAGGACGAATGGTTCATCAAGGTAACCAAGATTGTTGAACCACCATTGTCATTCCGCATTGCTGGTCCACCTTTACCCCACCTCCGTTAGCTTGAACCATTTGCACCGAACAAAGGGACCTTAAAGGAGGGTCCATAGTCAAGTTCCATATCTCCTCTATGTAACCATAATATGTGACCGATGCCCATTCTCGGTTGTTGCATCAAAGCGACACCACTGTTTTGGTTGGTGCTTTTTTATCTTGGGCATCGTAAAATGTTTTCCCATTTATCTCGCACTTTGGAAAGTCGTTATAGTCAAGATGGTGTCTTGGCCAACATGTACAGCTAATCTACAACATCATTGTGATGGCATGTCCGAAGAGGTGGCACGCGTCTCGGGTTCGCCCCCTCACGGACGGCGCCGCCGCCGGCACTGGAGGGGGAAACGACGCGTGGGTCTACACGGAGGGATCTTGCTGTGGGTCCGCCCGATGTTGCTCCAAAGTGTTCCTATGGGCTGACCTAACACAACCGGGTGGAGAGGTCCACTGGTCAAATCCCGTCCGTGCAAAGTCAAAGGGCTAGATCCGGTGGTCAAACGCTGAGGTTAGGCGGACGGGGCCCACAGGGTAGCAATGCCACCGAAGCGTCGCACCGGGCCCTCATATATGCGGGGTGGTGTGGTGGCATGTCCGAAGAGGCGGCACGCGTCTCCGGGTTGTGGCCCCCCCTCACGGACGGCAATGACACGGTAGTAGACGTTCTGCGGAAACGATGCGGCGTGAATATTACTAAATACTTGGAGCGCGATAAAATCATGAGTTTTTTACACAACGTGGGCACATGTGCTATAGGACCGATGATAATTTTTCTTAATTTTTCGTGATGGAGAAGTATCTGAACACTTCCCTCTACGCGGATTGCTCTTCGCGCGTCTACGACTGTGGCCGGCGGCCTCCGGGGGCTAGCATACCGTCAAATCTTGCGTAGGCGGCCTCTCACAAGTCTGGAAGTGTTGTGGCGGTTGCAAATGCCCGGCACGCGTCTCCGGGGTGTGCCCCCCCTCACGGACGGCGCCCGCCCGGCACTGGAGAAAGCAGACGCGTCGGGTCTACACGAGTGGATGTAGCTGTGGGTTTGGCCCGGATGTTGCTCCGGGTGTCCCTATGGGCGGAATCGACACAACCGGTGGAGAGGTCCATTGGTCAAAGCCCGTCCGTGGGAAGTCAAAGGGCTAGATCTCGTGGTCAACCGCTCCAGGGTTAGGCGGGACGGGGGCCCTGGGGGGTAGCAATGCCACAGGAGCGTTGCACCGGCCCCTCATACATGCAGGGTGGTGTGGTGGCATGTCCGAAGAGGTGGCACGCGTCTCCGCCTAACCCTGTAGCATTTAACCACGGGATCTAGCCCTTTGACTTTGCACGGACGGGTTTTGAAGTATCTGAACTATCCACCCGGTCGTGTTAGGTCAGCCCATACGAACACTTTAGAGCAACATCCGGGCCAAACCCACAGTAAGATCCCCTCCGTGTAGGCCCGACGCGTCCGTTTCCCCCCTCCAGGTGCCGGCGGTGGCGCCGTCCGTGTGAGGGGGCACACCCCGGAGACGCGTGCCGCCTCTTCGGACATGCCATCACACCACCCCGCATGTATGAGGGCCCGGTGCGACGCTCGGGTGGCATTGCTACCCCCACGGCCCCCGTCCCGCCTAACCTTGTAGCGTTTGACCACGGGATCTAGCCCTTTGACTTTGCACGGACGGTTTTTGACCAGTGGAACTATCCACCGGTCGTGTTAGGTCAGCCCATACGAACACTTTAGAGCAACATACGGGCCAAACCCACAGTAAGATCCCCTCCGTGTAGACCCGACGCGTCTGTTTCCCCCCCTTCAGGTGCCGGCGGCGGCGCCGTCCGTGTGAGGGGGCACACCCCGGAGACGCGTGCCGCCTCTAATTTGGACATGGCACCACACCACCCCGCATGTATGAGGGCCCAGTGTGACGCTCCGGTGGTATTGCTATCCCCCACGGCCCCCGTCCCGCATCTTCAGACATGGCACCACACCGTCCCGCATGTATGAGGGCCCGGTTAGACGGGAGGGTGTACCTGGGGGGTAGCAATGCCGCTAGGTGTTTCTTTGGGCCCTCCTACTGTTGTGGAAGCATGGTGGCTAGCGCAGGCACCCGGCACGCAGCTCCGGGGTGTGCCCCCCATCTCCGGCGTCGTTGTGGGGCACGGCGCGGCGGCAGCAACGTCCGTGAGGGGGCAATCGATATACCATCTGGGTATGTTTTTTTGTTACATAAGGCACATTTATGTTGTGAAAAAAACAGGGAAAAGTAAATAAAAAAATAAAAAAATAAGAAAAAAAATAGAGATATGCCGACGGCCGGCCGTCGGCATACCTGCGCACACGGCCACGGATCGATGTCGTGCCCAAGGGCGCGGATCAATGATGTGGCAACATCCATGGGCCAGACCTATGCCGACGGCCAGGCCGTCCGCATAGATTTGCCACCCCACGGATCGATGACGTGGCGTCTATGCCGACGGCCGCCGTTAGCCCGTCGGCGTAGATTGACGCCGTCAAAATGCCATCCCCGTCTGGGTAGCCGGGCCCACGAGCTATGCCGACGGTCTCCGCTATGCCGACGGCCACCGTAGGCATATTTCTATCGACGCCGACGACTAAGATTTGCCGACGGGGGCCGTCGGCATAGATTGATATACGCCGACGGCTTTTATATGCCGACGGCCTGGGCTGGGCCTTCGGGATAGGGCTATCTATGCCGACGGGGGCCGTCGGCATAGGTTCGGCCGTCGGCATCGCCAGTTATTCTGGTAGTGCATGATCCGCCAGTCGTCCCGCCAGCCATTGATTGATATTCCCTCCGTTCCAAAATACTTGACTTCCATTTGTCAAAAAATGAATGTATCTATATACTAAAACATGTATAGATACATTTATTTTTTGACAAATGGAAGTCATGTATTGTGGAACCGAGGGAGTAGTAGTCAATTCAACCCAAGAAGTGGCCACCAGGGTTGCTGCATGTGAATATGAAGTAAACTGCATGATCAGATCCAGCCGTTGATTTCCACAAACACGACCGCGTCCACTAGATGAGAAGAGCGTCTCTGACCCTGAAATCAACATGCACAAGTTAGTTACGCTCTAGACCAGAAGAGGCATGAAGAATTCATGATTATCAGAATGTTGAATAGTAAATACTCCCTCCATAAAGAAATATAAGAGCATTTAGATCACTACTTTAGTGATCTAAACGCTCTTATATTTTCATTACAGAGGGAGTACTTGGCGGTTGCACTAATATACAGATCTTTAAGAAATGACATGGCCTCCACTAGAATATTAAATGGATGACATTGTCAGGAGAGACGTTGATTTGGAAGTAGAGATGCATAACAGTGTCCATTTTTCTTTCCAGCAAACAAATAGGCAGAACCAAGCTAAAACCAAGTCAGCCTCAAACCGTGCATGCCATTGACCTACTCCACACACCCTAGAAATTTGCAAAACAGGATAGACACACAGATAACAAAGCTGCAAGTTTTAGAGTAAAATGTAGGCACATGGCTAAATGGTGAGCTTAGTACTAATCTGTACAGAGATAAAATAATCGTTGCATCTATATATGAGTATGCTAAACATGCAACGGGTTCCAGGCAGACTAAACAATAATAGTATTGTCCATTTCCACATGGACAACAAACACACAACCTTAGAGCAAAGCAAAGCCGTGCATGCACATATAGGGACAATAACAACAGGAAAATGCTCAAGAAAAAAACAATTATTGACGGATGACTCGGACATTTTGACAAAGAATCAAGGGGGTTGTCTTACTGACCGAGCTTCTCAAGGACGGCGGCCATGTACTTGCCCTTGTGATTGACGAGGGGGTTGTCTTACTGCCGGCACCAGCAAAGACTCTGGCGCCACCGCAAGGGATGCCCTGGCCTTCTGATGCCATCCTTGTCGAACATGCACGAGCTAAAGGTTGGCTACTTGGAACAAGTAGCAAGCATCCCATGGGTGCACCGGCCGGGTGATTGCCATCCAATTAAAGTGGACAACAGGATAATACTGGTAGGTCAGTAACAAGAGAACAAAGTTCTGTTGAAGAAGAATAGTACAAAATCTACTTGCAGTAAGTAACCAGCATGTTCTACAAGTATAATACTTTCATCTCTTAATAGGAAAATAGCCCAGTTTTCACAAATGAACTTGGTCAGACAAATGAACATGTGTCCAGTAGAAAAATACTCCCTCCATCCCAAAATAAGTGTCTCAACTTTGTACTACAAAGCTGTACTAGAGTTGAGACACTTATTTAAATAAGTGTCTCAACTTTGTACTACAAAGCTGTACTAGAGTTGAGACACTTATTTTGGGACGGAGGAAGTATAAACACAGCAATCTCTCAAAAAGATAGGAACTAATATACATATGGTTGCTTGCTATTCATGAGTCACAGCAATCTCTCAAAAAGATAGGAACAAATAGTTTCAGAGCCAGGATATCCACTCTTCATGGCCAAAAACATCCACAACTTATCACAAAGATTGCCAACACAAGATGACTCCCTCCAAGGTACACAAGAATACTATACGTACACAAAGCAGCACTACACCAATTAAATTGGTAATTGATAGCATATAGTGAGGATCCGTCCAAATCTATAACATGGACAGTCACCAAACCCTGTAGCATGTAGTGATAAAAAAAGGACCCAGCACAGAGTTACAAGAGACGAAAATCATCCACAAGGAAGATCGGTCGTCGTTCATTCACAAAACAAAATTGGAGATCACAGCAAACACCATCACCACAGCCCCGAACTCAACCCAAGAAATTTGCATGGCGTGATGGCCAGCACACAATAACAACAACTCGATGGCTATGGACACACAGAGCAGGAGAGTAAGCATGCATAGGAAAAGAAACAAGTGGCTCACCTAGGCCGTAGTCAGAGAAGAAGCATTCACTGGAGGTGTCAGAGGAGGGAGGGGGCTCCGGGGAGAGCAGGCGTGATTTTGCGCCAGCTCCCAACTCCAATGCGACCTAGCAAACACCAGAAATTGTTGAGCTACACTTGATCAGGTAGCACAACAAAATAAAAGAAGCGCCCATTTGTTGAGCTAGGATAGCAAAAAATTAAAAAAGCGCCCATTTGTTGAGCTAGGATAGCAAACAAATGACAATCAAACATAGAGCAAGACTGCAAGACCTGTTGTTTCTAGCAAAACAGAAACCAATTTAAACAGACAAGAGATGTAGCAAGGAGCCATGACATGCATATATACTCCCTCCGTTTCAAAATATAAGTCTTTTTAGAGATTTCAAATGGACAACACATACCGATGTATATAGACATATTTTAGAGTGTAGATTCACTCATTTTACTCTGAATGTAGTCACATGTTGAAATCTCTAGAAAGACCTATATTTAGGAACGGAGGGAGTAGAAGACAAATAAATGACCTAAGAATCAACATCTAACTTGGCAGCAAGTGATTTGGTGTGCTCCGTAAGAAAAGAGGACGAGTCCTACTAAGAGAGGACGCCAAAGCTTGTGACCAATCTTATCCATAAAAATATAAGATTGGCCAAGCAAAGCCGCACACAAGTGAGCAACAGAAAAATGGATTTGCAAATAGCCTGCACATAAGCAAGCAACAAAGGCAGAAGCAGAATTCTGCTGAAAGGGCATACAATACTAGAGGAGTTGATATGAGCATGCATTGTTGATGGCAGCACATCAGAAGCGACTCGCAAATAAACAAACAGTGCTGGAATTAATTAGGAAAGCATGACAAACATGCTAAGGACTCACTTGACTGGACACTAATCCAGAACACTAAATTCATGATACCATGTTCAAGCAATCATGATAGTGACCAAACCAGAATTAGAAACGATGGCTACGTTCTGGAATCTATTCAACAAGAGACATCCCTGACCATGTAAGAAATGCACATTACACAGCACTTACACCACACATGTCTTGTTAAAAGGACTATAAATCATCAAAATGCCTAACTGCTACCACGGCTCGATGGCCATGGGCACACAGTGCATACAAGAAAGCATGGGAGAGCAACTTAAGTGGCTTACATATGTCGGATTTGAAGAAGCGCCAGCAGGGGCACTGCCCAGGAATGAGCTTCGGTACATGCAGAGCTGCTTTGGTGACCAAACTCGTGTTGTCATTGTCTCCTCACGATGGTCCATGAAGGCACGCCTAGAAACAACTCTGCTCCATAGCGTGGCCATGGTGGTTCTGTGCTGCCTGTACGCCATGCTTCTTGGCCATATAATCTGAGCCATACACAACGAGCACATAACACCAGGGCCTAATAAAACAATATATTATGTAAAGCAACATGTTTGCACCCTACAACAATAGGAAAATTTATGTTAGGAGAAGACCAAGAGGACAGAGTTAGCTGTTACTACTGGTCAAGGAAGAACTACTGAAACCAAATTGCTATGCAAAAGAAAAAATTCTCAATGTCCCTCTACAAGTCATGACATACACAGACTAGAATATTTCAGTTAAAGAAATAACTCTTTGTCTGAACTAAAGACATTGCCAGTCTTTTATTTCAGATCGCCAAGATGTTGATCTGATCCTTGAAATGAGTCATACACACCTCACTAGGAACAATGAGCTAGGCACGATGACGCAGTCAAGCCGACAGTGAAGAGATAGTGCAAATGATCTACTCTGAACAGGAAAAAAATAGAATTGAATACCAAAGGTTCACATATAAAGCTGAGAAATAGTACATCACTTTTCAAGAGAGCAAACATCCAGAATGCATACTCCACTATATCTTAATTCATCACAAAGAGCATTTCAAATTATGAAAGCTGCACCTCATACATCACTCAACTACCTAAACAGTTTCTCCATTATTAGTGGTTCGAGTGTCTAAGTGTAAATACTGAGGTGAGCATTAACTCAATTCCAAGTGTTGCACTAATCAGCATGCAGTGTGAAACTTCTATGGTCACTGAAATGAACCAATGTCGAACTGCTACCACGGCTCAATGGCCGTGGGGGAACACAGGTCGTAAGAAAAAGCAGGGGGACAGGAACCTAAGTGGCTTACCTATGCCGGAGTGGAACAAGATGCAGCCCCCAGAGGCACCATGCAGGACTGGGCGCCGGCATAGGCAGAGCTGCTTTGCTGACCAAAATCGTGCCGAACGGAGTCATCTCCAAACCGTGGTCGCCAAAGGCACACCCAACAACAACACTGCTCGGTAGCCCGACCATGGTGGTTCTGTACTGCTTGTAGAGGAGGATGCAGAGATCCACTCTTCTTGACGCCATGCTTCTCAGCCATATAATCTGAGCAATGCAGAATCAAACAAGGCAAGCAAATCAACACCACATAGATATTCATCTATCCCTGCATACTGGCTGATACTAGTATAGATTTTTAGTTGAAGCCTTGAAGGAGCTGAGTTTGGCTTATGTATGTACCTTGGAATTGAATGTTCTTCATGTCGTCAAGGTGCATGCCGGGTTGATCGTGTCATCGAGGCCTGAAAAAGAACGGGTCCATTACAAAGATATATCATGCTTTCTAGCTTACAACAAAACCATGGTCCATTAGAACAACATATTATGTGAAGCAACATGATTGCATCCTCTATAGCGATAAGAAAAAATATGCTAAGAAGACAAAGAGTCCAGAATTAGTTGGTACTGTTGGTCAAAGGAAGAAGTGGTGAACCAAACGCTATGCAAAAAATGTATTTCAAAAGAAAAATAAAACTCAATGTCCCTCTACAAGTTATCAATTCTGTTAAGTTTCAGGCATCTTCATAATGAACATAGCATTATTTCTCTAAAGTACCATACAACCATCAGATGTGCTATAATTACATCATCCAGTCTCAAGAGATTGACTTATACTTAAACAATTAAATGAGAACTACTCCTCCCTCCAAAGAAACACAAGGCAGCACATACCAATTGGTAGCAGGCAAACTGACAGTGGCACTGTTATCAAGCCTCTAAGAAATTACATAAACACACAAAGTTAAGCTGTCAACCTTGCCAGCTTGAAAAAACAGCCTCCAATCTAAACACCATATTATCAGACTAACACCGTATCAGCAGACTAACATCAATGTAAAAAATGTTGAACATTTTTTCAAGCTTAAAATGAATAATTCTATTAAGATATAATAATACAAAGATAATCTATCTCACCCAAATTTGACAGCACCTTATAAGGTTCAGTGCATATAACCATGGAAAAGGATAGTATAGAATTGATGGCTTACCCGTGTGATAACCATGTTGTAGCGTGATCAGACGACTCCAGTGCAGACAACCTACACCCCATATAACATAAGCACTGGTGGAAAAAAGGCCTTTGGTCGCGGTTCGCAACTGCCATTAGTCGCGGTTGCGCAACCGCGACCAAATAAGCGCGACTAAAGCCCCCCACCTTTAGTCGCGGCTGCTTAAGAACCGCGACTAACGGCCCGTCCACGTGGCGCCAGTGGCCGTCGAGGGAGGACCTTTAGTCGCGGTTCTTCTGCCAACCGCGACTAAAGGCCGCCACAGGTTTAGGGTTTTAGCCACCCCCTAAACCTGTTTTCTGTTTAATTTGTATTGTTTTATTTCTTTTGTGCTTTATTTTAATTTTGAAGGAGTTTCATATATTCTACGGTACTACATACATGCATATGAATGTACAATTTCAAATAAATTTGAAATTAGAACCAAAAAGAATTCAAGAGGAATATACAATATATATTCAATATCATCGGATGACCATATACAATTTTGAACAAGTTTCCATACATGATTTAATCCATATAAAGTTCTACGCCCTCGTAATAGTGTTCTCCTTTAGGATGGAGGACTTCCTGCTGAACCATCCAGCTAGTTCCTCTTGAAGTGGTCGGAAGCGAGCTTCGGACTAAGCATCATCCGGAGGTTATTCCTCCGAGCATTGGTATCACTCGAACCCGCCAGAGGTGTATCTCGGATCCTCTCACGAACATAGTATCCACATAGATTGGTCAACGGTGGCTGAATATCCCCAGCATTCTTAGGCTTTAACATTTTGAATTCTAGCTCTTTTTGAATTCACCGACCTTTGTATCTACGAACCGCCTCCAAACCCTACGAGGCAAAGAAAATTAAATGAACAAGAGAGTTATTAGTTACTTGATATTAGGAAATGAACGAAATAGGCCGATCGATATAGAGCGCAAATGAATGAAAATAATTACTTCTGCAGCATTCTTCTCATGTCGGCCCAAAGCTTTGGATCCATATTCAGAGAGTCGTGGACGAGACATTCGAGGTGTTAACTTTAATTACTAGCAGAATCCAAAGGAACCTGCGGACACGATACATGCACAAGACGTCATGCATAACTCATCGATTAGCCGCCACATACCATGCATGGAGTAAACAAAAGAGAATGTGCTCAAGACAGAAACACTCACCCAAAATGGTAAGGAAATAGAATATCACTTTTGAGATCCTGCTTTGTAAGAAACTGCCACAGGTCTGCCTCCACGTCGGCGGGTGACGCCCAACACATGTCCATTAACGATGTGTGGGTCAATGAACCCAACATCATGGATGTTCCTTACTCTGCATTCCTTAATCTTCATTCTGCATGTATAATAGCGGACACAACAATATAGTTAGGACATATATATAGTGCAGGCAATATGAACGAGATGGGGTAGAAATTAATAAATCACTTACGTAACGTAGCAACCGATGATAGATTTGTCGAGCTCGCGCAGATTGAAAAGCTGGAACAATTCACTCAGTGCAATTTGTACATAGTAATGTTTGAAGTGATGCTCATGTCTAACTTCCGCATAAATATATTCTTTGGCGTTTTATTTTTATGTAACCCTTGTACCAATTCAGCAGACCTTTCATTTGGTCGTAGATCATTTTCTCGCGAGGCTCGACGAGAGGCCCATTCTTGACATATGTAATTACTACCTCCTTCACTAGCGCCTCATCAAGGCCTAACAGTTCACGAAGAGTAATACCTAAGTTGGCCGCTTGTTCTCGCACTCGTTCATACAATCCTGTGTTGCCGCAGCTTGTATGATCTCGGGTCATCCGGACAGAAGGCTTGCACTATAAGCGGGCAATCGATTGTTTACTTTGTTCCCGAGCTGGGCAACTTGTTTCCGCTTTTTTACTTTCGCCTTCTCCGCTCTTTGTTCTCCTTGAACATGAGTGCCTGCCTGCAAGTTCACGTGCATAGTCGTCAGCAGATTCTTCGCGCTTGGGACGGTGTGCTCAAAATGACTTAGCCCACTTCTTTTGCTTATCGAAAAATACTGGCTTGGGCTCGGGCTCTCTTTTCTTCTTGCAGTCCGCCTTCCATTTCTCCAAATCAGCAGCAGCGTCGCGTCGACTTCCTCGGCACAACGCTCCCAAGGCCTTGTGGGAGAGGCTTGATGATGGCTCCGTACCTTTGTGGTCTTAGGTACATAAGGGTCCGGGTTAATAATCCAGACTGCTTCGCCTCTTTGCCGTAGGTGGATTGGGGCGGCGTCGATCACCGCCGGACGAGGACTGGGGCGGCGGATGATCACCCGCCGGACGTTAGGATCTGGGGCGGCGTCGGCTTACGTGACGGAGGTGTAGGTGAACCGCCACCACCACCACCACCACCACCACCACCGCCACCGCCACCACCACCACCGTAGGGGTGGACTTGTTGTCCTTGGCGCCTCCTCGAAACTTGATAAACTTCTTTTGCCATAGAATGAAATGGCGCTTGACATCTCCAAGTCTTTTCTCCCTTCGTGTAGCAATGTCAATCTCCGTGTCCTCAAACCCTTGGACTATGTCCTCCACCGTGACACGAGCATAGCCATCTTGAATGGGGTTGTTGTGGTGGAGTGCTCGAGTAAACATGGTAAAGCACTGCCGATGGCTACCTTCATGGACATGTTCCCGATAGGATAATACAGATGACATTCTTTCATCTCCTTTATATCGTCCACGGGGTAGCGAGGAGGCTCCGGTGCAGTAATTTCGACCTCCGGTGCAGTAATTATTTCGACCACCGAGGCTCCGGTGCAGTAATTTCGATCGTCGGTGCATCTGCACCAGCCGGTGGGGCCTCCGTGGAAGCCACGCTGCTTCTCCGCTGCTGGCTTCCGAGATCCGCTGGATGATCTTCATGCTGCACCCGAGCTGCATCTCTTTCGGCTACTAGTACACTCATGGTTTTCTTCATCACATCCATTTCCGATGCCAACCGCGCCACAACATCTGCTTCCCGATCCATCTTTCTCTTACGGCTTCAGAATCGTATGGGTCATCGCTCGGGGAACCCTATTTTCCACGGAATGTGCCCCATGCCTCGTACACGCCCTCCGTGTTCAGGATTCCCGAGGGCTTTTGTCGCCGCGTCGTTCTCTCTGTTGAACTTGATCTTCCCTGTTGAGCATCCTTCATTGCGCCAATAAGGGCTTGGGTGGGTTTAATTAATTTTCCCGGTAAACACACTCCCCTGTCTCCGGTTCAGCGTTCCCCATGCCCGTACCACCAGCTTTTGGCCCTTGGGTCCCATCCTCCGCACTGGACGGATTCCTCGCGCCTCATCTCGTTCTCCATCTTCTCCAACCTAGGCACCAAAATGCGATACCCTCCTGGCCCCATAACATGATTGTACTCCTTCTTAGCCGCATTTTCCTTATTTTTTTCGATATTTCAATGAACTGCTCCGATTTCTTTTGCTTCACAAATTCTGGCCAATCATGTTTCAGTTTCTCATATTGTCCTTTGAAATCCGGAGTCTTGTTCTGCTTGACAAAGTCACGGGCTAGATTTTGCTTGAATTTCCGAATGCGCCGGCCATCTTATGAAGAGCGAACTGTTTGACTAGCCTCCTCCTCTCCTTGTTTTCCTCAATCTTGTTACCCTCCTCATCGAATTTGTTGTATTCGGAGGTAGAACGAAATGTTCCATAAGCTTCTTGAAGCAATCTTTTTTGTTCTCTTATCGACAAAAGTGAAACCATCAATTCGTGCCTTCTTTGGCTCATTCCACTCTGGGCGGTGATCGAGACGTTGTCTCCAACAATGGCTCCGCATTGGTGACAAACTTGGTGGCGTTCTTGCGGGGCTCCAGCTGCTCGCCGTTGCAATCGTCGCCAACCTCGATGGTGCATGTTTCTCCTTGTTTCATCGTCTTGGTTGCGCCACGCTTTGACGACGTACTCGATTGTTTCGACGATCCGGCCGAGGGCTAAAATAAGAAAGAGAGTCGCGCGCGTTAGTACACACATATTTATTCAAATCAGTTAGTTTGTATCACCAGAGGCTCAATGTATATATATACCTCGGCGCGGAGGTGGTTGCTACTTCCATTTGAAGATCGCTGCTTTATCGACGTTTCTTCGGCATCATCTTGCTGACGGCGCCCTTCATCTTCACCGTCAAGGTTCAGATAAGAAGAGATATCATCTTCTTCTTCTCCGGTCGGCACATATTGAATATCGCCGTTTATGATGCCGAACATATGTGCTTCACCGTCCGGATCATAGATGAAAACATGTAGTAAAAACAAATTAATTAAGTGAAGAAGGGGGGCGGTGGCGGTGGCGGTGGCGAAAGGGCGGTGGCAAAAGGAGGGGGCGAGGAAGGGGTGGGAGAGGGTGTCGCGGTAGAGCGCGAGACGGGTGCTCCGTAGTCGAACTTGGGGTCGCCGGCAGTCTCGGGGTCTACCGGAAAGAAGTAACGGAGGGGGAACACAATAAATAACAGAGCAATCAAAGCATCACAAAGCGTAACCTGGCAATACGCGGTGCTAGGTGTGCCCTAACGCGGCAGATAGGTAAATGCCGGCGAAAGGGGAAACATCCGGAAAGTATCCCGGTGATTCGCGTTTTACAGATGAACCGGAGGGAAAGTTACGTGTTTGCTATGCTAGGGATGTGTGGCGGACAAACGGGCTGCGTGATCCGGATCCGCCTCATCGCTCGAGCAACTTTCATGTACAAAGTATTTTCATCCGAAGTTACGGATTATTTTATATTAATTTTAAAGTTTTATATCATTTTAGAATTAACAGAATTAATTAAATCGAAAATCATTTTAGAATTAATTAGATTAATTAACAGATTAGTTAGATTAGTTATTTAATTAGGTTTACTAAACACAATTAATTAAGTTAATTAATTTAATTAACTGATTAATTAATTAATATATTTATTTATTTATTTTCTAAATTCTCTTCTCTCCTTTTTAAATCGTTTATGGGGCGTGGGCCCCAATTGTCATTGGGCCAGGGGGCCTTAACGGGCGCCGGCCCGAGGCCGTAGCCTGCCCGGGCGAGGGGGAGCCGGCACGAGCTCCGGCGCCAAGGGTCGCGATGGCGCCCGGCCGAACAGGCGGCAGGCGGAGGGGAAGTGGCCGGTCCGGCGAAAGCGCAAACGACGTCAGGGAGTCAGCGACGTGGCGCCGCCATGCAGAGGCGGGCGCGGCGACGGGACGGGCGGGCGCAGCGTTCGGAGGGGGCCGGGGAGACGGCCGGACGGGGCCCGATGGGGAGCTCACCAAGGAGAGGGCGGCGATGCGCGGGGAGGACCGACGAAGGAGAGGCGGGGACGGGCAGTCCGGCGCGACGGGGGCGAGGGCGACGGCGGGCGGCGTCGAGGGCGCGGCAGAGACGAACCGATCGGAGAAGACGAGAATCGATCGGAGCGTGGTATTTATAGGCCCCCCTTTAGTCGCGGTTGGCGACGAGGCCCGCGACTAAAGGTACCCTTTAGTCGCGGGTCGCCTGCCCAACCGCGACTAAAGGTTTTTAAGCGGGTTTTTGCGTTCCGCGCCCACCTTTTAGTCGCGGCTGGTCTGGCGACCCGCGACTAAAGGGTACCTTTAGTCGCGGGCCTCGTCGCCAACCGCGACTAAAGGGGGGGGGGGCCTATAAATACCACGCTCCGAAGGGAGGGTAAGTGGGCCGGCCTAGTGGGTTTGCCCCTGTGGGCTAAGGCCTAGGGAAACAGGGGGGCTTTTCCTTTCTTTTTATTTCTTTATTTGTTCTATTTTCTAAATCTTTTATAACAAATTAGTTTTATAAAATATAAAACTAGCACCATAATTAGTGTTATTATATAAACCACTGCCACAAAAAGTTTGGCACTTAAATAAAATAGTTTGCAATTTTTTAAGGAGCATTTAAATTACTGTTTTGGCCCCTGTTTTAATTATTTTAGGGCATTTAAACACTTCATAAAATGTTGGTTTCTCCACCATTATTATTTATGAATTATTTGCCACATTATTAACATATTAGTTTTACTGTTTGAAGAAATAATTTATTTGACTTTATTATAAATTTGAAATTGGCTTTGATTTGAATTTTTATCAAGTGACAAATGGATTAGCAAAAGCTGATGACATGGCACCATTAGGGGGAGATTACTGTAGCTTGACACTGGGGGTGTTACAGGCTGGCCCACCACTGCTGGCCTTTTTGCGCCCGCCACTTCTGAGCATCTCTGTTGTAGTGTTTAAAGGAAATTTTATAATGTGGCATGACAGGAGAATTCATAAACGTGAATTCCAAATAGATGATAAAGTTCTCTAGTAAAAATTTCATTTTATGTAGGTAAGCTTCTCTCCAAATGGGAAGGACCAATAATCATCGAAGATGTTTACGGGTTAGGATCCATAAAAAGCAACAGCGCCGAGGGCACCAAGCCAAAAGTAGTGAATGGGCAAAGACTTAAGCACATTGCGGGAAATCCTCTCAAAGTGGACACTAGTTATGGAGGTAATTACTCCCGAGGAATCCGCTTCTGCTTTGTCTTGTTCCTCCGACAGGGCGTCGTGCGCTACCCACGCGTCCTGTCTAACCTTTAGTCCCGGTTGCACCAACCAGCCGGGACTAAAGGTTAGATGACCAGCTCTGGATTCCTCTTCTTCCCGCCATATCTTCCCTGTCTTCCCGCCTCTTTCTTCCCGCCACTTTCTTCCCGCCTCCTGTCTTCCCGCTCCCATTTTTCCCGCCATTTCTCACTACATATATGTAGCCCGGCTTGGCCAGCATTATCACATCTCTACAATCTCTCATCACTCTCTCATGGCTTCCACCGCACCCACTCTAACCTACCAGCAGGTGGAGGAGCTTTGCGCCTCGAATTACCCTTGTCCACCGGGCTACCGCGTCCCCACCGGCTGGAGCCTAAGCGCCGGCGGCGTGCCGGTCCCTCCCGTCCCTCAGGGTACTGCGCGCCGGGCGGCCATCACGAACCACTACTACCTCGACCTCACGCCGAGCAGCGGATGAATCCCGCGGCATCCCGATAACCAGCATACTTGGGACGCCTTCTTCATCAATCGGCGTGAGAGGGCGCCGCCAGTATGAGGAGGACGGTCTGCCTCCGGGAACTTCCACGAGGCCGGCCGTCGGCTATGGTGGTATGGCGGACTCTGCAGAGCGTCATGGACTACATCACGGCGGCGATATCCCCGCCTGCGCTACCCTCGATTCGAACCCACGGCGCCGCCCGACGACAATGACGACAAAGAAGCGACGACGACAGCGACGGCATTTACGGCGGCAACTTAGAAGGCGGCGACTACCAAGACAACGACGACGGCGGCTATGAAGACTACGGTATGCATATTATACGCCTAGGCAGGAGTATGACTAAATCACTCCAAATTTCATGTATCATCGGTGGTATCTCGAATCATTCAAAATGGACACCAAACACATCACGGGTAATATAATTCACATGATCCATTCAACAAAGTTTGGTACAATAAATTATTACACATCATTTCTTCCCTTGTGTCCCTGCTTGCTTACGATTGTGCCGTATCCATGGAGCATCCTCATCATTTAACTTAATGCTTGGGTCGGTGTTCACTTTGAAGGGCGGAATTTCAGCAAACATATTATAATCTTCGACATGTCTGTCTTGTCCTCCACTCCCACGATGTTTCTTTTCCCCGAAAGAACAATGTGGCGCTTTGGATCATCGCATGATGTACTGATCGTTTTCTTATCTTTCCGCTTCCTCGGTTTGCTACTCATGTCCTTCACATAGAAAACCTGAGCGACATCTTTCGCTAGGACGAATGGTTCGTCAAGGTAACCAAGATTGTTGAAATCCACCATTGTCATTCCGTATTGCTGGTCCACCTTTACCCCACCTCCTGTTAGCTTGAACCATTTGCACGGAACAAAGGGACCTTAAAGGAGGGTCCATAGTCAAGTTCCCATATCTCCTCTATGTAACCATAATATGTGACCTGATGCCCATTCTCGGTTGCTGCATCAAAGCGGACACCACTGTTTTGGTTGGTGCTCTTTTTATCTTGGGCGATCGTGTAAAATGTTTTCCCATTTATCTCGTACCCTTGGAAAGTCGTTATAGTCGAAGATGGTGTCTTGGCCAACATGTACAGCTAATCTACAACATCATTGTCATTCATTAAATGTTTTCTCAACCAACTGCCGAAAGTCTCCATGTGGGCCTTCCTAATCCAGGATTCAGGCTTCCCCGGGTTGTCAGAACGTAAAATATTCTTGTGTTTCTCAAAGCACGGAGCCACCAAGCTGGAATTGGTCAAGATGCGGTGGTGTGCTTCATCGAGAATGGCCGTCCATACATATCGTTGATTTCCTTCCGATCGTGCCTTTTCCACTTAGTCTCCCCTCGTGCGCGATCGAGGAAGACCAATCGGCTTAAGGTCAGGAACAAAGTCAACACAAAACTCAATTACCTCCTCATTTCCATAGCCCTTGGCGATGCTTCCTTCTGGCCTAGCACGGTTACTGAACATATTTCTTTAATACTCCCATGAACCTCTCAAGGGGAACATATTGTGTAGAAATACAGGACCGAGAACGAAAATCTCTTCGACTAGGTGAACCAGGAGGTGCGTCATAATATTGAAGAAGGATGGCGGAACACCAACTCGAACTGACAAGACATTGGATCACATCGCTCAGAACCGTGGTAGAACTTCTGGATTGATTACCTTCGAGAGATTGCATTGAGGAATGCACATAGCTTCACAATGGCTACTCGAACATTTTCCGGCAGAGCCCCTCAAAGCAATCGGAAGCAATTGCGCCATAATCACGTGGCAGTCGTGAGACTTCAGGTTTTGGAACTTTTCTCCGCCATGTTTATTATTCCCTTTATATTGGGCGAGAATCCAGACGGGACCTTCATACTGCTCGGGCATTCAAAAAGATGACCTTCTCTTCTTTGGTCGAGCGTAGCTGGCACGACCTTGAAACCATTCCGGATGCCGGTCATCGTGGTCTTTCAAACGTTGCTGGTCCTGCCGTGCTTCCTTTGTATCATTTGTCTTCCCATACACGCCCAAGAAGCTTAGGAGGTTCACGCAAATATTCTTCGTAACGTGCATCACGCCGATTGCAGAGCGGACATCTAGGACTTTCCAATATTCTAGCTCCCGAATATAGATTTCTTCTTCCACATGGCTGCGTGCCGCCAGCTCCCTTCGAACTGATTGTCCGCCAGACCCTTTCCAAAGATGACTTTCAAATCCTTGACCATATCAAATACCTCAGCACCAGTCGTTCCGCAGCTTCGCCGGTGATCTGCCTTGCCGTTGTAATGCTTGCCTTTCTTTCTTTACTGGATGAATTTTCGGAAGAAATCGACGATGCCCAAGGTACACGTTCTTCTTACAATTTGGCAAATATACACTTTCAGTCTCATGTAAGCAGTGCGTGCATGCATTGTATCCCTTATTTGACAGTCCCGAAGGTTACTAAGAGCAGGCCAATCGTTGATGGTTACGAAAAGCAACGCTCGTAGGTCAAATTCCTCTTGTTTGTGCTCATCCCACACACGGACACCACCCCACAGCTGTAAAAGTTCATCAACTAATGGCCTTAGGTACACATCGATGTCGTTGCCGGGTTGCTTCGGACCTTGGATGAGCACCGCATCATAATGAACTTTCGCTTCATGCACAACCAAGGAGGAAGGTTGTAGATGCATAGAGTCACGGGCCAGTGCTATGGCTGGAGCTCGCTCGCCAAAAGGATTCATGCCATCCGTGCATTTAGAGCAAATCTTATGTTCCTTGCGTCACCTGCAAAATCTTTGAACCATCTGTCGATCTTTCTCCATTGCGCTCCATCTGCGGTGTGTCTCAACTCCCGTCCGACTTACGGTCCTCTTTGTGCCATCGCAACAACTTGGCATGCTCTTTGTTCCTGAACAGACGTTTCAACCGTGGTATTATAGGAGCATACCACATCACCTTGGCGGAACCCTCTTCCGGGTTTCGCCCCTCAACATCGCCACCGGGGTCATCGCCTCGATCTTATAACGCAATGCAGGCATACCGGCATTCATTCAAATTCTCGTATTCACAGCGGTAGAGGATGCGATCGTTGATGCATGCATGTATCTTCGTAACCTCTAAACCTAGAGGGCGACAACCTTCTTTGCTTCAGACGTCTCAAGGGCAACTCGTTATCCTTTGGAAACATATTCTTCAACATTTTCAGCAAGTTTTCAAATGCCGAGTCAGCTACACCTGCCTCTGCCTTCCATTTCAGCAAATCCAGCAGCAGCCCAGCTTTTTCAGACCATCATCGCATTCGGGTACAGCGCCTTTCTGTGATCCTCTAACATGCGATCCAAATTCTCCTCTCCTTTTCAGTTTCAGCGTCTCCGTGCATCAGCAATGGTCCGACCAAGATCATCAACGGGATCATCACGTTCCTCTTCTTCACCTTCCCCTTCACCTTCAGCATCCTCCATGAAAGTATCACCGAAATGAGCAAGATAGCTTTCATCGATGAAATCATCCCCTTCTTCATCTTCTTCCATTATAACCCCTCTTTCTCCATGCTTGGTCCAACAATTATAGCTTGGCATGAAACCCTTCTGAAGCAGATGCAAGTGAACAACTCTTGAGGAAGAGTAACCCTTCTCATTCTTACAGATAACACATGGACAGATAACAAAACCCCCCCGCTTGTTCGCATTAGCCACTACGAGGAAATCTTTCAAACCCGTAGTGAACTCGCCGGAGAGTCGGTTACCGTACATCCATTGCCGATTCATCTGCATTATTATAATATAAAATATATAATTAACCATCATGCATTTGTTAAACTAACTAGCTACAAACAATATAAATTAAACAATGAACTACACACATGCATATTTTATCAATGACACATCAAAGGTTCATCAAGTTGCTAACCGCGATCGAGGAGTGTGGCTCCAACACTTCATGTCATGTTTGTTTCATGCTCTTGGGGCATTTCATCAAACACCTTATGTGCATAAGAGGAACCAAAAGCAAACCTACACCCACTTGTGAAGAGAATGGCTCCAAATGGCTAAGTGTTGGCTGCTGGATGGGTATATATAGGGAAGGGGCTTTAGTTGCGGTTGGCCTGGCAAACCGTGACTAAAGGTGCCGAAGGTTTTAGTCGCGGTTGTCCTGGCCAACCGCGACTAAAGCCCCTCACGTCGCCAGCTGGCCACCGAGCGCCTGGCCCAGGCCTTTGGTCGCGGTTCACCTCCAGAACCGCGACTAAAGGTCCCATTAGTCGCGGTTCCTACAGCTTCGCGACTTATGGGGCTGGACGGAAGCCTGTTTTTCCACCAGTGAAGAAGCACGTGAGCATGACACAAGAATAAGTAAACAGTAAACTAATGGCATGCTGTCATGAAATGCTTTTTTTACAAGTGTCCTGAAATGCTTGTTGAACATACCAATTTTCTGGGGATAGGATATCTTTTCAGGAGGCTTAGCAAAGTCGGCACGCAATGTCATCCCCCATTTAAATGTTGGAGCCCAGAAATGAACTGCGATCAAAGTCAGATTATCGTCTCAGCCTCTTATGTGATACTCATAGTCAAGAATGCAGCTCGGGAATGTCAAGAATAAGCGCAGAGTTGGCAAAGACTTTCTGAGGGAGAAAGACATAGTCTCTTTGGGTCTTGGGAAAATTGTAGTATTTACCGGTAATCCACTTTATTGCAAAAGGTAATATCTTTAGGAGTCAAATCTTGCATGAGGAAGTCAATATTTTCCGTTGCCAAGCTTACCAGGAAAAAATTTGGACATGAGTGGCAACAGGAGATGAACATTTTCAGCTATATGGTGAACTAAACACTGCTGATATACTCTTGGGTGCCCTGTAATTGGGCTTGTTTGGACAGGTCCAAGAGATTTCTTGGTATGGCAGGAAGTTCCGCTCTCACTATTGCGCTTTGTGGAGGAGCAAAATTATATAAGGGATTTTGTAAACCCAAATATAAACTTGCTAAAGATACCTGGCCAGCAGGTTGTCTCCTGAGTCCTGACCAGTGTGGATAATAAGGAACATATTACAAAATGTTCTTGGCTGACCCAACTAACACACAACAAAGTTTTAAAATCATGACAGGAATGGCAGTGCGAAGGTGGCTACTCCTCAATAGGGAGGAGAGAGTGGAACCTACAACTACCAGAATCAAATGGATCATAAGACAACTTAAAAGTAGAGCACTAAAGCTGTTTATAGGAGGGGACTAAATAGTTGTTGGCTCCAGGTTTTGATGGTTTCAGGTTCTACTTTATGATGTATTTAGTTAGACTACTGTTTACTTTGATTCTCTATGGTGGTGTGTCTTCTCCGTGTTATTTTTTCCGCTTACTCACATATGTTGAAACCAAAAAACAGAGTAAGCACACAGTATTTTCACATTTAAAATATGCCACAACCTGGCAATCCTAATAGAACAACACAGTCCAAATCTAAAAAAAAAGACACAAAAGGAAACATGTATAATGCACCGACTGGGGAACAAAGCCAATGGTTGTAGGCTAACTGTTTTATAGAAGGGAGAAGACGAAATCTCTTTGGGGCTTGAGAAAATTGCAGTATTAACCACTAGGTCGCTTTATTATAAAATGCAATATGCAAAATGCAATAACCTGTTCAATGAGAAAGTCAGTATTTTTCTATGCCAAGTTTAACTAGGAAAGTTTCAGGCACGAGCCAACGACAGCCTAGGAGGAGGAGGAGGAGGAGGAGGAGATGGGACTTGGTGACGGCCTAGTTGCCTTCAGAGACGGCGCGCTTGGCGAGCTTGCTGCGGAGGACGAGGCAGCAGCCATGGCCGGGGGGGTGGAAGAAACCTAGATGAAAACAACGAGCATGGCACGCTGCACACGCACAATGTGGCCGAGGTCATCCTGACTCTGCCTCTCAAGATGCGGTGACCGCCTTTCGCGCTCCGCTGGCACGGGGGCTACTAGCTGCCCGAGTGGTTCATGCCGTCACTGGCCGCCTTCAACGATCACTTTGAGAAGGACTAAATACAAACTAAAGGACTAAAGTGACTGAACAAACACCACTAAAAGGTGTATATCTTTCCTATCCTATTTATAAAGATTGGAGTTTGTGATGAGTTCACGTATGGGTGCAACATCATTTTCAAATAAACAAATACATGCATCCTTACATGTGAAACTAGCAACCTTCAGGAGATATATAAACAAATGCACTTTATTCACATGTGAGATCTACTCCTATCATAAATAAACAAATACACTACTTTCATGTGAGACCAATTTTTTTTAAGACACAAATGACAAAGACAAAATCGATCTTGATTTTAGTTCTTTCCCCAACCTATTATGGTCATTTAAAACTCTCTGATGCTCCATGTCTCTCGCTTTATTTTTGCTATCTTTTCTAATCGTAAGTCACACAACGGTGATAAAGTACACTAATGTTATTTCATCATCTTTAAGCCAATGGTTCCGTAGCAACGCACAGACATTGTGCTAGTATACATTCAATTTAGGAAAGAGTTAGAACATCTTATATTTGTGAAAGCGAGGGAGTACATTAGAGCCTCAGAGAAACCATTTTTAACTCTGACATCGGAGCAATACATTGCTAACTGAAAACCAATTTCGCAATTCTGACAAAGACACTTCTCCGAATGTTGTAAGTACCCGTTCAAACGAGGCATCCTTCCAACCACACAAAACAAAAATCTTAATCATCCTACTTCCTATTTAACTGAACCAGAAAAGGTTATAATAAATACAGCCAGAACTGCTACCAGCTAAGAGAGTAAATGCAGCTCAATAATGCTCTTCCTTGATGCCACCCAAGTACCCTGGTATCTTTTTTCTTCACGTTGCATTTCTGTGTCAGGAAAAGGAGAATAAGGTCAGGAGTTAGATAATTAAGTATGAAAATGATCAAATGGACAACACAGACAAATGTCTAGCACAACGATAGTAAGACACCAGGGTACTTGGGGACTAATTAACTTATGTACTCTTGCAGTCAAAATAGCATTCCAACAAAGTTTTTTTAAGCTCCAGGGAATGGGTTAGAATCCTTTATATCTTATAAACATATAGTATATTTCCAGTAAACCTCTGATCACATACAAGGACAAATGCCACGCAATCACAAATTACCCACTGATAACTCATATTATCCACTAGTCTATTTTTTTTCACTTCCATATATATGACATGCATAACAAATATACACACGACTAAGCAATAGATGGTTTGAGTAAGCAGTCCCACTGATAAAACATATATAGAACATTCATCCGTTCTACCGAGAAGACTTAAAAGAAAATGTATTTTATACTTACTTAATTAGGCCCAATTTTTTTGTTTTGCACTTACGCATGCCTAACTGTTTAGGAAACAATGATGTGGCAGAATGAAAGATCCTTGTTAAAACAAAAAAAAGCACAACTAGAATCTATACAAGGGGCAGACCGTAAAAATAAGTTCCTGAAGTATGCCATCCATCGCAGACACAAGCTTTAACAAAAGCAATTACTCTATTGAGTGGTCTACCATAGTCAAATACTATCTCTGTACCAAAATATAAGATGTTTTTATGGTTCAATTTGAACTGCAAAAACGTCTTATATTTTGATACGGAGGGAGTACATCAGGACATGTCAGGCAAACGACAACAACCATTGACACTGTCAAATATAATTCTATAACTAGTGCCGAAAATATCACTAGCTTATAAAAATGGCATTAAGGATGACAACATATTGGCTAATACAATTGTTGGGAAGCAAAACGTAATTAAATTTGTATCCTGCACTGCAAAACAATTTGACATTTAAATGCATCTAACATTTTGACAAACGATGCACTGCAAAACAACGTAGCCTCAACACATCATTTAAAGGTGAAAAAGGCAAACCTTTCGGAATCATACTTGAGCGTGGGAAATGTGGGAGGCCAGATCATCATAAAAGGATATATGTCAACCAAACAACCATTTGTTATTTCATATACTTTACGTAGTGTCCTGCACTTGATATCCAAGTGAAATACGCATCCGCCCATCTCCAAGAATACAAAGTCGCCATAGTCCACCACTTGGTTCATGAGACAAATAGTATGCTCATCCTTGACCATGCAATCTGACATCTTCAAATTAGCATACATCTCACGCAAACAAATGGAATCGATGAGCAACCAGTCATCTCCCTTGTGGAGCCAAATGCGTAGTTGAAGCTCCTCGACATGGATAAGATAAACATTAGAAGCGTCACCATCCCATGCCAACATAGTGGTGCCGACCTTGCTATGCACCACGCCCCGCGGAGGCTGAATTGTGGAGAAACTCAAGGTCGTTAAATCCAAGACGATAATGTCACTCAGGCCTGCCGGCACATAAATTTTATTGTCGGCAAGCACAACCTTAGGTTCGTAAGGCACGGGAGGGAGATGGTCCAAAAGATGATGCTTGCAGCAAACACCATCTTGCAACATATACACGTGCAGCCTAGATTCTGGTTTACCGGATATAGTCTCCTCCACATACAAGTAGTAGTAGGACAGACCATCCCCATCTTCTTTGGAAAGGAATTGTATTGAACGACAGGATCCGTTACTTTGGAGCTTTGGGTATAAGAGTGGTGGGTTGAAGGTCATGCCTCTCTTGGGGCACAAAGGTCGGTGCACTCTGCCTCTGCTCCAGCTCCCAGTCCGACGGTCGAACAAGCGGACAAACACGTTGCCGTTTTGACAGTCTAGTATTTCGGGCGATAAGCTTAAGTAGGCGTCCAGGCCGAATCTTGCGTGGCGGACGACGGAAGCGAGCTCCGGGGGTTGTGGCAACATCGGGATGAAGGATGTTGGAATGGTCCGAAGGTAATTGGGTCTGTACTTTATGTAGAAGCCCAGGAGACGTGGTGGATTGAGCTTACGGAAACGGCGGAGGAAGGCGTGGTCGGAGACGTGCCCTAACCAGCGCTTGCAGGCGAGGGCGGCGTGGACAAGGGTGGTGGGGAAGCCAACGCGGAGGAGGATCTCGATGAGAAGGTCGTCGTTGTCAAGCACCTTGGATACGGAATCGGCCGCCACCGCCGGTTGCTGCCTCTCGCCTTCCATGTGCTGCTGCGTTGGTTTCTCTCCGTGGGTTTGGAGAGGATAAACAGAATCCGCGATCTGTACGTGTAGGCTTCGGTGGGTTTAGGGTCGATACTTTTTTTTTGGGAAAGGAGATGCGACGTGTACATGAGCCTAGCCCTGACAATTAGAGCCCATCCATGTCCGGCCATATATAATATAACTGGTTTGGGTTGCTAAAAAAAACTGGTTTGTCTCGGAAAAAAAAAAACTGGTGGATTCCTACACTTCAGGAAGAAGAGGTGTTCCCCGTCTTCATCAGCTCTGTGACAGGCTTGTCGCCGACGCCTTGCGGGGCACAGGGGTTTCGTTCGTTTATTCGGGGCGGTGCACCGTAGATCGACCCACGGTGCTGGATAATTAAGCAATCCTTTGCATGGCATGGATGTTCACGAGAAACAGGGATGCAAGGAATTTTAAAAACAGCGGAGCTGCTAAGATTCTATTGATAGAGGAGGACGCACAGATTGATCAATGAGAGAGACTGAACTTCTGAATAGGGGTTGCACTATAATGTGATGAAATAAAGGGTGTGGTTTCTCCTGCATAACGTGCGGTGCTGCAACTCAAATATTCTTGCAGTGATCCCACTAGCTAGTACATTCCCACCACGGAGCTTGATCTTAATTAGCTGGTACACTGGTAATAACAAGCATTACATCGGCACTTTCTACAGGGGAAAAGTTAAGCTTAAGCCAGGCTCAGTTCTTCTTCTTTTTTCAACTTGATTCAGCTTTTTATCATGTTATGCATCCATGTCAATTAACACAAAGAGCATTGTTACTAGGGTATATCTATATCAATTAATTTAATGAAGCAACCATGTCCAGAATCCCAGATGCCAACTTAAGCATGTGTACATGCAGGGAACGACACCGTGCCCTCTGAACCCTGAACCCTTAGTTTTCAGCTTCCGCGCAAAATGTACTACTGAACCTATCGACACTTCACACTTCCATCTCAAGAAAAAAAAAAGGAGTTCATCAAGACTTCATTCTCTTACCCCTGGTATGATCGCTTTGTTTCCCAAAGATTCAATCATTTATACCAAAGCGCACATACAGAGCTTGGTATCAAGTATCAAGTCACTGAACCAGGTACATTTTAGATTATCTGCCCTCAAAGAAACGTTTTTTATTTACTCTTACAGTACTGGAGCAATACATTACTGACTAAAACCGATTTCACAGTTCTGAACGAAAAGACACTTATATCCAAATAACATAATCAGAAGAAAAAACTACTCAACATATACAACCAGCTAATTCCTGATTAACTAATCAACCGAAGGATATACTAGACAGTTAGAACTGCCATCAGCTACTAGAGGAGAGGAAATGCAGCTCACTACTGCGCCTTGTTCTTGCCACCCATGAGCTTCCTAGTATCTTTCTTCTTCATGCCACGTTTCTGTTTCAAGGGAAACAAACGAAAGTTCAGGGTGGAGGTAATTAATTATCTGAATATCAGATTAACAACAAGGACAAATGGCTAGTACAACAAATGTAAGATATTTTGTACGGTCGGATGTCAAATTAAATTAGCAGTCATCCCTATAAAGGATTTTTAAAGCCCCAGGGTATAGGTTAAATGCCTTTAAATACAGTGTGCAGTCCGGTAAAAAAGCCTTTGATCATAGAAGCACAGATGCCATGCTGGCAAAAATTACACACAGTTAACTTGTATTATCCACTACTCTCTAAAAGGAAAAATAAATCATTGTGATATATCTGAATCAAGAATCATGCATAACAAATATGCAAACCATAAGCAACAGCAGCTTTGACATTCTTGTTTTCGAAAGGGCAGCAGCTTTGACATACACATACGAAACATTCATTCCATTATTCATATAAAATATCTGAAAAGGAAACATGTTTATACTTTTGTTGGCCCAATCTTTAGTCGTGTACTTATGCACGCCTGACTGTTTAGGAAACAAGCACATGGAAGAATTGAAGATCCGTGCTAAAACACAAAACATGTCATTTTTAAGCAAAATTGCAATCTATACAAGTGGAAGAACAAAGTTCAGAAAGCATGTCATCTGTCGCCAACCCAAGCTTTAAGTCACAAAAGCAAATATTCCACGGAGTGATGTGATATAGTAGACATGCCACTACATGTGTCTAGGAAACAATAACGGTAGCCATCGACATTATGTCTTTCTGCAACTAGTGTCGAGTCCATATAAATATTACTAGCTTCGTTTAAAACAATGACAAGCTAGGCTTATGGACATTAGGTAATACAGATTTTGGATTTGGATATATAACTATTCAGGTGGCGGTATGAAAGCAAAAGTTAATTAAGTTTCTACCTCCGGATCTGTCATGTTAATATGTTTAGAGTCTGTTTAAAGAGAATCTTATGGGAGTCTTTTGTCAACCAAGAAACAACTCTATTTTATCTCTTGAATTTTGCTTATCTATCCACATCACTCATCCCGACTAAATGTGTGAAGGACGATGGACATAGTAAAAGTTATATAACCTCATCAGATCATCTAAAACAAATCATTTAAAAGGCCAAAGGGCAAACCTTGCGGGATCGTACTTGAGCACAGGGAATTTGGGAGGCCAAATCATCATAAAAGGATGGATATCACCCAACTGATACTTTTCTGTTTCATACACTTTACGAAGTGTCCTGCACTTGGTATCCAAGTGAAGGGTGCATCCACCCATCTTCAAGAATACAAAGTCACCATAGTCCACCACCTGGTTCATGAGAAGTACATTCCGATCACCCTCAATCATGCAACCCGAATTCCTTAAATTAGCACACATCTCACGCAAACAAATGGTATCCACCAGCAACCAGTTATGTCCCTTGTGGAACCAGATGCGAAGTTGAAACTCCTCAATATGGATGAGATATACACCGGAACCATAATCAGCTCGCAACAACATGGTGGTGCCTCTTGAGACATGGTCCACTCCTTGTGGAAGCTGAATTGTGGAGAAAGTCGATGTTGTCAAATCCAAGACAATAATGTCCCTCAGCTCACCTACCATATAAATTTTATTGTCGATGATCACAGCTTTTGGTTCTGATCGCGGAAGTGGGAATTGGTCTATGTCAAGATGATGCCAGGAACCATCTTGCAACTTATATAGGTGCAATCTATACGATCCTTCGGCAGACTCCACATGCAACTAGTAATAGGACAAGCCAATGCCATCCACATCTTCAGAGAGGACTTGTTTAAATGTGCAAAACGTGATGTCCCGGAATCTAGGCCATGGGAGTCGTGGGAGGGTGGCCGGACCTTTCTCAGGGCACAACGGGCTGCACAATATATATGTGCACTCACCCCCGTGATTGTAGAAGTTGACGAAGACGCTGCCGTTCCGGCAGTCCTCGATTTTGGTAAGTAATCTCTCGTCGGTGTCCAGTTTGAAGCAAGCGCGACGGACGATGACAGCGAGCTCTGGGGGATGAGGCGACAACGGGATGAACAGTGTTTGAGAAATGGCAACGCGCCTGTCCTTGATGTAGAAGCCGAGGAGACGTGGCGGGTGGAGCTTGCGGAAACGGAGGAGGAAGGCGTGGTCGGAGGCGTGCCCTAGCCACCGTTTGCAGACGAGGGCGGCACAGACGAGGGTAGGGTGGTCGGGAAGCCGACACGCTGGAGGATCTCGATGAGTAGGTCGTCATCCTCGAGCACCCTAGATACAGGGAAGAAAATTTCGTGGGCACCGGCTGCAAAGTCCATCCGGTGCGTACCCATGCCAGGATTTGTCCACGTGTCTCAGCTTCCCATCGGGCGATCGCTGTTTCTTCAGCTCCGTTACTTGCGTCCCTTGGCTCAGATGGGTTCAGTCGGCTCGAAACAAGTGCGATCCCGGCTCGGTGGGCTCCGCTCAGCTGCAAAAACTACATGCAATCGGCTCTCGTCGTTAGAATCAATCGGCTCTCGTCGTTAGCACCTGATTCCCGTGAATAGCGGCGATCTGATCATGGAAGATGAGACTGGTGGCGGCCGAGGGAACCCTGGTCCGGCCCTCACTCCGCCGGGCGAGACCAGAACCATGTTTGCCTCACGCCCAAACGCATCATCATCCTCTGCATCGCAAGGCCCCATCAGCCATCCATGGCCGCCGCAGTTTGAAGCTGCAGTATCGTCGAGAATGACGGGAGCGGCCATGACGGAATATGTCAGTGTGGCTCACAAGGACGACCATGGTGGCACTGCCGGCGACTTGTACCGCATAAACCTCGCGGACGAGAATGGTTGTGCGCACGCCGTGAACTTGCAGCCCCCACGTGTCATGCCAGGAGGAGGAGTCCAGGAGAATACGACCAGCGCCATGAGAGGAGAAGGAGGTCAGCAGGACGGCGCGGTCGCCGGTGATGATGGAGCGGGTGTAGAGCAAACAATGAAGGTACGGGTCCAAAAGCTGAGATCCTAGTCAGGCAGTCGGCATAAGATCATCATACTCTAGTACTGTACGATGCACAATTGAGTACTTAGCAAATGACTATTCAATATTCTTATGCGTTCTTGATTAAGCTTAGAAAAACAAATTCTGAAAGTGGAGGAAAAAACATTTTCTCATACCACATTATGGTCATATAAATTTAACTCTGGACTCGTTGTACCGCAGGTGATTGATAAAGTTGGAAAAACGTTGGTCGTTCCGGAAGTTGGAATGGCTTTCGATTCAGAGGACAGCGCTTATGACATGTACAACGCATATGCCGGCAAGGTTGGGTTCAGTATCAGAAGAAGCCAGACAAAGCGCCGAGGTGATAAAAGTATATCTCAAAAATATATAGTTTGCAGTAACGAAGGCCATCGAGAAACCCAATCATCTAAGGACACTACAAGGACAGGTTGTGAGGCTCGTATTCAGTTTAGTGTCAACAAGGATGGTATTTGGACAGTGCAAAAGCTTATAACCGAGCACAATCATTATCTTGCTAGTCCCAATAAGGTGCACAAGCTGAGGTCCCAAAGACGTGTTATAGAAGCGGATAGGCATCTAATTGGCCAGATAAGGGAAGCCGGGATGAAGCCATCCCAGGTATATGACTTTATGGTAGCATTTTACGGAGGACCTTAGCCGGTCTCGTCTTGCCTTCCATCACTATCTTTTTATTTCGTCGGTACGAAAGGGGATCGACAGGTTTTATTTTCGTCGAGAAGAAAGGGGATCGATAGGTTTTTTTTTATTTTTGTTCTCAACAAAAATAAAAAACCTAACGATTATTAGGTCGGTGTGTTCATGGGCCTAGCATCAAAATTAGGGCCCATCACGCCAATAATTTGGGGGGTGAAAATTGATGAAACCCTGCGCGCCTGATGTCTTCGGCGCTCGCACCACATGCAGCTCCTACGACGGTGCCGCTGGAGTGGAGACGCGGTGGCCCTAGTTTTTGCTCCGCCAGTACAGTATGAACATCCTGGCTGAGCTGAGGGGTTCCCGGCAGGCCGGCGCTCGTCGCCTTCAAAGGACCACTTCAAGCCGGTCACCCATCACGGACGTGTTCCAGGCCAGCTGGCCCCAAGCCTGGCACAGCGTGGCTCAAGAACCTCATCCGCGCCACTGCATCGTCCGTCCATCACCCACTTCTGGATTCTCCAACAGCGGGATTACAATTCTTCATTACACAAGCAGTAAAGGATGGGATATAGTTTATCCAAATACATCTTCTCCTAGAGAAATTACATTGCTTAGCACAAGGATGCGCTAATTCATTTGCTTCTCTAGCTGTAAAAACCAGACGAAATTTCTCAAGGTTCCGGCAAAGCTCTTGTATCTCGTTCACAATGGTCGCTCTGTTTGATAACTTGTTGAACATCAAATTCAATAATGACCTTCCGATAACCCAAGTTTGCAGCCAATTGTATGTCATCTCTGATAGCATATGCTTCAAGTGATTTTGCACTAAGACCAGTTGCATACCATATAGATTGCGTTCCGACCAGATTACCTTCATGGTTGCGCACACCCAGACTAGTACCTCCTTCATGAGTTTCTTCACAAAAAGTAGCATCCACATTAATTTTAATAAAACTTCCCTCTGGGGGCTTCCACTCCTGATGTTCCTTAATCATGCGGACTACTTGTTGTGATCCTGTAACTGAGAGATCCATAGCTACATCCATTGCCCATCTTAGAGATTGTGCTATCGACCGAGTGCATTCACCATGAGTATGTGTATTTCTCTCCGTCCAAACTGCCCAAGTTCCGCTAAAATTAATGATGCATGTAGATGTCTGGTTCACCTCCTCTCCTTCTGCTATGTCCATCGCCCAAGTATCAAGGTGCAGAACTGGTACTTCGGTAGATGACAAATGCTTGATCTCCTGTCAAAACAGCTTCGCCCATGTACATTCGAACAATGCATGTGGAATGGTTTCCTGTTGCCCACATGCATGACAGAAACCAATATGCTCAATATGCCTTTGACATAGCACACCTATGGTTGGGACAAAACCCTTTGTGACCCACCACCAAAAGTTTCGGACTTTGGGAGGAACCGGAAGGCTCCACAGTTTCTTCCAAAATTTCTTAAAATTAAAGATAACTATTGGGTTGCCTCCCAACAAGCGTTAATATTTAATGCCCCTAGCTAGCCATAATGCATGGTTTGAAGTGTTATCATGCTTTGTCAATTCCTGAATTATGCAACGAGACTTCATAGGAGACTTAGCAAAACATGTTTTTAATAATGACACTCCTAAGTAAAAAACTGAGAAATTTATTTTCACTCGTAGGTTCCTTTATCATTTCAATAAAGTTGGGGTGAACACTAATCATTTTTAGATCATCCTTCTCCTTACTAGAGGATTCACCCTTGTTTTTAGGAACATACATAAGTTTAGAATTCTTATTTGTAGGAGTCCTTTCAATAGTTTTAACAAAATAAAAAGTTGAGCCCAAATTGTTAATGATCTCTTCCAGTTTATCAATTGTAGCAGGACTTTGCTCTACTCTATCAATCATTGGATCTCTATCCTTTAGTAATTTCAATGTGGTTCCCACCAAAGAGTCAAATTTAGTAACTTGGTTATGCACCCTTTTATCAAGATTTTAATGTGTTCAATAGTGGGCGTTTTGTTCTCAATAATTTCTAACCTTTGCATGACAAGTTCCAAAGTCAGCCATTTCGTTAATAGTGATAGGTGGCGATCCCACTAAATTCCTCATAGCATTGAAAGCATCCAAAGGGCGAGTACTTAGAAAATTTCCTCCAGTAATAGTGGTAAGCACAAATCTATACCAAGTAGTAACACCCTAAAAATTGCGAAGAAGAACAATGGTGGATTGCTTACGAGTAGATGTATTTTGAGCATCGCAAATCCTATACCAAGTATCTTTCAAACTTTCTCCTCCCATTTGATTAAAATTAAGCACTTCATTTTCAGGCCTTATAATCAATGTTAATGCAAGGAGTAGTAGTCATCATGCAATAGATGGATTAGAGTTGGATGTTTGATATCTTTCCTATGGACTAGTGGGGGTGTGCATCCAACTTCCTTACCCGTGAAGACAAAGAGCATTTGAGGTAGCTCATCCTTTGAATATACAAGTCAAGTTCTTCAATTTACACTAGTATATTAAACATGAAGTACATGAAAACTCTATATTACAATGCAATAATGCTACTTTGAAGCACTTTATGATATCTGCTAAAACTAGGTGCTAGTAGTAGTGTTGCTCCTTCCCTCATCCTCTCTTTCTCCTTTATTTATTCTCTTTTTTTTTGTGAACCATCCATGGTGCATGATCTAGTGTGGCATATATGAATGTAAATGACGGTTGTTGTGCCCAATAAATATCATGCCGACTATATATGGTCATGGAAAACAAAATGATAGTGAATGATCAAATCCCTACTCATGTAATGTAAATGATGGGTGTTACATAGCAATATCTCGTAATGGCTATGGAAATGCCAAGATGTGTAGGCATGGTGGCTATTTTGAGGAAGATATATGTGCTTATATTTATGAGAACAAGGGAAAGTCCTCCCATGGGATTTGGTGTATCAACGAAGTTTGCACAAGTCTCGATGTGAGAGCTGGAAATGCATGATACCGAAGAGGCTATATCAATAAAGATGAACGAAGTGCATAAAGCCTTGTTGCATGTAGTCCACAAAAACTCTACTCTAAGGGGGTAGTTTGGTAGGAGTTAAGCATCACTCGTCCCAACCTAAACCAAAGTTGCTGGCTTACTCTAACATCTCAACCTACTCAAGCTAGATTTTTTTCCCAACATTTTGGTTCATTAAGTTAAAGAATGACTCAAGTTCTTGTCAACTCTAATACACCAACTCACTTCTATAATCCAGCTCATTTTTTCTACGTACCTTCATTACCCTTTAACTACCTCAAAACGATTACAAAGAATCAATCTCCTTGTTTTTAACTTCTAGATGTTGTTCATGGAACTTTTTATTATTATACCACCTATATATTTATTATTTAAATACTAATATGTTAATGTCATGCAAATAATATGTAAATTTATTCACAAGTCAACAACATTTCCAATCCTTCAACAATTATAAGTGAAGATCAAGGAGTTTATAGTGTTTCTATCTCACCATTACTCTAACAGATATAAGTGAAGCATAAAAAGCATTCTATAGATATTTGACCATCAAGAACCATTCCCTAACTAGCATGGTGTATTTTAATTGAAAAATAATTTTTACTCCCCAAACATTTATGCATATCATTTGAACAAATAGAAGCATAGGCCCAACCGAGAAAAACCAATATTTGTTGAGAAATATGAGGGGGATGCCGGGGCACACTAGTGCAGAACTGGCCTTTAGCGCCGGTTCGTGACGGCCTTTAGTGCCGGTTCGCCAACCGGCACTAAAGAGTGGGGACTAAAGCCCTCCTCGCCCCTTTAGTACCGGTTCGTCACGAACCGGCGCTAAAGTGCAAATACGTGTACGAGCAGCACCGAATGTGCGTGGGGCTTTAGTACCGGTTGGTAACACCAACCGGTACTAAATGTTTGGTTTTTATTTTTTCCTTAAATTTTGTGTTTTCAGTTTAATTTAGTGATTGTTTTACATTATAATGAGTTGTTAAATCCATATCCATGTTATACTTGATCACCTAATTAGGTGATCAAGTATAATATATATGGATATGGCATATATACTATAGCTAGCTAGCTAAAAATCATCATAGTCGTCATTATCACTATTTAATCATCATAGTCATTACCGCTATCTAATCACCACCAACACTAGCTTAAATAAGAAACATTCACTTGTACCGGAAGCAAAAATATCATCGAGTTCAACATGATTGTCATGATATATAAGCGTTCATATATAACACCACAAAAGCAAATCACTCTTGGAGATTAAGTTCAGAACGAAGAACACGGACATGAAAGGACAAGTACTAAGAGCATGAACTAGCTAAATCACTCCTGCTGCTCTCTCTCAGGTAAAATAGCATAGAACATGTATAGCTCTCCTGATTCATCATACTGGAGCATGCAGATGAACCTGTCTCCTAATCGTGGGTTGCGCTTCTCATTGCTGCCCCCTAGTACTTCTCTGCGGGCCGGGGGCGATCGAGACGGCGACGTAGTACGGGGCGGCGGCGCGAGACGGAGACGACAGGGACGGCGGCGACGGGCGGCGGGGGCGGCAACGACGGGCGGCAAGGGCGGCGGGGGGCGACGACGGCGGCGATTTAGGGCGGCGGGCGACAGCGGCTGCGGCGGCGACGGCGGCGGCGCGATAGATGTCGCGTGAGAAGTGGAGAAGAAGTGGTCGATGGAACTGAATTTTTGTAAGTGCCATATATATAGGAGGGGCCTTTAGTACCGGTTGGAGCCATCAACCGGTACTAAAGGCCAATTTTGGCCAGGCCAAGCGGCGTGAAACGAGGGCCTTTAGTACCGGTTGGTGGCTCAACCGGTACTAAAGCACAACCATTAGTACCGGTTGGAGCCACCAACCGGTACTAAAGGCCGTGCGCTACCACGCCGCGGTGCGCTATTTTTAGTCCCACCTCGCCGAGCGAAGGACAGCCGCACTGATTTATAAACCCAGCCGCGGCTGCCCTTTCGAACTCCTCTATATAGCAGGCTTCTGGCCTAACTCCGGCGCGTTGCCCTGTGAGCCTACTGGTCCTTATGGGCCTGAATTTGCACACCCTAGGTCTGGCAGGCCCACCGGGCAGCGCCCCAACAATTTTTTTATATTTTTTTCTTTTCTACATTATTTATTTTCTTGTATTTATTTTTGAGTAATTTTTTTATATAGTTTTGTCTTTTCTGCTTTATTTGTTTTTTTCTATTTATTTCTGAGTATTTTTTTGCTGTATTTAGTTTCTTTGTGAATATTTTTGCTTTATATAATTTTTTTTCTTTTCCGCATTATTTATTTTCTTGTATTTATTTTTGAGTAAATTTTTATATAGTTTTTCTTTTCTGCTCTATTTGTTTTCTTCTATTTATTTCTGAGTAGTTTTTTGCTGTATTTAGTTTCTTTGTGAATATTTTTGCTTTATATAATTTTTTTTTCTGCATTATTTATTTTCTTGTATTTATTTTTGAGTAATTTTTATATAGTTTTTTATTTTCTGCTTTATTTGTTTTCTTCTATTTATTTTTAAGTAATTTTTTATATAGTTTTTTCTTTTTTGCCGTGACCCTCTCTACTCTTTCGCACATGCTATGCGGGTGAAATGATGACACCTTCAACATTTTCAGAGTTTGTTTTGTAGTGATTTTCATTTTCACGGTCATTTAGCTCTGATTTAAACAAATCGGTGACTGAAAAACAGCAAATGATGTCAGAACGTGTTAGAAGACCAAATGCTACTGAACACAGAAAAAATACATTGATCAGTACCGCCTTTCAGCTAAAACGCGCTACTGCTACAGAGAAGTACATAAAAAAATACATTGATCATCCGAAACCGGCCCTGATACTTCGAAAGAGATTGTCCACAAGAAGTCCGGAGTTCTAATAAGTTATTAAAAATAAAAAAAAGGCGCAACGCTCGTTAATTAGCTTCAAGCCTTTCGGAATAGGGTAGACTACACTGCACATAGCTCCGTGCAATCTATTCTATTCCGAAAGGCTTGAAGCTAAGCAACCTGCAGGTGAGCATTGCGCCTCTCCTTCATCGTCTCTGCACTCACGGCTTATAAACCGCTCCTACTGCCTCTCTCCTAGCGAGGTGGGACTAAAAATCAGCTTAATAAGAAACTCTAGTACCGGTTCATGCCATGAACCGGTACTAAAGGTGTCCGTGGAGCCCACAGCCTGACACAACATCATTAGTACCGGTTCGTGGCATGGACCGGTACTAATTGTTGCCCACGAACCGGTACTAAGAATGTCCGCCCGCCTAGCCGTTAGAACCGGCACTAATGGACACATTAGTGCCGGCTCAAATTCAAACCGGCACTAATGTGCTTCACATTTGACCCTTTTTCTACTAGTGGCATCCCCAAACATGGAGCTTGAGAATTCTTCAGATGACTTCTTGGGGGTGCTCAAGCTTTAATTGCATCTCTCCAACTTTCCCTCATATAGTCTCCCTGGGACTTAAAAACTTCATTCAAAGAAAACTTAACATGCTCATTTCTAGATCAGTCCAAAAGTAATTATGAACATAGGACTTCTATTAAGGTGGTACTGAGCGTTTGCCGACTGATAGTGTTTTCACCATCCCTACTATTTTGTTTTTTTTTAACTTGATGACAGTGGAAAAGGCTCCCACTGACTTTAAATTAGGAACCATACTATTTTGTTTTGATTTAGCACCTTTATTGCATAACTGTTTTCATGTTGGAAGTTCTTTAAGAATCGTTGTTTTGAGAACCTATTATATTTATTTTATCAAATTTGATCCTCATCAAATTAAGGTGATAACTTCATTATGGCGCATTCCCATGTTCTCGTTTGGTTTCTTATAAGATAATACTCGTGTCTTAGAAAGATAGCAGACATTTCTACTATTAAAAAGTGTGCTTCATCTCGCAAAAGATAGTACATTTTCCATGTGGATGAATTATACTAGGCTCCACAGAATTGATTGCCAGATACATATTCGATATTATAGTTTTGCGATGTGCCTTAAGTATTACACATCTAAGTTCTATGTCATTGATTTTAGGCCGAGATTCGTGCTAGTATTTATTTTTTTTCCGGTCATTTTTGTTTGATTGAGTCACTTAGATGTGCAATAACTAGAGCACACCTAGATTTCGAATGTGAGGTTGTAATCCCGAGCTCACGTGAGCTCGGGTGAACAGTAAAATAAAAAAAAAGAATTCAAATGTTTTCAGTGCGAAACTTTGACAAATGTTTTGATAGCTTGCAAAATTTCATCACCGTATGACATTCGTGTAAAATGTGACAAAAAACAAAATGCTGCTCCAAAATGCATTTGAAAATAAAGTTTTGGAGCATCGAAATTTGCTTTTTGGCCACATTTTCCATGTATTTCATTTGGTGATGAAAATTTTCCATCTATCAAAACAATGGTGAAAGTTTCACCCATTCTTTGGAATTTTTTAAATTATTATTATTATTATTTTATTATTCACCTGAGCTCACATGAGCTCGGGATGAGAACATGTCCTAGACAGACCCTTGAAATTATATCCTTGTAGTTCTATTTTTGTTTTCTGCTGGAAAATACATCTCTACTACTAAAGAGGGACTTGGTAGTCTCGCATCACTCCCACCAACCCCTCGGCAAACCCTATATTACGCTCGTGAGGATCTTACAAGCGATCTTTCGCTCAAGCGTCGCCAATTTGGGTCAACCCATTTGATGCGTGCAGTAACTCAATCAAATCAACACTTTTCCAAAACAACGTCATGCATTAACTCATTCAAATCAAGTCTTAAGAAATCTCAACTAAATCCAAACTTCCTTCTCTTTCACTACTCATACCCAACTCAAATCAAATCATACCAAAACATCAACTATGATCAAAGTTGATTGGCCCATTTAACGCATGCGTGCATTATTATTTTTGTTTTTATCTACATTTTGTTTTTTTTTTTCATTTTTCCTGTTTCATTTTTTTATTACCAGTTGGTTGGTTTTTCCTCGGCATACTACTAGAATCGGCGCAGACCTATACGTCGTGGTTAGTTGGTAGGGTCGCCTCCATTCCGGTTAAACCACCCCCACCAATTTTTTCTATCCTACCAATTTATTTAAACAATTTTGCTAAAACACATCTAGATGTGCCATAAGCATTGCACATCGAAGTCCTATGTCACTGATCCTACGCGGAGATCCGTGTGAGTATTTTCTTTTTATTTTCCTTTCCTTTTTATGCTTCATTGTGTCACTTAGATGTGCAATAACTAGGGCACATCTAGATGTGCCCTAGACAAACCATTTATTTAAACTGGTTTTTAGCTCACTGATCTACTTAATTTGGTTTTGTCTTCCAAATTTAGTAATGTAGTCATGGATACATTCTTAAATTCTTTGATTAAAGAGTTTTATCTCGTGATATTTTATTATGGTTGCTGATATATTCATTCACATATCAGTCTGAGAAACATTTTTCGTCGGGAGAAAAAACAAAGGAATAAAAGGAGAGTAATTTACCGATAAAAATGAAGTCGCCAAGGCAGTCTAGTGTGCAAGAAATTTTTGAATATGTATGTGAGACACAACTAATGTTGAATTACTATATATTCCCTCGTTGCAATGCACGGGCAATTAACTAGCATCAGTAGTGGGTTAGTTAAACTGCCAGTATTATGTTTCGGTACAACGGTTTAGTTAAATCTATCATTGAGGTGAGATTATGTGGGATGTCGACTTGTCCCATAAAAAATTATGTGGACACATGTGGGCCTCCTACTTATATTATGCGACAGATATGGATGTGGATCTGGATGAGAGTTGGGTTTGTTCCATTCAGCTACGGTTGTCTGAGCGGAATAATTTTCCTACTTCATAAGATGTGACAAACTGCATTTCATTAGAGATGGATTTGCAGCAAATTGCAAGAACGAGCCATTCTTAATTTTTTTCACCAAGTCATACAATTTTTTAGTTAGGATGCATTGCTTGGTTGCTTCAAGAGTTAATAATGGACATAGTGGTTTATCAGTTGCATGCCCAACAACGGACATCATATTTTTATGGAATGCACGACATTTAACTATATGTTACAATGTGGCATTTTCTCACATTGGGTCTGCCTTCTTGGCCCAGGGGGCGTCATAGGTGGTGCACGCCTCTTACCCCTTGATGGGGGTGGCGGATTGGCACAAACATGGTGGGAGGGGATCAGGGTGGAGAGCTCGATGGTTGGCGGGGGGGCTCCTCCTTGGTAGTCCATGGAGAAATACGATGTGAAGGAGAGAAGGCGCCATGGCGAAGGTGGGCGTCATCCAGTTTAAAAGGAGATGGTTCCAGTGAGAAAGGTCTTGCTACAGCGGAACCGAGCGGGAAGGGGAGGGTCTGGCAGGAAAAGGAAATGATATGTCGTGGCGTGGGATTTTTGTGTTGGACCAATGTGTTGGAGATAACATCCCAGATAGTCCGAACAACCACATTTCTCTCCCATATATAGTCTGGATTTGAGAAGCCCGGATTGTTCAGACAATTGAATTATAGGGGGCTGCTAGGCTCCTGTTTGATGTCCGAACACACCCGGATGTATGAGAGAAATGAGCTCTGATTTTGAAGACGACCATAATCATTTGTTTGATTTAATTATATCCATTGTAGCTCGTAGCAACACACGGACGTTCTACCAGTGTAGTTAGGGTAAAATAGTAGGTAAAACCTGGACGTTCACAATTACCAGTAATTTGAATGTACATCGCTACACGTTACTTGTTCGACTGGGTCAGGTTGGAGAAGTAGGAGGATTATTTCAAGAATAATCTAATATTAAAAGTCCTATACGGGAAATGAAAAGAGCAACGGATGGATTTCCACAGGAGACCCGGCTAAATTTGGGCGTTGCTTTTGCAGTAGGAAACGTTCCTCAACGTAATTAAAGTCAAGCACCGGTGTCTCTCTCTCTCTCTCTTTTTTTTTTTTTGCCACGAGCACCGGTGTCTTTGGAGAATGGCACGACACTAGTAACACGGTTTCCCTGCAACGTATGAGTTATTTACCTAAAATCATCACATTTGGGGCTAGGGTAACAACTTAATACCACATTTGTGCCAGGGCACAAAAAACCACTAAATTTGCGCCTAATGAATAACAAAGAGCACTGATGGTCTGATTTGCTCGTGAAAACAGCGGAACTGACACATTGGGCCCACCTGTCGGGCTGACGTGGCGAAGACCAAAACGTTTGACTGACTGATGTGGCAAATGATCCGGGGGCCCCACCTGTCATTGACTAGAAAGTCATCTTCTTCACACCATTTTTTCTATGAAGCATTCCATCGAGCACCTTATGTGCGTTCATCCTCTGGCCACTGAAGAAGTCACAACACGCCATGGCCACGCCGGAGCAGTGACCAAAGGAACGGCGGGAGTAGTGAGTAGAGGAACAGCGGGAGTGGTGAGTAGAGGAACGCCTCCGTCCGTCCGCCAGCTCACAAAGCTGGCATACGCAGCGGCGCGGGCATGGTGCCGCCGAGCCAAGTTGTGGCCGCGCAGGGGAAGGGGCGAGTGGCTCACCTTGAGCACGTATGCTTGCTCAGATGCATCAACGCCATGCGTGAGCACGCATGCGTGAAGAAGAAGGTGAGGACATACTCGTGTTCATGTTTGGCAGACTCGAAGCGAACTCCGTCGCGCCGCCCGACGGAGTCGCCGTGTCCAGGAAGCTTCGCGGGACCTGCGCCTCGCTAGCCATGCCCGCAAGCCAGGAAGCCGACGCCATGCGTGAAGAAGAAGGCGAGGGCATACACGTCGTCGTCCATGGCGGACTCGCCAGCGAACTCCGTCGCGCCGCTCGACGCAGTCGCCGTGTACAGGAAGCTTCGCGGGAGCTATGCCTCCTCAATGGCCCTGACCGCAGGCCAGCACGTCGACGCCAGGAGTGAGGTGGCCTTGGGCTAGCTTGAGCAGGGCTCGGCTGCCGCGCCATGGTGGACATGAAGCTCTCGGCAGCCGTTCATGCAGGCGGGGCGGCGGCCAGATTTGGTGGTTCATGGCGTGCAGGGAACAGGCTGAGGCGGCTCGGGCCTAGCTTGAGCAGGGGCTCGGCTGCCATGGCCATGGAGCTCTCGGCTCGGCCGCCCACAAGCTGCTCGATACAGTGCTCCTAAGGAATAAAGATGGGATGAAGATGAACGTGTAGTCAATGACAGGCGGAGCCCGCATCTCATCTGCCACCTCACCTAGTCAACATTTTTTTTTGTACTTGGTCTTTGCCACGTCATTCCGACAAGCATGTCCTATCTGTCAGTTTGGCTGTTTTCACGACCAAATCCCAACATCAGTGCTATGCGTTACATGTTAGGCGCAATTTTGGTGGTTTTTTGTGCCCTGACACAAATGTGGTATTAAGTTGTTACCCTAACCCCAAATGTGGTGGTTTTGGGTAAATAACTCGCAATGTATGAACGTTCTTTTTTTCTGATCAATGTATATGTATGCACGATCTCTAGCTAAGTATTGTTTCATTTTCTTATGTTGAATGAATCCTTTGCTAGTTGCGTGTCACATCTCCTAACTACCTGCAAAAAGGAATTTATCAAAAAAATTCTGCAAAAAGGAAGATTGGAACATACAAACCCGGTTCTAAAAAAAAGGAACGACATATATAGAACCCTTATTACGTAGGGCTTACGAATGTCTTCCGCAGAAATTAAATTTCTCGTAGAGTTTTACATGCTTACGAATGGTTTGAGTACATTCTATATATATGGACCGCGTGGTACACGTGGTTAGCAAAAACAAAATTCATATATATATGGAACCACAGATGTTAACGTGTACGGGTCCATGTTCCCGGTTTCCTTCGCCGCCGCCGTTCCAAAACCCCAATCGCAAGTCGCCTACTCGACTGCTGGGCACGTGACGTACTGCTCACGGCTAGGCCACCGGGGACTGCCGGAGTAGCGACGGCAGACGGCGGCGGCACTAGCCGCGCAGGGCGACATCGACAGGCCAGGAGTAACAGGCTGTGTAACCGGCTGACGCGACCGGGAGTCGATTTCCTTTCCCCGCTGCTTCATCTCTTCAGGTCCTTTGCTCTTTGCCTTTTCTCTTGTCTAATTTTTTTTTTTTTGAGGAGATTCTCTTGTCTAATTTTGGATTGGGTGTTTGGGGCATATGTATTCTCCCTCCGTTCCATAACATATGAAGTCTGTTGATTTTTCCGAAAGGGTGAATATTTCTATGTTTGATCAAATTTACCGTAAAAAATATGTCTACAACACTGAATAAAATCGAGACGCATGCTTTATGTGTAAGTCACAGTGCAGATATGTTAGGTCCGGAGACATGAGTTTTGTGGTCGGCTTGAGAGGGTCGGTCAGGTGTTGTGAGTTTGTAAACCTTGATTGAACCTTTGGGTTGATCACTTAACTTTGTCTTACCAGTCTCGTTGAACAAATGAAATTGGTGGTGGGAGTTCCTTCAATAAAAATTGATATATTTTTAGGGTTGTAGACACTGATTTCTCTCTCTATAAACTTGGTCAAAGTTAATGATTTTAACTTTTGAAAAGATGAATATACCTTATCTTCTGTACCTTATCTAGCCCCTAACTTGTTTCTCTCAATATGTAAGCATGTCACCTCATCATGCAACAAATGCTCACTTCACCATGCAACTATGCATAGTAAAAGGCCCACCTAAATATGCAAGCATGCATGAGAAATTTCATTCTATTATGCTACTTATATTTATTAAATATTTTGCAACTATACAATAATCAAACACAATAAATCTTGCATGTTTTTCAGTTTTAGTTCTATCATTACTCCAAATATTCATATTCCGTACAATCAAATATTATTGAAATATATTGTAAATATTCTCACAACAACGTGTAGAGTATCATCTGCTTCCTCTGTAAACAAATGTAAGACATTTAGAAGTACTTCCTCCGTCCGAAAATACTTATCATCAAAATGGGTACATCTAGATACATTCTTTTTTATCCATTTTGATGACAAGTATTTCCGGACGAAGGGAGTAGTAGTTTTAGAACGGTGAAGTGTATAGGAATCGATTCATATGCGCATGGCATTGGCGTGTTAATAAGTGGTATTAAAGATAAATTATCTCTAGTTACCCCACTCTAAAATCCTAACTCACCCACTGCCTGCAGGTCCTGGGCTCGTCATGCCGTTCGCCGGCGTATCTGTCATCTCTGATGGTAAGCTGCAATCTGCATCGGTCGTCGTCTGCGGCGCGGCCAGTGGCTACCATCTGTTCATTGTGGATGGCTACTCACGCATCAAGGAGAACACACCCAACGGGAAGAGCATCAAGTCTAGGCCTTTTAGGGTGGGAGGCTACTGGTGGGTCATCCTGTACTCGCCCAACGGCGAGCGCGCCCAAGACGTGGGCCACGCTTCTATTACCCTCGCTCTCGATCAGGATGTTTCACGCCATGTCTGTTGGAGTTGTGTCGAATATAGTGTACGAGGTAGGTTACAGTTGGACTTGTAGTTGTATTGTGTTTAGATAGGATATGGAGTCGTGTCCTATTAGGACACTTGTATCCTAAGCCTCTCTTATATAGCAGGGGTAGACACACGATATAACCTATGCCAACATAATAGCACAGCGCCGCAAGGGGAGCCGGCGGCGTGTGCGGCGCCAGGTGGCGGTGTGCGGTATTGTGACGGTGTCACGGGGAGGAGCGCCCGTAGTCATGCCCCGGGGATGTAGCCATATCAGTGAACCTCGTTAACAAATCTCGGTGTCGTGCCTTGTGTGATTGCTTGGTTCTCGGATGATCAACGGTATGCCTCGAATTTATTCTAACAATGTCAAGGTGCAGTTTGAGTTCAGTTTCATCGACCAGATCGACAAGCAGAAGTCGTCACGCATTCGCTCATCTGAAGTTGCCTCTCTTTCGACTGGCACCTCGTGTGGCCATCATAGGTGGATGAAGAGCGGGGACTTTGAGGCGTCGAGACATCTCAGGGATGACAGTTTCATCATCCGGTGCGATGTGTTTGTTGCGTCCGCCGTCGGTAGCATTGCTCCCACCTCGACCATTGAGGTGCCCAAGCCGGACGTACTCCGGCAATTCGGAGATCTTCTTCAAACCAAGTTGGGTGCGGACGTGACGTTCGAGGTCGGTGGCGAGACGTTCGCCGCGCATCGGTGTGTGTAGGGGTGGAAACGGATCGGATGCGGATCGGATAGTGCTCTTACCACTTCCGTTTTCATATTTTCAAAACGAATACGAATGCGAATACGGATGTTATCGGATACGGATGCGGCTCGGATGTTATTCGAATACGGATACGTATCGTATGTTTTCTTGATTCGGAGCGGATACGAATAATAATAACATCTTGCTTAAGTATATCAGTCAATAGCTATGTGACATGAAATAATCAACTTGTGACATACAATAAGTCAATGATAAATAGTTTTATAAATAAATACTATTGTAATGCATAATAGTTTCTAAGTTTAATCATGCAAAGAGTAAAATTTGACCACTTATTTGGCATTTATGTTGGTTAATTATAATACTGGGGCAACAATTTTGAAAATTACCTCCCATAATATTATTCGGATACGGATATATCCACTTCCATATCCATATTTGTGTCAAAATCTCATGCCATATTTTATTTTTTAGCTGTTAAATAAATTCGGATACGGATAATTTCCATTTCCATTTTGGTTCGGATGCGGATGTTTCGGATACGAATAGGCATTTTCTCGAATACGAATATCGGATATTTCGGATTATCCGCTACCACTTTCCACCCCTAGGTGTGTGCTTGCGACTCGGTCCTCGGTCTTCAGGGCGCAGCTCTTTGGCTCCATGATGGAGGGTACTACTAGTGTCATACACATAGAAGATATGGCACCAAGTGTGTTCAGGGCCTTGCTAACTTTCATCTACAATGACTCGCTGCCCAAGAGGGAGGTTGACAACATGGAGGAAGATGAAAATGAAGGAGACACGGACGAGGACGAGTCGGAAGAAGAATATGATGAAGAGGACGAACAAGTAACGTGGCTGCAGCACTTGCTTGTAGCGGCGGATAGGTACGATCTCCCAAAACTCAAGTTGATGTGCGAAGACGAGTTGTGTGAGCACCTAGACATGAGCTCGGTGGCGACTATTCTTGATCTAGCCGAGCAGTACCATTGTTCTCGCCTGAAGGAGGAGTGCGTGCAGTTTGCGCGACTCCTGTCTCCCGCAAAGTTACAAATCTTATTGTCGACCAAAGGCTGGAAGCATATAGCTAAAACCTATCCGGATGTTGTGAACGAGCTCATAGTAAAGCTTGCTTCCAAATTCTACTGATGTCTTGCTAGCTACTTCGGTACACAAATGTTAGACCTTGTGCTAGGGAAACATCTGGTGTTCATCACATTGAATGAATGGTCTTTAGACTCAATTTTAAGCGCATGGCTCCATTGATCTGCATTCGTTCAAAGTGCTAGTTCCCTTAGCAAGTAATCATGTTTTTATTCTCAACAGGATGATCGTATTTAGGGTTTTGAACCATGTGCTGATGTGACCGTGAAAAGCAGTTTTATACTAGATAGTACCTTACGTTTCACAAGTATTGTCTGTGATTGAAATTTTATAGATAATTGTTTGTTATATTACCAAAAATGCAAGCGAATATGTATTGTAATATGTATGGAGATTGCAGCAACTCTTTCTTACAATGTGCTTCAAAACACTACCAACAAGATGTCAACTAAGAAACTCTACGCAGCTGACATACAAGACACGGGATTAATTGGATTTCGTCGAGATCTATCTAACTAGTATTATCTGTCGGAGGCTCGTAGCCGTAGTCTCCGGCAGCAAACTTGTCCTCTGGATAGAACCTTGCAACAATTCGCTTCTCATCCCACAATCTCCCACCCATCTCGATCTTGCAAAGATTCGAGCTGTCGAGGCACGAGTACTCCAAGAACACCCTCCCCACTCCAGCGACTACCGGATCGACATTGCTGGGGCCGGGCCGCGGGATGACCACATTCACCAGGTTGCTAAACACGCATGCTTCTTCGTCGACATCCTCCAAAATGCGCCCCTAAGACTCGTCGTCCTGGAGGAGGTGGTGCGACGAGAGCATCCCGGTCAGGCATACCACCTTCGTTGCTCCGTCTTCGTGAGGTAGACGGTGCTGCCCCTGCACGGTCTGAGTAGGAGGATAATATTCGTGTACATAAGGCTAGTCATAGTGGGAGTAATATAAGTAGTAACATACATGCCACATAAGCAAAAAAGATGATGTGTCATGTAATTAAAGAGGAGAGAGAAAAATAAAGTAACATAATATGTTACCATCACATAACACTTTCCAATGCAAAATGAGTCTATAAAGCAATAAATGTAGGTACGTATATTACTGCATCTATGACACTTCCTACTATGGAGATAGTAACATAGACTAATAACATATGTATGTTATTAATCTAAATTACTACCCACTATGACTAGCCTAAGCACGTTCATCACCTGGAGGGAGTTGCTTGGGAATGACCACGGGCCGAGGAAAGCCTGGAGCGCCCCACTGCAAGAAGCCAGGCAGAATCAAGTTAGTATGGCTGAAACAAACACCCAATTCATCAATTAATTATGTTAACAGAAATCAAGGCAAACTATAGAGTATGGATGTATGCTTTGTTTTTTTTCTTTTTCGAAAAGGGGGTTCCCCGGCCTCTGCATCAGAACGATGCATACGGCTATCTTATTATCAAAAGAAAGTACTGCCAACATGGTTCCAAAGGTCTCCACAAGTCATAGAAAAGCACAAAAAGCTCACACAGAGCCAAAAAAGGCTAGAAACATCAACTAGCCAAATCAAGATGCCACAACCGGCTGGCTAAACTAGATAGGGATACTAAATGCCTATCCTATTACATGACCGCCATCAAACCGGTTGAAGATATCGAGCTACCATCTCCCAGCGGAAAGACCCAGTAACCAAATGCCCCCTGGCCTCCGTCTGGGTGAGTAGCGACCACGAACGGATCAGTGCCGTAGTCCGGAATAAGACCTGCAAAAAATGTATACATGATATTCTGTTAAAGACCAAATCGTTTCTGCAGTTCCAGATAGTCCACAGCAAAGCACAAACTCCAACCCGAATATGTCTCGCTAAGTTAGGCTCAATCCTATTAAGTCATGTCCCAAATAACGCATTAACAGAATTCGGGGGTTTGATATTAAAAGCAATGTGAACCGTCTGCCAAAGTACCTTGGCCAGCGGGCAATCAAAAAAGAGGTGTTTAATAGTCTCATCCCGATCGCAGAAACTACACCTAGTAGGTCCTGTCCAATTACGCTTTATCAAGTTATCCTTAGTTAAAATTACTTGTTTATGGACGAACCACATAAACACTTTTATTTTCAAAGGAACTTTGACATCCCAAACATGTTTGGACGTAGGAATAGAGTTCGAATTAATAACATCAATATACATTGATTTAACCGTGAATGCTCGGACTTAGTCAACTTCCAGCGTAATTCATCGGGTTGTTGAGAAAGCTGGACTTCCATCGGTCTCCTAACTAGGCGGACCATTCTTCCCAACGATTGCCCGCTAGCACTCGTCTGAACTGGATATTAAGGGGGTAGATTGAAAGACCGATGCAACGACCACCTCACGGCGTTGAACAATGCAGTACAAAGAAGGGTATTGGATGGCTAAGGGTGTGTCACCGAGCCAAGTATCCTCCCGAAGCGTGTACTCGTGCGTTTCCAATAACAAACTTTGTCCTATTAAACAATGCCTGCTTGACCTTCATGAGACCCTTCCGGAAGGCGAGTCGATCGACCGTCTTGTGACTTGTGACAAAGTTTTTGACTGAAGGTACTTGTCGCGAAGGATTTGAGCCCACATAGCATCATTCTCCGAAGAGAGCTTCCACAGCCACTTGCTAAGAAGGCATTTATTCTTAATTTCGAGATTCTCAATACCTAGACCCCCTTGGTCTTTCGGTCTACAGATGATATCCCACTTAGCAAGCCGATATTTTCTTTTAAGCTCATCACCCTGCCAAAAGAACCGCGATCTATAGAAGTCCAATCTCTTCCTAACACCAACTGGTACCTCAAAGAACGATAGAAGAAACATTGGCATACTCGTGAGCACCAAATTAATAAAGATTAATCAGCCTCCATATGACATGAGCTTGCCCTTCCAGCAGCTCATTTTCTTCTCAAATCGGTTATCGATGCACTTCCATTCTATGTTTGTCAGCCTACGATGGTGGATAGGAATCCCCAAGTATGAGAATGGTAGCTCTCCCAACTCACATCCAAACAATTGCCTATAAGCATCATGTTCATCTTTGGCCCTACCAAAACAGAACAACTCGCTCTTATGAAAGTTGATCTTTAGCCCGGTCAATTGTTCGAATAGGCATAACACCAGCTTCATATTTCTCGCCTTAGCCAAATCATGCTCCATAAAGATGATTGTATCATCAGCGTACTGTAGGATAGAAACACCTCCATCAATAAGATGAGGCACCAATCCACCTACTTGACCATTTTCCTTAGCCCTTCCTATCAAAACTGCCAACATATCCACCACAATGTTAAACAAGATAGGGGACATCGGGTCTCCTTGTCTTAGGCCTTTATGTGTCTGGAAGTAGTGGCCTATGTCATCATTAACTCTAATTCCCACACTACCTTTTTGCGTAAATGATTCAACCTGTCGGCGCCAGGCTTCATCAAAACCTTTCATACGCAAAGACTGTTGGAGAAATGGCCATTTGACCTTATCATACGCTTTCTCGAAATCCACCTTAAAAATCACTCCATCTAATTTTTTGGACTGGATTTCATGGAGCGTTTCATGCAGGACTACCACCCCTTCAAGGATATTTCTGTCCGGCATGAAAGCGGTTTGGGACTGTTGCACTACAGAATGTGCAATCTGAGTGAGTCTGTTAGTCCCGACCTTGGTGAAAATTTTGAAACTAACATTAAGGAGACAGATCGGCCTGAATTGCTCAATTCTCACCGCATCCATCTTCTTAGGAAGTAGTGTGATAGTCCCAAAATTCAAGTAGAATAATTGAAGCTGTCCAGAGAACAGATCATGGAACATAGGTAGTAAATCCCCCTTAATAATGTGCCAACACTTCTTATAGAACTCAGCCGGGAAACCATCCGGTCCGGGAGCCTTATTATTCTTCATCTGTGCAATAGCATCAAAAACCTCCTTCTCCGAGAACGGGGCAACCAGAGTCTCTTTATCAGCAACCGATAGCTGAGGTACATCCTCAGTTCTGGACTCATCAAGGGACACAGTATTATCCTCCAGAGGTCCAAATAACTGCTTATAATAGTCGGTAATGTATGTTTTTAGGTTATCCTGACCTAAAATAGTACCCTCGTCCTGCTCAAGCTGAAAGATTCGCTTCTTTCTGTGTTTGCCATTAGCTATCAAATGGAAGAACTGAGTATTCGCGTCCCCCTGGACCACTTTGCGTACTTTAGCACGCAAATCCCACTTCAGTTCTTCTTCGCGGAGTAGTTCTTTTAACCTCTTCTCCGCCTCATTTTTAACCTGAAGCTCTGCTGGTGACAAAATATTGGATTCGGCATGAATGTCCAGGTCCTGTATAAGAGTGAGGAGTCTATCCTTTTCAATCTTATACACACCGCTAAGGTGCTTATCCCTGTTGGGGAACGTAGTAATTTCAAAAATTTTCCTACGATCACGCAAGATCATGGTGATGCATAGCAACGAGATGAGAGTGTTGTCTACGTACCCTCGTAGACCAGCAACGGAAGCGTTGGCGCAGCGTAGAGGAAGTAGTCGTACTTCTTCCCGATCCAACCGATCCAAGTACCGAGCGTCGGCACCTCCGAGTTCTGCACGTTCAGCTCGATGGCGTCCCTCGAACTCCGATCCAGCCGAGTGTTGAGGAGAGTTTCGTCGACCTGACGGCGTGGTGGCGATGATGATGTTCCACCGGCGCAGGGCTTCGCCTAAGCTCCGCAGCGGTATATTCGAGGTGTAGTTTAGTGGAAGGGGCACCGCACACGGCTGAGGAACGATCTCAATGATCAACTTTTTTGTGTCATGGGGTGCCCCTGCCCTGTATATAAAGGAGGGAAGGGAGGGCTGGCGGCCAAGGAGAGGTGCGCCAGGTGTCCTACTCCTACTAGGGTAGGATTCCCCCAAATCCTAGTCCAACTAGGTTTCCCCAAGTGGGAAGGGAGAGAGAGGCGCCCCTTCTCCTAGTCCTAATAGGACTAGGGAAGGGGGGAAGGTGCGGCCAGCACTATGGCCCCTTTTCTCTTTCCCACTAAGGCCCATCAAGGCCCATTGACCCCCCGGGAGGTTCCGGTAACCCCGGTACTCGGTAAAATTCCCAATTTCACCGGAGTGATTCGGAGTCAAACATAGGCTTACAATATATCAATCTTTATGTCTCGACCATTTGAGACTCCTCGTCATGTCCGTGATCTCATCCGGGACTCGAACAACCTTGGTACATCAATATCATATAAACTCATAATAAGCATCGAAAGCGTTAAGCGTGCGGACCCTACGGGTTCGAGAACTATGTAGACATGACCGAGACACCTCTCGGTCAATAACCAATAGCGGGACCTGGATGCCCATATTGGCTCCTACATATTCTCGAAGATCTTTATCGGTCGAGACCGCATAACAACATCGTTGTTCCCTTTGTCATCGGTATGTTACTTGCCCGAGATTCGATCGTCGGTATCCAATACCTAGTTCAATCTCGTTCTTGGCAAGTCTCTTTTCTCGTTCCGTAATACATCATCTCACAACTAACACATTTAGTTGCAATGCTTGCAAGGCTTATGTGATGTGCATTACCGAGAGGGCCCAGAGATACCTCTCCGACAATCGGATGACAAATCCTAATCTCGAAATATGCCAACCCAACATGTACCTTCGGAGACACCTGTAATGTACCTTTATAATCACCCGATTCGTTGTGACGTTTGGTAGCACCAAAAGTGTTCCTCGGGCAAACGGGAGTTGCATAATCTCATAGTCATAGGAACATGTATAAGTCATGAAGAAAAGCACTAGCAACAAACTATACGATCAGGTGCTATGCTAATGGAATGGGTCATGTCAATCAGATCATTCAACCAATGATGTGATCCCGTTAATCAAATAACAACTCCTTGTTCATGGTTAGGAAACATAACCATCTTTGATTAACGAGCTAGTCAAGTAGAGGCATACTAGTGACACTCTGTAGGTTTATGTATTCACACATGTATTATGTTTCCGGTTAATACAATTCTAGCATGAATAATAAACATTTATCATGATATAAGAAATAAATAATAACATTATTATTGCCTCTAGGGCATATTTCCTTGATCTCCCACTTGCACTAGAGTCAATAATCTAGATTACACAAGAATGATTCTAACACCCATGGAGTCTTGGTGCTGATCATGTTTTGCTCGTGGAAGAGGCTTAGTCAGCGGGTCTGCAACATTCAGATCCGTATGTATCTTGCATATCTCTATGTCTCCCACGGACCAAATCCGGATGGAGTTGAGGCGTCTTTTGATGTGCTTGGTTCTCTTGTGAAATCTGGATTCCTTTGCCAAGGCAATTGCACGATATTGTCACAAAAGATTTTCATTGGACCCGATACACTAGGTACAACACCTAGATCGGTTATGAACTCCTTCATCCAGACTCCTTCATTAGCTGCTTCGAAGCAGCTATGTACTCAACTTCACATGTAGATCCCATAGCGGCGCTTTGTTTGGAACTGCACCAACCGACAGCTCCACCGTTTAATGTAAATCGTTATCCGGTTTGCGATTTAGAATCGTCCGGATCAGTGTCAAAGCTTGCGTCGGCGTAACCGTTCTGACGAGCTCTTTGTCACCGCCATAAATGAGAAACATATCCTTAGTTCTTCTCAAGTACTTAAGGATGTTCTTGACCGCTGTCCATGATCCACTCTGGATTACTTTGGTACCTGCTGCTAAACTTACAGCAAGGCACACATCAGGTCTGTACACAGCATTGCATACATGATAGAGCCTATGGCTGAAGCATAGGAACATCTTTCATTTTCTCTCTATCTTCTGCGGTGGTCGGGCATTGAGTCTTACTCAACTTCACACCTTGTAATACCGGCAAGAACCCTTTCTTTGCACGATCCATTTGAACTTTTTCAAAACTTTATCAAGGTATGTGCTTTGTGAAAGTCCTATTAAGCGTCTTGATCTATCTCTATAGATCTTAATGCCCAATATGTAAGCAGCTTCACGAGGTCTTTCATCGAAAAACTCTTATTCAAGTATCCCTTTATGCTATCCAGAAATTCTATATCATTTCCGATCAATAATATGTCATCCACATATAATATCGAAATGCTCTGAGCTCCACTCACTTTCTTGTAAATCAGGCTTCTCCAAAAGTGCATATAAAACCAAATGCTTTGATCACACTATCAAAGCGTTTATTCCAACTCCGAGAGGCTTGCACCAGTCCATAAATGGATCATTGGAGCTTGCACACTTTGTTAGCTCCTTTGGATCGACAAAACCTTCTGGTTGCATCATATACAACTCTTCTTCCGAAATCCATTCAGAATGCAGTTTTAACATCCATTTGCCAAATTTCATAATCATAAAATGCGGCAATTGCTAACATGATTCGGACGGACTTAAGCATCGCTTCTGGTGAGAAGGTCTCATCGTAGTCAATCCCTTGAACTTGTCGAAAACCTTTTGCAACAAGTCGAGCTTTATAGACGATAACATTACCATCAGCGTCGGTCTTCTTCTTGAAGATCCATTTATTCTCAATTGCTTGCCGATCATCGGGCAAGTCAACCAAAGTCCACACTTTGTTCTCATACATGGATCCCATCTCAGATTTCATGGCCTCAAGCCATTTTGTGGAATCTGGGCTCACCATCGCTTCTTCATAGTTCGTAGGTTCATCATGTTCGATAACATGACTTCCAAAATAGGATTACCGTACCACTCAGTGCGGATCTTGCTCTGGTTGATCTCTGAAGTTCTGAGAAACTTGATCTGAAGTTTCATGATCATCATCATTAGCTTCCTCCTATTTGGTGTAGGTGTCACGAAACTGTTTTACGTGATGTACTACTTCTCAATAAGGGAGTAGATACGATTATCTCATCAAGTTCTACTTTCCTCCCACTCACTTCTTTCGTGAAAACTCTTTCTCAAAAAGTTTCCGAATTTAGCAACAAAAATCTTGCCTTGGATCTGTGATAGAAGGTGTACCCAACTGTCTCCTTTGGGTATCCTATGAAGACACATTTCTCGATTTGGGTTCGAGCTTATCAGGTTGAAGCTTTTTCACATAAGCATCGCAGCCCCAAACTTTCAAAGCGACAACTTTGGTTTCTTGCCAAACCACAGTTCATAAGGCGTCGTCTCAGCGGTTTAGATGGTGCCCTATTTAAAGTGAATGTAGCCGTCTCTAAAGCATAACCCCAAAGCGATAGCGGTAAATCAGTAAGAGACATCATAGATCGCACCATATCTAATAAAATACGATTCGACGTTCGGACACACCATTACGTTGTGGTGTTCGGTGGCGTAAGTTATAAACTATTCCGCATTGTTTCAAATGTAGGCCAAACTCGTAACTCAAATATTCTCCTCCACGATCAGATCGTAGAAACTTTATTTTCTTGTTACGATGATTTTCCACTTCACTCTGAAATTCTTTGAACTTTTCAAATGTTTCAGACTTGTGTTTCATTAAGTAGATATACCCATATCTGCTCAAATCATCTGTGAAGGTGAGAAAATAACGATATCCGCCACGAGCCTCAACATTCATTGGACCACATACATCGGTATGTATGATTTCCAATAAATCTGTTGCTCTCTCCATAGTTCGGAGAACGGTGTTTTAGTCATCTTGCCCATAAGGCACGGTTCATAAGTGCCAAGTGATTCATAATCAAGTGACTCCAAAAGTCCATCGGTATGGAGTTTCTTCATGCGCTTTACACCGATATGACCTAAACGGCGATTGCCACAAATAAGTTGCACCATCATTATCAACTCTGCATCTTTTGGTTTCAACATTATGAATATGTGTATCACTACTATCAAGATTAAGTAAAACAAACCATTCTTCAATGGTGCATGACCATAAAAGATATTATTCATATAAATAGAACAACCATTATTCTCTGATTTAAATGAATAACCGTCTCGCATCAAACAAGATCCAGATATAATGTTCATGCTCAACGCTGGTACTAAATAACAATTATTTAGGTCTAATACTAATCCGAAGGTAGATGTAGAGGTAGCGTGCCATTGCGATCACATCGACGTTGGAACCATTTCCACGCGCATTGTCACCTCGTCCTTAGCCAATCTTAAGCAATCCGTAGCCCTGTTTGAGTTGCAAATATTAGCAAGAACCAGTATCAAATACCAGTGCTACTGCGAGTATTAGTAAGGTACACATCAATAACATGTATATCACATATACCTGTGTTAACCTTGCCATCCTTCTTATCCGCCAAATACTTGGGGCAGTTCCGCTTCGGGACCAGCACTGCTTGCAATAGAAGCACTCGGTTTGAGCTTAGGACCAGACTTGGGTTTCTTCTCTTGATTAGCAACTTGCTTGCCGCTCTTTTGAAGTTTCCTTTTCTTTCCTTTGCCCTTTTCTTGAAACTAGTGGTTTTGTTAACCATCAACACTTGATGCTCCTTTTGATTTCTACCTCCATGACTTTCGGCATCGCGAAGAGCTCGGGCATTGTTTTGGTCATCCTTGCATATTATAGTTCATCACGAAGCTCTTGTAGCTTGGTGGCGATGATTGGAGAATTCATCAATTACGCAATCATCCGGAAGATTAACTCCCAGTTGAATCAAGTGATTGTTATATCCGGACATTACGAGTATATGCTCACCGACGAACCGTTCTCCTCCATCTTACAGCTATAGAACTTATTGGAGACTTCATATCTCTCAATCCGGGCATTAGCTTGGAATATTAACTTCAACTCTGGAACATCTCATATGCTCCATGGTGTTCAAAACGACGTTGAAGTCCCGGTTCTAAGCCGTAAAGCATGGCACACTGAACTATAGAGTAGTCATCAGCTTTGCTTTGCGGAGCGTTCACAACTTCGGCGCAGCCCTTGCACCAGGCCTGGCACCTAACGGTGCTTCCGGGCGTAATTCTTCAATGCAGCAATAAGGATAATCCTCAAATTCGGACCCAGTCCGTGTAATTGCTACCATCATCTTTCAACTTTGCTTTCTCAAGGAACGCATTAAAATTCAACGGAACAACAGCACGAGCCATCTATCTACACATCATAGACAAGCAAGATACTATCGGTACTAAGTTCATGATAAATTTAAGTTCAATTAATCATATTACTTAAGAACTCCCACTTAGAAAAATATCCTCCAATTCTCTAAGTGATTGCGTGATCCATATCAACTACACCATGACCGATCATCACGTGTGATGGAGTAGTTTCAATGGTGAACATCAATATGTTGATCATATCTACTATATGATTCACGCTCGACCTTCGGTCTCCGTGTTCGATGTCATATCTTATATGCATAGCTCGTCAAGTATAACCTGAGTATTCTGCGTGTGCAACTGTTTTGCACCGTTGTATTTGAGCGTAGAGCCTATCACACCGATCATCACGTGGTGTCTCGGCACGAAGAACTTTCGCAGCGGTGCATACTCGGGAGAACACTTCTTGATAATTTAGTAAGGGATCATCTTATAATGCTACCGTCAATCAAAGCAAAATAAGATGCATAAAGGATTAACATCACATGCAATCAATATAAGTGATATGATATGGCCATCATCATCTTGTGCTTGTGATCTCCATCTCCGAAGCACCGTCATGATCACCATCGTCACCGGTAGCGACACCTTGATCTCCATCGTAGCATCGTTGTCGTCTCGCCAATCTTATGCTTCTCGACTATCGCTACCGCTTAGTGATAAAGTAAAGCATTACAGGCGATTGCATTGCATACAATAAGCGACAACCATATGGCTCCTGCCGATTGCCGATAACCGGTTACAAAACATGATCATCTCATACAATAAAATTCAGCATCATGTCTTGACCATATCACATCACAACATGCCCTGCAAAAACAAGTTAGGCGTCCTCTACTTTGTTGTTGCAAATTTTACGTGGCTGCTACGGGCTTTAAGCAAGAACCAATCTCACCTCGCATCAAAACCACAGCGATACTTCGTCAAATAGACTCCGTTTAACCTTCTCAAGGACGGGCGTAGCCACACTCAGTTCAACTAAAGTTGGAGAGACAGTCTTCCACAAGCCATCTATGTGCAAAGCACGTCGAGGGAACGGTCTCGCGTAAAATGCAGCGTAAGGTTGGTCTGGATCGTCATCCAACAATACCGCTGAACCAAAGTATGACATCTTTGGTAGGCGGTATGACTTGTATCGTCCACAACTCACTTGTGTTCTACTCGTGCATATGATCAAACCATAAAACCTAGGCTCGGATGCCCTTTGTTGGGGAGCGTAGTAATTTCAAAAATTTCCTACGATCACGCAAGATCATGGTGATGCATAGCAACGAGATGAGAGTGTTGTCTCGTACCCTCGTAGACCAACAACGAAGCGTTGGCGCAGCGTAGAGGAAGTAGTCGTACTTCTTCCCGATCCAACGATCCAAGTACCGAGCGTCGGCACCTCCGAGTTCTGCACACGTTCAGCTCGATGGCGTCCCTCGAACTCCGATCCAGCCGAGTGTTGAGGAGAGTTTCGTCGACCTGACGGCGTGGTGACGATGATGATGTTCCACCGGCGCGGGGCTTCGCCTAAGCTCCGCAGCGGTATATTCGAGGTGTAGTTTAGTGGAAGGGGCACCGCACACGGCTGAGAACGATCTCAATGATCAACTTTTTTGTGTCATGGGTGCCCCTGCCCTATATATAAAGGAGGGAAGGGGAGGGGCTGGCCGGCCAGGAGAGGTGCGCCAGGGTGTCCTACTCCTACTAGGAGTAGGATCCCCCCCCAAATCCTAGTCCAACTAGGTTTCCCCAAGTGGGAAGGGAGAGAGAGAGCGCCCCTTCTCCTAGTCCTAATAGGACTAGGGAAGGGGAAGGTCTGACCAGCACTATGGCCCCTTTCTCTTTCCCACTAAGGCCCATCAAGGCCCATTGACCCCGGGAGGTTCCAGTAAACCCGGTACTCGGTAAAATTCCCAATTTCACCGGAGTGATTCCGAGTCAAACATAGGCTTCCAATATATCAATCTTTATGTCTCGACCATTTGAGACTCCTCGTCATGTCCGTGATCTCATCCGGGACTCGAACAACCTTGGTACATCAATATCATATAAACTCATAATAAGCATCATCGAAGCGTTAAGCGTGCGGACCCTACGGGTTCGAGAACTATGTAGACATGACCGAGAAACCTCTCGGTCAATAACCAATAGCGGGACCTGGATGCCCATATTGGCTCCTACATATTCTCTGAAGATCTTTATCGGTCAGACCGCATAACAACATCGTTGTTCCTTTGTCATCGGTATGTTACTTGCCCGAGATTCGATCGTCGGTATCCAATACCTAGTTCAATCTCGTTCTTGGCAAGTCTCTTTTCTCGTTCCGTAATACATCATCTCACAACTAACACATTTAGTTGCAATGCTTGCAAGGCTTATGTGATGTGCATTACCGAGAGGGCCAGAGATACCTCTCCGACAATCGGAGTGACAAATCCTAATCTCGAAATATGCCAACCCAACATGTACCTTCGGAGACACCTGTAATGTACCTTTATAATCACCCGATTCGTTGTGGCGTTTGGTAGCACCAAAAGTGTTCCTCGGGCAAGCGGAGTTGCATAATCTCATAGTCATAGGAACATGTATAAGTCATGAAGAAAAGCACTAGCAACAAACTATACGATCAGGTGCTATGCTAATGGAATGGGTCATGTCAATCAGATCATTCAACCAATGATGTGATCCCGTTAATCAAATAACAACTCCTTGTTCATGGTTAGGAAACATAACCATCTTTGATTAACGAGCTAGTCAAGTAGAGGCATACTAGTGACACTCTGTAGGTTTATGTATTCACACATGTATTATGTTTCCGGTTAATACAATTCTAGCATGAATAATAAACATTTATCATGATATAAGGAAATAAATAATAACATTATTATTGCCTCTAGGGCATATTTCCTTCAATCCCAACCCCGTAAGAAGCTTCTCAAGTTCCTAATCTTATTCTGCCATCGCTCAATAGCAGTTTTGCCTCGTACATCTTTAACCCATTCCCTGGCAATCAAATCTAAGAACCCCTCACGTTCAAACCAAGACGTCTCGAAGGAGAAGGTGTTCTTGTTACCCCCGTGGTTCGGCTCCCCTGAGTCCATGAACAATGGGGTATAATCAGATATTCCCCTCGAAAGAGCTTGCACCGTAACCAGCGGGAATTTTTGTTCCCACTCTACGCTCGCAAGAACTCGATCAAGTTTTTCATAGGTTGGGTTTGGCAGAGCATTAGCCCATGTAAACTTTCGACCAGAGAGCTCTATCTCTCTCAGATCCAAGCTTTCAATAATGGTATTGAACATGAAGGACCATCTGCCATCAAAGTTATCATTGTTCTTCTCCTCTCTCCTCCTGATGATATTGAAATCACCTCCAACTAAAATTGGCAGCTGCTCTGACCCACAGATTCGAACAAGGTCCGCAAGAAACTCCGCTTTAAACTCTGGCTGCGCGGCACCATATACCGCCACCAAAGCCCAGTTAAAGCCATCAATCCTAGACCTAACTCGAAACTTTACCGCGAAGTCACCCATCACTACACTACGGACTTGAAGCGAATCGCATCTCACACCTAGTAAGATACCACCCGATCTTCCTCGCGGAGGGAGGACCAGAGAGGAGAGAAACTGTGGTGCAAAGTTATCTCTACCCATCTCAGATAGAGCAACAAAATCTAGCTTCTGCTCTAAAGCTATCTCAGCCAGGAATCTTCTTTTAGCCAAGTCCTTCAGACCTCTGCTATTCCAAAAAATTCCTCTCATAGTTCATCATGGAATTTTTTGGTGGTTCGAATCCTAGCACTCCTACGAACTGCGGAATCGGGATAGATCTTCCGTTTCCACTTACGCTTAGGTTTACTAATCTCAGTCACCCGGTCCTCATGACCGGGTTCACAAATATTACTAGCATCATTCTCTAGGGGTACATCATCTTCATCAGCGTCATGATTGGGGGGTGCTAGATCCGCTACACGAGCTATCAAGCACTCTAACCCCTAACGATCGATCTCATCATCATTCATTGGTTTAAGCTTCTGCAAGATTGCGAATAGTCTCTAAAGCACGGTCCGCCTCCAAATCTAAAATATCATTCACGAATTGGTAATCTCACTATCTGTAGCACCTAGTGAAACTCCTAATTGGTTTGCATTATTTATAATGTCCTCATTAGAAAAATGCAAAGGGAATTAGACAAGTTGACGGACATACCGGAAGATAAAGCAGCCTCCTGAAGCTTGGCGCCCTCATAGCGCACCGCTGCTGCATATCGTCCACCTCGGGGATGTCGAGGATGCGAGCACTCATCCGTCTCCCCTCGGAGATAGGGTCAGGATCCCACCAAACGCGATCACCTCCTCCCTAGTATAACTTTGCACCGAAACCACGAAAGGTGGTGCGGTTACCAGAGAAGGCGTCTGCGGGCTCCGATCCCCTTAGGCAGGTGCCCCACACCGAGTAGTGGGGAAGAGTGGATGACAGGGCCTCACCCGCGCCCTCCTCCCGCCACACCGCCCGGCTCGGGCAGGCGTAGCCATCGGCGAGTGGTCCTTCCGACCATCGGTGTAGAGGAGGAGACATGGCCTCCTGCCCGGCGTCCCCCAAACGCAGCAAATGCCACAGTGGTTGTGACCACCAACGGAGTAGGAGTCGAGGCCGCCTGCCTCGGGCTCCCTCTCCCAGCAGTAGCCGACCCCCTCGGGGCCGTCGCCACCGGCGACACCGGCATCGGTATGGGGTCGGGGGAAGACAGGACTATCTTTCCCGAACCCCCTCCCCCACACCCCATCGTGGCCGCAATCGCCGACACCAAAGTCGCGTCCGCGGGAGGCGGCAGACCAAGAGAACCATCCACCGGCCTCCTCTCAGTGGCGCCTCCCAAAGAACTACTTTGACGATCGGCAGACAAACCAGTTTCCCCCTCGAACTCCAACGGAGGGAGCGTGTGCTCAAGATAATCACCAGACTCCACTCGGTCACTCCATAGTCTGGGAGGTGCCGAGGCTGGCTCAAAAGACCCAAAACGCATAGTTGTCATGGGTACCGCCGGTGAAACTGTGGGCTCAGCCTCGGATCCATTCCCAGGCGATTGAGAGGCTGTGTGAGAACCGTTAGATCCCTCTCGCATGGGCTCATCTGACGGTGCCCCCTTAGCCCCCGCATTACCATCCCTGTCATGCATGTCAACATCGTTACCATTAACTGCATCATCAAATAAATCGGTGTCCTCAAACTCAATATCTAACGGGAACACCTCTCCCTTATAGGTCCAGTTGACCTTATCAGGCACAAACTCAATATCCAGAACGCTTACTAAAAGCCGGGCTACCCCATTGGTACGTGTGAAAGCCATATCCACTTTTTCTGTCTTTCCAACCAGAATGCCCAAACTGACCACCACGCGAGCATCCTGCAGAGGCTTAGAAGGAGCCCCTAGAAACCGCAACCAGACATGTGTAAGCGGCTTTCCCTTAGGCTCAACCTGTTTCCACTCGTTAAACTCCAGGATACACTTAGTACCGGGAACTTTACATAAGCCAAAACTCAACAATCTGATGTGAGCCGCCGGATTAGCGTGCTGGTGGCCGTTCGATGTAGCAAAGCCATGGCAGCAGACCAGCTTCAACGCAGTGCTGCTGGCACCTGTCAAAACTTCACTGTAGCACAGCACGGCCCGGCGATAGCTCCAATGCAGGCCCGACAAGCGACAACGTCCGGCGAAGCTCCATAGCAGCCCCGACGGAACTCCAACGAAGCACTGACGTCGTCCGGCGAAGCTCCATTGCAGCCCCGACGGAGCTCCAATCGTAGCACCGACGTCGTCTGGCGAAGCTCCATTGCAACTCCGGCAGAGCTCCAACGCAGCATCGACGGCGTCCGGCGAACTCCATTGCAGCTCCAGCGAAGTTCCATTGCAAATCTGGCGAAGTTCCATTGTAGCGTCGGCTCTGCTTCCGTCGGAGTTGAAAGAGTTGCCTCGACGCACGCTCCGACGAGCCGCATGACTACCCTGACAGTACCAGTTGTGTTGTGCAATAAGCAGCAGCAGCAGATGTGCTCACCGCAGCCTCCTCCACTGGTAGCACCGGTGGCGTTGCAACGCAGCACCGCCGTGTGACGACGGCCGGAGTTGAGGGAGATGGCACGTTGCAGCAATGGTGGTGCTGCAAAAAAAACATGGATTTAAGCGTGGAGTGGCAATGGCGAGCAGGAACATTACAGCTGTGCTGGCCAGAGTCGCCCTCCCCCTGACCTTGTTGTCACCTCGCCGTTTGTGTTGCCGGTTCAGATTTTAGCCTGCTTGCGTCAATGGCGGCTACTGGCCATGGTGTGAATGCAGCAGCAGGGTGGCTGCTCCACCCAATGTTTGCAATAGGGGTGGTGTTGGGGCAGAGTAGAATCATGCGGCCGTCGGTGGCGGCCCGTTTCCGTTCCCAGCTGTGCTGGTTGGTGGTGCTGGCCATGGGGTCAATGGCCTCTTCTCTGCTGTAACTAATGAGGACGATAGGGGAAAAAGGAGAGAACGTGTGGAGAAAAGAGCTTGCGAGAAGATAAGGCTGGGATGGAGCGGTGGGTGAGGACACGTGGTGTGCACAGGACACGGTTTACGGAAGGAAGAAATCATCCGGATGAATCCAAATGTTTTCCGTTGAATATTAGTTCAAAACTGCTACACTTAGATCAGAGAAAGCATTATTTTCCATAACTACTAGTTTTTCTAGGAACGAAAAAGGTCATCATGACTAGTTTTATTACTATTTTTTACAAAAATAATCTAGATTTATTATAGAAGTTAACCGGAAGTACAAAGCATCTCAAACATGATAGAAATTACATCGAGATTTCAAGACCACCGAACGACCACTACCGCCACCAGAACGAGTCGCTGACGCGCCGATCATCGTTCCACTACTAAAGCCGGCTTGAGCTTGTCGATAACAGTCGGGAAATCTCCGTGCACGTGCCCCTAAGGACTAGCGCCCCGGAGCCGCAATCATCGTTGAACCCTCGACTAGTTTTTGACTATGTTTGACTATTGAACAACCTAGTCAAACCTACCCCCCCCCCCTCTCTTCACTCTCACCGTGGCCTCCCACCCCGACAACTCAAATTGCAGCGTCGCTCGCCAGATTCCTCCCCTGGCATCACTACCAAGCCCGCCACGAAACCGCCGATCAGCGAGCCCACCCCCCTTTCGTGCGCCTCTCCTCCCTCGCCTCCCTCTCCCACTTCACCTCATGAGGACACCACGTTCGAGGCACCATCGACGCCGCCGCCCATCAGTCGCATCACTGCCCCGATTCGGCAAGACCACCACTGCTCCAGCCTCCTCCTCCTCTTCTCCCTCTTCACTGCTCCTCATTCGGCCTCCTGTTACAACCGAACTGGCATCGAGGCTTAAGCCAAACAAGAGCATGAACCGACAAGCAAAAGCAAAGGCCGGGCCATGGCGCGGTGATGTCGGGATTGGGGGTGGCGACTGCGTGGAGGCCATTGTGTGACATGAGGTGGGGTAGGGAAGGAGCACGCAAGAGGAAGAAGAGGAGGATGAGGCTGGACTTGCACGGTGGCGATCGGCCAGAGGCCATGGTGGCGCGGCAAAAGGCGGCGGCGACAACCATGGGGTGGGCAACTGTAGGCAGTGGTTGGGTGAGTGAGGGGAGAGAGATAGGGCTAGGTTAGTGGGTGGGTGATGTGGCAGACTGGTTGGGCTGATGACTAGGTAGACAATTGTCAAAACCAGTCCAGGATTATTTTCTTGTCCGGTATTGAAAGACTGAGGTTGTAAAGTAGATGGTTTCATCGTTCATGGTTGCATATTAGACTTTGACGGTGATTTGTGGTTGTAATATGGACTTCTCTCAAATAAGTTCTATCTTTTAGTTCGGGAAAAGAAAGGACGAGACTTTACAACAAAATTAAATGATAGAAAGCTCATTTTGGCTTGAGGGTTGAAGAACATCATTTAAGGATCGATAAATGGCACACAATACATATAATATACATGTTCAACATAGATACATGCACACATGACATGAGTGCTTATTATTTAGTAATTAGGAAGAGTGGACGTGCTATAGTACTCATGAACCATGACATGGCCATGCACATAGGCACGTAATATAACTCTCACACAGACGACGGATCTGGCCGTCCAACGAAGCAAGGAAGAAACTCATCAACTTGGTCCAGGAGGGCCGGCGCGAGCTCAGGATTACGATATATGGCGATTAGATCACGAGCATCGATTCGCAATTTAGCCCTGAGGAAGGCAACCATGGCTCCTCCCATGGTCCTCCTAGCAAGGTCTTTGGTGTCGTGTTGGTTCCTCATGCACATGCAGTTGTGGATGACGTAGGGCACATTGTCATCCAGCATGTCGAGATGCCCGTAGTCCTTTACCACGAGGTGGTAGCGAGGCGGCGCGCACTCCCTGTAGGATTCGGCGTGGTTCACGCCCGCCGGGGCGCAGGGAAATCCGCCGATGTGCTTGGGACCCAGCCCGGTCCCCATGACCAGCACCGCCATCCCCACGCCGAGACAGTCGGGTTCAAAAGTGAGCACCTTGGGCTCCAGCTGTTGGGCTCTCGAAACCCCGGCCACGGGGTCGACGCCGATGAGGGCGGAGAACTTGAGCTCCAGCTTGGTCTTGGTGTCCCCTAGTCCCAGGGCGACGGCGAAGGCCGTCTGGCCGCCTCGGCTATGGCCGGCTAGAGCCAGCTTGGTTAGGTCAGGCTCGACAGGGCCAATAGCTCCCTGTGGTGCGACGCTTTTGATGTGAATTTGCTTGAGTGCGACGTTGTTCGATGTTGGCCAGATCATGAATGGTTGTGATGGCAGCCATCACACTTGAGCGTAAATAGCTACAATGCAACATGGCTCTTGTTTGGTTGTGATCCCGTGAAATGAAAAACATGGCACGAGGGGTTAGCGATTTGAGTTATGACACGCGGGACCCACCAGTTACTCGCATGCGGGTGGGACCCACAACTTATCCACACAAGCATGCCCGTGCTCATCAGCGTGTTCCCGACCCGAGCCAGCCACGAGCCCGAGCCAGCCCGCCCCTCCATTGCTTGCCCTGCCCTTTCCTTTCCCACCTTCTTCTTCCTCTGCTCCGCAACGGCGCCGCCACCGCAAGTGATGTCTAGCTCGACTTCGCCACCCGCCAATCATGGACGCAGTATGGTCCACTGCCGCTGACAAGATGCCCGATTGCCCGCAAGCATGGAGCCTCTGAAGCGCTTGACTTGTGTGAGGGAAGAAATGGCAACCGTGGGCGCGAGTTTGTGAAATGTTTGAGCAAGCCACAGCCGGGGCAGGTTAGATCTGTGTTCTTGACCAATTCTATGGTCTAATTTCTCCCGATTTCTTTCTTTTTCCCTCGAATTAGGGCGGTGGATCTGGGTGGTGGATCTAGGATTCATGCGCCGCCGGCCCCCTGTTTTCAGGTTCAAGAAATGTGGGCATTTTGAGTGGCTCGATGAATATGTTGAAAGGTTGAAATTGGAGGATCAACCCCAACCCAAGAGCTCAATTTTGGGGCGGCTTGCCGTGGAACAAGCCCCAATTTGGCGGACAGAGCCGATCCGATGATGCATAGTGCAGAACTGAAGTGTGAATTGAAGAAAATCGGCAAGCAACTAAAGCATCTGATCGATTTGAAGCAGCAAGCAAATAAGATGGCGGGAGCATTTTATGGTTGTGTCATTGCTATGGGTTTATTTTACTTGATGTTCATCAATCGCTAGAATTTGTTATAGTTTCAGTTAGTTAGTCAGCTAGTTTCAGGGGTGCCCAGAGTTTGAGTTAGCCAGGATCATTTGTTAGATGAACTTGAATTGTGTGAAGCAAAACTTGCTTGAATTATTGTACTGATATTCTCATGGGCCCTATTCAGTGTTCATGCTCTGTTTCTCTGTTTTTGTTCTTCAGTTAACAGAGTACACACCCAAATTCAGTTTCTAGTAAAAAACAAAACTGGGCTGCCGAATAGATGTTGGGCCGTGAGAAAATGGGCCCTGAGAAAATAACCATGCCCAAAATAGAGACCAGCCCGCCTGCCAGAGGGGCACCAGCCCACCAGCCAGAGCGGCACCAGCCCACCTCTAACTTCGGCAAATAAAATGTTACTTATTTTTTTACCCCTAAAAAAAATGTTACTTATTTTTACTTTGGCCTTTTTCTTGCACTAAATTTTGTGATGGATCATTTTTTGATGCAATAAAACCAAATGTTAATTGTTTTTATGCATGTCTACGGTTCCATGAACTAAATGAGTTGCATGAAGTAAATTAGTTTGCATTTCCTAGTGGCATGTCCATAGTGGGTTTGCATGGGGCTCCTAGTTGCATGTCCATGATTTGGCCAATATTTTGAAGATGGTGTGTGTGTGAGATTGAGGTGTAGCAACCTGGGCTCAGAGCAACCCATAGCAATACACAAATAATAAGCAAGAACAACCCATAGCAATCTTCAAATAATAGCACTAAACACACAATATATATAGTAGCAACCCATAGTTCCACGATAACCTTACAACTCCATGATAGCCTTACAACTTAAAATACTAATACAATAACGATTACTACTTAAAAAACTAATACGATAAGCTAGATAGATCGGGGGGCACCAAACGCGGGTTCTTCTTGGGGCTCTTCTTCTCCTCCTCCTCCGGGGAACAACGCCACCTCGCTCCTCCGGGCGCCGCCCTTCACTCCTCCCCGTTGTTGATGGGGTACGGAGCGCAGCATAACGCCGTTGTTGGGGAAGATGCTCTGGAAGTCAGTGAAGATATTGTAGGTGGTGAAAGCTATGAACTCACAACCAACCCAATACGCTCGCCCGAGGAGATGGAAAGCATCGAAAGGGTTAGTGAACGTGGCGAGGAGCCCAACCACAACGCCGTTGTGGTTGACCTCCTCAACATGGTACATCCGAGGAGAGCCGCGGGGGAGGTGGCGGAAGCCGGCCGCAAGGAAGAACTCCGTTAACTCCCTTGCGCCTCCACCTCGAGATCGCCCAAACCCTAAGGGTTCTCTACATACACTCCGCCGGGTAGAGCCTTTTCCGCACGGTTGGGGGGAAGCTGTAGGTGGGGCCGGTGTACTGCATGGTGGCGGGGTGGCTCGAGTGCTCGGTCGGGTTTGATGGAGAAGGAAGAAGAAGGGCAGAGGAGGCAGAGGATGGGGTATGATGGATGAGGAGGAGAGGACGATAGTGCCCGCTTAAATAGCCCAAGTGCGACGTGGTTTCACCCCGTCGAAACCCTAGAATTAATGGGCGGGCGGCGCTTGGTGGCGCCCCAATGAAAGTGTGTACACGAGCGTGGCTGGGAAACGGATTGCGACGCTTCGTGCCACCGTCGCGGGTCAAGGGGACGGTCTCACGACGCTGCTCTGCGCTGTCAGGTCAAGGGACACGCCTTCCCGGTTCTTCGCGTGCCGCCTGCATGCATGCGGTTGCCCATTAATTTGCTCATCTTGCTAGGGCCTGGCTAGAGGGCAAGGTTCGGTCGATGGGAGACGTGACAATAATGGACGCCTTCTTTTGCCCATCTTGTAACAGGCAACACGCCATTTGAACTGCATCGATACCCACATCGATACCCCATGCCAAGATTAAGGCCCTCAAAGAGGAGCACACCATGCACAGCGTGCACACCACGCCATGCAGCGTTGGCTTTTTGGTTGTCTTCATCGGGCTGCTGCATTGTGGCCGGGTGCATGCTTTGATGCGACGCTGCATCGGTTCTAATGGTAGGCATGCAACAGGTTACTGCGTTGATAGGGGTGGCGGAGCAGGCTACGTCGAGGCATGCATGCAACGCACGGGCGCAGTCCTGCGGGTGGGCATGCATGCTGCGGGTAGGCACGGGCACGCATGCAACGATGGAAAGGGCACTGCATAGGCTTGGTCCATGCACCGCGTCAACTCTTGCCGTTGGATTCAAATGAACGGTCCTGATGCTCCAACGAGAGAGGCTGATCCAAACCCCACCGCACAACCAATCAGCGCGCCTCATGCGGATCGCTGCACACCGTAGCTAACCCTAGCGCCTGATCTCAACTGGCCCACGCACAACGATCGACGACCAGGTAGTGTGCGGGGTTTTGAGGGGTTTTGAGAGGGGTTTTGAGGGTTTTGAGAGGTTTTGACTGATTAGGGTTGAGCATAACTAATTCAAAAAAAATCAAAAAACATAAAACTTACGCACATAGTCTTATTATGTCGATAGTAACGAGAAAAAAATATAAATATGGTTTACATACATTTTTACTAAAAATCCTTCACAAAATTGTCATTCCTCAAACAATGTAGTATGGAGTTCAAGGGAGAGAGAAAAGCGCACCGAGAGTAGGTGGAGTTTTGAAAATGAAAAGTGTGAAAACCTCACCAAAACTTCATTTTGGATTGACTAAGAAAGATCTGAACTTACTTTTCTCATTTTCATGTTTTAAACTTGTTTTATATATAATTTTCTATTAAACCTTGTTTTTCAAAAAAAAAGAAAAAATAGAAAATTAATTCAATAAATAGTGAGACTTTAGATTTACACTATATAGGTAGAATAGATGTGTAGAAAAATCATTTGGCTGGTTTAGACAAGGTGCCAAAAGAACTTGCTTAAATATGAGGTCGTTTACCCTACCTTTGGAGGTCATTTGAAACACACTTTTCATGACTATGAGTTCAACTTACCAAAAGGGCTCGGAATGATCAGCAAGCAAACATATTTCAGTTCAGGTACTTTATATAGCACTAAAACATCAATAGCCCAAATTTAAATTTAAATTTAAATTTAAATTTAAATTTAAATTTGAATTTTTATTTGGCTGGTTTAGACAAACAAGTTCGAATAGAAATATGGGGATACATAGTGACTACCAGTACGCACCAAGTTACAAATATTATTACATGCCCCAAATTTTCAAACTGTTCTCTGTTCTACTTCTTCCTACCACGTCGTGTGCCCTTCTTCGCCTTAGCCCTTCTTATTTTTGGTTCTACTACACACACAAGTTCACTGATCATCTTGGTTTTCTTCACTGGTCTTTTGAACACCTCGCCAATACCCTCGTGATCAGTGTCTTCAGTATCAATGTTGACACCAGTTTCGGTTTCTTTGGTGTGTGCCTCAACATGGGTTTCTTCAGTTTGAACCTCGACACGCCAGGTTCAGTTTCTTCATCTGAACCTCGACACGCTCAAGTTCAGTTTCTTCGTGTGCACCTCCACATCAGTTTCTTCAGTCTGAATGTTGACTGCAGCAGGATTTTCTTCACCGCTCAGGCTCAGCACACTTCTCTTCTTTCTACCGCCATTGACTCTTGCTTTTTTGTTGGCCAACACTGTTCAACAACAAGGGGCTGACTTGCTCGCTTCCTCCTGTGCAGAAAATGTTATAGATATAGTAATTGGAAAAAGCACCAAATCAAAACACGACAAATAAACAAGAACATACTTTGGCTTATCAGAGTGTAACGGCATTTGACAGATCCCACTGTGCCCAAGTTCCCGCACAACTTGCATCTGTTTTGTTACCTTTTGGGCCCTTTTTGGCTTTTCATCTTTCTTTCCTTCTTACTACTCCCACCTTTCTCAAACCATGCCTTGAATCTACTCTGCTTAGGCCTGCCAGCCTTTCTTTTCGCAAGGAGGACACATGGAAAATTCAATGTCCACTTCAGGCCACCGAGACTGATCTGTAAGTGCTGGAATTGGAGTGGCATATGCAGCTTTGAATCTTGCTACCAATAATATTCATGCAGATATGGGTGCATGTTTATCTTCGGTTGGGATGCTAAGAAAAGAATGGCATGCTCACATGGTTTACCAAAGTGTTGCCACTCGAGGCAAGTGCAATCATGCAATTCAGTGTTAACAACATGTCTCCTTCCAGTTTTGTTATCTCTAACTTCAGCACCCCAAGGTGATGATTTTTCAACAAACAAATGTGAAAGACTTCTGCTCCTATTGACCACCTGTTGTACCACTGCTGGAAGCTTATCACCTTGCAGACAATCACCTATCCTTCTTCTCAATTCCCACAACCGCATGAGCATGATCCTGATTTGGTCAACCATGTCATGCACAGGCAAATCTTTTAACTCCTTCACCTTGTTGTTGAAACTCTCTGCCAAATTGTTGTTGATGTGGTCACACTTGATGGCAGTGTTGAATGCTGACTTGTACCATAACAAAGAATGGTAGGTGTTCAGCCATGGACCAAACTCATCACATGCTGCCATTATCTTATCAAGATGATATTTGTGTGTCTGTCTAGTGTAAGATCTTGCTGCTGGCCACATGCGCCCAAATTCTTCTCCTCTAAATTTTTTGATCAAATTCATCCACAAATGACCAAGCACTCCTCTCGCTCAGCATGTGGGAAAACATTTTCACTGAATTTTCAAGCCCTTACATGCATCTGTGTGTATAGCCAAAGGTGACACTGCCCTAGGCACCTTTTCAATCGGATCATGAACCATGTCCATGAAGCCTCTGCTTCGATCAAACAAGCCAACAGCAATAGGAAACATCCAGTTGTGTCCATCTAGAGCATTGCATGCTGCCAACTGACCATTCCACTTGCTCGTCAAAAATGATGAGTCTATGCTCAAATATGGACGGCACCCTACTTTGAACCCATCGATGCAAGGCTTCAAAGCCATAAAAACTTGGAGAACTTGACTTCACCGAGGGTGATACCTCTGATCTATCTCCACAACACCGCCAGTGACCTCTTTTCCACCTCTGCTTTGAAGTTGTAAAGCATCCTAAATGTATTTGCCCAATCACCATATAAATTTTTCATTGCCCTTTGTTTTGCCTTCCACACTGTGGTATATTTCAGTTTAATGGGGTACATCTTTTCCAAGTCTACTTTGAGTTTCTTGGCAGTAGTGTTTGGTGTTTTGGCTAAAATTGGGGTGATCTTTTCTGCAACCCAAAGTTGTGATGTCATGGTTGATACTGTCTGTGAACTTGTAATACAAGTATGTTGATTGGGGATTTGGTTAACCCCGACAAGATTTCCATTAGGTTGCAGTCTAGCAGATATGTACCACTTGCAAGGCTTCACACTACCATCAAATCCTCTGCACCTCGCATAAAACTTCTTCCTATCAGTCCAAACAGTCTTGGCATCAAACTCATGTTTCACTGCATAAGTCTTGAAACACATCCTAAACTCATTCATGCTTGGGAACAACTTGCCTACTTCAATGACAGGGTTTTCTTTGTCATACACATGTACCAACTCATCATCATGTGCATCATCTACTTCATCTGCAGCTTGTTCCATCAATTGTCCATCTACATCTTCATCAACATTAGCAGGCAAACTAGATTCTCCCTCTCCTCGCTTATCTCTCACATCGATCGAATGCCAAAAAGTTTGGCCATCTCAATGTCGCATTGGTGCAATGACCAAATCAGTAGGCTCATCTAATTCAACTACATTCCAATCAACAGCTTGCTGCAGTTTCATTTTCAGTTCCAACCACCGTCCCTCTTCAGCTATTACTGTAAGTTCAAGACACATGGGAATCAATGGCCTCTGTAGCCCACTCATCATCTACCATCTGCGCAGCCAATTGTGATGGCACATATCCAACCTTCAAAAAATATTCAGATCAACCAGCTCAAAAAAAATTAGCTCGCTTGCTTGTCCAGCCGCTTTGCCGATCGATTTCATCAACAATCTGTTCACCATCTTCCATTCTCACATACTCTCCTTTCCAATCATCAAACCGCAACAGTGATACTTCTTGCTCGACCCCAAACAACTTTCTCCCCAATTTTTCCACCCATTTCTTCACCGCCTTCTCTCCCATGTTCTGAGAACTTGTGGATCAATCTCTGTAAACTCAACCTCCCATTTAACAATTGTGTCTCTCTCAATGTTCTGAATGCTACCATCAACTAATTTTGCCTTTGATGGAAAGAAATTGACCGTCAATTCAAGGTCCGAGCGGCAGATCCCTCTGCTGCTGGCGGACAGTGTGAGCCCGTGAGAAAGAGCAGACTAGGCCCTAATTGCATGCAAAATTGGATCGAGAGAGGAGCATTACCTATTCAAGTTGAATCATGCTCCATCTCAAGATGCCCACGGGCTCCCTCACAACCTATCGATTCAACAAGCGAAAACAGAGGAAACGGGCAGCTGAGATCTATGGGGCCGAGAGAGGAACGGAGGGGACTAGTGTTCTCACTCACCATTTTTGAGGATGAAGGCTCCGCCACCGGAGAACGAGGGGGAGGGGCAGAGAGAACGCAAGATCCGCCGCCACCGGAGAAGAAGGGGAGGGGCAGAGTGGCGGCCCGCACGGTTGGGCGGCAGGCACGGTCAGCTGTTTTGAGGAGCAATTGTTGGACCCACATGTCCTAACATAAACGGGCTTGGTTGACGACCAATTAAACCACATTTAACACCCCACGTGGCCCTGGCTATTTAACTGCTCAAATGTGTCGCACCACAACCATTTGCTCGAACAACGCCGCACTCTAGCCAATTCACATAAAAACGCCGCATGCACGGCCAGCTATTGGACGTACCCGATGGAGATTTATTACCCAAAACCAACAATAAATGATACTAACATGGACCTTATATCAAAAAGACACAACCCTTCGGTTCAGAAAAAAAAAGACACAACCCTTTCACAATGCGATTATTACTAAACAGTATAACTCAGCTAGCTAAGAGCCTCCACAGCGATTTGACTGTCTCAACCCTCGGACCTCCACGGCGATTTGACTGTCTCAATCCTCGGATCTTCAAACCTATGATGCAGATCAACTCTGGTCGTCTCAGGTCGCCCGTGCCGCACGGACCGTCTCGCGGGCCGCTTCTCCGCAGAACGACCTGGTAGTTCTCTCCTTATTTGGGCCGCCGAAGGTCCACTTCTATCCAGCTGGATGGCCCATGTCGTACATGTTCCAGCGCTATTCCTCCTCTCCAGGCGAATAGTTTCTCTGTTCCTTGCCGCCGCCGCCGTTTGTTCCTCCTCTATGCGCCGGCTTCCTTCGTCCTCGATGCACCGACGTTCTACCGTGGGCGAGCATTTGCTGCGCGACAGCATGCGCGCCAGTGTGGTACTATTCTTCTGTAGCCCCTTGTTGTTGTTTTCATTTCGACACCCCTGAACGCTTGCTCCCCTTCCACACCCCCTCTCTCTCTCTCTCTCTCTCTGTGTGTGCAGGCGGCGGCGATGGCCGCTCCGTATGGAAGGGACGCAACGAAAAAGACAGGACTTCACCGATAGGATGACGACTGGTGCATGCGACCTAACCCTTAGGTTCTACTCGTATGTTGGAAGGGTGTGGATGAACAAGATAGGAGAGGAGGTAAGAATGGAGATTAAGGGAGTAGATGGGGCGCCCCGTTCAGGCTGGAAGTAGCGACTGCCCCTTCCATTGGCAAGGAGTTGATGTCCAAAACCTAGCAGCACTATATTGAACGCAGCTCCAGTTCCGTGATCCTTGGTTGATTTGATGTGTGCCAGCCTTCCATGGATTGCAAGCTGCTGCTCTGTTTCAAAAAACAAAGCTGCTACTTGTTATTAAATTATTCCTTGCGGAGAACCAATTTTTGCTTGATGATGAAATATGGTTATCAAGTGTTTGTCCTCCATAGTAGTCTAGAATCCGTGACCATCTTTGTCCGATGTGTGTGTTACAGATATGGTTGGCTAGATGAAATTTTTAATTAGTTTGGCTAGATGATTTAATAACCATTCTTCGTATCAATTCTTCCTGGTTTAATATCTCCAAATTCCATCAATCCTGTTTTTTTATCTTGTTGGATATCTGCGGCAAAAGAAATAAAACTCATGATTGGATATATACCACTAGTAGAAAACAGGGCTAAGGTTCCGGGCCAATATTCACATTAGTCCCGGTTCAATCACGAACCGGGACTAATGTGAGCATTGGTCCCGGTTAGATAATAACTAAGGCATTAGGGCATCTCCAGCCGTTGGCCCCGGGAGGCAAAAATCGCCCCGAGGCGCTGGCGCTAAACCACGCCTTGGGGCCGTGATGTCCCCGATCATAGCGCCCACGGTTAGTAAAAAAAGTAAATCTGGTATAAAATGACTCAAATTTAACACAAGCGTCGGCGAGTTCATTCAAACTTAAACATATTTTACAAAAAAAAAAAAACTACCGCGGGCTACCCCGCCGTCCTCGCCGCCCGCCCGTCGCCGCCCACGCGGTTCTACATGCCGAGGCGGTAGAACCGCGATGTAGTCACCGCCGTCGTCGTCGTCGTCGCTGCCGCCGTCGTTGCCGCCGCCCGCCCTCGCCTCCGCCGTCCCTGCTGCATCCTTCCCGGTTGGCGCGGCGGGTTGGGCGGTCCGGCGTCGTCGTCGTCATCGCTGTCGAGACCACGACGCGTGCTTCGTCCTAGCGCCCACGCTTGCGGCGGCTATCTCCTCGAGGGCCAGCGCTGCGGACCATCTCGTCGCGAGGTAGTCGTCGCGCCCACCGCATGCGTCCTCGTCGGAGATGCCGCGCGCTATCTCCTCGTACTCGAGGCAAGCGGGCTCGGCTTGGGCTCGGCGAGGACGAGGCGGCGGCGGGTGGAGAGGCGTTAGCGCCGATCGCGACGCCGGAGCTGCGGTGCGCAGCGCTGACCGGGCGCGCCTTCAGGGCTCCGGCTTGACGGGCGGAGGCGAAGCGAGCCGCCGGACGAGGAGGAGGACCCCGGTCTCCATCGCCTCGGGTCGAGCTTCCCGGCGTGAGAAAGAAGGGGCGGGGGTACTCAAGCGCGGCGTGTTGCCGCCCTCGATGTACTCGAGGCGGCCTCAACGTCGCCGAGCGCCCCACCACCGACGCCGCCGGGCGGCGTTGAAACTCGCCGGAGGGCTCGACGCCATTGGTGGCCTCGAGCTGCTGGGCATGACGGCGGCGGAAGTAGGGTTCCAGGCGGGCTGTCGGGGGCGTCACGTGGCCTCTCCTCGCCGTGGCAGCAGATTCAGCGGATCGCGCGATCTCCGCCGCCGGGCCGCTCCGGTGGTATCGGGGCACCGCACGCCGCCGCTGATCCTCCACGCCCGGGCACCCGCATGTCCGGCGGGACCAGGTACTCGGCCTCGTAAAGGCGAGCCTCGTCTTCATGAAGGTGGCGGCGGCGAAGCCGTTCGCCGCCCGCCGTCGCTGAGAAGCGCTTCGGCCATGGGTGGAACTGAGACGGCGAAGAGAGGAGAGGAGAGGAGAAACGACGACGGCGGGGAGAGTGTGATGAGTCGCCGAGTCGCCGGGCGCGTCATATATAGGCCGAGGCGCGTGCCACCGTGTGTGCGCGTGGCGGCGCGAGGGAGGGCGAGGGACGCGCGTCGTCCGGTCTTCACTGCGCCGCCCGTGAGCACCAATGGCAGGCTGACCGGAGCGGCAGCGCGGCAACTTTGGCATTGATTCCCTGCGGGAAACGAGCCGATGAGGACGACGAAGGGCCGAGAAGAGAGCCGTGTCGCTGACGCGGCGGGCCCACGGCTTTTTCGCGCCAAAACAGTTCGCCCGGCGCCCCCGGGCGCCCCCAGCGCACCGGGTTCGGGTTGGGTCCGCCGGCGCTGTTTTCGGCCCAAGCCGGCGAAAATGGGGCTCTGAGGCGACGGGGGGCGTTTTTGGCGCGCGCGGTAACGCCTGGGAGGCCTTCGTGGGGCGCGGCTGGAGATGCCCTTAGTCCTGTTCACTGTGCCCTTTAGTCGGTTTGTGCCTCAAACGGGACTAAAATCGATGTGCTAGTCGGTTAGTGCCTCAAACCGGGACTAAAGATTAGACCTTAGTCGGTTTGAGACACGAACCGGTGTTAATGGGGTTGAGACATTTAGTCCCGGTTCGTGCCACGAACCGGTACTAAAGGTCCCATTTTCAAACTCTATCCCCCCTTGTGGATCGCCTTTTCAGTTTTTAAAAAAATAAAAGAAAATGATGGAAATGTCAAAAAAATAAAAGAAAATAAGTTTCCCATGTGATATGTGGTCTAGTTGTTGGGAAAATTTGCAAATGTGAATTTCGACTTTATTTGCAAAATCTCTCTGAAATTTGTAAAAATGGGCATAACTTTTGCATACTAACTCGGATGAAAACGTTTTTTATATGAAAAATCATCTACTAAAAAAGTTACATCCAAATTTAAACATTTTCAAAATCTTCAAAAACCTAGCAGAAAAATAGTTACGGGGCTTTTAAGATCTAGAGTGGAAAAAATCGAAAAAAATTTAAACTATGATCAAACAATGGTCAAACTAATTATTCTAGAATATCAGTGTTACTAAATAATTATTTCAGTTATTTTGAATTTTGGTCATATCTGGTCAAACTATGGTCAAACTATGGTCAAACTAATTATTCAAAATAACTATTGTTTTCTAAATAATTATTGTTTTTTAAACAATAGTTTCAAACTCAAACAGTGAAATGTGTCACTTCATGCTCAAGCAAAATTCCTGAGGGTTAATACGATTGACATCTTACTATTGTCAGGAAAACAACAAGTGCAGACTTGGAAACGAGGGAGAAGTTAAGCGTGCTCAGGCTGGGGGAGTGGGAGGATGGGTGACCGTTCGGAAAGTTAGATGATTTGGAATGATGAGGGGTGATTAGAGATTAGAGGATAAATTGAGCAGTGATGAGGGGTGCTGATTAGAGATTAGAGGTTAAAATAATTCATAAATTTGAAAATAAAAAAAATTCAAAAAAAATTTCAAAAAAAATCATAAAATTTCCTTTAGTCCCGGTTGGTGTTAAAGGTGGAGCTCCACGTGGCCGCGGCCTTTAGTCCCGGTTCTGGATTGACCCGGGACTAAAAGGGGGAGGCATTAGTACCGACCCTTTAGTCCCGGTTCACCAACCGGGACTAAAGGCCCTTACCAACCGGGACAATAGGCCCTTTTTCTACTAGTGTACTACTAGAACCAAAGGCTCCCTTAACTGATGTTACTGCAAGTCTGCAATACAATATAAGGCTACATAATCTAGACCGCTTACTATTACATTTGCAATTAACTATAGTTGCAAGCTAGGACATTGATATATAACTGCATTTTGTCAACAAAATTGTAGGTACTGTTTATTTGCTTAGGATGACGCAAAGATATATCCATCTCTTTTGTGTTGAATGGTAGGACATTTGCAAATATCCAAATGGTGCAACCATAATTACTGTTTGAGCTGATTGTTTGCTATATTTTGCACTTCCTCACTAAAACTGAAATCCAGATTTATTTTTCGTTGATGTAGATATGTTGATATATAAACAACAAGGGACTCAAAATTTCTAAACTATACTCAGAGGATATTGTCCATTCACATGTTATTTCTAAAATTTGTAACAAATGTTTTTAAACAATGGACAGGAGCTCCATTAATCATTAAAGAAAAGTTTACAGAACGAACTTCACGTAGCAAGCTCATACAACACCAAACCAATAATCAATTAGTCTAAAAAGAAGAAGCTACTACTTTACTGCTTCTTGAGCCAAAGCAACAGGTTCATTGTATTCATATCCTCCATCTCGGATTTTATTCCTCTATATTAGCAGACCATAGGTTGACATGGAGAGCGTACAACTTTTAAAAAAAATATGGACATCTCATGGATAATTTATCACGGTAAGTAACTTGCCCTAATGGTTTTCCACTGTCTAAGCTTCTTGTGGTAGAAAGTAGAGCTCAATACATGCTATAGTCCACACGGCCTTCCAAAGCGAAGTATACTGCCAGGAATTTGATGTGATAATTATCTTTTGTGCCCTACCAAAAAGTTTGACCATACTATTGTAATCGCAGGTGGCAATTTTTTGCAGTTACCAGGTTTATTAGATCACTTTGATGAACTGAAGCTAATTATGATGGACTCCATATGATGTTTGTTTCCATGAGATGAGTGGCGTTTTAATACAATCCAGCTTTACATAACTTCCTTTTGTTTGGTGCTATTCCCAACTAAAGATATATGGTTTCCCCCTTGCTACTCCTCAACTATTTATAACTTGTCAGACAAAAAGAGAGATTACAGGAGCTATAATACACTTCATTATTTACCTTTTTTCTTTACCATGTTGCCTTCTATGTAATATTCATGTCTATAATAGAGATAATTGAGCCTTTTCACTACACATCCATCTCTCTGTATATTACACGCTTCATTGTTCCAACCACATTATGTATTGCCTTTGATTTGTTCTTTTCTGTTGAAGCTTTTATGTTTAGTGAGGAGAAAAACTTCAGTGGTTTGTATTCCTGACCATTGGTCAGTTTTGAATATACAAGGTAGAAGTCTCTCTCTTCTTTTTCTCAAAAGAAAAGAAAAGAGGTTGCGTCCTTGATGCTTATTTCGAATGTTACTTTAAACAATTTCTTCCCGCTGATTATATGTGATATGCTAAATAAATTAAGTGAACGACAGTTTATGTGTTCATCCTTTTTATACCGTTACCTTGTGTCTATATATTATGTTTGTTTGTGGGTCATCTTTGACTGTTTATTGAAAAGCACAAACGTAATCAACATAGTACCTTTCATCACTTGCGGATCTGATTCAATGTATGAACGCATCAGATCAGTCCATCCTCCCAAAACATTCCTTTGTGCCTTGTTCGCTTGCGAAAGGTTCAATAATGCTCAATCATTTATGTTGAAGTATTGGACTAATGTATTTTCTCTCTCTTTTTGTTATGTCCATATTTTCTCATATATTTGTATTGTTCTTCCAATAAAATGCACGGGCGCGGCAACGCGCGCCTTTATGTTCTAGTTAGGACAAAGTCTTCCTCTGTCTGTCACTATGTGAATACACGTTCCATCTCAACTTTGTGATTCCGCGGCCACTTATCTTCTTCCACACTACTTCCTCCCCTACGTCCACCTTTTAGAGATTGTAATATGGTCTACATACAGAGAAAAATGAGTGAATCTACACTTTAAAATATGTCCATATACATCCGTATATAGTTCAAATTCAAATATCTAAAAAGACTTATATTTAGAAACGGGAGTAGTATGAGAAGCACTACCATCATCATTCTCTAAGTTCGCACCAGAAAGACTTTTCAAGTTCATAAGTGGTTCCATCAAAGTTCTCTTCATTGATCCATAGTAGTTTGCGATTCAAGCAAATGACTACTCCCTATTTGTTGAGGATATAGCTACTAAGTATAAACCGGCCAGGAGGGCCCGGTTCACCTTAGACTGTGCTGAAGCCCATGAAGGTCTTGAAGATGGCTTTCAACTAGTAAAGCTTGGAAGCCCACGGCCCAAAGGCGGATTAGGGCCCGTAGTGGTAAACCGCCATGATTATGTAAACTTGTAATATAAGTTAGAAAGGAGAGAGACCGAGCGGACACTTTGTATAGGTCGGCTCAGACTCTGCTGACTGGCCAAGGCGTCAACTTTGTGTATATAAAGGGGCGACCAGCGGCGGTTCAAGAGAGAGAACAACAACTCGAGGCCTAGGAGAAGCTTATTTGCTCCTAGTCGCCGAAACCACATCAATCCCATCACAACTAGGCGTAGGCTTTTACCTTCATCGAAGGGGCGAACTAGTATAAACTCTCGTGCCTTTGCGTCCGCTTTAACCCCTTCAAGTTAACCCGTGGCGATGGCTCCACGACTAAGTCCTTTCACGAGGACATCTGCCGTGACAAAACCATTTACGGTTGGCGCCCACCGTGGGGCTATCGCATGATGGTTTGATGATCTTGGAGGGCAAGTTCGAAGGACTCGAAGGCTATGCTGTGGGCCGGATGACCAAGAGTCGTCGCGGCAAGCTCTACATCGACGACGCAGGATGGGGCCCCGAGGCCGGCTCAATCGAGTACGGATACCGGGTCCCCTTTGGTGGCATACACGTTTTCATTGGCAAGATTGGTGAGCCAGGGCCTGAGCCGGACATCTGCACCGACCTCATCGAGACGGCTCAGCGTACGAGATCTGCCGAGGTTAAACCGGCCGTGAAGCGTGCCTTTGTGGGAGTCATCCACGGAGGAAGTTATGAGGACGGATCAGAATCTGGTGGCGAGACCGTCATCTACTCTGACGACGAGTCGTCAACCGGAGAAACTGAATCTCTATATCAGCTGCAAGATGGCCGGATTGGGGGCTGTTCTGATGGGGACAGTATTCCGGACCCCTCCGATCTGCCCAACCGGGTTGGAATATTCATGGCCGGTACACAAGCAGCGCTTCACTCTTCGACTGCTGCGGCAATGATCTCCGATTCAACAACGGCGACGGCTGCCGGGGCAGGAGGCCCTGTGCGCCCGCCGGCTCAAGTTTTATCAGATCTTTTCGATGCGTTGGCTGCGCTCATGGCAGAGGCTAACCCAGCGGATCAGGACGCTCATAACGCAGAGATTGCGAATGTGAAGGAACAAATCACCCAGGCTAAAGCGGATCTAGCGGCTGCAGACGCCAGGATGACGACAGAGCGGGCCGCTTTAGATGCGCAGGCTTATAGGCTCATGTTGGACCAGAACGCGTCGCATGAGGTCTTAAAGCGGAAACACATGTCCCATTTGCCTTCAATTTTCGACGCTAGAAACCTATTTCATACCCTGTAGCGGGAACCAGAATCCGCCAGAGTAAACCGGCTGGCGCGCCGGGCGAGCGCGCCGATCAACCCGCCTCATGGAACCCCTCGGCGAGAACAATATGATGCCTCCGCCGTCCGACACCTCCGGGTCATTATTCTAATCCTATGGACAATCTTGTCGCTGCTGCTTCACGATTGGAGGCCATCCCGATCGAAGGAGATTCTCCGCAGGCAGTAGAGACACGCCGGGTTAAGGAGCTTCTTTGAACCGCTTTGATCCAACAGGAAGCATACTCGTACAGCCGTGACCGGATTCATTCCACCCCACGTCCGAGCAGGAGCTAGAGTAGGCGTATGGATGAACCGGCTATATCGAGCAACGCACGACACCGTGAAGCGGCCCATGGCCATAACCCGGCAGGCGGTATTCGCGATGCTCAGGAAGTGGTGGACCGGGCCCGGGCACGAAGGGAGGCCGAGTTAGCAGCATAGAACGAGGCGCGTCCGCTTACGCCGGTTCGCCCCACTACCTCAGTCGAGCCAGGGGTCGCTTCTAGCTTGGGGGTTCCCTGTTTGATCCCGCTTTACGCAGCGTCGCTTGCCCAAAGACTTCAAGGGTCCGCGAAGGTGCGAATTACACCGCTGATTTACCTCGAAGCATGGATGAGAGCTATGAGATGGCCATGGAGATGCTAGATGTGGATGAGGCGGCGTGTGCAAAGTATTTTACCATGATGCTTGAAGGACGGCCCGTGCTTGGTTAAAGAGCTTGCCGCCCAATTCTATCAGTTCATGGGCCCGATTCGCGAACCGGTTTATCCAGAATTTCAAAGATACCTGTAAGCAGCCCATGTCCGTAGTGGACTTGGCGGCTTGTTTCGAGGAAGGGGAGTCAACAACCCATTGGGTAGGCGCGTTTGAAATCTTGCACTCGTCGGACGGATCAATCTTGACTCTGTGATCTTAACCCTGGAGGGCAACTGCGGTTTCAGCCTCTGAAGTTAAAGTTGAGCGCATGAAGCGATTTTGTAATGACATGGGAACTCTTATGGGCGCTTTAGTGAAGTATGCTGATTACGATAGTACCAAGGATCCCGAGTCGGCGATCACAAGACAGGGAAGGGAAGGAAGAACAACAACTCCAAGGGCCAGCAACATCACTCAGCAGGTAATGGCAAGCGTAAAGCGGATTGCAACATGGACTTTGTAGCTAATACCAACGTGCAGGACAAGGGCCAGCGGCGCAAGGGTAAACAGCCGAATCGAAGTGGAGCGCCTAATCCCAATTCAGACCGCTTGAACTATCTATTGAATCAACCCTGTCCGAAGCATGGGACGAAGGAGACGCCAGCAAACCACCTCTGGAAGGATTGCTACATTATGCAGGAGTTCAAAAGTTCTAATGCTTTCCGGTATGATCACGGCTCTGGCGGCGGTTCAGGATCCGGGCCGGGTTACGGTGGAGGAAATGCCGGTTCAGGATTTAATGGTAATCCGGGCGGACATAACAATCAGAACAATCAGAATAACAAGGTGGTTACAACCAGCAGCAGCAACAGTTGGGTTATCAGAGCAACCCAAAGCAGTTGAATAGTGGGCAGTACCATGTCTTCACCACTAGCTTAGACAAGCGAGACCGGAAGGTTCACAAGCGGGCAGTCAACGCTGTTGAACCGGCCGTGCCCCATTACCTACGCTGGTCGGAGCAGCCCATTATATGGAGTAGAGAGGATCATCCTCCCCGGGTCGACAATCCGGGTCAGCTAGCCCTGGTGGTGGTGCCTCATGTGGGAGGTTATAAGTTCACCAAGGTACTCATGGATGGAGGGAGCAGCATTAACATCCTGTACTATGAGACCTTCTGTCATATGGGACTAACGGATAAACATCTCAAACCGTCCAATACAGTGTTCCATGGTGTGGTACCTAGCAAGTCAGCATACCCTGTCGGCAAGATAGCTCTGGAAGTGGCTTTTGGGGACGATCACGATTCCCGATCAGAGACACTAACATTTGAGGTGGTGAAAATCCGGAGCCCATATCACGCCCTATTTGGGCGACCGGCTTACGCCAAATTTATGGCACGACCCTGTTATGTGTATTTACAGCTCAAGATGCCGGGTCACAAGGGGACCATAACGGTTCACGAAAGCCGTAAGGTCGCTTTGGAGTGCGAGGAAGGAGATGCAGCTTACGCAGAGTCGGTTTGTGCCACCGAGGAGCTGGAGTACTATAAGGACAATGTTGATCCGGCGGACATGACTCCATTGAAGAAGCTAACTACAGAGCATGATCCGGCCCTAAAATTCAAATCGACAGCTGAGACTAAGCTTGTTGACTTCGTGCCTGGCGATTCGTCCAAGCAGTTCAGCATCAGTGCCAACTTGGATCCGAAATAGGAAAGCGCGCTCATCGAGTTCATCCGTGAGAATCGGGACATTTTTGCATGGAAGCCTTCTAACATGACAGGTGTACCGAGGCAACTCGCTGAGCACACTCTTAATGTGGATCCTAAGTACAAACCGGTGAAACAGTTCCTCTGCCGGTTTAACGAAGAAAGACGCAAAGCTATTGGTGAAGAAGTAGCCAGGCTCTTGGCAGCTGGCTTTATTGTTGAAGTTTTCCATCCCGAGTGGCTTGCTAATCCGGTGCTGGTCCTTAAGAAGAACGGCACTTGGCGCATGTGCGTGGATTACACAGATCTTAACAAAGCTTGTCCAGCAGATCCTTTTGCCCTCCCCCGCATTGACCAGATTATTGATGCCACTGCGGGTTGTGAACGGTTGAGTTTTTTGGATGCATATTCTGGGTATCATCGAGATCAAAATGGCGCTTAGGACCAGGAGAAAGCGGCGTTTATCACCCCTTTGGAGCCTTCGCTATGTATCCATGCCCTTTGGGCTCAAAAGCGCCGAGCAACTTATCAGCGATGCGTGCGAATTGCCTACACAAGCAGATCGGCCGTAATGTGCACGCCTATGTAGATGACATTGTGGTCAAGTCAAGGGAGAAGGAGACACGATTGGCGATTTGAAGGAAACCTTTGACAACCTACGGGTTTACAAGATGATGCTCAACCCGCCAAATGTGTTTTGGTGTTCCGCGAGCAAGTTATTGGGTTTTCGTGTCCAACAGGGAATTGAAGCTAATCCGAAAAGATTATGGCTATTACCTCCTGGCTAAAGCGAAGTGTATTAACGATGTCCAGCGTTTGGCGGGCTGGATTGCGCGTTGAGCCGGTTTATCGGCCGCCTCGGAGAAGGCCATCCTTTGTACCGATGCTGAAAAAACAGATCGGTTTATGCAGAGTCCACCGCCGATGAAGCGTTGGAGGACTTAAGCGGCGATTAGCCAATCCGCCCGTTCTTGCAGCTCAATCGACAAAGAACCGTTATTAATATACGTGGCGGCTAATGCTCGTGCAGTTAGCGTGGCTATTGTGGTAGAGCGCAAAGAAGCAGGCAAGGAATATCCGGTTCTACGGTCGGTTTACTATATTAGCGAAGTGCTTATTGAATCCAAGCAACGGTACCCGCATTGGCAAAAGCTAGTATACGGAGTTTTTATGGCGAGCCGGAAGCTTAAGCAATACTTTCAGGGCCATCCGATCACAGTGGTCAGCTCTGCTCCTTTGGGCGATATAATTCAGAACAGGGAAGCGACTGGCCGGATTGCTAAGTGGGCTATAGAGCTTGGGCCGCACGGATTGAAGTATGTGCCTCGAATGGCGATCAAATCTCAAGCACTTGTGGATTTCATCAATGATTGGGCGGAGTTCTGGCGCTGAAGAAAGCGAATCACACTTATTGGACGATTCATTTTGATGGATCCGAGCAATTGGAGGCTCGGGGCTGGAGTCGATTAACTTCCCCACGAGGTGACAAGTTCTGTTCGTTCTCCGCTTAATGTTCCTTGTACTAACAATGCAGCTGAGTATGAAGCTTTGCTCCATGGTCTTCGGATGGCGAAGGAGATGAATCTTAGCGGGTTAAATGCTTGGTGACTTCGGACTGGTGGCTCAACAAGTGTCCGCACTTGGTATTCCAAGGATCCACTCATGGCAGCCTATCGTCGTGAGGTGGACATTGTTGCAGGTCACTTTAAGGGTTATCAGGTGGATTACGTGGATAGACGGAAGAACGAAGCGGCGGACGCTTTAAGCCGGCTGGGCTCTCAGCGTAAACCGTCCCGCCTAACGTCTTTTGGATGTTCGCATAACCCGTCGGTCAAGCTCCTGGTGAAGCGGATTTGGCTATTCTGATCCGGGCGCGCTTGGTGGCAGCCCCGCATGTCATACCGGATTGGATAGTTCCTTATCTTGCGTACATGAACCGGGGCGAGTTGTCAGAGGATGAGACTCTGGCCAGGTAGATAGTCCGGCGATCCAAGTCCATGACCATTATCAATGGTGAGTTGCATCATTGCAGTGTATCAGGCGCGTTTCAACGTTGTGTGTCCCCTGAGGAAGGCTGTGAAATTTTACGCGAAATCCACGAAGGGGGTTGTGGTCACCACGCCGGTTCAAAGTCTCTGGTAGCTAAGGCGTTTCGTCACGGTTTCTACTGGTTGACGGATCATGCTGATGCGGAGGATCTAGTTAGACGATGTGATGGCTGTCAGAAATTTTCAAGGCGTGCTCATGTGCCGGCTCAAGAATTGAGGATGATTCCAATTACTTGGCCGTTTGCGACTTGGGGGCTGGATATGGTGGGACCTTTCAAAAGGTCCAAGGACAAGAAGACCCACCTCTTGGTGGTGGTTGATAAATTTACCAAGTGGGTAGAGGCAGAACCTGTTAGCAAGTGTGACGCGGCCACGGCGGTTCAGTTCATCAAAAAGGTGATTTTTCGTTTTGGTTTTCCACACAGTATCATCACAGATAATGGTACCAATTTGTCCGAAGGTGCCATGAAAGAGTTCTGCGAACGTGGACACATCCGGCTTGACGTTTCTTCGGTAGCCCACCCACAGTCCAATGGTCAAGCGGAAAGGGCTAATCAAGAGATCTTGAGAGGCATCAAGCCCCGGCTTATGGTCCCTTTGCAGAGGACACCGGGTTGTTGGGTAGAAGAACTACCATCTGCATTATGGGGTATCAACACTACGCCCAACAGATCCACAGGATACACACCGTTCTTTATGGTCTATGGAGCGGAGGCGGTTCTCCCAAGTGACATTGTCATGACTCACCTCGTATGGCAGCTTATGTTGAAGTGGACAACAAGACGGCACGGCAAGACGCTTTGGACCTGTTGGATGAGGAGCGTGACATAGCAGCTGCCCGCTCGGCGATTTACCAACAGGATCTTCGTCGTTACCATAGTCGCCGGGTCAGAACCAGAGCTTTTCAAGAAGGAGATTTGGTGCTTCGGCTCATCCAAGACCAGACTGGTATGCACAAGTTATCCCCACCTTGGGAGGGACCTTTCGTGGTCAGCAAGAATCTACACAACGGGTCATACTATCTGATCGACATTCGAGAGCATAAAGACTCACGTACATCGGAGGAGGAGACCAACAGGCCGTGGAACATAGCTCATCTTCGGCCTTATTATACCTGAGCCATCGGCTCTACTCATGTACATATTATGACAGTGTATATATTATGAATAAAGTAATAAACAGGAGCCTCGGCTAAAGCGGGTATCTGTTACATTACATCATGCGTGGTTACATGGAGTTGTTCTGTCTTAAAGCGGCCTCCGGTTTACCCCTTGATTTGCTTTTCAAAAGCTTTATGATATCACTTGGGGCTTGGTGGTGTCCGAACCAATGCAACACCTTTTGATAGGCGAAAGCCACCAGATCACTTGGGGACATGGTCAAGTCTGAACCATCACGCCTCTTGATCGCCTAAGGCCATAGAGTCACTTGGGGACTTGGTCGAACCCAACCATTGCCACGCCACTTGATCGGCATAATGCCACGGTTTGATTGGGGACCGGCTGACTTGAACCATGGCTACACCTTATTGGGAGCTTGGTCGTGTCCGACCATGGTAACACCATCGATCGGCTCGATAAAGCCTCTTTTGCAAACGGTTTTATCATTGCCTTTGCTTCAATATTTTTTTCATAACTGTTATTTGATATTTGTTGCGATAACATTTTTAAACCGGTTCAAACTGTCAATTGACGGAATTCGGTCCATTTTTAATCCGGAGATAATTTTTCCGGTTTGACTTTTTCTGTTAACATCCGATTATGGAGTAACAGGGGGCTTGTCATGACCCGGCACGGTTTACATGGTAAACCGTCATTATAAACACATGAGCTGTTTTCTCCTTTGACGGTAATGGTTTATGCAACCACCGCTTCAAGATTGGCTAAGCCAACTTCATGCCCAGCGATGGCAGGTATTTTGTATCACATATTTTGATCATATACCTCAATATTTCATTGCATATATATATATGAACGTCACAAGCCAGCTAGCGGCACAAACCGCCGTGGCAGTTTAAGATTTTCGCTGCAGGTAATAGTTTATCATTGGCAAATCAAAAAGAGGCATAAGTTGCAAAACGTATGCACGAAGGCATATAAACGCCAAAGGTGGCATCTAGTTTTATTACAAGGCATTCAGAGGCCCAAAATTTGGAGTTGCTTCATAACGGGCAGTTTCTGACGTATCAACCGACTTGACGGATTAAGTTTCATTGCCGGGTTGACATGAAGTAGATGGGTCGTCTGGCGTCGGTTCAACTTCTTCCTCCTCACCATGCAATGGCGGAAGTCATTGGTGGTCCAAATCAATCCGGTTAAAGCACGAAAGACAGCCTCTTCACTTATAAGCTCAGCGGATCAACGTCGAGGCGTAAGTGTGCTTACGGGTTGGTGGAACAAGGTTCTGCACTTCCGAATAACAGCTTCAACCCGTCATTGTTCGCATCGTAGAAGGAGCGGTGAACCGTCAGTTGGCCTCTTTGCCGCTTGACTCGCCACAGACGCATCTCCTTGTTACCCGTTTGAGAGCATCATTATCAAATACTTCGCCATTTTCTTGAGCACCGGGAAGCCTTTGGCTATGTCACCGGATCAAGGTCACTATCCATGCTTTGGCGCGAGTTAGTGCCAATAAGGTGCCAGCCCGGGCAGCGGATCGTTTCAATTCTTCTATATGTGCTGGTATCATAGATAGCCGGTCCAGTGTGTCCTTGATCAGTGTCGGAGCTGCATTATCATAAGAAGTGGCGCAAATAACTCGCTGGGTGCCGGTATACAGCTGTTCAATTAGCGTATATGCGGCCTTGAGTTTCTTCCGCATGTCAGAGCCCAGATGAGCAATGCGCCTACCTATACCGGTTTAAGAAAGTTCAGGTTAAACCGGAGGAAATTTCAAAACGGAATATTCATCACAACCTTGGTGAAACGTTGCTTACCAAATATTGCAGAGGTCATGGCATTGATTTGGCGCTTTAATCCAGTGAGCTCTTCCGTCGCCGGTTTAAGAGCTGCTTCAGCATCTTCCGCCCGTTTTAGCAAGCCCGCCTTTTCAGTATCCCAGCTGGCCCGCTTAGACTTGAACCACTCCTTGAGCTGCTCCATGGTAGTCAAGGCAGTTTTCAGCTCATCCTTGGCCTTGGAGGTTTCTGCTTGTTGAGATTTCAGATTTTCTTGAAGATCATTAATTTGTGAGACTTGTTGGCGTATCTCACTCTGCAACAAAAAGAGAGCATGTTAATATCTTCATTAGAAGTCCCAAGCGCATAACCAGTCATACACTTGGCACTTGGGGGCTAATGCGGATCATTTTAAATACTGATTATTGAAGTCCCATGGATTAATACAAGTGTTAATCATGGCACTTGGGGGCTAATGTGTGTTTTATCAGAAATATATAAGACAAAGTACTATGAACTATGCAAAGTCCCGGTTTGACTTTCTAGGGACAAACCGACCCTTGGGGGCTACTATGCAATGAAGATACAAGAGAAGGGCACAACTATTTACCTCATAGCGCTCCTTCATAAGATTTACTAAACCAGCTTCATAATCACGGCTTGTGTAGAGCCGGTTCAGGAAGCCAGAGTGAAGGTCTTGGGCAGAGAAATTGTTATAAGCTGACAGATCAGTTTTTTCCTTCCCTTTGCTCATGGCAGCAAATTCTTCCTTGGCTGAGTGCTTTGATAGAGCAACCGGATTGCCAGGGGCGGTGTATGCGGTGCCCGTAACTACGACATCATCATCTTTGGTCGGACTGGCCAAATTAGCATTTTCAACAGGGCTTGGCGTCTTCATACCCGGGCTTGGCGGATCAACAGTTGAGTCCCGTTGTTCTGCTGCAGGACTCGGAGGAGCAGGAGGATGTGAAGTCTCAACTTGGACATCCGGTTCAACCTCTGGCGGATTAGCATTGGCATCTTGATTTTTCCCAGCAGAGTTGTCTTTAGTAACTTCGGATTTTCACCATGATGCTCGAGTCTTCTCCGGATCAACATCCACAAGAGGGTCGAGGTCTTGGCCTTTTTACTAAGTCGAGCCTTGGTGCTATAACATCAAGGGTTAGAATATGATAAACCGACAAATACAAGGAACAAATTAAGGAGTAATATACTTACCCAGCAGCAACTTTGAGAGGAGGCAGCTGAGTGGTTGATGAACCACCGGACGAGTTGGAAGAAGCACGTAATTGGGTCGACGGATTGAGAGGGCATCGGAAGAAACCTTTCAAAGGATAACTTTTCAGAGAACAAGTCACCTCGGGGCGGCGTTTCCGGGTTGGTGTGTCACTAAACCGGACAACGTAATTTGTTGACCGCTATGCCGGGTCGTGCAGGCGTTCTTCAGTTTGTTGTGTCTTCAAAGAAAATTTTGGATCCAAATGAGCATAGGAGTGAGATCGTTTCACTTTCCGGACTGTCTTGGCGAATTCTTTTAACGGTACAAGATCGAAATCGGAAGAAAGAAGGATTACCTCAACAGTTACGCATGGCTGGCCTCAGCGTCATCCTGGGAATTGTAACTGTCAATAAAATGAATGAAAAAAGAACCAAGTGAGTCAAGCTCTACCTCATCATCTGATTCTTCATCTTCTGGCGGTTCAGAAGACTCGGCGGTTTTCTTCTTGCCAGTTTTCTTGGTGGTCTTGGTCTTTGCACGAGGAACCCGAGCCGGTTTAGTTCGTTTCCAAAAGGAGCTGTTATCCTGAAAATTAATGCAGAGGGATTAATACAATCAATATGGAATCAAAGTCAGTAGAGTAATGACAGGAACCTTACCGCGGGCGGTTTGTTGGAGATGCAGAATGGAGCCAACCCGGTTTGGGTGCATGCGGAGATCGGTTCATCGAGCATTCTCTTCACTGTTTCGGTAACTTCAAGCTCAGTTATTGATAGTTTGTGATGTCGTTGAGGATCTTTGACGTCACCAGTATATTTGTGCATCAATCCGGGCGGCAGCTTAATGGCAAGATGCCCCAAGAAACCCAGCAGCAGACAAGGTCAATACCAGTTAAACCGTTGGCCATCAGAGCCCGGAGCTTGGTAATTTGAGGTGCAAAATTCTTCCGTTCTACGGCGGTCAAGCGCGAAGGAAATGGGTGGCTGTTGCTAAGCCGGTGAGGGCGATAACCCGGCAAGGGATTTTCTCCGTTAGGAGCAGTGTTCCGGCAATAGAACCAGGTTTGATTCCAATCTTTAGGATGGCTATGATGTTTGGTGTGAGGGAAGTCCGCTTCCTTCCTTTTCTGGATTGAAACACCGCCAAGTTCTATGTTAGGACCGTCTGAGAATTCTGTACGACGGTTCAAATGAAAGAAGTCTCGAAATAACTCCACGGTTGGTTCTTCTTGAAGATAGACTTCGCAGAATACTTGAAAGTTGCATATATTGGACACAGAGTTCGGACCAATATCTTGTGGATGGAGTTGGAAGCTTGCGAGGACATCCCGGAAATTTTTTGATCTGGGCGGGCTGAATCCCCGGTCTAGGTGTTGCATAAAAACAATCACCTCTCCTTCTTGAGGTTTAGGTGGACATTCCGATTCCGGAACTCGCCAGTGGAGAACATTTTTTGAGGCTGAAACGCCAGTGGTGACGTAGCCATTGAGTTGTGTTTCCGTGATCCGGGACGGAACCCAATTGCAAGTAGCAAATTGTTTCGCCATTCCGGAAGGGGGGAGCTGAAAGAAAATCAAATAGGTGCCGGTTTACTGTCTACGGTTTGTAAGTGAAAAATTTAGTGTTAAACCGGTGAAAATACAATGCAAGGTCCAGTTGGCTGTTTAAGAGAGGGCTAATGACATATGGCGGATTGGCCATCAAGGATTAAACCGCCCATAGGCAGAAAGGCCAAGATTCAAAATTTCTGCTAAGTGTTGACAGAAACAGGTTTTACACAATGTTCAAATCTATTTGGATCTACCGCACATCTATAAAGCAGTTTTTACTGCGTTCTTTAAAAGGCGTTCAAGTAGAACAGAGAAGGATGCATACTTTACAAGAAGAAAAGGAAGGGCTGCTAGTATTAAAAACAGATGTGGAATGACTACTGCATGAGATCTATACTGTTTTTGGATCAAAACTACCGCGACAGAAGGTAGGATGAAGAGGAAAAATGGAGAACTGTGCGGATGAGCTTGCAAAAGCCTAATGCAGATCTAAGGACGAAGAACAGAAGAAGTTTACCGCTGCAGATTACGGCGGAGGCGATGAGCCTCTGATCTAACAGGTTGATGCAGCGGCCTTGGTTGGTGCAGTTCTCGAAGGTCGCGGACGGCGGCGGAGCTTCAGAGCTGAGGGCGTCGCGAGGAAGAAGAAGATGCAGAAGAGGAAGAGAAAAAGGATCCCTCGGGCTTTGTTTATAAGGGAAAGAGTAAATGGCAGACGCGAGAATCAAGGCGTCCGAAGCGGCCGAGTGGGCGCGCCTGTCGCCTCGATTTTCGAGATAATCATTAATGAGAAGGGAATCTTTTTAATCTTTTTATGCAGAGATGATGTCATGACGGACTGTTGCGGTGCTCCGAAGATGACATCACGGCGGTTTACAAAAATTCACAGGAGAAGTCAATATGGCGGTTTACGAAAATACAAGAGGATGTTTTCAAGATATCTTTAGTGTTGAAGATTGACATGAATAAATTCAAATCAATCCGGGGCCTAATGTTGAGGATATAGCTACTAAGTATAAACCGCCAGAGGGCCCGGTTCACCTTAGATCAGGCCAAGCCCATGAAGGTCTTGAAGATGGCGTTCAACTAGTAAAGCTTGAAGCCCACGGCCCAAAGGCGGATTAGGGCCCATAGTGGTAAACCGCCATGATTATGTAAACTTGTAATATAAGTTAGAAATGAGAGAGACCGAGCCGGACACTTTGTATAGGTCGGCTCGGGACTCTGCAGACCGGCCAGGCGTCAACCTGTGTATATAAAGGGACGACCCGACGGCGGTTCAAGAGAGAGAACAACAACTCGAGGCCTAGGCGAAGCTTATTTGCTCCCTAGTCATCGAAACCACGTCAATCCCATCAAAACTAGACGTAGGCTTTTACCTTCATCGAAGGGGCCGAACTAGTATAAACTCTCGTGCCTTTGCGTCCGCTTTAACCCCTTCAAGTTAACCCGTAGCGATGGCTCCACGACTAAGTCCTTTCACGAGGACATCTGCCGTGACAAAACCACGACACTATTGTTCTAAATATAAGTCTTTTTAGAGATTCTAATATGGGCTAGATATGAAGCAAAATGAGTGAATCTACACTCTAAAATACATCTATATACATTTGTATGTAGCGCATATAGAAATCTCTAAAAAAGACTTATGTTTAGGAACGGAGGGAGAACTATTTAGTGGTTGAATGGTCTCTGTCAGTTATGTTCATTAATAAAAAAAATCGCCAATACGCATGGAAGCGTATCATTGCATTGATAGGTAGAGTGAATTACAGAGGTTGAGATCCTCCGGCTTATACACTATAAGGCGTGTCGGAGGCTCTCACGAGCAGAGAACAGGGGGTTGCTCAGCCCTATTACATCACGGTTTACATTACATCAAGCAAAGTCTGGATCCCCTTGGTGCCGGTCTTCGCCCAAGCGCGCATGTCGTCTTGAATGGATGAGAAGAGGTAGCTGATAGAGGGTTGCCGTTGGTCGGAGATGCACTCAATGCGGTGTTTCCAGACAGCCCAGACGACCAAGGGGACAATCGACACAAGGGCCTTGCGAAGGGAGGGAGGAGTGGAGTTGGTTGCGGCCCTCCACCATTCGTACAGTGGGAGATCGCTATTCGGAGAACCGGTGGTGAATTTGCACAAAGCCAGGGTGCGGTACCAGACATCCTTCGAGAGGACGCAATCCACTAGCAGTTGATGAATGTCCCGGGCACCTTGATCACAGAGCACGCGGCACGGAGGGTGGGCCAAGACACGTTTGGCTAATCTTCCAGGCGTCCAACACCGGTTTTGCTTCGCGAGCCAGAGGAATACCTTGACATTGGTTGGAGCCCGTCCCTTACAAATCAGCCGCCAATCCATGTTGCTGATAGAGCCTTGGAAGGGACCTCCGTAACAGGAGGAGGCGGAGTAGATCCCACTATTGTCCCACGCCATCGAATGCAATCTAGGTCGTAAGAGAGGGTCACTTGGAGAAGACTCCTCTAAAGATGGATGTACTCGAAGGTGGCCAAATGCCCAACACTGCATGGATGTCTCTGGCCTAGGCACGGTTTAGAAGCCCTCCATGCACGAGCTGCTTGCTGCGGCATTAATCAATATATTATGAGAACAAGTTTCTAAAAAGGACTCATAATTAGGCAGAAACTCCCATTTAATTTTTTCTGTCAATGGGCACTTTTTAAGCATAGTAATATTCTTCAATAATACTTCACGCCCAGCATGATGTGTAAATTTTTCAACTAGCTTCACAAGAAACCTAGGGCTCTCATTATGATAATTAGCCTCAAATGTATAAGGATTATTTTTGCATTGAAAAATAAAGTGTCCAATGTCATCATTGGATGTCACATCCTAGCTAGTCCATGCATTAGTGTGTGCATCATGTTTAACTTTCATCTGAAATTTGAAATGGGAAGGACAGAAACCCCAGAACCCCTTTTGAATCCAACTAGGGTTTACGAAAATTATTTTCAATGAACCTGAAATGCCCTTCTAAAATGCTCATCACCTTTGATTTGGTTCAGAGCCTCTGCCAAAAGTGGTGCACAATTTTCTAGGTCATCCTAAGGTTGTTGAATTAAATCATAAAGTATTTGAGTTTGGGCATTTAAAATTATATAAAATATTGCAAATGCATAAAAATTTCCAAACTAAAATTTTCATGTTGGAAATATTCCAACTAAGGACCTGGTGCAGTTTGGTGAATTTTCGAGCTGTTTAAGTATTTTTAAAAAGTCCACAAAGTTACAGAAAACAGAAAAAGAAAAACAGAATGGAAATACTTACAGGCGCCACCCAACCGCCCACCTGCTGCCCAGCCAACCCCATGGCCAATGCAGCTGCTTGGCTTGGCCAGGCAGGCAGGCAGGTGCTCGGCGGCGAGCACCGCATGCATGCCACGCACCTGGCCGCCGCCTCGCCGCTTCCCTCACCGAGCTGCCGACGCGGAACTCGTCCATTCTTTCCCCCCGAGCCCGCTGACATTTCTCTTCCTCCCCAGCTCCTCCCCCTCGCGCTCCCCCGCCATGGCCGACGCCACCGCAGCCACGCCGTCGCCGTAGTCGCGCTCCCCGTCGTCCGTGCTCCTCCCCGTCGTGTCTAGGAGCTCCGCCGCCCTCCTCTTCGTCGAGCTAGCCGAGCCCCGAGCGCTCGCGTAGCCCGAGGCCTCTGCACCAACCTCGCCCGACTCCGCCGTCGCCGGAGATCCCCTTCGACGCCGCCGCCGCACCAGCCCTTCCCCGACCGCACCGAGTGCTTCCCCGAGTGCCCCGTGAGCTTAGCTATCTCCCCCTCCTTTCCTCTCTCGCTCCCGAGCTATGTAGCGACCGCACGAAGATCAACCGCACTCGCCGCCGCGGAGCTCGTCGCCGACGTGCTCCCGGCCACCCACCGGCCACCTCTCGGTGTCCATCATGCTCACCACATCACGTAGGGCCTAACCCACTACTCCACGCACCTCACCGCACACCGTAGCCCCGAGTTCGTCTTCGCCCGAACTCCGGCGGCCACCTAGGTCGTCGCCGGCGCCGATTCCGGCCACCCCGATCCCAACTAACACCACCAAGAGCTGCGGCTTGTTCCCAGCTCCACCTAGATGCCCTCCGCGACTCGTTTGGTTGCCGAAACGGCCAAACCCACTCTCGCCGCCGCGTCTGGCTCGCCGGCGGCAAAACGCCGGTGTACTTAGCCCTGACTTTGACCACGGGTGGGCCCTGGTTGACTCTCCTGGGTCAATGACAGGTGGGGCCCAGCCCTGTTAACTAATCAGGTTTAGTTTTAATTAATATTTAGTTAAACTAATTATGCTGACATGCGGGACCCACCAGTCAGGTTTGACATGGACGTCCCCATTTACTATGACATCAGCCTGACGCATTGCTGACGCAGTAAATTAATTACTGGAATTATTCTATTATAGGAAATTCCAGAATATAGTTCAAACTTCAAAAATTCATAAAAATTAATCTGTAACTCCAAATGCAAAGATTTATATATGAAAAATGATCAGAAAAATCCATTCTATCCATTGGTACAGGTTTCATGCATGATAAAACAAGTTAACCTTGCTGTTTAAGCAGATTAAGATATTACACCTTTAGGGCTATTTTAAATGAGCTAGCATTTGAATCTTTGATTCAAATGAGTTCATCCCTTTTTGTTTCAGCTTGCATTAGGCCAACACACATTCATATTGCCATGTCATAGCATGCATCATATTGTTGCATATTGCCATGTGTGTTTATTTTCGGTATGTCTTTAAGTGATAGGTTACGCCTCAGAGGATAATCCGAATATCCGTCGAAGGCGGTATCCTACCACCACTCCATCGAACACAAACCCATTGATCATTCGATACAAACCCATGTTCTCGCTTCTGCTCTTGTTTCTTGCATTAAGACTACGCGATTCAAACTGTTGTGTGCTGCGGTAGTTGAACCCACTTCCTTTGCATGACTGTCATTGCCACGAAACTAGATGAAACCCACTAGTATGTGTAGGAGTTGATTGAGCCATGTTTGTGATTCCTACCATGCTATGCTTGCTATGCTTAGAGTTGTGTCGGTCGGCTCATCGGGATGATGAACTGGAGTGAAAGGTTGTGTCGGTTCGAGAGTGAAAGTGTTGAACACGTTTTGGTAAAGGTATCGATGAGAGGCCATGTAGGAATACATGGTGGGTTGTTTCATTGAAGCCGTCCCTAAGAACTGAGTTACGTGTTTGTGATCCATGAAACAGATTACTACCACGCATTGGGCCCAAACCAATGGACCCTCTCGAACTTCTTAACCACCCTTGTTCTCTGTCCGGGAGTTGCAACTAGTTTACGGTGTTTGTAGGATATGTGTTGGAGGCCGTGCGTAGCGCTGACCCTAGGGGTGGGCTATGATGCGGTAGATACACCGTGGCCCGGTGTACCGAGTGCCCGTTTGGTATCTCGGGAACCCTGCACACATCGTTCGGGGCCGTATGGGAAACCTCGGCCGGACTCCCTGCGGATGGAACCTGAATAGGCGATAAACCTGGATTAGAGACTCGAGTGTTTAGGTAGGCTGTGGCCGACACCCACGTTGGGCTTCCGCTTGAAGGTTGCCGAGTACATGTCGTGTAAACGGCGGTAAGTGGTGAGAGCGTGTGTGAAGAAGTACACCCCTGCAGGGTTAATATGATCTATTCGAATAGCCGTGTCCACGGAGAAGGACTTATGGGTTACCTATATCAGTTCATAGACAAGTAAATGGATACTACTAAAAGTCTCAAGATAAGTGTGAGTGCCGCGGATGGCCCTCTCGTGGGTGACGAGAGAGGATCCACGGTGGAGTATTGTGATGGTGATTAGTGGACTCGTGTGCGACAAATGCTTTTCAAGTGGTGTCACGTAGGATAGCTTAGCCAAGAGTCAAAGCTGGCTTGCTGCAAATAACTCCACCACCTTCTTGAGAATGTGCATGTATGATAGGATTACATTGTAAGACTTCTTTGAGTACCTCCGTACTCATGTTTGTAATTAATGTTTTTCGAAGACAACACTGCCCCTCCGATGGGTTCTATGTAGACCTTGACATCGGCGAGTGAACTAGCCACCCGGTGGTGATCTAAGGCTTGTGAAGGGCCCTTTGTAGATAGAAGGGCTTGACAAGCTTTCTTTCTTTCTAGAGTCGTACTCGAGACTAGTTTGCTTCGCATGTGCTTGTATGTTTGTATGACTTGAGTGTTGGGTCATGTGACCCCTATCTGTATGGATATGTTATGTATGGCTCCTCAGGCCTCTTAAATAAAGTACTTTGAGTTGTAGAGTTTTGTTGTGATGCCTTGTTGTATGTACTCATATCGGGCATATTAGTGTATGATTGAAATGCTTGGTATGAGTGGGATCCGACAAACTAGTTGTTTATCCATGGCAGCCTCTCATATGGGGAAATGTAGTCTCGTGCTTCGGCGATAGTAGTCCGCTACAGCCGGTTCACGGAGTCCTGCTAGCCAAAGACTACTGCTTGGACACTTGACTGGCGGCATGTGTTTCACTTCGTTCCTATGTCCGTCCCTTGAAATGTCACGGTGATATTGAGTCCTGCCTAGCCTGCTACAGCCGGGATACGAGTCCTGTTAGCCAGTGCTACAGCCCAATTCATCGTTGATGACCGACATGCTCGATTTGATTCATGTATGCTGTCCCCATGGGTTAAGCGCCGCTTTGGGTTCACGACTAGCCATGTCGGCCGGGTTCTTTGTCATGTGGATGCTAGCGACACTATCATATCGTGAGCCAAAAGGCGCCAAGCGGTCCCGAGCCATGGTAAGGCGACACCGTGGGAATACCGTGCGTGAGGCCGCAAAGTGATATGAGGTGTTACCGGCTAGGTCGATGTGACTTGAATCGGGGTCTGACAGCGTTGGCATCGAGCGAGGGATGCTGTAGGTTCGCTAAGCCAAACTGGTCGATGTTGAGTCTAGAAATGCTTTAGTTATATGTAGGGAATTGATTGTGGGAGGAGCGTAAGGCTCTTTTACTCCTTTACCTTATGCCCTCGATCTGAGTCATCCTCTTCTCATTCTCGTGGGTATAGGACTAGGCTCTCTTCTCTCTATCGGGTTCACGTGTTACTAATCCGTAGTAACTTATAGGATTGTTGGTTACATCCTCGCTTCAGTTTCTACTACTTTTAGTATGCTATCAGTTGAATCAGAACCTTGATATGATATTGTTGAGTGGTTTTGCAATCTGATTATGAATGTCTCAAATCTGTTTTTGAGCATTTACAGATGTTATGCTGCCCGATTTTCCCTAGAAATTATAATGTCTTTGCATTGTGGTTGTGCTTTCAGATGGCCACCGTCCCCGAACCAAGTGGTTAAATCGACCCGTTGCATTGATGTGTGTGGTCACACGGCAATGTTGGTTCGAGTGATGGTCGAGACCGGTTACCGATGGTATCCTGAATATACCGTCGAGGAGCAGTTTAGGGATTTTAATCAAAGCCAATATCTATGCACGGTCAGGATATATCCATCTTATCCGAGCTCTTGAACCGCTCCACTGTTCTTATGGACTTGGGATCACTATTGGGATGTCCGTGCAGGATGCAGCCTATTCAATGATGACTATTATTGAGCGAGAACTGCCTTGCTCAGCAACACCGATTTCCGCTACATGCGGCATCCCTCCACAGGCGCATGGTTACCTTCGAGGTATGTACAGCGATGCATCCCATGAGGACTCACTCCTTCGCACCACTCTTGAGATCTTTGGAAGACAAGGACCGTGAAAACCGGGCCTTGCGTATGGAGCTCTTTAATGCCCATTCGATCCTTTGGGCCACTCGACTCGGTTTGCACCTGCCGTGCAAGCCGGATACATGGACATGAGGGACTTGTACCCTGTGCGGGCTGGTCTGCCAGACTTTATGGAGTGGTGTGAGGTGGGAGGCATCACTCCTCCTCGTGGACCTCGTCTGCCGCCGTTTGTTGGACCACGGCCACATCCGAGTCCCTATGGTCCGCAAGCTCCACAGGATCGTCTGTTTCCGGATGATCATGTTCCACTTCCAGGCTTGGGTGGTGACTTCTATGAGGACTACTACGGAGCTGTCTGAGTTAGTAGTAGTATCCCTAATATTGTAATAGTTGTATTTCCACCGTCCTACGTGACCTGTGGAATATGACTTAGTGTGTATCATTCCGGAAGTGTAGAAAAATAATGTATAGGAGTTGGAATGCTTCCGATGAGATGTAGCGCCTTTCACTATAGTTGTACTCCGTCGGGCTTGTACTAAACTATGAATGGTGTGTATGACTGTTGGTATATATATGGCAGTTTTATATTACCATGTCATACGGATGAACATCTCTGCATTCCGTGTTATCCATTACATTCCGCACTTCCTTGCTAAATTTTGCCATCCTGGTTTAAACCGTTGTTTTGTTTCCTAGGATGGTCAACACCCGCAACAATCCTACTGCTCCGGAGCAGGGAGAAGCCAGCGCAGCTAGGAATGTAAATCTGCCTCAACCGCCATCTTTGGCCGAAGTTATGTTGGAGGCAGAACGCAACAAGCGTGAGACCAATCGCTTCTTGGGCGGATTGAGCAAAACACCGCCGCCAGCCAAGAAATGATCTGGTGTCACTCAATGATTTTGTCAAGCTGTATCCACGAAGTTCAAGTATTCCGTTGAGCCTCTCGGCGCGATGATTGGCTTCGCATCACCACAAGCTACGTTCGCCAGCGTGGCTGAAGCTGATAAGGTTACCTTTGCCGCCTATCACCTCGAAGGCCCTGCTAGCCTTTGGTGGGAGAATTATTAGGCTATGCGTCCGGTTGGACAAATTACTACTTGGGCTGAATTCAGTGCCGCTTTCCGTGAGCATCACATCCCGGAAGGTCTCATGGATCGTAAGAGGGAGGAATTCTGCAATTTCACCCAGGGTAGGTTGACTGTGGATACTTACAGCCGTGAGTTTGGGAATCTAGCACGTTATGCTCCTGAAGAGGTTTCTACCGACGCCAAGAAGCAGGCAAGGTTCCGCAAGAGACTCAGCCCCGAGCTTCGTCGTGATCTTCGTCTGCACGAGTGCACTTCTTTCCAGAAGTTAGTCAACAAGGCTATCGATCTTTGGCTGGACAGTCTGACTTTGAGGCTTCACGCAAGCACTCCCGTGACTCTGGTTCTTCATCCGGCTCTGGATCTCAGAAGCGCCGGGTTTGGATTCCAAACACTGCTCTGCCACCCAGGTTCACTCCAAGGCCATCTTTCGAGGCGCCTCGCCCCAACCAGCAGTATGTTCCGCCCAAGACTTATGGTGGCCCCGCTGCTAATGCTGCTCCACGCCCCAATATGATAACTTGCTTCAAGTGTGGAGAGACGGGCCACTACATCCGTGAGTGTCCCCATAACAACCCCACTCAAATCGGAAAGTCTGTTGGCCGTGGTAAGCCAGCAGGAAAGGTGCTCTATGCTAAACCAGCTGCCACTGCTCGTGGCCACGTCAACTATGTTTCAGCTGAGGAAACCTATGAGGATACCAACGTCGTTCTCGGTACGCTCCTTGTTAATTGTCATCCAAAACTGTTCTTTTTGATACTGGAGCATCTCATTCATTTATTTCTGAGAGCTATGCTCGATTGCACAACACCACATTCTGTGACATGCACACCTCCATGGAAATTCAGACCCCTGGTTCTAGATGGCAAACCTCTAGAATAAGTCATGGGAATGAAATTCTTGTCGACAGATTAGTCTTTCTTGCATCTCTAATAGCTCTCAAGTCCTCGGACATAAACATCATCTTGGGTATGGACTGGATGTCAGCCCATTACGCTAAGGTTGATTGCTCTACTAGAACTGTTCAACTCACCCACCCTTCGGGCAAGACAGTTAATGTTTTAACCCGAGTGTCGAAGCGCCAGCTTTACTCCTTAAATGCCAACCCCCTTCCAGACCTCGAAGATATTCCGGTAGTCCGTGATTTTCCGGATGTCTTTCCAGAAGAACTGCCAGGTGTTCCACACAGGGATGTCGAGTTCGTGATAGATCTTGTTCCCGGAACCGTTCCAATCTCTAGAAGACCTTATAAGATGGCACCCCTAGAACTAGCCGAGCTTAAGAAACAACTCGATGAGTCCTTGCAAAAGGGTTTCATCCGTCCTAGTTCATCTCCATGGGCTTGCCCCATCCTCTTCGTCAAGAAGAAGGATGGAACGGATCGGATGGTTGTAGATTACCTACCTGTCAACTTGGTCACTATCAAGAACAAGTATCCGCTCCCGGGATCAACGATCTGTATGATCAGCTCGCTGGATCCTTAGTCTTTTCAAGATGGATTTGAGGTTGGGCTACCATCAAATCAAAATCAAAACGGGACATTCCTAAACGGCCTTTGTTACTCGTTATGGCCAATACGAGTACACCGTCATGTCCTTCGGATTAACCAATGCTCCAGCCACCTTCTCTCGGTTAATGAACTCAATCTTCATGGAGTATTTGGATAAATTAGTAAGTGGTATACCTCGATGATATACTCATCTAATCCAAGAATGAGGAAGAACATGCGAACATCTAAGGCTAGTATTGATGAAACTTGAGAGCACCGCCTTTATGCCAAATTCTCTAAGTGTGAATTCTGGTTGCGTAGTGACCTACCTAGGCCATGTAATCTCGGCAAGGGCATTGTTGTCAATCCCGGCGAGTTCAAGCCGTCCTTGATCGGACTCCACCTGAATCGGTCAAGCAAGTTCGGAGTTTCCTCGGTTTAGCGAGCTATTGCCGCCGCTTAAATCGAGAATTTCTCTAAAGTTGCTAAGCCTCTAACCGAACTCCTCAAGAAAGATAAGAAGTTCGAATGGGCGACACAAAGTGCGAGTTCAGCTTTCGAGAACTGAAAAGACGCTGACATCTGCTCCGTACTTGTTCCACCAGATTTTTCTAAGGACTTTATTATCTACTGCGACGCCTCACGACAAGGACTATGTTGCATACTCATGCAAGATCGTCATGTGATTGCCTACGCTTCCCGAAAGTTGCGTCCACATGAGGATAACTATCCCACACACGATCTAGAGCTTGCAGCAGTGGTCCATGCACTCAAAACCTGGCGACATTACCTTCTTGGTAATCGTTATAAATCTACACTGGTCACCAAAGTCTGAAATACATCTTCACCCAACGGTTTGAATCTCAGGCAAAGGCGTTGGGTTGAGTTGATACAGATTACGACTTAGGAATATCTTACACCCCAGGCAAAGCCAATGTCATGGCTGACGCACTAAGTCGCAAATCTTATTGTAACAATTTGATGCTACAACAAAGTCAACCTCTTCTCCACGAGGAATTTCGTAAGCTTAACCTTCATCTTATTACTCGAGGATTCCTTTCCACCCTGGTGGCGAAACCTACCCTTACGGATCAGATCGTCAAGGCACAGAAGGTAGATCCGGGAATTTCCCGCATCAAGAGAAACATCAAGAAAGGAGTCGCAGATTGTTTCTTCATTGATGAACAAGGTGTCGTGTTCTTTGGAGACCGTCTAGTGGTTCCCAAGGTGCGCAACCTGAGACGATTGATCCTTAAGGAAGCTCATGAATCTCCTCTCACCATTCATCTCGGTAGTACTAAAATGTATCAAGACCTATGCCAGAGGTTTTGGTGGACTAGGATGAAGAGAGAAATCGCTCAATACATTGCTAATTGCGACGTCGTCGTCGAGTTAAAGCAGAGCATCAACGGCCTGCTGGTACCCTTCAACCTTTGGCTATTCCCGAATGGAAATGGGATAAAATCGGTATGGATTTCATTACCGGGTTTCCCAGGACCAAGAGAGGGAATAATGCTATCTTCGTTGTTGTCGATCGTCTTTCCAAAGTAGCTCACTTCCTACCCGTTCGCGAGAGTATAACCGCTAGCCAGCTAGCTGATTTGTACATCTCTCGAATAGTGTCTCTTCATGGTGTTCCATTAGAGATTAACTCAGACCGTGGAAGTCTCTTCACCTCTCGATTTTGGGAAAGTTTCCAAAATGCTATGGGAACTCGTCTCTCCTTTAGCACCGCATTCCATCCTCAATCAAGTGGTCAAGTAGAACGAGTCAATCAAATCCTAGAGGATATGCTTCGAGCTTCTGTCATCTCTTTCGGCATGAATTGGGAGAAATGCCTTCCATTCGCCGAGTTCGCTAATAACAATAGTTATCAATGTTGGGGAACGTAGTAATTTCAAAAAATTTCCTACAATCACGCAAGACCATGGTGATGGCATAGCAACGAGAGGGGAGAGTGTCTGTCCACGTACCCTCGTAGACCGAAAGCGAAGCGTTATAACAACGCTGTTGATGTAGTCGTCGTCCCCACGATCCGACCGATCCAAGCACCGAACGTTACGGCACCTCCGAGTTCTGCACACGTTCAGCTCGATGGCGATCCCGGACTCCGATCCAGCAAAGTGTCGGGGATGAGTTCCGTCAACCTGACGGCGTGGTACGATGTTGATGCTCCACCGGCGCGGGGCTTCGCCTAAGCTCATGACGATATGACTTCTCCGGCGCAGGGCTTCTCCTAAGCTCATGACGATATGACCGAAGTGGAATATGGTGGAAGGGGGCACCGCACACGGCTAAGGCAAGATCCGTAGATCAACTTGTGTGTCATGGGGTGCCCCCTGCCCCCGTATATAAAGGAGGGAGGGAGGAGGAGGCCGGCCCTAGGAGGGGCGCGCCATGGAGGAGTCCTACTCCCACCGGGAGTAGGACTCCCCCCCTCTTCTCCTAGTTGGACTAGGACTTGGGGAAGGGGGAAGAGGGAAGGGGTGCGGCCCCTCCCCCTAGTCCAATTCGGACTAGGCCATGGGGGGGCGCGCGGCCTGCCCTAGGCAGCCCTCTCTCTTTCCCGCAGGGCCAATAAGGCCCAATACTTCTCCCGACGAATTCCCGTAACTCTCCGGTACTCGAAAATACCGAATCATTGGAACCTTTCCGAACTCCGAATATAGTCGTCCAATATATCGATCTTTACGTCTCGACCATTTCGAGACTCCTCGTCATGTCCCCGATCTCATCCGGGACTCCGAACTCCTTCGGTACATCAAAACTCATAAACTCATAATATAAGCATCATCGAAACCTTAGCGTGCGGACCCTACGGGTTCGAGAACTATGTAGACATGACCTAGAACTATTCTCGGTCAATAACCAATAGCGGAACCTGGATGCCCATATTGGTTCCTACATATTCTCTGGGTTCGAGAACTATGTATACATGACCTAGAACTATTCTCGGTCAATAACCAATAAGCGGAACCTGGATGCCCATATTGGTTCCTACATATTCTCTGAAGATCTTTATCGGTCAAACCGCATAACAACATCGTTGTTCCCTTTGTCATCGGTATGTTACTTACCCGAGATTCGATCGTCGGTATCAATACCTAGTTCAATCTCGTTACGGTAAGTCTCTTTACTCGTTCCGTAATACATCATCTCACAACTAACTCATTAGTTGTAACAGCTTGCAAGGCTTAAGTGATGTGTATCACCGAGAAGGCCTAGAGATACCTCTCCGACAATCGGAGTGACAAAACTAATCTCAAATCGCCAACCCAACAAGTACCTTTGGAGACACCTGTAGTACTCCTTTATAATCACCCGATTCGTTGTGGCGTTTGGTAGTACCAAAGTGTTCCTCCGGTAAACAGGAGTTGCACAATCTCATAGTTACAGGAACATGTATGAGTTATGAAGAAAGCATTAGCAACATACTAAGCGATCAAGTGCTAAGCTAACGGAATGGGTCATGTCAATCACATCATTCTCCTAATGATGTGATCCCATTAATCAAATGACAACACATGTCTATGGTTAGGAAACATAACCATCTTGATTAATGAGCTAGTCTTGTAGAGGCATACTAGTGACTATCTGTTTGTCTATGTATTCACACATGTATTATGTTTCCGGTTAATACAATTCTAGCATGAATAATAAACATTTATCATGATATAAGGAAATAAATAATAACTTTATTATTGCCTCTAGGGCATATTTCCTTCAGTCTCCCACTTGCACTAGAGTCAATAATCTAGTTCACATCGCCATGTGATTTAACATCAATAGTTCACATCTATATGTGGTTAACACCCATAGTTCACATCGACATGTGACCAACACCCAAAGGGTTTACTAGAGTCAGTAATCTAGTTCACATCGCTATGTGATTAACACCCAAAGAGTACTAAGGTGTGATCATGTTTTGCTTGTGAGATAATTCAGAGCCGTAAGTATTTTGCAAATTTCTATGTCTTCAATGCTCTGCACGGAGCTACTCTAGCTAATTGCTCCCACTTTCTATATGTATCCAGATTGAGACTCGAGTCATCTAGATTAGTGTTAAAACTTGCATCGGCGTAACCTTTTACGGCATTTAACCTTTTCACTTCCATAATCGAGAAATATATCCTTATTCTACTAAGGATAATTTTGACCGATGTCCATTGATCTACTCCTAGATCTCTATTGCACTCCTTGCCAATCTTAGTGGTAGGGTATGCAATAGATCTGTACACAACATGACATACTTTATAGAACCTATGGCTGATGCATAGGAATGACTTTCATTCTCTTTCTATCTTCTGCCGTGGTCGGGTTTTGAGTCTTACTCAATCTCACACCTTGTAACACAGGCAAGAACTCTTTCTTTGACTGTTCCATTTTGAACTACTTCAAAATCTTGTCAAGGTATGTATTCATTGAAAAACTTATCAAGCGTCTTGATCTATCTCTATAGATCTTGATGCTCAATATGTAAGCAGCTTCACGAGGTCTTTCTTTAAAACTCCTTTCAAACACTCCTTTATGCTTTGCGAATAATTTTACATTATTTCCGATCAACAATATGTCATTCACATATACTTATCGAAAAGGCTGTAGTGCTCCCACTCACTTTCTTGTAAATACAGGCTTCACCGTAAGTCTGTATAACACTATATGCTTTGATCAACTTATCAAAGCGTGTATTCCAACTCGAGATGCTTGCACCAGTCCATAGATGGATCATTGGAGCTTGCACATTTTGTTAGCTCCTTTAGGATTGACAAAAACTTCTGGTTGCATCATATACAACTCTTCTTTAATAAATCCATTAAAGAATGTAGTTTTGATATCCATTTGCCAGATTTCATAAAATGTGGCAATTGCTAACATGATTCGGACAGACTTTAAGAATCGCTACAGTTGAGAAAATCTCATTGTAGTCAACACCTTGAACTTGTCGAAAACCCTTTTGCGACAAGTCGAGCTTTGTAGATAGTAACACTACTATCAGCATCTGTCTTCCTCTTGAAGATCCATTTATATAACATGGCTTGCCGATCATCGAACAACTCCATCAAAGTCCATACTTTGTTCTCATACATGGATCCCATCTCAGATTTCATGGCCTCAAGCCATTTCGCGAATCTGGGCTCATCATCGCTTCCTCATAGTTTGTAGGTTCATCATGGTCTAGTAACATGATTTCCGAACACGATTACCGTACCACTCAGTGCGGATCTTATTCTAGAAGACCTACGAGGTTTGGTAGCAACTTGATCTGAAGTTTCATGATCATCATCATTAACTTCCTCACTAATTGGTGTAGGAATCATTGAACTGATTTCGTGATGAACTACTTTCCAATAAGGGAGAAGGTACAATTACCTCATCAAGTTCTACTTTCCTCCCACTCACTTCTTTCGAGAGAAACTTCTTCTTCTAGAAAGGATCCATCTTAGCAACAAATATCTTGCTTTCGGATCTGTGATAGAAGGTGTACCCAATAGTTACCTTTGGGTATTCTATGAAGACGCATTTCTCCGATTTGGGTTCGAGCTTATCGGTGAAAACTTTTTCACATAAGCATCACAACTCAAACTTTAAGAAACGACAGCTTAGGTTTATCGCTAAACCATAGTTCATACGGTGTCATCTCAGCGGATTTAGATGGTGCCCTATTAAACGTGAATGCAGCTGTCTCTAATGCATAACCCCAAAACGATAGTGGTAAATCGGTAAGATACATCATAGATCGCACCATATCCAATAAAGTCTTGATTCTGACGTTCGGACACACCATTAAGCTGTGGTGTTCCGGTGGCGTGAGTAGTGAAACTATTTCACATTGTTTTAATCAAGGCCAAACTTGTAACTCAAATATTTTTCCTCTGCGATCATATCGTAGAAACTTTTTTTTCTTGTTACGATGATTCTTCACTTCACTCTGAAATTCTTTGAACTTTTCAAATGTTTCAGACTTGTGTTTCATCAAGTAGATATACCCATATCTGCTCAAATCATCTGTGAAGGTCGAAAATAACGATACTTGCCGTGAGCTTTAACACTCATCGGACCGCATACATCGATGTATTATTTCCAATAAGTCATTTGCTCGCTCCATTGTTCCGAGAATGTAGTCTTTAGTCATCTTTCCCATAAGGCATGGTTCGCAAGCATCAAGTGATTCATAATCAAGTGATTCCAAAAGTCCATCAACATGGATTTTCTTCATCGCTTTACACCAATATGACCTAAACGGCGATGCCACAAATAAGTTGCACTATCATTATTAACTTTGCATCTTTTGGTTTCAATATTATGAATATGTGTATCACTATGATCGAGATCCAATGAACCATTTTCATTGGGTGTGTAACCATGTAAGGTTTTATTCATGTAAACAGAACAACAATTTATTCTCTTACTTAAATGAATAACCGTATTGCAATAAACATGATCAAATCATATTTATGCTCAACGCAAACACCAAATAACATTTATTTAGGTTTAACACTAATCCCGAAAGTATAGGGAGTGTGCGATGATGATCATATCAATCTTGGAACTACTTCCAACACTCATCGTCACTTCCCCTTCAACTAGTTTCTGTTCATTCTGCAACTCCTGTTTACTAATCTTAGCAACCGAGCAGTATCAAATACTCGGGGGCTACTATAAACACTAGTAAGGCACACATCAATAACCTGTATATCAAATATACTTTTGTTCACTTTGCCATCCTTATTATCCACCAAATATTCAGGGCATTTCCGCTTCCAGTGACCATTTCCTTTGCAGTGTAAGCACTTAGTTTCAGGCTTTGGTCCAGCTTTGGGCTTCTTCGCAGGAGTGACAACTTACTTGTCTTTCTACTTGAAGTTCCCTTTCTTTCCCTTTGCCCTTCTCTTGAAACTAGTGGTCTTGTCAATCATCAACACTTGATGCTCTTTCTTGATTTCTATCTTCGTCGATTTCAACATCACGAAGAGCTTGGGAATCGTTTTCGTCATCCCTTGCATACTATAGTTCATCACGAAGTTCTACTAACTTAGTGATGGTGACTAGAGAATTCTGTCAATCACTATCTTATCAGGAAGATTAACTCCCACTTGATTCAAGCGATTGAAGTACTCAGACAATCTGAGCACATGCTCACTAGTTGAGCGATTCTCCTCCATCTTTTAGCTATAGAACTTGTTGGAGACTTCATATCTCTCAACTCGGGTATTTGCTTGAAATATTAACTTCAATTCCTGGAACATCTCATATGGTCCATGACGTTCAAAACGTCTTTGAAGTCCCGATTCTAAGCCGTTAAGCATGGTGCACTAAACTATCAAGTAGTCATCATATTGAGCTAGCCAAACGTTCATAACGTCTGTATCTGCTCATATTGAGCTAATAAACGTTCATAACGTGCGCATCTGCTCCTGCAATAGGTCTGTCACCTAGCGGTGCATTAAGGACATAATTCTTCTGCGCAGCAATGAGGATAAACCTCAAATCACGGATCCAATCCGCATCATTGCTACTAACATCTTTCAATACAATTTTCTCTAGGAACACATATAAAAACATAGGGAAGCAACAACGCGAGCTATTGATCTACAACATAATTTGCAAAATACTACCAGGACTAAGTTCATGATAAATTAAAGTTTAATTAATCATATTAAAAACTCCCACTTAGACAGACATCTCTCTAGTCATCTAAGTGATCACGTGATCCAAATCAACTAAACCATGTCCCATCATCACGTGAGATGGAGTAGTTTCAATGGTGAACATCACTATGTTGATCATATCTACTATATGATTCACGCCGACCTTTCGGTCTCCGTGTTCGAGGCCATATCTGTTATATGCTAAGCTCGTCAAGTTTAACTTGAGTATTCGCGCGTGCGCAACTGTTTTGCACCCGTTGTATTTGAGCGTAGAGCCTATCACACCCGATCATCACGTGGTGTCTCAAAGACGAAGAACTTTCGCAGCGGTGCATACTCGGGAGAACACTTCTTGATAATTTTAGTGAGAGATCATCTTATAATGCTACCGTCAATCAAAGCAAGATAAGATGCATAAAGGATAAACATCACATGCAATCAATATAAGTGATATGATATGGTCATCATCATCTTGTGCTTGTGATCTCCATCGCCAAGCACCGTCATGATCACCATCGTCACCGGCGACACCTTGATCTCCATCGTAGCATCGTTGTCGTCTCGCCAACTATTGCTTCTCGACTATCGCTACTCCTTAGTGATAAAGTAAAGCAATTACATGGCGTTGCATTTCATACAATAAAGCGACAACCATATGGCTCCTGCCGATTGCCGATAACTCGGTTACAAAACATGATCATCTCATACAATAAAATATAGCATCACGTCTTGACCATATCACATCACAACATGCCCTGCAAAAACAAGTTAGACGTCCTCTACTTTGTTGTTGCAAGTTTTACGTGGCTGCTACGGGCTGAGCAAGAACCGTTCTTACCTCGCATCAAAACCACAACGATACTTCGTCAAATAGACTCCGTTTAACCTTCTCAAGGACCGGGCGTAGCCACACTCGATTCAACTAAAGTGAGAGAGACAGACACCCGCCGGTCACCTTTAAGCAACGAGTGCTCGGGCGGTGAAACCAGTCTCGCGTAAGCGTCTGCGTAATGTCGGTCCGGGCCGCTTCATCTCACAATACCGCTGAACCAAAGTATGACATGCTGGTAGGCAGTATGACTTGTATCGTCCACAACTCACTTGTGTTCTACTCGTGCACATGACATCAACGCATAAAACCAGGCTCGGATGCCACTGTTGGGGAACGTAGTAATTTCAAAAAATTTCCTACAATCACGCAAGATCATGGTGATGGCATAGCAACGAGAGGGGAGAGTGTCCGTCCATGTACCCTCGTAGACCGAAAGCGGAAGCGTTATAACAACGCGGTTGATGTAGTCGACGTCCCCACGATCCGACCGATCCAAGCACCGAGCGACGGCACCTCCGAGTTCTGCACACGCTCAGCTCGATGGCGATCCCGGACTCGATCCAGCAAAGTGTCGGGATGAGTTCCGTCAACCTGACGACGCGTGGTGGCGATGTTGATGCTCCACCGACGCAGGGCTTCGCCTAAGCTCATGACGATATGACTTCTCGGCGCAGGCTTCTCCTAAGCTCATGACGATATGACCGAAGTGGAATATGGTGGAAGGGGCACCGCACACGGCTAAGGCAAGATCCGTAGATCAACTTGTGTGTCATGGGGTGCCCCCTGCCCCGTATATAAAGGAGGGAGGGAGGAGGAGGCCGGCCCTAGGAGGGCGCGCATGGAGGAGTCCTACTCCCACCGGGAGTAGGACTCCCCTCTCTCCTAGTTGGACTAGGACTTGGGGAAGGGGAAGAGGGAAGGGGTGCGGCCCCTCCCCCTAGTCCAATTCGGACTAGGCCATGGGCGCGCGCCTGCCCTAGGCAGCCCTCTCTCTTTCCCGCAGGGCCCAATAAGGCCCAATACTTCTCCCGGCGAATTCCGTAACTCTCCGGTACTCGAAAATACCGAATCATTGGAACCTTTCCGAACTCCGAATATAGTCGTCCAATATATCGATCTTTACGTCTCGACCATTTCGAGACTCCTCGTCATGTCCCCGATCTCATCCGGGACTCCGAACTCCTTCGGTACATCAAAACTCATAAACTCATAATATAACTGCGCCGAAACCTTAAGCGTGCGGACCCTACGGGTTCGAGAACTATGTAGACATGACCTAGAACTATTCTCGGTCAATAACCAATAGCGGAACCTGGATGCCCATATTGGTTCCTACATATTCTCTGAAGATCTTTATCGGTCAAACCGCATAACAACATACGTTGTTCCCTTTGTCATCGGTATGTTACTTACCCGAGATTCGATCGTCGGTATCCAATACCTAGTTCAATCTCGTTACGGTAAGTCTCTTTACTCGTTCCGTAATACATCATCTCACAACTAACTCATTAGTTGTAATGCTTGCAAGGCTTAAGTGATGTGTATCACCGAGAAGGCCTAGAGATACCTCTCCGACAATCGGAGTGACAAAACCTAATCTCGAAATCGCCAACCCAACAAGTACCTTTGGAGACACCTGTAGTACTCCTTTATAATCACCCAGTTCGTTGTGACGTTTGGTAGTACCAAAGTGTTCCTCCGTAAACGGGAGTTGCATAATCTCATAGTTACAGGAACATGTATGAGTTATGAAGAAAGCATTAGCAACATACTAAACGATCAAGTGCTAAGCTAACGGAATGGGTCATGTCAATCACATCATTCTCCTAATGATGTGATCCCATTAATCAAATGACAACACATGTCTATGGTTAGGAAACATAACCATCTTCGATTAATGAGCTAGTCTTGTAGAGGCATACTAGTGACTATCTGTTTGTCTATGTATTCACACATGTATTATGTTTCCGGTTAATACAATTCTAGCATGAATAATAAACATTTATCATGATATAAGGAAATAAATAATAACTTTATTATTGCCTCTAGGGCATATTTCCTTCAATCAAGCTAGCTTGGGCAAAGCTCCTTTCGAAGTTCTTTACGGACGGAAATGTCGAACGCCTCTTAACTGGTCAGAAACCGGGGAGAGACAACTCTTTGGCCCGGATATGATTCAGGAAGCAGAAGAGCAGGTTCGCGTTATTCGTGAGAAATTGAAAACAGCCCAATCTCGTCAAAAGAGCCAATATGACGCAAGCATAAGCCTATGGCTTATGAAATTGGCGAGATGGCTTACCTTGGGTTACTCCTTTGAAGGAACCCATCGATTCGATATCAAAGGCAAGTTAGCCCTCGTTACATTGGACCCTTTCGGATTCTTGCCAAACGAGGAGAAGTTGCCTACCAATTGGAACTACCTCTGCATCTTTCCAGAGTCCATGATGTCTTCCACGTTTCCCAACTCAGGCGTTGCTTCTCGGATCCTATCCATGGAGTGGACCACGAAACGCTTGATCTCCAAGATAACCTCACCTATCGAGAATATCCCGTTCAGATTCTTGATGAAGCCGAGCGTACCACTCGGCGTCGAATATCAAGTTTCTAAAGGTTCAATGGTCAAACCATTCCGAGCAAGAAGCAACTTGGGAAAGGGAGGATCGTCTTGACTTGAGTATCCCACCTTTTTAAGAACGGATCCTAAATCTCGGGACGAGATTCTTTTGAGTGGGGGTGAGTTGTCACATCCTAGCTAGTCCATGCATTAGTGTGTGCATCATGTTTAACTTTCATCTGAAATTTGAAATGGGAAGGACAGAAACCCCATAACCCCTTTTGAATCCAACTAGGGTTTACTAAAATTATTTTCAATGAACCTGAAATGCCCTTCTAAAATGCTCATCACCTTTGCTTTGGTTCAGAGCATCTGCCAAAAGTGGTGCACAATTTTCTAGGTCATCCTAAGGTTGTTGAATTAAATCATAAAGTATTTGAGTTTGGGCATTTAAAATTATATAAAATATTGCAAATGCCCAAATATTCCCAAACTAAAATGTTTCATGTTGGAAATATTCCAACTAAGGACCTGGTGCAGTTTGGTGAATTTTGGAGCTGTTTAAGTATTTTTAAAAAGTCCACAAAGTTATAGAAAATAGAAAAAGAAAAACAGAATGGAAATACTTACCTGGCGCCACCCAACCAGCCCACCTGCCGGCCCAGCCCAGCCGCCGCGCCAGCGAGCTGCTTGGCTTGGCCAGGCAGGCAGGCAGGTGCTCGGCGGCGAGCACCGCATGCATGCCACGCACCTGGCCGCCGCCTCGCCGCTTCCCTCACCGAGCTGCCGACGCGGAACACGTCCATTCTTTCCCCCCGAGCCCGCTGACATCTCTCTTCCTCCCCAGCTCCTCCCCTCGCGCCCCCGCCATGGCCGACGCCGCAGAGCCACGCCATCGCCAGTAGTCGCGCTCCCCGTCGTCCGTGCTCCTCCCCGTCGTGTCTAGGAGCTCCGCCGCCCTCCTCTTCGTCGAGCTAGCCGAGCCCCGAGCGCTCGCGTAGCCTGAGGCCTCTGCACCAACCTCGCCCGACTCCGCCGTCGCCGGAGATCCCCTTCGACGACGCCGCCGCACCAGCCCGTCCCCAACCGCACCGAGTGCTTCCCCGAGTGCCCCGTGAGCTTAGCTATCTCCCCCTCCTTTCCTCTCTTTCTCCCGAGCTATGTAGCAACCGCACGAAGATCAACCGCACTCGCCGCCGCGGAGCTCGTCGCCGACGTGCTCCCGGCCACCCACCGGCCACCTCTCGGTGTCCATCATGCTCACCACATCACGTAGGGCCTAACCCACTACTCCACGCACCTCACCGCACACCGTAGCCTCGAGTTCGTCTTCGCCCGAACTCCGGCGGCCGCCTAGGTCGTCGCCGGCGCCGATTCCGGCCACCCCGACCCCAACTAACACCACCAAGAGCTGCGGCTTGTTCCCAGCTCCACCTAGATGCCCTCCGCGGCTCGTTTGGTTGCCGAAACGGCCAAACCCACTCTCGCCGCCGCGTCTGGCTCGCCGGCGGCTAAACACCGGTGTAGTTAGCGCTGACTTTGACCATGGGTGGGCCCTGGTTGACTCTCCTGGGTCAATGACAGGTGGGGCCCAGCCCTGTTAACTAATGAGGTTTAGTTTTAATTAATATTTAGTTAAACTAATTATGCTGACATGCGGGACCCACCAGTCAGGTTTGACCTGGACGTCCCCGTTGACTATGACATCACCCTGACGCATTGCTGACGCAGTAAATTAATTACTGGAATTATTCTATTATAGGAAATTCCAGAATATAGTTCAAACTTCAAAAATTCATAAAAATTAATCAGAACTCCAAATGCAAAGATTTATATATGAAAATGATCAGAAAAATCCATTCTATCCATTGGTACAGGTTTCATGCATGATAAAACAAGTTAACCTTGCTGTTTAAGCAGATTAAGATATTACACCTTTAGGGCTATTTTAAATGAGCTAGCATTTGAATCTTTGATTCAAATGAGTTATCCCTTTTTGTTTCAGCTTGCATTAGGCCAACACACATTCATATTGCCATGTCATAGCATGCATCATATTGTTGCATATTGCCATGTGTGTTTATTTTCGGTATGTCTTCCGTGATAGGTTCTGCCTCCGAGGATAATCCCGAATATCCGTCTGAAGGGCAGTATCCTACCACCACTCCATCAGGCAAGCAACCCATTGATCATTCCGATACAAACCCATGTTCTCGCTTCTTCTCTTGTTTACTGCATTAAGACAACGCGATTCAAATTGTTGTGTGCTGCGGTAGTTGAACCCACTTCCTTTGCATGACCTGTCATTGCCACAGTAACTAGATGAAACCCACTAGTATGTGTAGGAGTTGATTGAGCCATGTTTGTGATTCCTACCATGCTATGCTTGCTATGCTTAGAGTTGTGTCAGGTCTGGCTCATCGGGATGATGAACTGGAGTGAAAGGTTGTGTCGGTTCGAGAGTGAAAGTGTTGAACACGTTTTGGTAAAGGTATCGATGAGAGGCCATGTAGGAGTACATGGTGGGTTGTTTCATTGAAGCCGTCCCTAAGAACTGAGTTCTGTGTTTGTGATCCATGAAACAGTTACTACCACGCATTGGGCCCGAAACCAATGGACCCTCTCGGCTTCTTAACCACCCTTGTTCTTTGTCCAGGAGTTGCAACTAGTTTCTGGTGTTTGTAGGATATGTGTTGGAGGCCGTATGTGGCGCTGACCCTAGGGGTGGGCTATGATGCGGTAGATACACGTGGCCGTGTACCGAAAGTGCCGTTTGGTATCTCGGGAACCCTGCACACATCGTTCGGGGCCGTATGGGAAACCTCGGCCGGACTCCCTGCGGATGGAACCTGAATAGGCGATAAACCTGGATTAGAGACTCGAGTGTTTAGGTAGGCTGTGGCCGACACCCACGTTGGGCTTCCGCTTGAAGGTTGCCGAGTACATGTCGTGTAAACGGCGGTAAGTGGTGAGAGCGTGTGTGAAGAAGTACACCCCTGCAGGGTTAATATGATCTATTCGAATAGCCGTGTCCACGGAGAAGGACTTCTGGGTTACCTATATCAGTTCATAGACAAGTAAATGGATACTACTAAAAGTCTCAAGATAAGTGTGAGTGTCATGGATGGCCCTCTCGTGGGTGACGAGAGAGGATCCACGGTGGAGTATTGTGATGGTGATTAGTGGACTCGTGTGACAAATGCTTTTCAAGTGGTGTCACGTAGGATAGCTTAGCCAAGAGTCAAAGCTGGCTTGCTGCAAATAACTCCACCACCTTCTTGAGAATGTGCATGTATGATAGGATTCTGTTGTAAGACTTGCTGAGTACCTCCGTACTCATGTTTGCTTAATTAATGTTTTTCAGACGACAACACTGCCCCCTCCGATGGGTTCTATGTAGACTTTGACATCGACGAGTGAACTAGCCACCCAGGTGGTGATCTAAGGCTTGTGAAGGGCCACTGTAGATAGAAGGGCTTCGACAAGCTTTCTTTCTTTCTAGAGTCTGTACTCAGACTAGTTTGCTTCCGCATGTGCTTGTATGTTTGTATGACTTGAGTGTTGGGTCATGTGACCCCTATCTGTATGGATATGTTATGTATGGCTCCTCAGAGCCTCTTAAATAAAGTACTTTGAGTTGTAGAGTTTTGTTGTGATGCCTTGTTGTATGTACTCATATCGGGCATATTGCGTGTATGATTGAAATGCTTGGTATGAGTGGGATCCGACAAACTAGTTGTTTATCCATGGCAGCCTCTCATAGGGGGAAATGTAGTCTCGTGCTTCTGAGCGATAGTAGTCCGCTACAGCCCGGTTCACCGGAGTCCTGCTAGCCCAGACTACTGCTTGGACACTTGACTGGCGGCATGTGTTTCACTTCGTTCCTATGTCTGTCCTTCGGGAAATGTCACGCGGTGATATTCGAGTCCTGCCTAGCCTGCTACAGCCGGGATACGGAGTCCTGTTAGCCAGTGCTACAGCCCGAATTCATACGTTGATGACCGACATGCTCGATTTGATTCATGTATGCCTGTCCCCATGGGTTAGCGCCGCTTTGGGTTCACGACTAGCCATGTCGGCCCGGGTTCTTTGTCATGTGGATGCTAGCGACACTATCATATACGTGAGCCAAAAGGCGCAAACGGTCCCGAGCCATGGTAAGGCGACACCCGTGGGAATACCGTGCGTGAGGCCGCAAAGTGATATGAGGTGTTACCGGCTAGGTCGATGTGACTTCGAATCGGGGTCCTGACGTTGGATCATTCACAAGTAATAGGATAAATTTCACAAAGCTCTAAGGCGAGATGATCAACATGTTCAAGCCATATGCTAATTTATAAACTGCTTGATTGTGATATTATCTCAGGATCATGTTCACTAGGCATAATCATAATAGCAACAACATGCTTTGGGAGGGATACCATTTTTTTCTTTCTTTTTTTTTCTTCTTCACCACCTTAGGAGTGGGGTCAAGTATTTTTCTGACCTTTTTTTGGAGAGAGTGGTTGGAAAGGAAGCTTCACTACTATAGGATGGGCCAAACGCGACACTACGATCAAAGACCCTTTGACGAAACTAAGTGCGATGCCATAATCGCAAACGTTGGTGGAAAAAACCGTCAAAAAAGGTGCGAAATGTTTGCGATGACAGATGCATCAAACACGGTTTAGAATTTCGTTGCGTGTGCGATGCAGGGCATACGGTTCAGCTCAATTAACTGTTTGGGATGAGAAGGAACAAAAGAAACGGGCAGCCAGATGAAGGCGTGTGCGATATACAACATACGGTTCACTGGGATGAACTGTGTGTGATTAGGAAACACAATGGAAACGGTTCAACTGAATAAGATGTGTGTGATACGCGGCAAACAGGTCCATAATCAGAAATGTGTGCGAAGACCAATAATAACACAGATGATTACTGCTAATAAGCCGTGTGAATTGCTCTGTCTACAGTAGAATAACATGTATATATAGCTGAAATAAACATCCAATTACATAAGTGACTATACAGATCATTCGCACACACCTTAATAAACAATTGCATGCATTCTAAAGTAGGAGAAACGATCGTCTAGTCATCTACTTCTTGTAACGCTCCCGCCACTGCTATATGTCTCGATCCCTCGTCTGGGTCAGGAAGAAGATAGTTCCTCATGTCAACGATCCGCCTGTACATCTCGTAGCTTGTGTACGCGTCCATGGCCGCGTACTTGACATGTTGTTCATCCAGTCTCTGATGCCACACACTGTGCCAGGTGTTCTTATCCTTATTGCTCTCTTCCTTCATCTTCGCGTAGTAGGGGTCGATGATGGCTGAGGCGAGGTCAACCAGGGAGTTCAGTTTCTTTTTGTCGCTGCCCCAGACATTGTAGTGGTGCTGGATGTTGACAAGATTCGGGCATTTCAAGTCCGAAACCTTGAGCGCTTTTAGATAGTTGGTGGTGTCCACATAGCGAAACTGTAGTCGGAGTTGTTGATAAACCTGGAGAAACGCTCGCAAGGCCTTGTGGCAAGGATGTGGTGGTAGACGAGGACGTCATGTCGCACGCACAACTGGGCGACGACAACCTTCTGATCGTGCTCGGCGCGACCGATGGTGTACTCGAGGTCGAAGCCGACCACTCGGTACTTGTCCTCTGCAAGGAACTGCTCCATAGTTTGGATGGAGCTCTCCATCGAGACCGGATCGTTCGTGTACACCACCGAGATGGTCTTCCCCCTCACGTGGGTGTCCACAACGTGATGCATGGTGAACTGCCCGCCGTTGTCGTCGTCGGCCGCTGGGAGCGCCATTGGAGCCACGGGGAGCGCCATTGGAACCGCTGGATGTCCTCTCTGTATGTGTCCTCGTGGGTGTGCTTATTGTGTCGTGTGAGACGAGAGATGAATGTAAATGGCCGCAGGAATAAAAGGGGTCCGGGCGGCGTGGATTCTCGGCGCGTCCGCATGGCAGTTTTTGCAGCGGGTAACTACATCGTCGTGCCGCGCCCGGCGTAACCGCTTGCACACGAACGTGCGTGATCGTGCACCGGCCCGAAACACTTGCAGAGCGCGTGGAGGGACAAGGGCAGAGCACCCGGAGGGACACGAGAGCAGAGCGTGCGCGGCGGGACATGAGCAGAGCGCGCCGCGGCCGCCTGAACAGCTAGCAACCACATGCATAGAGCAGTTGAACACACAGGAAATGGTCGCCTACAAGCCGGCCGACAGTTGTGTGCCATACTTTTCCCTCAAATTTAACCAACAAAATTTTAATGCATGTTTTAAAAATTATATAATTGGAAACTATGTTCAAATACAAATCCAACTATATAATCTTTGGCGACGTGCATTCATATTTTATTAGTTAAATCATACTTATAAACCAGGACGGTGGTATAGTAGGTAATTAAATCACAAACGTTTTTTTATTAACCGTATGTGTACGTGGCCTTTCGTCCTTCTCTCGCATGCTTGTCACCCCGCTGCCGCAGACGGCTTATAACGCAAGCTTGCGCAGCGCGCGGGGGCGTTGTTTTGGTCAAACGGTGGCGCCAACGAATCGTTGTTGAGCCCATTCCTATGCAACCTCGCAGGTTCCCGCGCAAGCTTCCCGCCCGACTCGGTGAAATCCCCCAAAATCCCAATGCTTACCGGCCTGCTATAAAAACCCTCACGGCCTGCGAGTCTTGCGGCGCATTTTGCCCTCCCTCCCTGTAGCTTATCTCGTCTGCTTCTCCCACAATCGCCAATGGCACCGGTCTGTCGTTGTTGCTCAGCCACTCCGCCGTCATCAGAGGACAGCTCCAGCTGGGAGGCTACACCGTGGCGGCGGCGCAGTCCCCGGCGTAGTGTAGTGCGCGTGGCGTCCCTGTTGGGTGTGCGCGGAACACCCACCACACGCTCCGCCGCCACTGCCCGTCGGCAGCTGTTGCCGGCCACCGTTGCCGACACACCACCATCGAAAGCCAGGGACATCGCCAGCTCCGCCGCCGCGGCCCGAAGGCGGGAGGTGGCCGTCGTGGCTGCCATCCCACTGCCGGCCACTATGGCCATCACCCGCTCTGCCACCGCAGCCCGAAGGCGGGAGGTGGTGGTCGTGGTCGCCACCCCGTCATAGGCCGTCGTGGCCGCTAGCCCACCGTCGACCTCCGGGGTCATCACCCGCTCAGCCACCGCCGCCCGAAGGAGGGAGGCGGAGGTGGATGCCCGCACGTGCGTCAGCGACCTTGCGCGCTATGCTGAGTTCCTGCAGGAGGAGGAGGAGCGCCTCGTTGAGCACGCAAAGAGCCTTACCGCCGCCGTGGCCGCGGCACAAGCCACCTCAGAGGCGAGGAATCAGGAGATCTACGAGGAGAACCGCCGCTTCGCGAGGGGTCGTTCGGAGCGGCAAAGGGCGTTCAAGGTGAGCATCGCTGAAGCTGCAACAGCGGCAGGCACCGTATTGCGGTTGCCCAGCTCGTCGGTAGGCTCCTCCTCTTCCGCCTCTTACTATGCGCGCTTGACACGTCCATTTTGCATCATGCTTTTATATCGATATTTATTGCATTATGGGCTGTTATTACACATTATGTCACAATACTTATGCCTATTCTCTCTTATTTTACAAGGTTTACATAAAGAAGGAGAATGCCGGCAGCTGGAATTTTGGGCTGGAAAAGGAGCAAATATTAGAGACCTATTCTACACAACTCCAAAAGTCCTGAAACTCCAAGGAAGTTACTTTTGGAAATAGTAAAAAATATTGAGCAAAGAAAATACCAGAGGGGGCCCACACCTTGGCCAAGAGGGTGGGGGCGCGCCCTACCCCCCTGGGCGCGCCCCCTCCCTCATGGGCCCCCTGATGGCCCTCCGGTGCCCATCTTCTGCTATATGAAGTCTTTCTTCCGAGAAAAAACCAGAAGCAAGCTTTCGGAACGAGACTCTGCCGCCACGAGGAGGAACCTAGGCGGAACCAATCTAGGGCTCTGGCGGAGCTGTTCTGCCGGGGACACTTCCCTCCGGGAGGGGGAAATCATCGCCATCGTCATCACCAACGCTCCTCTCATCGGGAGGGGGCCAATCTCCATCAACATCTTCACCAGCACCATCTCCTCTAAAACCCTAGTTCATCTCTTGTATCCAATTTTTGTCTCCAAGTCTGGGATTGGTACCTGTAGGTTGCTAGTAGTGTTGATTACTCCTTGTAGTTGCTGCTAGTTGGTTTATTTGGTGGAAGATCATATGTTCAGATCCTATATGCATATTAATACCCCTCTGATTATGAACATGAATATGATTTGTGAGTACTTATGTTTGTTCCTGAGGACATGGGAGAAGTCTTGCTATTAGTAGTCATGTGAATTTGGTATTCGTTCGATATTTTGATGAGATGTATGTTGTCTCTCCTCTAGTGGTGTTATGTGAACGTCGACTACATGACACTTCACCATTGTTTGGGCCTAGACGAAGGCATTGGGAAGTAATAAGTAGATTATGAGTTGCTAGAGTGACAGAAGCTTAAATCGTAGTTTATGTGTTGCTTCGTAAGGGGCTGATTTGGATCCATATGTTTCATGCTTTGGTTAGGTTTACCTTAATACTCCTTTTGTAGTTGCGGATACTTGCAATAGGAGTCAATCATAAGTGGGATGCTTGTCCAAGTAAGGACAACACCCAAGCACCGGTCCACCCACATATCAAATTATCAAAGTACCGAACGCGAATCATATGAACGTGACGAAAACTAGCTTGACGATAATTCCCATGTGTCCTCGGGAGCGTTTTCCTTCATATAAGAAATTGTCCAGGCTTGTTCTTTGCTACAAAAAGGATTGGTCCACCTTGCTTCACCTTATTTACTTTCATTACTTGTTACACGTTACAAATTATCTTATCACAAAACTATCTGTTACCGATAATTTCAGTGCTTGCAGAGAATACCTTGCTGAAAACCGCTTATCATTTCCTTTCGCTCCTTGTTGGGTTCGACACTCTTACTTATCGAAAGGACTACGATAGATCCCCTACACTTGTGGGTCATCAAGACTCTTTTCGGGCGCCGTTGCCGAGGAGTGAAGCGCCTTTGGTAGGTGGAATTTGGTAAGGAAAAATTTATATAATGTGCTGAAATTTACTGTCACTTGTTACTATGGAAAGTAATCCTTTGAGGGGCTTGTTTGGGGTATCTTCACCTCGACCAGTAAAGAAAAGAGTTGCTCCTCAACCTACTGAACCTACTGAAAATGTATTTACTTTGAAATTCCTTTGGGTATGATAGAGAAACTGCTAGCTAATCCTTTTGCAGGAGATGGAACATTGCATCACGATTTACACTTAATCTATGTGGATGAAGTTTGTGGATTATTTAAGCTTGCAGGTATGCCCGATGATGTTATCAAGAAGAAGGTCTTCCCTTTATCTTTGAAGGGAGATGCATTGACATGGTATAGGCTGTGTGATGATATGGGATCATGGGACTACAAACGGTTGAAATTGGAATTCCATCAGAAGTTTTATCCTATGCATCTTGTTCATCATGATCGTAATTATATATATAATTTTTGGCCTCGCGAAGGAGAAAGCATCGCTCAATCTTGGGGGAGGCTTAAGTCAATGTTATATTCATGCCCAAATCATGAGCTCTCAAGAGAGATGATTATTCAAAAAAATATGCTCGGCTTTCTGACACAATCGCTCCATGCTCGATACTTCTTGTACTGGTTCTTTTATGATGAAGACTATTGAATTCAAATGGGGTTTATTGGAAAGAATTAAACGCAACTCTGAAAATTGGGATCTCGACGAAGGTAAGGAGTCAGGTATAACGCCTAAGTTTGATTGTGTTAAATCTTTTATGGATACCGATGTTTTCTGTAAATTTAGCACTAAATATGGACTTGACTCTAAGATAGTAGCTTATTTTTGTGAATCTTTTGCTGCTCATGTTGATCTCCCTAAGGAGAAGTGGTTTAAATATCATCCTCCCATAGAAGTAAAAGTAGTTGAACCTATTAAAGTTGAAGAAAAGACTATCACTTATAATGATTCTATTGTTCCTACTGCTTATGTTGAGAAACCACCTTTCCCTGTTAGGATAAAGGATCATGCTAAAGCTTCAACTGTGGTTCATAAAAGTAATATTAGAACTTATACACCTCCTGAGAAAGTTAAATTGAACCTAATATTGCTATTGTTAAAGATCTCTTGGCTGATAATATCGATGGGAATGCTATTAACTTCTGTGATGAAACTCTAGAATTTCTAAACTTGGTGTTGAAGATAAACATAGACATGTGGTATGCATGCCTGTTATTTCTGTTAAAATAGGAGATCATTGTTATCATGGCTTATGCGATATGGGTGCTAGTGCTAGTGCAATACCTATTTCCTTATACAAAGAAATTATGCATGATATTGCACCTGCTGAGTTAGAAGATATTGATGTCACCATTAAACTTGCCAATAGAGATACTATTTTACCAATTGGGATTGTTAGAGATGTTGAGGTCTTGTGTGGGAAAGCTAAATATCCTGCTGATTTCCTTGTTCTTGGTTCCCCACAAGATAGCTTTTGTCCCATTATATTTGGTAGACCCTTCTTGAATACTGTTAATGCTAAGATAGACTGCGAAAAGGATGTTGTTACTATTGGTTTGGATGATATGTCTCATGAGTTTAATTTCTCTAAATTTCGTAGACAACCTCGTGATGAAGAATTGCCTAGTAAAGATGGAATTATTGGTCTTGCTTCTATTGTTGTGCCTCCTAGTGATCCTTTAGAACAATATTTGCTAGACCATGAAAAATGATATGTTTATGAATGAAAGAAGGGAAATAGATGAAGTATTCTTTAAACAGGGACCCATTCTGAAACACAATTTACCTGTTGAAATCCTAAGGGATCCTCCTCCACCTAAGGGTGATCGTGTGTTTGAACTTAAACCATTACCTGATACTCTTAAATATGCTTATCTAGATGAAAATAAGATATATCCTGTTATTATTAGTGCTAACCTTTCAAAGCATGAAGAAGAAAAATTATTGAAAACTCTGAAGAAGCACCGTGCTGCTATTGAATATACTCTTGATGATCTTAAGGGCATTAGTCCCACTCTATGTGAACACAAAATAAATTTGGAGAAAGATGCCAAACCAGTTATTGATCATCAACGACGGCTGAATCCTAAGATGAAAGAAGTGGTAAGAAAGGAAATACTAAAGCTCCTTGAGGCAGGTATAATTTATCCCGTTGCTGATAGTCAGTGGGTAAGTCCTGTCCATCGTGTCCCTAAGAAGGAGGTATTACTGTCGTTCCTAATGATAAAGATGAATTGATTCCGCAAAGAATTATTACAGGTTATAGGATGGTAATTGATTTCCATAAATTAAATAAGGCTACTAAAAAGATCATTACCCTTACCTTTTATTGATCAAATGCTAGAAAGATTATCCAAACATACACATTTTGCTTTCTAGATGGTTACTCTGGTTTCTCTCAAATACCTGTGTCAGCTGATGATCAAGCAAAGACCACTTTTACTTGCCCTTTCGGTACTTTTGCTTATAGACGTATGCCTTTTGGTTTATTTAATGCACCTGCTACCTTTCAAAGATTCATGATGGCTATATTTTCTGACTTTTGTGAAAAGATATGTGAGGTTTTCATGGACGATTTCTCCGTTTATGGATCCTCCTTTGATGATTGCTTGAGCAACCTTGATCGAGTTTTGCAGAGACTAATCTTGTCTTGAATTGGGAGAAGTGCCACTTTATGGTTAATTAAGGCATTGTTTTGGGGCATAAAATTTCTGAAAGAGGTATTGAAGTTGATAAAGCTAAAGTTGATGCTATTGAAAAGATGTCGTGTCCCAAGGATATCAAAGGTATAAGAAGTTTCCTTGGTCATGCCGGTTTTTATAGGAGGTTCATTAAGGACTTCTCAAAAATTTCTCGGCCTCTGACTAATCTCTTACAAAAAGATATACCTTTCATTTTTTATGATGATTGTGTAGAAGCATTTGAAATACTTAAGAAAGCATTAATCTCTGCACCTATTGTTCAGCCACCTGATTGGAATTTACCTTTTGAAATTATGTGTGATGCTAGCGATTATGTTGTAGGTGCTGTTCTAGGGCACAGAGTTGATAAGAAATTAAATGTTATTCAATATGCTAGTAAAAATCTAGACAATGCCCAGAGAAATTATGCCATGAATGAAAAAGAATTTTTAACAATTGTATTTGCTTGTGATAAGTTCATATCTTATATTGTTGACTCTAAAGTAACTATTCACAATGATCATGCAGCTATTAAATATCTTATGAAAAAGAAAGATGCTAAACCTAGACTTATTCGATGGGTTCTCTTGCTACAAGAATTTGATTTGCATATTATTGATAGAAAGGAAGCTGAGAACCCCGTTGCAGACAACTTGTCTAGGTTAGAAAATGTTCTTGATGACCCACTACCTATTGATAATAGCTTTCCTGATGAAAAATTGAATGTCATAAATGCTTCTCGTACTGCGCCATGGTATGCTGATTATGCTAATTACATTTTTGCTAAATTTATACCACCTAGTTTCACATACCAGCAAAAGAAAAGGTTTTTCTATGATTTAAGACATTACTTATGGGATGACCCACATCTTTATAAAGAAGGAGTAGACGGTGTTATTAAGCGTTGTGTACCTGAGCATGAACAAAAACAGATCCTACGCAAGTGTCACTCCGAGGCTTATGGAGGACACCACGCTGGAGACAGAACTGCGCATAAGGTATTGCAATCCGATTTTTTTTGGCCTACTCTCTTCAAGGATGCTCGTAATTTTGTCTTATCTTGTGATGAATGTCAAAGAATTGGTAACATTAGTAGACGTCAAGAAATGCCTATGAATTATTCACTTGTTACTGAACCATTTGACGTTTGGGGCTTTGATTATATGGGACCTTTTCCTTCCTCTAATGGGTATACACATATTTTAGTTGCTGTTGATTACGTTACTAAGTGGGTAGAAGCTATTCCAACTAGTAGTGCTAATCATAACACCTCTATTAAGATGCTTAAAGAAATTATTTTTCCGAGGTTTGGAGTCCCTAGATATTTAATGGCTGATGGTGGTTCACATTTTATTCATGGTGCTTTTCGTAAAATGCTTGCTAAGTATGATGTTAATCATAGAATTGCATCTCCTTATCACCCGCAATCTAGTGGTCAAGTAGAATTGAGTAATAGAGAGCTCAAATTAATTTTGCAAGAGACTGTTAATAGATCTAGAAAGAATTGGTCCAAGAAACTTGATGATGCATTATGGGCCTATAAAACAGCATATAAAAATCATATGGGTATGTCTCGGTATAAAATGGTTTATGGAAAAGCATGTCATTTACCTCTCGAACTAGAACATAAGGCATACTGGGCCATTAAAGAGCTCAATTATGATTTCAAACTTGCCGGTGAGAAGAGGCTATTTGACATTAGCTCACTTGATGAATGGAGAACCCAAGCCTATGAGAATGCCAAGTTGTTTAAAGAAAAAGTCAAAAGGTGGCATGACAAAAGGATACAAAAGCGTGAGTTTAATGTAGGTGATTATGTATTGCTATTTGATAACCCACAAGTATAGGGGATCAATTGTAGCCTCTTTCTATAAGTAAGAGTGTCGAACCCAATGAAGAGCTAAAGGTAGAACAAATATTCCCTCAAGTTTTATCGACCACCGATACAACTCTACGCACACTTGACGTTCGCTTTACCGGAAACAAGTATGAAACTAGAAGTACTTTGTAGGTGTTTTTGGATAGGCTTGCAAGAAAGTAAAGAGCGAGTAAATAAAAGCTAGGGGCTGTTTAGATGAAGACACAACTAAATTAGTTTTAGTAGAGAGCTTTTTGTTACGAGAAAGTTATTTTTCCCTAGGCAATCGATAACTAGACCGGTAATCATTATTGCAATTTTATTTGAGGGAGAGGCATAAGCTAACATACTTTCTCTACTTGGATCATATGCACTTATGATTGGAACTCTAGCAAGCATCTGCAACTACTAAAGATCATTAAGGTAAAACCCAACCATAGCATTAAAGTATCAAGTCCCTTTATCCCATACGCAAGCAACCTACTTACTCGGTCTCAGGCTTCATCACTCACGCCACCCACCATAAGCAAATCATGAACATATTGCAAACCCTACAGCGGGAATCCCTCACGCTTGCGCGATACGGAGAGCACCATAGGACAACACCAATAATAAAACATGCAACTCAACCCAATCTTGATCATCAAATAGCCCATAGGACAAAACGGATCTACTCAAACATCATAGGATAGCCATACATCATTGGGAAATAATATATAGCGTTGAGCACCATGTTTAAGTAGAGATTACAACAGGTAAGAGAGAGGTTACACCGCTGCATAGAGGCGGGAAGAGTTGGTGATGATGGCGGTGAAGTTGTTGGTGAAGATTGCGGTGATGATGATGGCCACGGCAGCGTTCCGGTGCCATCGGAAGAGAAGGGGAGAGGGGGCCCCTTTGTCTTCTTCTTCTGTAGCGACCTGACCCAAAATCGGTCAAACCTCTGTGTCTGTACCATCCCAAGATCATGCTGGTACTCACAGTACATCGATAAAGTAATCAAAGTTCAATCACACCTGAATATCATTAAACGATTCTCATATAGAGTCTTTATTACAAGGGAATAAATTCGGCTCAAGGCCAACTCATGAGAAATAAACTAATAACACTGCGGAAGCGTCGAAGATAAGCGAGTCCATCCGACTCCAAAGGGCAATCGCCAAGCGCGGAGCGTAGCCTCACTCCTGATCGGAATATATCTCTGCAACATAATACGTTGCAGCCATGTAGGTCAGCTTTTGGAATAAGCTGGCAAGTCATGAAGAATAACAATAATAAAGTTACTAACTCTATATGCATTTTGGCTGTGGAGCTCTAAGTTTCATCATTTTGCGAAAAGCAAATTTTATCCTACTACAGTGGACTTGCTTGCAAATTACTACAATTGTTGGTAGTTATTGAGATGGTTCCGCCAACCAATATCTCGTTCCCAATTATTAAGTCATAAACCCCTCAAAATCAATTCATTAGTTTTAGTGTTGAGATATCCGAATACTTCCAAGTTCCAGAGGCTCAAATGTCCGTAACCGGGGACACGGCTAATCGATTAGATCTTTAACTCTGCAGAGGGTTGCGCACTTTCCCCGCCAGAATCATTCCCTCCTTTAAAGTCTTCGCACTTCATGGTGTTTGAAGACGGGACGAATGAAACAGGGTCTTCCAAAGAGTTCTTCTGGCTACTGCCGGTACCCATCCAATCCTACCGTTCTTCTACTTCTCGTAGTACCGTCCAGCCAGCGTCACTACTAGGGTCAACCCAGCCAGAGCCCATAATGGCTTGCGGCTGCAGTAAGCTTCGGTCATGGGGCATCCATCCTTCTCTTCGTGGCTGGGTGAAGCTTTCCGCAAGATGTCATGGCACTTCTCCATGCATCCCGGCCACCACTGGGTTCTCCAGGGTGCCCGTCAACCGTCCTCCACCCAGTAGTGATTTTCCGAAGTCCATCTTGATCATTGTAGTTCATGGGGTTGTCATCATCATTGACTCTCACATCTTGCTTATGGATTTCACTCAACCCAAAACCCGTCTACGAGCATAGCAAAGTAACTACTACGTCCCGGGGTCATGGTAACAAGGGGATTGGTTCATCCTACCACATGATACTACTCAAGTTTAATGACTTCAAGATTTCACTACTGCATGCATGGTGGGGTGGTGACAATTACTAATGCACAAAAACATAGGTATGGAAATAACATGATCAAAACTTGCCTTGCTGATGATCCTCGTAAGCTAAAGAGTCGTAGTAGCAAGCTTCGCACTCCGGAAACTCTACCGAGACAAACAGTAACACAATAAGCACAAAGTAATAGGATCACATAACACAACATAACAAAAGTAACATAACACAACAAAACAACCAAAACCAAATCCAAAAGAAAAACTCAAAGAAAAACCACTCAAAGTTTTCCCTACTCCAAACAATAACTAAAATAGATTTTATATAACAAAAATTCCTTAATATAACCTAATCATGGTTTTAAGTTAACTTAACAGAAAAGGTTTCACTAAGCAACTAGGAGCAAAAAGAATTAATTAAAAGCTATTATAAAACTCATTTTAGGCCTAATCCAATTTCTATTAAGAAAATAAATTAAAACTTTTATTAATTATAAATAAAAGTTCATCTACTAGAATGACAGAAACTAACCTAGAATAACTAATCACAAGTTAAAAATAAATTCATTTACTAATTAAAATATTAGGAAAACAGGAGCTAGTTAATTAATTAGGATTAATAGGATTCTGCTTAAAACTAATTATTTATTAATCCTAAAATACTCAAGTTAATTTTATGGTTTGGCAGTGTCAAAATAAAGTTGGGACAAAAAGAATCATCCAAAAATAATTTTTCTAACTAAAGTTATAGCAGATTTACTATTCTGACTAAAACTAAATTAAAGCAATTTTAATTAATTTTAACATAGCTAAATATATATTCTACAGAAACTACATAAAATTTGTAACCCAACAAAAAAAGAATCATCTAAAAATAATAAACAGAATAAAAGATATCAATTTTTCAAAACAGAAACTATTCTGCTAAAACAGAAAATCAAAATAAAAGAAAAAGGCCTAATGGGCCTATACTGTGCACTGGGCGTCAAATAGCCTAACGGGCCTATTGGTTTAAACTAAAAACGGGCCGGCTAATTAACTAAAAACCCTAACTAATAAACCGAATGAACCGGCCGGTTTTCTAATAAAAACGTACCCCTTCGGGGGTTCTAATCGTAGCCGTCCGTTTGAGATCGGACGGGGGAGGGTGTTTCCGGTGGCTTACCGGAGTCCGGCGACGGCGGCGGCGGCGGTGAGAGTGCGTCGGGGCTTCCGGGCGTCGGGGAGCTCGAGGGAGTCGCCGTGTGGGTGCGGGGGAGGTCGGTGAGTGGTCTGGTGGCGTCGTGGGTGGCCGGGGAGGGCTGAGCGGCGACGGCGGCGACTTTGGCGGCGGAGGGAGCTCGGGTCTCCGGCGAGGCTAGGGAGAGAGAGGGAGAGGGGCTCCGGCGAGGCTAGGGGGGGAATGGGGTGCGGAGGGGTTCGGCTTTTATAGCCAGGGCCTCGGGCGGCTTCGGGTCGATCGGGCGAATCGAATCCGGATCCTTTGGGATCCGCGATCTCAGCGTCTTGGCGTCGTGGGCGGGGAAGAAGATGGGCGGGGCCCATGGGTCAGAGAGAGAGAGAGAGGCGAGGCGAAGGGTGGCCGAGGCCAAAGGGATTCGGGCGAGCGGCGAGGTGAGGCTTGGTCGGGTGGGCTGGCTGGCTTGGCAGTGGGCTGGGCTGGTCACAAAGGCTGGTCAGGCTGCTGGCAGCTGCGCCTGGGTGGCCTAGCTAAGCGCCCGGGGTTTTTTTTTTTTGAATTTTATTTTTAAAATAAAACAAAACAGAAATAAAACAATATCTATAAATATTTTATATAGGGTATATATATACCAAAATGATCAGGGAATATTCCTTTCATTTGAACATTTTCCAAAGGCAAAATCCAAACTTTATAAAAATCCATTTTTCCAAATTCAAATAAAATTCAGATTTGAATCCAAATCTTTTGGCATTGTTTCCTCTGATATTTTTGGAGTGTCATGTTTGCTCCTCTCATACTTTTGACAAGTATTTATCAGGCTTAGTATTTGAAATGTTTCCCACTTGCCAAAGTTTGAAATTCAAATTCAAAACTCAAAATTCTCTGAAACTTCAAATGACATTCAAATTCAAACAGGATGCATAGGATGCTTAGCTATAATTGTAAAACATTCCAAATAGGAAATTTGGGATGTTACATCTTCCTTGACCTCCTCCCTAGATGGGAGAAGGGTTTCCCCTCTGGTCCTTGGCCTCCATGGCGTGGGAGGGACGAGAGCCCCTCCGAGATTGGATCTATCTCTCTGTTTCTGCGTTCTCTCCTGGTCCCCTTTTACCGTTTCGTATATATATGGAGATCTGTAACTCCCATTGGACTGAAACCCCCGCCGTAATTTTGTTCAAAAATTAGCTTTCTTGCGGTCGAAGAAGGGCATCAACCGCCTTACAGGTGGCCCACAACGGTCAGGGGCGCGCCCTGGGGGGTAGGGCATGCCCCCCTACCTCGTGCCCACCTCGGACACCGTTTCGCGTTGATCTTTCTCCCAGATTTTCCAAATATTCCAAAATAATTCTCCATCCGTTTTTATCCCGTTTGGATTCCGTTTGATATGGATATTCTGCTAAACCAAAAACATGCAATGATGTGAACTGCACTGCCTTCGGATCAATATGTTAGTCCCAAAAATAGTATAAAAAGTTGCCAGAAAGTATATGGAAGTTGTAGAATATTGGCATGGAACAATCAAAAATTATAGATACGACGGAGACGTATCAGCATCCCCAAGCTTAATTCCTGCTCGTCCTCGAGTAGGTAAACGATAAAAAGATAATTTTTGATGTGGAATGCTACCTAGCATAATCTTGATCATATGTCTAATCATGGAATGAATATTAAGACACGAGTGATTCAAAGCAATAGTCTATCTTTTGGCATAAAACAATAATGCTTCAAGCCTACTAATAAAGCAATCATGTCATTTCAAAATAACATGGCCAAAGAAACTTATCCCTACAAAATCATATAGTCTGGCTGTGCTCCATCTTCACCACACAAAATATTCAAATCATGCACAACCCCGATGACAAGCCAAGCAATTGTTTCATACTTTTGACGTTATCAAACCTTTTCAACTTTCACGCAATACATGAGCGTGAGCCATGGACATAGCACTATAGGTGGAATAGAATATGATGATGGGGGTTATGTGGAGAAGACAAAAAAGGAGAAAGTATCACATCAACTAGGCGTATCAACGGGCTATGGAGATGCCCATTAATAGATATCAATGTGAGTGAGTAGGGATTGCCATGCAACGGATGCACTAAGAGCTCTAAGTGTATGAAAGCTCAAACTGGAAACTAAGTGGGTGTGCATCCAACTTGCTTGCTCATGAAGACCTAGGGCATTTGAGGAAGCCCATCATTGGAATATACAAGCCAAGTTCTATAATGAAAATTCCCACTAGTATATGAAAGTGATAACTCAAGAGACTCTCTATATGAAGAACATGGTGCTACTTTGAAGAACAAGTATGGTAGAAGGATAGTAACATTGCCCCTTCTCTCTTTTTCTCTCATTTTTTTAATTTTTTTATTTTATTATTATTATTTTTTTGGTGGGCTTCTTTGGCCTCTTTTTTTTATTTGGGCCTCTTTGGCCTCTTTTATTTTTCATAAAGTTCGGAGTCTCATCCCGACTTGTGGGGGAATCATAGTCTCCATCATCCTTTCCTCACTAGGGCAATGCTCTAATAATGATGATCATCACACTTTTATTTACTTACAACTCAATATTACCACTCGATATCTAGAACAAAGATATGACTCTATATGAATGCCTTCGGCGGTGTACCGGGATGTGCAATGATCTAGCGTAGCAATGACATCAAAAAACGGAAAAGCCATGAAAATATCATGCTAGCCATCTTACGATCATGCAAAGCAATATGACAATAAATGCTCAAGTCATGTATATGATGATGATGGAAGTTGCATGACAATATATCTCGGAATGGCTATGGAAATGCCATAATTTGTAGGTATGGTGGCTGTTTTGAGGAAGATATAATGAGGCTTATGTGTGACAGAGTGTATCGTATCACGGGGTTTGGATGCACCGGCGAAGTTTGCACCAACTCTCGAGGTGAGAAGGGCAATGCACGGTACCGAAGAGGCTAGCAATGATGGAAGGGTGAGAGTGCGCATAATCCATGGACTCAACATTAGTCATAAAGAACTCACATACTTATTGCAAAAATCTATTAGTCATGGATACAAAGTACTACGCGCATGCTCCTGGGGGGATAGATTGGTAGGAAAAGACCATCGCTCGTCCCCGACCGCCACTCATAAGGAAGACAATCAATAAATAAATCATGCTCCGACTTCATCACATAACGGTTCACCATACGTGCATGCTACGGGAATCACAAACTTCAACACAAGTATTTCTACAATCCACAACTATCCACTAGCATGACTCTAATATCACCATCTTTATATCACAAAACTATTGCAAGGAATCAAACATATCATATTCAGCGATCTACAAGTTTATGTAGGATTTTATGACTAACCATGTGAATGACCAGTTCATGTCATCTCTCTAAATAGATATAAGTGAAGCACGAGAGTTTAATTCTTTCTACAAAATATATGCCCACGCTCTAACAATTATAAGTGAAGCAAAAGAGCATTCTACAAATGGCGGTTGTCTAAGTGAAGAGAAACAGACAATCCAAACTTCAAATGATATAAGTGAAGCACATGAAGCATTCTATAAGACCATACTCAAAAGATATAAGTAAAGAGCATTATATAAATCAACCAAGGACCATCTCATACCAGCATGGTGCATGAAAGAAAAATGAAAACTAAAGCAAAAGACGCTCCAAGATTTGCACATATTGCCTGAACAAAACGAATCCGAAGACATACCGATACTTGTTGAAGAAAGAGGGGATGCCTTCCGGGGCATCCCCAAGCTTAGACGCTTGAGTCTCCTTGAATATTTACTTGGGGTGCCTTGGGAATCCCCAATCTTGAGCTCTTTCCTCTCTTCCTTCTTCTCACATCGAGACATCCTCGATCATCGAACACTTCATCCACACAAAACTTCAACAGAAAACTCGGTAAGATCCGTTAGTATAATAAAGCAAATCACTACTCTAAGTACTGTTGCAAACCAATTCATATTTTGTTTTTGCATTGTCTACTGTAACATAACCTTTTCATGGCTTAATCCACTGATATAAATTGATAGTTTCATCAAAACAAGCAAACTATGCATCAAAAACAAAATCTATCCAAAACAGAACAGTCTGTAATAATATGAACATTCACAATACTTCTGATACTTGAAAAATTCTGCCAAAATTAGGAAACATAAAAAATTTGTATAGAAATACAGTGCAAAAAGAATCAGAACCATTTGACATTCCAGTAAAAAACTAAAATTCGCGAACTACAGCCAAAGTTTCTGTCCTGCACCGCACAAACCAACAAGTATAGTAAACATCCTAAAGGCAAACCTTGGCACATTATTTTTATAATACCATGGAATAGTACAAGGGGATAATTATTTTTATTGAAAATTTTCTGTAATTAAGATTCACAAAGTTCCCATGGGCATGAACAAAGTTCAAGGACGTCCCCCACTTTCACAATGCTCGTCTCTCTCACTTTCACTTTTATTTTTGAAAAGTTTTGGGTTCCCTCTTTATTTTTATTTTGTTTTCAAACATATAAAAACACTCAACAGAAATAAATGACTCTCTAAAACTTCCGGGTTGTCTCCCTGGCAGCGCTTTCTTTAAAGCCATTAAGCTAGGCATGTAGTGCTCAAGTAGTGAATCCACCCGGATCCTAAGGTATATCAAAGCCAATTTGAATCAACAATGATTTGTAATTTAGTAGTGAGCACAAAGCAACATATATCAAGCAATGACGAAGTCTAGCTCTCTTCCTATGCATCGGCATGTCATAATAGAACAATTCATGCACACCTAGTAAAGGCCAATGCATAGTATAAACAGTTTCTTGCAATTTTATCATGTTGGAAACATAGAGAGGTGGAGATATAGTTCCTCTCTCATAATAATTGCAAGTAGGAGCAGCAAAAACATGCATATTATATTTATCAAAATCATCATGTGCAACGGTAAAAGGCAACCCATCAATATAATCCTTAATAAGGGCAAACTTCTCCGATATAGTATATTCGGGAGAATTCAAAAAGATAATAGGACTATCATGCGTGGGTGCAATAGCAACAATTTCATGTTTAACATAAGGAACTATAGCAAGTTCATCTCCATAAGCATAATTCATATTGGCATCTTGGCCCACAAGCATAGCAAGCATCATCAAAAAGGGATATTTCAAGAGAATCAATGGGATCATAGCAATCATCCTTCGGTAAGCACGAAGGGAAATTAAACAATGTATGAGTTGGAGGGTTACTCTCATTAGAAGGTGGGCACGGGTAGCTAATCCGCTCGTCCTCCTTTTGTTCTTCGCTCTCCTCATCATCTTTTTCATCCAATGAGCTCACAGTTTCATCAATTTCTTCTTCCATAGGTTCCTGCAAAATATTAGTCTCTTCTTGGACAGCGGAGACTTTCTTAATAAGTGCATTAATATAGCAATTATATTCATAATTATCATAGCAATATTTTAGGATAGCTAAATTTTCAGGCCTATAAACATCATCATCAAAAGCTTCATACTTTTCAAACATAGATTCAATTTCATAAGCACCCTTAAAAGCAACAAATTCTTCTGTTTGTTCCGCATCATAGTAATCATATATACCATTAGCATAAGAAGCTAAGGTTTCATTATCATTAAATTTGCATGAAAAGGGAAGGTGTGGAGCCTTCATCCTAGAGCAACAAGTATAATCATACACTACTAGGGAAAACCCTAGCAGCAGCGCGGGTTTTGAGTGTAGCAGCAGCGCGGGTGGCCGCGCTACTAATAAGGCGCTACAGCTAACTTGTAGTAGTAGCGTGGTCCCTACCCGCGCTACTACTGATGATGATATCAGCAACGCCTTTTCCAAACGCTACTATTAGTTAGCTGTAGCGATTTCATGAGTCCTCGCTATCGCTATATCTTTCATCATTAGTTTCCCTTTCGGACACTAGATACTAGGTACGCTACTAGATATCAAATTCATAAACCATTCTTGGTAGTACTCGCCGTTCCAAATTACTCGTCGTGGTTACTAAAACCACGACGAGTAATTTGGAAACGAAAAAGTACTAGATAACAATTTCATGCATAGTCAATATGCATCCTCAAGCAGATACAAGGTCATATCAACGACGATCATCATATGTAGTTCTAGATGATATCAACGACAATCATCATATGTAGTTCTAGATGATATAACCACACACACATATGTAGTTCTAGATGATATAGCCACACACACATATGTAGTTCTAGATGATATAGCCACACACACATATTTAGTTCTAGATGATATCAAAGATAATCATCATCCTCAAGCCTGGGCGGTTGGTGTTCCTGATAGTACTTAGGATGGCCTGTCCAACACGAAGATTCTTGCCATCGAGGAATTTCTTCCACCCAACCGAGTTTAAGTGTGTGCGACCGTCCGTGTCCACGCGGTAAGTACAGGTTGTGACGGAGCCCTTGCAGAAGGCGTAGTCCAGCTGAGCCTTCTTCATCGTGCTCGATACCATAACTCACAGATATGCTCTTTGCCAATTTCTGAATAAGAAAACATATCAATTAATAAATAGCCTCGCAAATAAGTACATATGGATTATCTACACTATTAATAGTTTCCTTAGATTCTACACTAATAAGCATGTGATCAAACTCTACACTAAAACATATCATCGACTAGATTCCACACAACATACCATATCATTGGATTGTACACTAAGTATTTCATCGGATAATTTGCATTTGTAAGTATAACATACCATATCATGTCGATCAACCATGGTATTTGTCAGGCGGGTCACGAATGGCACCCCGACAAAGTCAACACGTGGCGGAATTATGTCCCACAGGTTGGACACCTCCTCCTCGCTCAGCCTTGTTCTTTGAGCTACGATGGCTTCATGAAGTGGGTCTTCATCATCTTCATCGAGTGGGTCCTCATTATCTTCATCTTCTTCGTCATCTTCATCATCTTCCACCAGGTTGAGATAAATGACAGCCAGCTTGGGTCTTTCTCGCTCAAGGAGAAGCTGATCAACTCACCACCAAGAAGACGCATGTGAGCGATTTAAACGGGCCCATCCATCTCCTCCAATCTGCGACATATTGCGTCCTTTCTCGACCTCCATAGTGTACGGCCCCCCAGGAACCTCAAATGTCACAGTGTCTCCTATCAGCTTGTTGAATTTCAACCTCACATTGCATGGGACGATCTGTGTAAAATAAGAAAAGACACAATGCAGTAATGCCATCACTAAAAATACAATAGTTATTACATTTCATCTAATTTCTTACATTGCAGACTAAAAATCGGTTGGAAGTAGATGTCGAACAGCTTGCCGGTTACTAACGCTGTCAAGCACCTTCACTTGCATAGTCGACATAGTGGTGGTGGTGGTGGCGCCATTTTTCCTAAAGCAATATGAGCAAAGGATTAACGATCCACTTCACGGGAAAGAAAAACAGTAGCATGTGATATTTTTGCCAAAAAGTAACTTATAAAAAAACAAAAGCAACTACGTACCTATCCATGTATAGAAAAAAATAACAATAAAATGGTGCATACTAAATCAACTAAATGAACTAGTCTACTAAATCAACTAAATCAAAATGTTCTAAATCAACTAGCCTACTAAATCAACTAAATCATATTAACTAAATCAAAATGTTCTAAATCAACTAAATCAACTAGCCTACTAAATCAACTAAATCATATCAACTAAATGAAAATGTTGCATATGAACTAGCCTACTAAATCAAAATGTAGCAGGTAGGAGGGAGAAGGAGGGGCGACTCGAGGAGGGAGAAGAGAGTATACGGAGGAGGAAGGCGGAGCGAGGAGGGCCGACCGGCCAGGGAGGGAGGACGGAGGAGGAAGGCGGAGCGAGGAGGGGGCTGGCCGGCGGCCGGTGGAGGAGGACGGAGGAGGAGGGGCCGCCAGCGGTGAGTGGAGGAAGGACGGAGGAGGAGGCCGGCACCGAGTCCAACAAGGAGGAGGAGGTGACGGCGCGCAGAGGCGGAGGGGCGATGGGGAGGACCGCGGGGGAATTATAGGGGATCCAGTCGGTGTGTGACTGTGAGTGGATCGGATTTTGTAGTAAACTTAGCAGAGCGCTTATTGGAGAGATGCGCTGCTGCTACGCACCGTAGCAGTGGCGCTGTCGTTATAACGCTGCTGCTATAACTAGCCTCGTGTGGGAATTATAGCAGTAGTGCTTCTTTGGTAGGCGCCATCGCTATATTTATTTCAGCAGCGAGTTAAGCTTGACCTCGCTATCGCTAATTAGCAGCAGCGCTTATTTTAAAGCGCGCGCTACTAAGATTCTGTGTATAGGCTTTTCCTAGTAGTGATAATTCAAGCATACTTGCCGAGCATACCACTTCAATATATAAATTTGATCCCATAATAGTTTCCCCTTTTGTGTCAAGCACACCTAGTAAAGGCCAATGCATAGTATAAACAGTTTCTTGCAATTTTATCATGTTGGAAACATAGAGAGGTGGAGATATAGTTCCTCTCTCATAATAATTGCAAGTAGGAGCAGCAAAAACATGCATATTATATTTATCAAAATCATCATGTGCAACGTAAAAGGCAACCCATCAATATAATCCTTAATAAGGGCAAACTTCTCCGATATAGTATATTCGGGAGAATTCAAAAAGATAATAGGACTATCATGCGTGGGTGCAATAGCAACAATTTCATGTTTAACATAAGGAACTATAGCAAGTTCATCTCCATAAGCATAATTCATATTGGCATCTTGGCCCACAAGCATAGCAAGCATCATCAAAAAGGGATATTTCAAGAGAATCAATGGGATCATAGCAATCATCCTTCGTAAGCACGAAGGAAATTAAACAATGTATGAGTTGGAGGGTTACTCTCATTAGAAGGTGGGCACGGGTAGCTAATCCGCTCGTCCTCCGTTTGTTCTTCGCTCTCCTCATCATCTTTTTCATCCAATGAGCTCACAGTTTCATCAATTTCTTCTTCCATAGGTTCCTGCAAAATATTAGTCTCTTCTTGGACAGCGGAGACTTTCTTAATAAGTGCATTAATATAGCAATTATATTCATAATTATCATAGCAATATTTTAGGATAGCTAAATTTTCAGGCCTATAAACATCATCATCAAAAGCTTTATACTTTTCAAACATAGATTCAATTTCATAAGCACCCTTAAAAGCAACAAATTCTTCTGTTTGTTCCACATCATAGTAATCATATATACCATTAGCATAAGAAGCTAAGGTTTCATTATCATTAAATTTGCATGAAAAGGGAAGGTGTGGAGCCTTCATCCTAGAGCAACAAGTATAATCATACACTACTAGGGAAAACCCTAGCAGCAGCGCGGGTTTTGAGTGTAGCAGCAGCGCGGGTGGCCGCGCTACTAATAAGGCGCTACAGCTAACTTGTAGTAGTAGCGTGGTCCCTACCCGCGCTACTACTGATGACGATATCAGCAGCGCCTTTTTCCAAACGCGCTACTATTAGTTAGCTGTAGCGATTTCGCAGTCCCTCGCTACTGCTATATCTTTCATCATTAGTTTCCCTTTCAGACACTAGATACTAGGTACTGCTACTAGATATCAAATTCATAAACCATTACTGGTAGTACTCCCTTCGTTCCAAATTACTCGTCGTGGTTACTAAAACCACGACGAGTAATTTGGAACGAAGGGAGTACTAGATAACAATTTCATGCATAGTCAATATGCATCCTCAAGCAGTACAAGGTCATATCAACGACGATCATCATATGTAGTTCTAGATGATATCAACGACAATCATCATATGTAGTTCTAGATGATATAGCCACACACACATATGTAGTTCTAGATTATATAGCCACACACACATATGTAGTTCTAGATGATATAGCCACACACACATATTTAGTTCTAGATGATATCAAAGACAATCATCATCCTCAAGCCTGGGCGGTTGGTGTTCCTGATAGTAATTAGGATGGCCTGTCCAACACGAAGATTCTTGCCATCGAGGAATTTCTTCCACCCAACCGAGTTTAAGTGTGCGCGACCGTCCGTGTCCACGCGGTAAGTACAGGTTGTGACGGAGCCCCTTGCAGTAAGGCGTAGTCCAGCTGAGCCTTCTTCATCAGGCTCGATACCATAACTCACAGATATGCTCTTTGCCAATTTCTGAATAAGAAAAACATATCAATTAATAAATAGCCTCGCAAATAAGTACATATGGATTATCTACACTATTAATAGTTTCCTTAGATTCTACACTAATAAGCATGTGATCGAACTCTACACTAAAACATATCATCGACTAGATTCCACACAACATACCATATCATTGGATTGTACACTAAGTATTTCATCGGATAATTTGCATTTGTAAGTATAACATACCATATCATGTCGATCAACCATGGTATTTGTCAGGCGGGTCACGAATGGCACCCCGACAAAGTCAACATGTGGCGGAATTATGTCCCACAGGTTGGACACCTCCTCCTCGCTCAGCCTTGTTCTTTGAGCTACGATGGCTTCATGAAGTGGGTCTTCATCATCTTCATCGAGTGGGTCCTCATTATCTTCATCATCTTCATCATCTTCGTCATCCTCATCATCTTCCACCAGGTTGAGATAAATGACAGCCAGCTTGGGTCTTTCGCTCAAGGAGAAGCTGATCAACTCACCACCAGAAGACGCATGTGAGCGATTTAAACGGGCCCATCCATCTCCTCCAATCTGCGACATATTGCGTCCTTTCTCGACCTCCATAGTGTACGGCCCCCAGAACCTCAAATGTCACAAAGTCTCCTGTCACTTGTTGAATTTCAACCTCACATTGCATGGGACGATCTGTAAAATAAGAAAAGACACAATGCAGTATGCCATCACTAAAAATACAATAGTTATTACATTTCATCTAATTTCTTACCGCCGCAGGACGAAAAATCGGCTGGAAGTAGATGTCGAACAGCTTGCCAGGTTGCAAGGTTGTCATGCACCTTCACTTGCATAGTCAACATAGTGGTGGTGGTGGTGGCGCCATTTTTCCTAAAGCAATATGAGCAAAGGATTAAAGATCCACTTCACAGGAAAGAAAAACAGTAGCATGTGATATTTTTGCCAAAAAGTAACTTATAAAAAAACAAAAGCAACTACTTACCTATCCATGTATAGAAAAAATAACAATAAAATGGTGCATACTAAATCAACTAAATGAACTAGTCTACTAAATCAACTAAATCAAAATGTTCTAAATCAACTAGCCTACTAAATCAACTAAATCATATTAACTAAATCAAAATGTTCTAAATCAACTAAATCAACTAGCCTACTAAATCAACTAAATCATATCAACTAAATGAAAATGTTGCATATGAACTAGCCTACTAAATCAAAATGTAGCAGGTAGGAGGGAGAAGGAGGCGACTCGAGGAGGAGAAGAGAGTATACTGAGGAGGAAGGCGGAGCTAGGAGGGGCCGACCGGCGGCCAGTGGAGGGAGGACGGAGGAGGAAGGCGGAGCGAGGAGGGGCTGGCCGGCGGCCAGTGGAGGGAGGACGGAGGAGGAGGGGCCGGCCAGCGGTGAGTGGAGGAAGATCGGAGGAGGAGGCCGGTACCGAGTCCAACAAGGAGGAGGAGGTGACGGCGTTGCAGAGGGCGGAGGGGCGATGGGGGAGGACCGGCGCGGGGAATTCAGAGGGGATCCAGTCAGTGTGTGACTGTGAGTGGATCGGATTTTGTAGTAAACTTAGCAGTAGCGCTTATTGGAGAGATGCGCTGCTGCTACGCACCGTAGTAGTAGCGCTCGTTGTTATAACGCGTTGCTGCTATAACTAGCCTCGTGTGGGAATTATAGCAGTAGCGCTTCGTTGGGCGGGCGCGCTACTGCTATATTTATTTCAGCAGCGAGTTAAGCTTGACCTCGCTACTGCTAATTAGCAGCAGCGCCTTATTTTAAAGCGCGCCGCTACTAAGATTCTGTGTATAGGCTTTTCCCTAGTAGTGATAATTCAAGCATACTTGCCGAGCATACCACTTCAATATATAAATTTGATCCCATAATAGTTTCCCCTTTTGTGTCAAGCACACCTAGTAAAGGCCAATGCATAGTATAAACAGTTTCTTGCAATTTTATCATGTTGGAAACATAGAGAGGTGGAGATATAGTTCCTCTCTCATAATAATTGCAAGTAGGAGCAGCAAAAACATGCATATTATATTTATCAAAATCATCATGTGCAACGGTAAAAGGCAACCCATCAATATAATCCTTAATAAGGGCAAACTTCTCCGATATAGTATATTCGGGAGAATTCAAAAAGATAATAGGACTATCATGCGTGGGTGCAATAGCAACAATTTCATGTTTAACATAAGGAACTATAGCAAGTTCATCTCCATAAGCATAATTCATATTGGCATCTTGGCCCACAAGCATAGCAAGCATCATCAAAAAGGGATATTTCAAGAGAATCAATGGGATCATAGCAATCATCCTTCGGTAAGCACGAAGGGAAATTAAACAATGTATGAGTTGGAGGGTTACTCTCATTAGAAGGTGGGCACAGGTAGCTAATCCGCTCGTCCTCCGTTTGTTCTTCGCTCTCCTCATCATCTTTTTCATCCAATGAGCTCACAGTTTCATCAATTTCTTCTTCCATAGGTTCCTGCAAAATATTAGTCTCTTCTTGGACAGCGGAGACTTTCTTAATAAGTGCATTAATATAGCAATTATATTCATAATTATCATAGCAATATTTTAGGATAGCTAAATTTTCAGGCCTATAAACATCATCATCAAAAGCTTCATACTTTTCAAACATAGATTCAATTTCATAAGCACCCTTAAAAGCAACAAATTCTTCTGTTTGTTCCACATCATAGAAATCATATATACCATTAGCATAAGAAGCTAAGGTTTCATTATCATTAAATTTGCATGAAAAGGGAAGGTGTGGGGCCTTCATCCTAGAGCAACAAGTATAATCATACACTACTAGGGAAAACCCTAGCAGCAGCGCGGGTTTTGAGTGTAGCAGCAGCGCGGGTGGCCACGCTACTAATAAGGCGCTACAGCTAACTTGTAGTAGTAGCGTGGTCCCTACCCGCGCTACTACTGATGACGATATCAGCAGCGCCTTTTTCCAAACGCTACTATTAGTTAGCTGTAGCGATTTCGCAGTCCTCGCTCGCTATATCTTTCATCATTAGTTTCCTTTCGGACACTAGATACTAGGTAATCGCTACTAGATATCAAATTCATAAACCATTATTGGTAGTACTCGCCGTTTCAAATTACTCGTCCGTGGTTACTAAAACCACGACGAGTAATTTGGAACGAAAAAGTACTAGATAACAATTTCATGCATAGTCAATATGCATCCTCAAGCAGACAAGGTCATATCAACGACAATCATCATATGTAGTTCTAGATGATATCAACGACAATCATCATATGTAGTTCTAGATGATATAGCCACACACACATATGTAGTTCTAGATGATATAGCCACACACACATATGTAGTTCTAGATGATATAGCCACACACATATTTAGTTCTAGATGATATCAAAGACAATCATCATCCTCAAGCCAGGCGGTTGGTGTTCCTGATAGTAATTAGGATGGCCTGTCCAACACGAAGATTCTTGCCATCGAGGAATTTCTTCCACCCAACCGAGTTTAAGTGTGTGCGACCGTCCGTGTCCACGCGGTAAGTACAGGTTGTGACGGAGCCCCTTGCAGTAAGGCGTAGTCCAGCTGAGCCTTCTTCATCAGGCTCGATACCATAACTCACAGATATGCTCTTTGCCAATTTCTGAATAAGAAAAACATATCAATTAATAAATAGCCTCGCAAATAAGTACATATGGATTATCTACACTATTAATAGTTTCCTTAGATTCTACACTAATAAGCATGTGATCGAACTCTACACTAAAACATATCATCGACTAGATTCCACACAACATACCATATCATTGGATTGTACACTAAGTATTTCATCGGATAATTTGCATTTGTAAGTATAACATACCATATCATGTCGATCAACCATGGTATTTGTCGGTGGTCACGAATGGCACCCGACAAAGTCAACACGTGGCGAAATTATGTCCCACAGGTTGGACACCTCCTCCTCGCTCAGCCTTGTTCTTTGAGCTACGATGGCTTCATGAAGTGGGTCTTCATCATCTTCATCGAGTGGGTCCTCATTATCTTCATCATCTTCATCATCTTCGTCATCTTCATCATCTTCCACCAGGTTGAGATAAATGACAGCCAGCCTGGGTCTTTCGCTCAAGGAGAAGCTGATCAACTCACCACCAAGAAGACGCATGTGAGCGATTTAAACGGGCCCATCCATCTCCTCCAATCTGCGACATATTGCGTCCTTTCTCGACCTCCATAGTGTACGGCCCCCCAGGAACCTCAAATGTCACAGTGTCTCCTGTCAGCTTGTTGAATTTCAACCTCACATTGCATGGGACGATCTGTGTAAAATAAGAAAAGACACAATGCAGTAATGCCATCACTAAAAATACAATAGTTATTACATTTCATCTAATTTCTTACCGCCGCAGGACGAAAAATCGGCTGGAAGTAGATGTCGAACAGCTTGCCAGTTGCAAGGCTGTTGGCGCACCTTCACTTGCATAGTCGACATAGTGGTGGTGGTGGTGGCGCCATTTTTCCTAAAGCAATATGAGCAAAGGATTAAAGATCCACTTCACAGGAAAGAAAAACAGTAGCATGTGATATTTTTGCCAAAAAGTAACTTATAAAAAAACAAAAGCAACTACGTACCTATCCATGTATAGAAAAAAATAACAATAAAATGGTGCATACTAAATCAACTAAATGAACTAGTCTACTAAATCAACTAAATCAAAATGTTCTAAATCAACTAGCCTACCAAATCAACTAAATCATATTAACTAAATCAAAATGTTCTAAATCAACTAAATCAACTAGCCTACTAAATCAACTAAATCATATCAACTAAATGAAAATGTTGCATATGAACTAGCCTACTAAATCAAAATGTAGCAGGTAGGAGGGAGAAGGAGGGGCGACTCGAGGAGGGAGAAGAGAGTATACGGAGGAGGAAGGCGGAGCGAGGAGGGGCCGACCGGCGGCCAGTGGAGGAATGACGGAGGAGGAAGGCAGAGCGAGGAGGGGCTGGCCGGCGGCCAGTGGAGGGAGGACGGAGGAGGAGGGGCCGGCCAGCGGTGAGTGGAGGAAGGACGGAGGAGGAGGCCGGTACCGAGTCCAACAAGGAGGAGGAGGTGACGGCGGCGCAGAGGGCGGAGGGGCGATGGGGGAGGACCGGCGCGGGGAATTCAGAGGGGATCCAGTCAGTGTGTGACTGTGAGTGGATCGGATTTTGTAGTAAACTTAGCAGTAGCGCTTATTGGAGAGATGCGCTGCTGCTACGCACCGTAGCAGTAGCGCTCGTCGTTATAACGCGTTGCTGCTATAACTAGCCTCGTGTGGGAATTATAGCAGTAGCGCTTCTTTGGGCGGGCGCGCTACTACTATATTTATTTCAGCAGCGAGTTAAGCTTGACCTCGCTACTACTAATTAGCAGCAGCGCCTTATTTTAAAGCGTGCCGCTACTAAGATTCTGTGTATAGGCTTTTCCCTAGTAGTGATAATTCAAGCATACTTGCCGAGCATACCACTTCAATATATAAATTTGATCCCATAATAGTTTCCCCTTTTGTGTCAAGCGATAATCCCTAAAGTATTCACGTTGATCCAACGTTACTCCCATTACCAAATTGAATGAGGTTTTCTCAGGATTATCAAAGTGGTACATAATATTTTGCACATATTGAGCATCGAGGGTTTTAGGAGGTTCCCCATCTCCATGAGTAGCAAGTACACCTAATTTTTTTGGTATTTCGTGTTCCATATCCATAACTAAAGATAAAGAACAACTAAGAACAGCAAATAAAAATTACTTATTGATAAAGCAAACAAGCACACACGAGAATATTCACCCCACGCTATAACTTCCCGGCAACGGCGCCAGAAAAAGGTCTTGATAATCCACAAGTATAGGGGATCAATTGTAGCCTCTTTCGATAAGTAAGAGTGTCGAACCCAACGAGGAGCCAAAGGTAGAACAAATATTCCCTCAATTTCTATCGACCACCGATACAACTCTACACACACTTGACGTTCGCTTTATCGGAAACAAGTATGAAACTAGAAGTACTTTGTAGGTGTTTTTGGATAGGCTTGCAAGAAGGTAAAGAGCGAGTAAATAAAAGCTAGGGGCTGTTTAGATGAAGACACAACTAAATTAGTTTTAGTAGAGAGCTTTTTGTTACGAGAAAGTTATTTTTCCCTAGGCAATCGATAACTAGACCGGTAATCATTATTATAATTTTATTTGAGGGAGAGGCATAGGCTAACACACTTTCTCTACTTGGATCATATGCACTTATGATTGAAACTCTAGCAAGCATCTGCAACTACTAAAGATCATTAAGGTAAAACCCAACCATAGCATTAAAGTATCAAGTCCCCTTTATCCCATATGCAAACAACCTACTTACTCGGTCTCATGCTTCGCATCACTCACGCCACCCACCATAAGCAAATCATGAACATATTGCAAACCCTACAACGGAATCCTCACGCTATGCCGACACGGAGAGCACCATAGGACATCACCAATAATAAAACATGCAACTCAAACCAATCTTGATCATCAAATAGCCCATAGGACAAAACGGATCTACCCAAACATCATAGGATAGCCATACATCATTGGGAAATAATATATAGCGTTGAGCACTGCTACCTCTTGAGCTTGCGTTGGATTTCCCCGAAGAGGAGAGGATACTGCAGCAGAGTAGCGTAAGTATTTCCCTCAGTTTTTGAGAACCAAGGTATCAATCCAGTAGGAGGCCACGCGCAAGTCCCTCGTACCTACACAAAACAAATAGCTCAACGCAACCAACGCGATTATTAGGGGTTGTCAATCCCTTCACGGTCACTTACGAGAGTGAGATCTGATAGAGATGATAGATAATATTTTTGGTATTTTTGGTATAAAGATGCAAAGTAAAAGAAAAAGCAAAGCAATAATAAAGTAAGGGAAGATTGATATGATAGAGAATAGACCCGGGGGCCATAGATTTCACTAGTGGCTTCTCTCAAGAACATAAGTATTTTACGGTGGGTGAACGAATTACTGTTGAGCAATTGACAGAATTGAGCATAGTTATGAGAGTATCTAGGTATGATCATGTATATAGGCATCACGTCCGACACAAGTAGACCGACTCCTGCTTGCATCTACTACTATTACTCCACTCATCGACCGCTATCCAGCATGCATCTAGAGTATTAAGTTATGAAAACAGAGTAACGCCTTGAGCAAGATGACATGATGTAGAGGGATAAATTCATGCAATATGATAAAAACCCCATCTTGTTATCCTCGATGGCAACAATACAATACGTGCCTTTCTGCTCCTACTGTCACTGGGAAAGGACACCGCAAGATTGAACCCAAAGCTAAGCACTTCTCCCATTGCAAGAACTACCAATCTAGTTGGCCAAACCAAACGGGTAATTCGAAGAGACTTGCAAAGATAACCAATCATACATAAAAGAATTCAGAGAAGATTCAAATATTGCTCATAGATAATCTTGATCATAAACCCACAATTCATCGATCTCAACAAACACACCGCAAAAAGAAGATTACATTGAATAGATCTCCACGAGAGAGGGGGAGAACATTATATTGAGATCCAAAAAGAGAGAAGAAGCCATCTAGCTACTAACTATAGACCCGAAGGTCTGAAGTAAACTACTCACACTTCATCGGAGAGGCTATGATGATGTAGAAGCCTTCCGTGGTGCCCGCGGAGCTCCGGAATAGGACCCAAGATGGGATCTCATGGATATAGAAAGTTGCGGCGGTGGAATTAGGTTTTTGGCTCCGTATCTGATCGTTCGGGGGTACGTAGGTATATATAGGAGGAAGAAGTACGTCGATGGAGCAACAGGGGGCCCACGAGGGTGGAGGGCGCGCCCCCCTACCTCGTGCCTTCCCTGTTGGTTGCTTGACGTAGGGTCCAAGTCTCCTGGATCATGTTCGGTGAGAAAATCACGTTCCCGAAGGTTTCATTCCGTTGGGACTCCGTTTGATATTCCGTTTCTTCGAAACACTGAAATAGGCAAAAAAAACAGCAAATCTGGGCTGGGCCTCCAGTTAATAGGTTAGTCCCAAAAAGGATATAAAAGTGGAAAATAAAGCCCAATATGGTCCAAAACAGTAGATAATATAGCATCGAGCAATCAAAAATTATAGATACGTTGGAGACGTATCAGGCATCCCCAAGCTTAATTCCTGCTCGTCCTCTAGTAGGTAAATGATAAAAAGAGAATTTTTGATGCGGAGTGCTACTTGGCATAATTTCAATGTAATTCTTCTTAATTGTGGTATGAATATTCAGATTCGAAAGATTCAAGACAAAAGTTTAATATTGACGTAAAAATAATAATACTTCAAGCATACTAACAAAGCAATCATGTCTTCTCAAAATAACATGGCCAAAGAAATTTATCCCTACAAAATCATATAGTCTGGCTATGCTCTATCTTCACCACACCAAGTATTTAAATCATGCACAATCCCGATGACAAGCCAAGCAATTGTTTCATACTTTTGACATTCTCAAAACTTTTTCAATCTTCACGTAATACATGAGCGTGAGCCATGGATATAGCACTATATGTGGAATAGGATGGTGGTTGTGGAGAAGACAAAAAGGGAGAAGATAGTCTCACATCAACTAGGCGTATCAACGGTCTATGGAGATGCCCATCAATAGATATCAATGTGAGTGAGTAGGGATTGCCATGCAACGGATGCACTAGAGCTATAAGTATATGAAAGCTCAACAAAAGAAACTAAGTGGGTGTGCATCCAACTCACTTGCTCACGAAGACCTAGGGCAATTTGAGGAAGCCCATCATTGGAATATATAAGCCAAGTTCTATAATTAAAAATTCCCACTAGTATACGAAGGTGACAAAATGAGAGACTCTATATCATGAAGATCATGGTGCTACTTTGAAGCACAAGTGTGGTAAAAGGATAGTAACATTGTCCCTTCTCTCTTTTTCTCTCATTTTTTTATTTTTTGGGCCATTTCTCTTTTTTATGGCCTCTTTTTTTCTTTTTTTTTGTCCGGAGTCTCATACCGACTTTTGGGGGAATCATAGTCTCCATCATCCTTTCCTCACTTGGGACAATGCTCTAAAAATGATGATCATCACACTTTTATTTACTTACAACTCAACAATTACAACTCGATACTTAGAACAAAATATGACTCTATGTGTATGCCTCCGGCGGTGTACCAGGATATGCAATGATTCATGAGTGACATGTATGAAAGAATTATGAATGGTGGCTTTGCCACAAATACGATGTCAACTACTTGATCATGCTAAGCAATATGACAATGATGGAGCGTGTCATAATAAACGGAACGGCGGAAAGTTGCATGGCAATATATCTCGGAATGGATATGGAAATGCCATAATAGGTAGGTATGGTGGCTGTTTTGAGGAAGGTATATGGTGGGTGTATGATACCGGCGAAAAGTGCGCGGTATTAGAAAGGCTAGTAATGGTGGAAGGGTGAGAAAAGTGCGTATAATCCATGGACTCAACATTAGTCATAAAGAACTCATATACTTATTGTAAAAATCTACAAGTTATCAAAGAAAAGTATTACGCGCATGCTCCTAGGGGGGTAGATTGGTAGGAAAATACCATCGCTCGTCCCCGACCGCCACTCATAAGGAAGACAATCAATAAATAAATCATGCTCCGACTTCATCACATAACAGTTCACCATACGTGCATGCTACGGGAATCACAAACTTTAACACAAGTATTTCTCAAATTCACAACTACTCAACTAGCATGACTCTAATATTACTACCTCCATATCTCAAAACAATTATCAAGCATCAAACTTTTCTTAGTATTCAACGCACTCAAAAGAAAGTTTTACAAATCTTGAATACCAAGCATATTATTATTATTAAGAAAATTAACATGCTATTTAAGACTCTCAAAATAATCTAAGTGAAGCATGAGAGATCAATGGTTTCTATAAAACAAATCCACGACCGTGCTCTAAAAGATATAAGTGAAGCACTAGAGCAAAACTATATAGCTCAAAAGATATAAGTGAAGCACATAGAGTATTCTATCAAACTCCAATTCATGTATGGCTCTCTCAAAAGGTGTGTACAGCAAGGATGATTGTGGTAAACTAAAAAGAAAAGACTCAAATAATACAAGACGCTCCAAGCAAAACACATATCATGTGGTGAATAAAAATATAGCTCCAAGTAAAGTTACCGATGGAAGTGGACGAAAGAGGGGATGCCTTCCGGGGGCATCCCCAAGCTTTGACTTTTTGGTGTCCTTGGATTATCTTGGGGGTGCCATGGGCATCCCCAAGCTTAGGCTCTTGCCACTCCTTGTTCCATAGTCCATCAAAAAAATTCACCCAAAACTTGAAAACTTCACAACACAAAACTCAACAGAAATCTCGTGAGCTCCGTTAGCGAAAGAAAACAAAAGACCACTTCAAGGTACTGTAATGAACTCTTTATTTATTTATATTGGTGTTAAACCTACTATTTTCCAACTTCTCTATGGATTATAAACTATTTTACTAGCCATATATTCATCAAAATAACCAAACAACACACGAAAAACAGAATCTGTCAAAAACAGAACAGTCTGTGGTAATCTGTAACTAACGCAAACTTCTGGAACTCCAAAAATTAATCCAAAATAGGAAGACCTAAGAAATTTGTTTATTGATCATCAGCAATTTGAATCACTATTTTATCACGTTCTGGTGATTTTTAACAATTGTTTTCGTGAACCGAAAGTTTCTGGAAATTACAGCAAGATCAAATAACTATCATCCAAGAAGATCCTATAGGTTTAACTTGGCACAAACACTAATTAAAACATAAAAATGTTGGGGAACGTAGCAGAATTTTAAAATTTTCTACGCATCACCGAGATCTATCTATGGAGTTATCTAGCAATGAGGGGAAAAGGAGTGCATCTACATACCCTTGTAGATCGCGAGCGGAAGCGTTCAAGAGAACGGGGTTGATGGAGTCATATTCGTCGTGATCCAGATCACCGATGACCGAGCGCCGAATGGACGGCACCTCCGCATTCAACACACGTACGGTTGGGGAAGACGTCTCCTCCTTCTTGATCCAGCAAGGGGGAAGGAGAGGTTGATGGAGATCCAGCAGCACGACGGCGTTGTGGTGGAAGTAGCGGCGATCTCGGCAGGGCTTCACCAAGCACTACGAGAGGGAGAGGTGTCACGAGAGGGAGAGGGAGGCGCCAGGGGCTAGGGTGCGGCTGCCCTCCCTCCCTCCCACTATATATAGGGGCCAATGGGGGGGCGCCGGCCCCTCTAGATCCCATCTAGATGGGGGGGCAAGGGGGTGGCTTGCCCCCCAAGCCAAGTGGGGCGCCCCCCACCCCCAGGGTTTCCAACCCTAGGCGCAGGGGAGGCCCAAGGGGGGTGCACCAGCCCACCTGGGGCTGGTTCCCCTCCCACTTCAGCCAATGGGGCCCTCCGGGATAGGTGGCCCCACCCGGTGGACCCCCGGAACCCTTCCGGTGGTCCCGATACAATACCGGTGACCCCCAAAACTTTCCCGACGGCCGAAACTGCACTTCCTATATATAATTCTTCACCTCCAGACCATTCCAGAACTCCTCGTCACGTCCGGGATCTCATCCGGGACTCCGAACAACTTTCGGGTTACCGCATACTAATATATCTACAACCCTAGCGTCACCGAACCTTAAGTGTGTAGACCCTACGGGTTCGGGAGACAAGCAGACATGACCGAGACGACTCTCCGGTCAATAACCAACAGTTGGATCTGGATACCCATGTTGGCTCCCACATTAGAAAAGCTCTAGCAAACGAACTACACGATCTTGTGCTATGCTTAGGATTGGGTCTTGTCCATCACATCATTCTCCTAATGATGTGTTCCCGTTATCAATGACATCCAATGTCCATAGTCAGGAAACCATGACTATCTGTTGATCAACGAGCTAGTCAACTAGAGGCTCACTAGGGACATGTTGTGGTCTATGTATTCACACATGTACTAGGATTTCCGGATAACACAATTATAGCATGAATAATAGACAATTATCATGAACAAAGAAATATAATAATAACCATTTTATTATTGCCTCTAGGGCATATTTCCAACAGTCTCCCACTTGCACTAGTCACTAATCTAGTTACATTGTGATGAATCGAACACCCATAGAGTTCTGGTGTTGATCATGTTTTGCTCTAGGGAGAGGTTTAGTCAACGGATCTGCTACATTCAGATCTGTGTGCACTTTACAAATATCTATGTCTCCATCTTGAACATTTTCACAAATGGAGTTGAAGTGACGCTTGATGTGCCTGGTCTTCTTGTGAAACCTGGGCTCCTTGGCAATGGCAATAGCTCCAGTGTTGTCACAGAAGAGAGTGACCGGCCCCGACGCATTGGGTATGACTCCTAGGTCGGTGATGAACTCCTTCACCCAGATTGCTTCATGCGCTGCCTCCGAGGCTGCCATGTACTCCGCTTCACATGTAGATCCTGCCACTACGCTTTGCTTGCAACTGCACCAGCTTACTGCCCCACCATTCAAAATATACACGTATCCGGTTTGTGACTTAGAGTCATCCAGATTTGTGTCGAAGCTAGCATCGACGTAACCCTTTACGATGAGCTCTTCGTCACCTCCATACACAAGAAACATGTCCTTAGTCCTTTTCAGGTACTTCAGGATATTCTTGACCGCTGTCCAGTGTTCCATGCCGGGATTACTTTGGTACCTTCCTACCAAACTTACGGCAAGGTTTACATCAGGTCTGGCACACAGCATGACATACATAATAGACCCTATGGCTGAGGCATAGGGGACTGTAAGTGCATCTAGTGCCACCCCTAGTTGGTTTTGGAGTATTGACGACAAATTTGGTTGAGGGACTAATGCGTTTGTTAGAATTGCAGGATAACACAGGTAGTGTCCCTCATTGATTCGGTTTACCTACCGGAGATGACCCCTAAAAATGTATGAATACATTGACGACAATGGTGGTATGTGAAGATATTCATATTGAAGACTATGACATGAGAAGACATTGAGTGAAGACAATGGAGCGCAAAGACTGTGTCGTTTTGTTTTTTCCTTTTTCTTCTTTGTTGATTCATAGGAACCACCGTACTGTTAAGTGGGATCCAAGTGAACAAAGTCAGAATGACTGAAGTGATGCTCAACCCAAATCCTATGTCTTCGAGCGAAGACAATGAGAGCAAATCTTATCCAGAGCTGGATGAGTCAGCTTTGCTTGTAGCCCAAGTAAAGTTGCCGTGTGTGTTTGAAATCTGACCGTTGGAACACGTGTCAGTTCCTTAGTGACCCAGGGTCATTTTGGACATATCAGGTCGGGTTGCCTAGTGGCTATAAATAGCCCACCCCCTACACCATAAATTGGTGGCTGCTCAGAGTTAGTGCACGGCTTTTGTCGTTTGAGAGCAACCCACCTCGAAGCCTTTGAGAGAGAGAAATCCTTGCGATGACAAATCCCAAACACCCAGAGCCAAAGAGTGTTAGGCATCACTGAAGTAGTTCTGTCTGCGTGACCTGAAGACTGTCACGACCGGTTTTTCGGGTATTAAATTCCAGAAAATGGCCGTTGTGCTCACCAGCCCCAGGATTACTGTTAGCTGATGAGGCACCAACTTGATACAGAAATTCCAAGCAAAATACAAAATATGTGGTACAAGACCATTCTGGTCTGTGAGTACAACAAATGGTTTCTAGTGGTTGATGGCGGAAGCGGCCTGTGGATCATCAGCGTCTATGGGACTCCATTTCCACAGGAACAGCTGACCAGGATAACTCCTATCTTCGCGAGGCTGCTATCACCATTGCTTAGGTTTCCGGGCTGTCATCGCAACGCTCCTCTCCACGCAAGAAATCTGGCCAAGACAATAGCCAAGGACAAGCCAGTGAGTACTTTGAATGTACTCGCAAACATTATGAACACAGGTATAATATAACAACCGATAATCATGCTTTGAAAATATTCTATGATCACAACGTCAGTCATAAGCTAAAATCCTTGATGCATGCAAGCAGGTTATTAATATGTAACAATGAATATGTAATGACAGAGTAGGAATAAAATGCACCATTCGGATGTCCGAGCGACGCCTCGAATTGATGGTAAATAACAAGCATGCCTCGATCAAGGCGTCGAGCGACATCACATAAAGGGCTTATAAAGTAAAATAAATATCAAGCATGCCACGTCAGGCCTCAATGACACCACATAAAGGGCTTTTAAAGTAAATGGATAACAAGCATGCCACGATCAGGCGTCTCAAATGACACCACATAAAGGGCTTATAAAGTAAATGAATAACAAGCATGCCACAATCGGGCATCTCAAATGACACCACATAAAGGGCTTATAAAGTAAATGAATAACAAGCATGCCACAATCAAGGCCTCAAGACACCACATAAAGGGCTTATAAAGTAAATGAATAACAAGCATGCCACAGTCGGGCGTCTCAGCGACACCACATAAAGGGCTTATAAAGTAAAATAAATATCAAGCCTGCCACAGTCGGGCGTCTCAGTGACACCACATAAAGGGCTTATAAATAACACAGTGAATATCCAGGAGGTAGAACCATCCAGGGATACTCGATAAAAAAAATATAACGGGTTAGTCCATAACAAAATAATAATCATGGTCCTCACAAGTCACAAGTCATGATCCTAGTTCCGGTGTAACAGTTTCTCCTCCGAAGACCGACACTAAGACCAATACTTGACCCATCCCAGACTATAATCCTTAACCCTGGACACGGCTATTTGAATAGGTTTAAACTCTGCAGAGGGTGTACTCTCTACCCACGAGTAACGGATTCCTTTAGTCCATCGGGACTAATTCTGTCTACGGCCTTTTAGTTGAAAACACACCTAACTTGCACACACCAGCTTAACTTACCGGTGTCTGGAATCACCCACGACACCTGTTAAGAAAAACTCTAAGTGGGGAGGCTACAACCTCGCATAGCATGGGATCAAATTTATATCGCGCGATCTAAGGGGTGGCCTCCCCTCTCGGTCTCAACCGGAAACACCCATGCCCCCGGACCAGGTGGCCTGCCTACCAGCTACAAACGGTATCTTCCACCATGGCCTCTCTGTACGGTGTGTGCTAGAAAGGGGTTGACGACTTACTGAACCGTAACCTACTTGTTGTAGAGCCAAGTGGTAGTACGAAACAAGTATGGGGTTTACTGGAACAAGACTCGATCTATGGTCGACTCGGGAGGTTTAAGTATTCCCTGCATGATTAGCATAACGAATATATTTCATCCAATGATAGAATCACCACTCATCATACCCCTCATGCCATGCGGACACACTGCGTCTCGACGAGGAACTAGGGACAAGCTCGGTCTACCCAAGACAGAGACTTTCCGCTTTCCTTCCGTGAGGCACGAAAGGCATTCGAGGATGATCATTATCACAAGCATGTCCATTTCCAACAGCAAGTAAATTTCAAATAAGCATTTATGCAAACGATCACATCACCACATAAAATAATGAGTTCCACGTATTGAGGTGGTGCCATAATCGTGTCAAACAATGCATGCAAAATATTATGCCAGGGTTCAGAATGCTTGCCTTCAAGGTGTGTAAAGGCAGGGTGCACTCCAAAACTTTTTGAAAGTTTGCTTCTCTCTCTCCAAGGTCCTATTTTAAATAAATTTGAATTAACACACAATTTCAAAACAGCACAAAAAAGTTGTTTGAATTTTTTTTCAAGTAAATCTTAAAATAAACTAGATTAAATTTGAGATAGGTAGGAAAAAGAATCAATTCATTTGGAGTTATCATTAAAAAGTTATAGGCAGTCAAAGTTGTGGTCAAAATCTGTTTAAAAAAATAAAACAGAAAAAGGAAAAACGATTCGAACTGACCACGTCGAAGGCGTATTTTGAATTTACGCTTCCACTTACTCCAGCGTGGACGGCGCGTGGGTCACTGACAGTGGGCCCGCCTGGCCCATCGTCAGGTTTGACTAGTCGACCTCCTCCTTCTTCCTCTCGCCTGAAGCGGAGGCGGACTCAGCGATGCTCGCCGGCGAACGGCGGCACCGTTCGGGAAACCGAGGCCATCCGTGGGCTCAGGGGGTCGAGGCGGTCCCTCCGGTAGTCGCTTTGGTCTCTGGGGTGGACGAAGCTGTCGGCGGCGAGCCCTGCAGCGGACAAAGGCCGTCGGGCAGTGGGTTTTCTCCCAAGAGTCCCGATCAAAATTGAGCAGGGGATGGGCTCACGAGGGGAGAGGGAGCTCTGGTGAAGAGAGTGGAGAGGGGAGGCTCTGGTGGCGCCGAATGGCCGGACAAGGGCGGCGGCTGCGGTTGCCGGAGATGGGGAAGAAGACCTCCCCGGGTCGATGGGCTGCCACGGGGGAACTAGGGGAGCGCTTTGAGGCTGCCTGGGGAACGGGACGTGCTCGGGGGCCTCTTCTTATAGTGCAACGAGGTCGGTATGCGGCGGCCGTGGATAGGTTCGCCGGCGAACCGCCTCCCTGTTGCTGCGGAGTACGTGGTGGCGACGAGCGCTAGAGGACGCGCTTGTGGATGAGGCTGAGCTGCCCCAGGGGCAGGTGGCGAGCGGGAGAGGCTCGGGCGGCGCCGACCTGAGCAGGGGCTGGCTGCGGACGCCGGTGTGCTGCCAAGGGCTCTGACGGCGGTGCTGCAGGGCACCAGGGCTGCTTGGCGTGATGCGGTGAGCAGCCGAGTGAGTGGCGCGGCTATGCAGAGTGGGCAAAACCAGGGGCGCGACGCGGCGGCTCGGGCGCGCGCGTGCAAAGCAAACGTGCTCTGCTCGCGCCAGAGCACGCACGGACGTGCTCGACAAAATGCCAGGGCGAGCTAGAGGTCTCGGGTGAGGTTGGGGTTTAACAGACCTAGGTTAGGAGTAACTGGGAGTTTATTGGACAAGGTGGTTAGGCAAGGGGAGCAAGTTCATAGTGCAAACTAAAACTCATGTCAAAACTGGTCATGCCCATAAAGTGTTTGACAGAATGCCACATGCACCTAGGCATTTCTTGGAGTGGTCAAAACTTCCAGAGTGTGGTCTCTTTAGATAAATGAGAGGGTGGTGAGGTTAGTTTGCCAAAAGAAGAAACTTGCTAGTGGAAGTTTTGCAAATCTTCAGATTTGGACAGAAAGAACAGGGCATGATTGCAAGAACTAGAATTGCTCCAATGAGTCCAACCTCCTGGACTTAAGGGTTTGGCAAGGTGTGCTACAAGTAGGAGAAAGCTCATGGGTAGAGGAGAAACTTAGAAGATGGTTGCAGTACAAAACACCAAGTTGCACCAGAATGAAGATGAGGATGATTCACTCAAATTTTTCAAAGAACATAGCTGGGTTTTTGCATAAAGCTGAATAATATGCTCCTACTGACATCCCAAAATTTTGGTAGAAGTTTTAAAGAAATATTTAAATAGGTTGTAGTGCAAAACTGCCCACTGGACCAGATTTGAAAATATGATGTAGAGCTCAAAATATCCAAGGAATGAAATATCTTTTTGCATAAAAGTGGTTTGGTGACATCACATAACATCTCCAAATTTTGGTGGAATTTTTGAATGACTTTATAAAAGGGTTGCAGTGCAAATGGGACCCTAAACTTATGAAAAACCAAATTAGAGAGATAAAGCTCAGGGAAAAATAATTATATAAATAATTCCCACTGATAAAAGAATTGTTTTATTTGAGAGGATAAAAGAGTCCATTAAAAATTGGGAAGTTTTTCACTGGAGGTAAAAACTCCATAAAGATAAAGGGAAGAAAGGTTCTAAAATCAATAGAAAATCCAGAAAACCAAAGTTTAAGTTCCTGGCAAAATTTTAATTAATAAAACAAGGCTAAAATTTTTGGGGATGTTACAAAGACTTATTACACTTGAGGACTGTGAATCCTCCAGCCGGTTAGGCGTCGCGTTCTGAGGATCCAAGAGTCATTGTGGATCGCCGGTGAACGAAGTCTGTGAAGGTTCGGAAGTCTACCTTGAAGACTTACCAGAGTGATTGCGCGAGGACTGTGTGTCCTTAGCTCAAGGGGAATAAGGTGAAGACGCGGTCTTCGAGTTGAATCTCAGCCTCCCTAACTGCACGTCACAGTTGTCACAAAGAATCGAACTGGTCCAACAAATCTGTGTCTTCAACAAGTGACTGGTTCTATCCTCTCCTCCCTTTACTTAGAGTTTGTCTTCGTGAAGTCATTGCCTATTTGTCGTACTGTTTGACTTCATTGCTTGACTACTATCGTTGGTTGGCTTCATACTATCTTCCATCCTGATCCTTACTACAAAGCTGCTATTAGTCTTTGTACTTTCACATTATGCATACTTGACTATGGTTTGCTTGTTGTAGTTTATCTTGCGCTGCATATCAATTAGGTCATTTCTATTGTTTGTCTTGAAACTTCCACGTTTGAAGACTTTCATAAAAATCGCCTATTCACCCCCCTCTAGTCGATAACTAGCACTTTAAATTGGTATCGAGCAAGGTACTCCTTGTTCGTGTGATTCGTTTAACCACCGGAGTTTTAGCTATGTCGATCGCAGGATAATCAAAGTCTCCGCTGCTTGCCCGTGTTCGATGGAACTGAATATCCCTCTCGGAAGAATAAGATGCGCATGCATCTTGAAGCCATTGATGTCGACCTCGGTATGTCATCAAGAACGGCGTTCCCAAAACTGGTGAAGGTGTCACCCTGCCGATGTCAAGAAGTTCATTCAATGGACTCTCTGCCAAGAACATCATCATGGTCATCGACCAAAGGACGATATGGCCGTGTGAGTGCTCGAAACGCCGAAGCTAGTCCGGGACTGGCTATCCAAGGTCAATGAAGGCGTCTCAACCCAGAGAGATCAAAGGATCAGTGTTCTTCGCAACCTCTTCAACCGCTTCAAGAGAAATGACAATGAAAATGTCCAGCTCACGCTTGATCGCCTCACCGACATCACAAATGAGCTTCGTGCTCTCGGCGCCACTGAGATTACCAAGCATGAAATCGTCAAGACACTACTGAGATCACTTGACAGCTCCTTTGACACCCTTGCCCTCATGATACAAGAACGCCCTGACTTCAAGACACTCGATCCGTCTGATATACTTGAGAGGCTCAACACACATGAGTTCCAGCTTTCTGAGAAAAGAGATATCTATGGTCCCAACTATGGCGAACTCGCTTTGAAGGCAAAAGTTGTTTCCTCATCTCAAGAAGAATCATTGCAGTTCGATAATCCACAAGACATTGGAAAGGAACTTGCTATGCTTGTGAAGAAGTTCCAGAAGTTCACTAAGAAGAAGGGCTTCAGAAAGTCTTCATGATCTAGCTCAAGAAATGATGAAGCTTCCACTCATGACTACAAGAAGAGAACATGTCACAAGTGCAAGAAACCTGGACACTATATCTCTGAGTGTCCACAGTGGGACAATGAGAAGAAGAAGAAGAAGAAGAGCAAGGAATATGATTCTGATGACAAGAAGAAGAAGAAATCTTCAAAGTCTTCTTCCAAGTCCTCATCAAAGTCTTCATCTCATAAGAAGAGATCATATGGCAAAGGCTCATGCTTTTGTTGGCAAGGAAATGGATTCACAGGAGGAGTCTGCTTCTGAGGAGGCGGAGGTGGAGTCTGAAGAGGAGTCCGACCCTGGCATTGCAAGTATAGCTCTAGCCACAGCCTATGTTGCCAAGTCCATCTTCAACACTAAAGACAATGACTTCCACACCAACGCTGAAGCTGATGACAAGGACGACCCTGCTCCCACCTACCGCTTCATGGCACATGGTGCCAAGGTAAAATCACGTGATGCTTACTTTCAAACATCAAGTGAAGATGACTCTGATTGTGAATCCAAGCCCAGCTACAAAACACTTGCTAAAATTGCAACTGAACAACAAAAAGCTATGGAACATACTCAAAAACTGTTAGACAAAAGCGATGACCTGTTGGGCGCGAAATGACACGTTCACAGTCCTTAGTTGAAGACATAAAAATCTTCATGCTAAGTACCAAGAACTTGAAAGTCGTCATGAAACGCCTCAACCACTCATGAAAAGCTCTCCTATGATTATCTTCAAAGGAAGCAAGAGCTTGAGAAATTGAGAGCGGCTCATGAAGATCTTCAAAAGAAAATGAGTCACTTCAGCTCAACAGATCAGTCCCTTCAGATGGATTTGAACCACCATGTCTAAAATGCCTTGAGCGTGATAACTCTACCTCTGTTGCTGAATGTTCCATCGCTGCTATCGTTGCATTGTCTTCAACTACTGATGTGGTAACTAACCCCTCATGGAGGATACCACTACTATTGCTGATGAAAATGCTAGGTTGAAGACATTGCTTGAAACAGGATGTATAAAAGTCCGAAAGGACATCGACACTTTATGATGTCCTCAAAGAAGATTCGAACCAAACCCTAGGAAAGAGGGTGTTGGGTTCAAGAGGAAAATGAATGTTGATGGTTCCTCTTTGGAAGCCCCGAGCGGATCCCAAAATCACATGGGTTGCTGCAAAGGGACCTTCAGTGGATCCATCCAGCTTATCTGGCTTTACCTGTGCTAATCCTATTATCATTGATGAATCCCTTGATGCAGACTATAAGCTGTTCAAGAATCAGATTGGTGAAGTGTTTGCCAGGTATATTGGTACTAACTGCAGGAATGGACCACCTATGAAGAAGATCTGGGTTCCCAAAAGTTGTCTTGAGAATCTTCCAGTAAATGTGATCATGACACCACCTGGGATGAAGACAAACCCCAGACCTAAGGCGTCATATGGTCCAAAGGCTTCAAACAGACAGAGGACTCACCTGAGTCACCCTAATGCCAATGTTTTGCAGGGAAACCGTACTCAAACTTATGAATATGAGCGTGTGTCTTCAAACCGCTATGTTCATAGAACTAAGAACTTTTCTGCTTATTCATATGAGTATCATTCATCTCCTGCAAGGCTATTTGCTAGGGCTCCAAAGCCGAAGTTCTCAGATGCTGCACTTAGACTCATTGCTTCTAAGCCACCCCTGAAGATGTGGGTGGTTAAGAAGAATTAACTTTCTTTTGCAGGGAAGGGTCTCCAGCCGAAAATCAAAGGCATCTGATGCTATTGCTGGGGACCTAAAACATCTTGTAGGGCGCAAGATCAAACGCCCAAATGGTCTCACTATGTATTTTGTTCCTGAATTGTTTGCCATTCATCCTATCAGTCCTAATCTTGATCTCGAGCTTCAATAATCCTCTTGCTCGTCAAATGTTTATGCTTCACAATACTCTTGGTGAAGCCTATCCCCTAACTGCTTGTAGGGTATGACACCTCATGCTTGAGAATGGATTATGGACAGCGGATGCACTAATCATATGACTGGTGATCGAAGTCTTCTCATGGACTCAACCTTACGTCCATCAGACAAGAGTCACATCACATTTGCTAACACTGGTAAAAGCAAGGTATTGGGTCTAGGTAGAGTTGCAATCTCAAAGGATCAACACATGGATAAAGTGATGCTTGTTGAATCCCTTGGTTTCAACTTAATGTCGGTCTTGATGCTTTGTGACTTGAACATGATTGTGCTATTCGGAAAATATCGTTGCCTTGTACTAATGGAATCTGACAAGTCTCTAGTCTTTGAAGGGTATCGGAAAGATGATCTATACATGGTAGATTTCTCAAGAGGTCCACAGACTTGTCAGATATCTTCTTGCAAAAGCTTCAGAATGATGGCTCTGGCATCGGAGGCTGGGGCATGCTGGCATGAGAAACTTACACACACTCGCCAAGAAGAAGCATGTCATAGGCATCGAGGGTGTCAAGTTCAAGAAGGATCATTTGTGTGGTGCCTGCGAAGCTGGAAAGATGACTAGGGCAAAGCACCCCTCGAAGACAATCATGACGACATCTCAACCCTTCGAGCTAGTACACATGGACTTATTTGGCCCTACTCACTACTCTACCCTCACAACAACTGCTTGTCTCTATGGCTTCGTCATTGTTGATGACTACTCAAGATATACATGGGTGCACATAATTCTCTACAAGACTGAAGTGCAAGATGTCTTCAGACGCTTCGCCAATCGAGCCATGAACAATTATGGCGTCAAGATCAAGCATATCAGAAGTGACAATGGCACTGAGTTCAAGAACACCGGACTTGATCTTTATCTGGATACAATGGGAATCACTCATGAGTTCTCTGCTCCATACACACCTCAGCAAAGGAATGACATCTTCATATCTCAAGAAAAATACCTCAAAGATTGTCTGAAGAAGTTTGGAATGCAAGATTGCAAAGGTTACACGACGCCAATGCCGCCAAACACCATCCGGGTCCGAATTTACAATGGTAAAGAATTTGATCAAAAGGTATACCGCTCCATGATTGGTTCCTTACTTTACCTATGTGCATCTAGGCCAGATATTATGCTTAGTGTTTGCATGTGTGCTCGATTCCAAGCGGCGCCAAAGGAATCACATCACTTAGCTGTGAAGTGAATTCTTCGATATTTGGCTCACACCCCAACACTCGGATTATGGTATCCAAAGGGCTCAAAATTTGATCTGGTTGGATTCTCGGATGCTGATTATGCTGGTGACAAGGTGGATCGCAAGTCTACATCAGGCACATTTCACTTTCTGGCACGATCACTTATCTGTTGGTCTTCAAAGAAGCAGAACTGTGTATCACTCTCAACTGCTGAATCTGAATACATTGCTGCTGGATCTTGCTGCGCTCAGCTTCTATGGATGAAGCAAACTCTCAAGGACTATGGCATCAATCTGAAACAAGTACCTCTCTTCTGCGACAACGAAAGCGCCATCAATATTGCCAACAATCCAGTCCAGCACTCGAAGACAAAGCACATTGAAATTCGTCATCACTATCTCAGAGATCATGTCATGAAGAAAGATATTGACATCATTCACGTCAACACTGAAGAGCAACTGGCATATATCTTCACAAAGCCCTTGGATGAGAAAAGGTTTTGCAAGTTACGGTGTGAGCTAAATATCTTGGAATCCTCAAATGTCCCGTGATCGTGCACACATCCTAACACTTATGCATGTTGATGACTTAGATGTGCAACACACGAAGTAAAGTATATCTTCAATCAATGAAGACTTACATTACGAGTGTGAATACATTAACGTGAATTTGACTTGGAGCGCCACGATAATTGTGCGCCGTGTATCCAGGTCTAATACTTCCTATACGGTGGGTAACGCCACCCCCAAATTTCTCTGCTTGAAGTGTTTCACTCATGGCGTTATTTTTGCTATGTCTTCGCATTTGGTTTGTCTTCAAATTTCAACTTATCTTCATGATTTTCTTCACTATGTTGATTTGATTGCTTTCGATATATATACTAGTGTTCTGTCCTCTACAAAGATTCACTTATAGCTATGTCTTCCTAGTTGAATCTTTTGAACTAAGTGAATGTGATCGGACCCTAATCTCTCTATGCTTTCTATCTCAAACTCTATCTGTCCAAATCATATGCATTCTATTGAAATCGTCGAATGTCTTCTCTGCGTCCTTGTCGTGAAGACACAGAGACAAACATTAAGTCTGTTTTAAATGATTCATCCTTATTGTTTGAAATCCGGAGAAGCCGGAACAACCATCCGACAAACCTGGCGGGCGTGGGAACGTGGGACAACTCTGAGTATGTTGCATGCTTGCCACGTGCCCCTCAGATGTGAACCGCCAGGGGCACCTGCGTAATTGCGATGTGCTGCACACTTCCTTATAAATACATCTCCCCTGCGGTAAAGAAAACCTTTGTCCACCTCTCCACCTCGTCAAAACCTTAGCGCCACCGCTAGCTCTCGACGACGCCGGCGATGAAGCACTTAGCTGCCGCGACTTCTCCGACGCCGTCCTCACGCCGGCCGCGGACATCGTCCTCTCCGCCACCGCCATAGGTGTCCTCCGTCGCCAAGTTAGGGCACGGTGGATTGAACTGCTCGGTCTCCTACTTATCCCATCTAGCAGTTCTTCGTGTGGTAAATACAACTCTATTTTTACCATCTTTTTGATCCTCAAAGATTCATCCTATTTACCAAAATTGCTTCCTGCCTATACAATGTTAGATCTATTCTGTCTGCATCTCATACTGCCTAGTATATTCACTTAAGCTTCATATCTAGTTAGATTCCTCACTTGTACTTATTCACGGATTCGTACAAATCAGGAACCAACTCTCAACATATAAGTGAATGTCTTCACATCATGAGGTCAATGTCTTCAAACTGATTTATCTTCAAAATCTTCTGAGAATGCATATGACCTCTTCCCATTCCCTCGCATCTCTAATGCTGTCACAGGTACATGTCCGTGGGAGAATCCCTTGGTTCTCATAGTGCGCATTCGTTTGCAGAATTCTTACAAACATCACATTAACTCTCCGAAGCCAGTTCTGTTTGTCCATCAAGCGAAAGCATTTGAAGCCTTCGAACGTGTTGAAGCCATTTAGTTTGAAGTTCATGGCTGCAGAGAAATCAGTAAGGAAGGGTGGCAGACAGCGTCGTGGGGGAACATCAAGAGATTTGCATGATGACCTCTCAGAGCTTTACAAGACAGATCCTGAAGAGGATTATAATCAGCGCAAGACACGAATCCAATGGATTTGACGATATTGGGCTGAACAATGGTTCAAATACAAGTTCGTGACCCAGGAATACGCTGAGAAGAATGCTATCAAAAGTCCTTGGGGTGATATTCTCTTTCGAGGCCTTCCACCCAAGAACAGAGCTGAAGCTATTGCATAGGGTTTCTATCCTTGTATGGTCCGTGGACCTCAGCCTGAAAATGCCGACCCATCGTCATTGCTCTGGTGTCGTGACGATAATCTCTTCAAGCGCAACTTCCAGCACGCAAAGGCATCGGCCAAGGAAAACAAGAAGTCATTGGGATTAGACTTCAACCCTGGTCCCTCTGCTCCCCGTGCTGACGGCTCACGTGATGCAGAACCCAATGTCATCGGTCCTTTCTACAACCTTGATGGCCTCATCACTCACATCTCAGTCCAAGGTGCCAAAGTGGATCATTCTGATGATAATACTGACACTGATGAAGCCCCAGCTCCTACTCCAAAGCCGCAGAAGCCAAAGAAGGCTAAGGCTTCAAGATCACTGGTCCTCCAAAAGCTTCACGTCGAAGCCAGCGCCATGCACCTCCTCAAGGCAAGTGTGCGGTCGAAGATCTATCACGTATCTCCAAGAAGACGGAGAAGAAAAAGAAAATCGTCAAAAATACTGATCAGACATTGACTCCTGCTGCCATTCTGCGAGAAGAGCACATTGATCTATCCAGCGATGAAGATCTTGCAGATGATGCTCTCGAGCAACTGATCAAGAGCAAGGAAGAAGCAGAGATCTTCAATGACTTGCCTCTCTTTGATGTAGCAATCATCCATAACTTCATTGATGAGTGGTTTGACACCCCAAATCTCAGCTTTGAAGATCTGCAACTTCCCATTGGCCTCAGCGTCTCCTTCAATGGTGCCATTGCTTCTAAGCTAGATCTTGCTTAGCGCATCGTTGAACTAAAGCACAAGATCGACTATGAGAAAGCTCGGTTCAAGAAGCATGTGGCAGAGCTCAGCGTGCAAGATGTCAAAAACTTCAAGATCATGCTGCACGAGCTCAAAGAAGCCTTTCTCAAGAAGCGCGACGAAGCTAAAGGCTCTCGTATGCGCATGAAGAGTCTAGCTGACAAGTGTGTGCAAGCCTACAATGAGGCTGAGAAGCGCAAGGCTCTTGGTCGTCCTGGCATTGACCCCAGAATGGCTGCAAAGAAGAAGAAGCCATCAACTGACCAATCCGCGCCTTCAAGGCAGGAAGAACCTCGCATAGTATTCCCAAGCAGCATGACTGGCTCAAAGCCAAAGGTCAGGTCAACCGCTTCAGAACTGAAGAAGACGAGGACTGCCGAGGCTAAAGCTAGAAAAAGGAAAAATCCTGAAGCCTCTGATGTTGCTCCCTCCAAGAAGAAGCGCAAAACCAAGAAGGATTGGGCTGCTCCCATAGAGCCCTTAGTTGTTGAACCTATCTCAATGGTTCACCCTGCATCTGAACACCAAGAACGACGGATGATAGTTCATGAGCCTGCTTCCACAGAGGCTCATGAAGCTGAAGACATTCCAGCAGTTGATCCCACCGCTGCTGAAGACATTGGTCACAATGACAATGTTGAAGATGATGTAGTTCTTCCTCAGATCGAACACAACTTGGTATCATCGCCTGTTCTCACGAACAGCAAACTCATCAGCATTGGTCGTCCTCTGACGCCAATTGCTCAAGATGCATCATGGGCTGATCACCCACAACAACAAGACTCCCCGAGTACTCCTCAACAACAACAAGTCACACCACCTGTGCAAGAAGAAGAGGCTGACTTTGAGGCCCAGCCAACTCCATCTCCAAAGTCGCCGCCAAGATTACGCAGCTTCGCAGCGACCAAGGCCTCAAGTCCCTCTTTCGAAGCGTTCGAAGGAGAAGTGCACCACCAATCTGTTGCACGTCAAGTGTTTCGAAGCCACTCGATTGTGAATGTCTCCGTGTCGAAGCCAAAGCTCTGAAGATAATCCGGCTGCATCAGCCGATGATAACCAAGAAGAAGAACGTGTCCCTACTCCCCCCATTACTGAAGAAGTTGTTCCTGAAGTGAACGTGACAGTGCCCAGCCCTCCAGCTCATCAAGTGGAGGTTGAAAATCTTGAGGCTGCCACCACCAACACAAATGAAGCCTACGACGTAGTCATGGCTGAAGCAAATGTGGAGCCTGCACCAACCAATGTGCCAGAAGCCAATGATGCAACTGGCCCTGAAGCATCTGTTGTGCAACCTGACGCCTCTGTTGTTGCCACTGCTCTTGTTCCGCCACCAAGGCCCCATACAATTGAGCAAGCATACAACTATGGTCAGCTGATCACTGTCAAATGACCCGTTCTGGTCCCTCCGCATAGGCCTCTGGTCCAGAAACCAAAGCCAAGACTGCCAAGGTTCCTGTGTACTCGCCACCTCTCTGAGGTCCTTCAATGCAAATGGCTTCAAAGCCCACAACACCTTCTTTGACAGAGCAAAGAACCCTACTCAAGGCCAAGAATATCATCGGATCATTTACGGAGCTATCGGCAATGAAGCTATTACTCCTGCGTTACAGTATGATCAAGGGCGCATTTTCCCTCATATCGCCTCGACATCAAGCCATTGCTGGGTGACATGCTTAGAAGAAGCACTTGACTGCTTTCGTGATGCAGATCTGCTCAGCTTTGTGATGATAAAGAACATTGGAATGAGGAACTTTTGCTTCAATTCTATGCTACCCTCCACATTCGCGGCTACTACAGGATACAAAGACATGGGTTCTCGAGTGGATGATAGGAAATGTTCATCATGAAGCCAAAGCTCTTGACGTCATTGAACTTACAGCCTACCCACTCCGGAGAGCTATTCAACCTGATTGTCAATCGCACCGCAATGCACTTTGGAGAGCATCTTCCATAAGCCGAGCCCAACATGAGCCGATGTTGAGCATGATGAAGCCTCGCCACCGACGCTGAATACCCAAAGGAGTTCTTTGTTGATGACCTTGAGTATCCGCCTCGCACAATATATCACATCATCGTGCAAACTCTATGGCCTATCAAAGGGCATTCATCATCTGCAAAACTTGAAGGAGCCATGAAGACATTGGTCTTTTACATCCTCAATGGCATCAGCTTAAATACACAAGAATTCTTCATCCGGCAACTGGCTGCGTCTGGATCTGACCTTTTTGGCCTGAAATTCTATGCTCCATGGGTCATGCGCCTCATCAAGCTACACTCTGCTATCAACTATCAGCCCTCTGCTCGCAATCATCTGATCTTTCTACCAGAGGTTGATATGTCAGTTGAAGCCATATACCCTGAGGCTGCCAAGAAGCCTCTTTGTCTTCAAAATGCTGATCACCAAAGCTTCACTCAACCCATGGAAGGAGTCCAAGCAGTAACTCATGTCTATCCAATGGCTGGGAACACTCGTCTACCTCACCGTGCGCAAACTGAAGCTACTGAGAGCACAATTGCCAAAAGGCCTAAGAAGCGCTCTCGCGTCCTAAATGACCGACAACTTCTTGTGGCACTGCATCAGAAACAAGACAATCATCACTTCTGGCTCAAGCGACAGATGCAAAGCCTCTTGGTGGACGTCAATCGCATTCGAAATCTTGCCACCAAGAATGCTTTTTGAAGGAAATATGCCCTAGAGGCAATAATAATGTTATTATTTATTTCCTTATATCATGATAAATGTTTATTATTCATGCTAGAATTGTATTAAACCGGAAACATAATACATGTGTGAATACATAAACCTACAGAGTGTCACTAGTATGCCTCTACTTGACTAGCTCGTTAATCAAAGATGGTTATGTTTCCTAACCATGAAAAAGGAGTTGTTATTTGATTAACGGGATCACATCATTGGTTGAATGATCTGATTGACATGACCCATTCCATTAGCATAGCACCTGATCGTATAGTTTGTTGCTAGTGCTTTTCTTCATGACTTATACATGTTCCTATGACTATGAGATTATGCAACTCCGTTTGCCGAGGAACACTTTGGGTGCTACCAAACGCCACAACGAATCGGGTGATTATAAAGGTACATTACAGGTATCTCCGAAGGTACATGTTGGGTTGGCATATTTCGAGATTAGGATTTGTCACTCCGATTGTCGGAGAGGTATCTCTGGGCCCTCTCGGTAATGCACATCACATAAGCCTTGCAAGCATTGCAACTAAATGTGTTAGTTGTGAGATGATGTATTACGGAACGAGAAAAGAGACTTGCCAGTAACGAGATTGAACTAGGTATTGGATACCGACGATCGAATCTCGGGCAAGTAACATACCGATGACAAAGGGAACAACGTATGTTGTTATGCGGTCTGACCGATAAAGATCTTCGAGAATATGTAGGAGCCAATATGGGCATCCAGGTCCCGCTATTGGTTATTGACCGAGAGGTGTCTCGGTCATGTCTACATAGTTCTCGAACCCGTAGGGTCCGCACGCTTAAAGTTTCGATGGCAGCTTATTATGAGTTTATATGATATTGATGTACGAAGGTTGTTGAGTCCCGGATGAGATCACGGACATGACGAGGAGTCTCGAAATGGTCGAGACATAAAGATTGATATATTGGAAGCCTATGTTTGGACTCGGAATCACTCCGGTGAAATTGGGAATTTTATCGAGTACAGGGGTTACCGAACCCCGGGAGTCAATGGGCCTTGATGGGCCTTAAGGGAAAGAGAAAAGGGGCCCTATGCTGGCGCAGCCTTCCCCTTCCTAGTCCTATTAGGATTAGGAGAAGGGGTGGCGCTCTCTCCCTCTCCCTTGGTCAAACCCTAGTTGGACTAGGATTGGGGGAATCCTACTCCCGTGGGAGTAGGACTCCCAGCGCAGCCATAGGTGGCCGCCAGCCCCTCCCTTCCCTCCTTTATATACAGGGCAGAGGGCACCCCATGACACACAAGTTGATCATTGAGATCGATTCCTTAGCCGTGTGCGGTGCCCCTTCCACCAAATTACACCTCGAATATACCGCTGCGGAGCTTAGCGAAGCCCTGCGCCGGTGGAACATCATCATCGTCACCACGCCGTCGTCTTGACGAAACTCTCCTCAACACTCGGCTGGATCGGAGTTCGAGGGACGTCATCGAGCTGAACGTGTGCAGAACTCGGAGGTGCCGTACGTTCGGTACTTGGATCGGTTGGATCGGGAAGAAGTACGACTACTTCCTCTACGTTGCGTCAACGCTTCCGTTGCTGGTCTACAAGGGTACGTAGACAACACTCTCATCTCGTTGCTATGCATCACCATGATCCTGCGTGATCGTAGGAAAATTTTTGAAATTACTACGTTCCCAACAAAGGGCATCGAGCCAGGTTTTATGCGTTGATGTCATATGCACGAGTAGAACACAAGTGAGTTGTGGGCGATACAAGTCATACTACCTACCAGCATGTCATACTTTGGTTCAGCGGTATTGTGAGATGAAGCGGCCCGGACCGACATTACGCGTACGCTTACGCGAGACTGGTTTCACCGCTGTGAGCACTCGTTGCTTAAAGGTGACCGGCGGGTGTCTGTCTCTCTCACTTTAGTTGAACTGGGTGTGGCTACGCCCGGTCCTTGAGAAGGTTAAAACGAGTCTATTTGACGAAATATCGTTGTGGTTTTGATGCGTAGATAAGAACGGTTCTTGCTCAGCCCGTAGCAGCCACGTAAAACTTGCAACAACAAAGTAGAGGACGTCTAACTTGTTTTTGCAGGGCATGTTGTGATGTGATATGGTCAAGACGTGATGCTATATTTTATTGTATGAGATGATCATGTTTTGTAACCGAGTTATCGACAATGGCAGGAGCCATATGGTTGTCGCTTTATTGTATGAAATGCAACGCCATGTAATTGCTTTACTTTATCACTAAGGAGTAGCGATAGTCGTAGAAGCAATAGTTGGCGAGACGACAACGATGCTACGATGGAGATCAAGGTGTCGCGCGGTGGCGATGGTGATCATGACGGTGCTTCGAGATGGAGATCACAAGCACAAGATGATGATGGCCATATCATATCACTTATATTGATTGCATGTGATGTTAATCCTTTATGCATCTTATCTTGCTTTGATTGACGGTAGCATTATAAGATGATCCCTTATTAAATTATCAAGAAGTGTTCTCCCGAGTATGCACCGTTATGAAAGTTCTTCGTCTTTGAGACACCACGTGATGATCGGGTGTGATAGGCTCTACGTTCAAATACAACGGGTGCAAAACAGTTGCGCACGCGAATACTCAGGTTATACTTGACGAGCTATGCATATAAGATATGACCTCGAACACGGAGACCGAAGGTCGAGCGTGAATCATATAGTAGATATGATCAACATATTGATGTTCACCATTGAAACTACTCCATCACACGTGATGATCGGTCATGGTGTAGTTGATATGGATCACGCAATCACTTAGAGAATTGGAGGATATTTTTCTAAGTGGGAGTTCTTAAGTAATATGATTAATTGAACTTTAATTTATCATGAACTTAGTCCCGGTAGTATTTTGCAAATTATGTTGTAGATCAATAGCTCGCGTTGTTGCTTCCCTATGTTTTCATATGTGTTCCTAGAGAAAATTGTATTGAAAGATGTTAGTAGCAATGATGCGGATTGGATCCGTGATCTGAGGTTTATCCTCATTGCTGCGCAGAAGAATTATGTCCTTAATGCACCGCTAGGTGACGGACCTATTGCAGGAGCAGATGCGACGTTATGAGCGTTTGGCTAGCTCAATATGATGACTACTTGATAGTTTAGTGCACCATGCTTAACGGCTTAGAATCGGGACTTCAAAGACGTTTTGAACGTCATGGACCATATGAGATGTTCCAGGAATTGAAGTTAATATTTCAAGCAAATACCCGAGTTGAGAGATATGAAGTCTCCAACAAGTTCTATAGCTAAAAGATGGAGGAGAATCGCTCAACTAGTGAGCATGTGCTCAGATTGTCTGAGTACTTCAATCGCTTGAATCAAGTGGGAGTTAATCTTCCGGATAAGATAGTGATTGACAGAATTCTCTAGTCACCATCACTAAGTTAGTAGAACTTCGTGATGAACTATAGTATGCAAGGGATGACGAAAAAGATTCTCGAGCTCTTCGCGATGCTAAAATCGCGAAGGTAGAAATCAAGAAAACATCAAGTGTTGATGGTTGACAAGACCACTAGTCTCAAGGAAAATGGCAAAGGAAGAAGGGAACTTCAAAAGGAACGGCAAGCAAGTTGCTGCTCGAGTGAAGAAGCCCAAGTCTAGACCTAAGCCCGAGACTGAGTACTTTTGCTGCAATGGAACTGGTCATTTGGGCGGAACTACCCTGAATATTTGGTGGATAAGAAGGATGGCAAAGTGAACAAGGTTATATTTGATATACAGGTTATTGATGTGTGCCTTACTAGTGTTTATAGTAGCCCCGAGTATTTGATACTCGTTCGGTTGCTAAGATTAGTAACTCAAACAGGAGTTCTGAATAAACAGAGACTAGTTGAAGGGAAGTGACGATGAGTGTTGGAAGTAGTTCCAAGATTGATATGATCATCATCGCACACTCCCTATACTTTCGGATTAGTGTGGAACCTAAATAAGTGTTATTTGGTGTTGAGCATAAATATGATTTGATCATGTTTATTGCAATACGGTTATTCATTTAAAGAGAATAAATTGTTGTTCTGCTTACATGAATAAAACCTTATATGGTTACACACCCAATGAAAATGGTTCATTGGATCTCGATCATAGTGATACACATATTCATAATATTGAAACCAAAAGATGCAAAGTTAATAATGATAGTGCAACTTATTTGTGGCACTCGCCGTTTAGGTCATATTGGTGTAAAGCGCATGAAGAAAACTCCATGCTGATGGACTTTTGGAATCACTTGATTATGAATCATTTGATGCTTGCGAACCGTGCCTTTTGGGCAAGATGACTAAAACTCCGTTCTCTAGAACAATGGAACAAGCTACTGACTTATTGGGAATAATACATACCGATGTATGCGATCCAATAAGTGTTGATGCTCGTGGCAAGTATCGTTATTTTCTGACCTTCACAAGATGATTTGAGAAGATATGGGTATATCTACTTGATGAAACATAAAGTCTGAAATAGTTGAAAGGTTCAAAGAATTTCAGAGTGAAGTGGAAAATCATCGTAACAAGAAAATAAAATTTCTGCGATCTGATCGTGGAAATGAATATTCGAGTTACGAGTTTGGTCTTCAATGAAAACAATGTGGAATAGTTTCACAGCTCACGCCACCTGGAACACCACAACGTTATGGTGTGTCCGAGCGTCAGAACCGTACTTTATTATGATATGGTGCGATCTATGATGTATCTTACCGATTTACCACTATCGTTTTGGGGTTATGCATTAGAAGACAGCTGCATTCACGTTTAATAGGGCAACCATCTAAATCCGTTGAGATGACACCGTATGAACTATGGTTTAGCAGTAAACCTAAGCTGTCGTTTCTTAAAGTTTGGAGTTGGGATGCTTATGTGAAAAGGTTTTCACCGATAAGCTCGAACCCAAATCGAGAAGTGCGTCTTCATAGAATACCCAAAAGAAAATGTTGGGTACACCTTCTATCACAGATCCGAAGGCAAGTTTTTGCTAAGATGGATCCTTTCTAGAAAAGAAGTTTCTCTCGAAAGAAGTGAGTGGGAGGAAAGTAGAACTTGATGAGGTAATTGTACCTTCTCCCTTATTGGAAAGTAGTTCATCACAGAATCAGTTCGATGATTCCTACACCAATTAGTGAGGAAGTTAATGATGATGATCATGAAACTTCAGATCAAGTTGCTACCAAACCTCGTGGGTCTTCCAGAGTAAGATCCGCACCAGAGTGGTACGGTAATCCTATTCTAGAAGTCATGTTACTAGACCATGATGAACCTACGAACTATGAGGAAGCGATGATGAGCCCAGATTCCGCGAAATGGTTTGAGACCATGAAATCTGAGATGGGATCCATATATGAGAACAAAGTGTGGACTTTGATGGAGTTGCCCGATGATCGGCAAGCCATGTTATATAAATGGATCTTCAAGAGGAAGACAGATGCTGATAGTAGTATTACTATCTACAAAGCTCGACTTGTCGCAAAAAGGTTTTTCGACAAGTTCAAGGTGTTGACTACAATGAGATTTCCTCAACTGTAGCGATTCTTAAGTCTGTCCGAATCATGTTAGCAATTGCCACATTTTATGAAATCTGGCAAATGGATGTCAAAACTACATTCTTTAATGGATTTATTAAAGAAGAGTTGTATATGATGCAACCAGAAGGTTTTGTCAATCCTAAAGGAGCTAACAAAATGTGCAAGCACCAGCGATCCATCAATGGACTGGTGCAAGCATCTCGGAGTTGGAATATACGCTTTGATGTGTTGATCAAAGCATATGATTTTATACAGACGTTTTGGAAAGGTCTGTATTTACAAGAAAGTGAGTGGGAGCACTACAACATTTCTGATAAGTATATGTGAATGACATATTGTTGATCGGAAATGATGTAGAATTATTCTGCAAAGCATAAAGGAGTGTTTGAAAGGAGTTTTTCAAAGAAGGACCTCGGTGAAGCTGCTTACATATTGAGCATTAAGATCTATAGAGATAGATCAAGACGCTTGATAAGTTTTTTCAATGAGTACATACCTTGACAAGATTTTGAAGTAGTTCAAAATGGAACAGTCAAAGAAAGAGTTCTTGCCTGTGTTACAAAGGTGTGAAATTGAGTAAGACTCAAAACCCGCCACGGCAGAAGATAGAAAGAGAATGAAAGTCATTCCTATGCCTTGGCCATAGGTTCTATAAAGTATGCCATGTTGTGTACCAGATCTATTGTATACCCTACCTTTGAGTTAGGCAAGGGAGTACAATAGTGATCTAAGAGTAGGTCGATGGACAGCGGTCAAAATTATCCTTAGTAGAATAAGGATATGTTTCTCGATTATGGAAGTGATAAAAGGTTAAATAAGTAAAGGGTTACGTCGATGCAAGTTTTGACACCGATCTGGATGACTTTAAGTCTCGATCTAGATACATATTGATAGTGGGAGCAATTAGCTAGAGTAGCTCCGTGCGAGCATTGTTGACATAGAGATTTGCAAAATACATACGGATCTGAATGTGGCGGACCCGTTGACTAAACTTCTCTCACAAAGCAAAACATGATCACACCTTAGTACTCTTTGGGTGTTAATCACATAGCGATGTGAACTAGATTGCTGAATCTAGTAAACCCTTTGGGTCTTGGTCACATGGCGATGTGAATTATGGGTGTTAATCACATGATGATGTGAACTATCGATGTTAATCACATGGTGATGTGATCTAGATTATTGACTCTAGTGCAAGTGGGAGGCTGAAGGAAATATGCCCTAGAGGCAATAATAATGTTATTATTTATTTCCTTATATCATGATAAATGTTTATTATTCATGCTAGAATTGTATTAAACGGAAACATAATACATGTGTGAATACATAAACCTCTGAGTGTCACTAGTATGCCTCTACTTGACTAGCTCGTTAATCAAATATGGTTATGTTTCCTAACCATGAAAAATTATTTGTTTTTTTATTAACGGTATCAAATCATTGGTTGATTGATCTGATTGTCATGACCATTTCCATTAGCATAGCACCTGATCGTATAGTTTGTTGCTAGTGCTTTTCTTCATGACTTATACATGTTCCTATGACTATGAGATTATGCAACTCCGTTTGCCGAGGAACACTTTGGGTGCTACCAAACGTCACAACGTAATCGGGTGATTATAAAGGTACATTACAGGTATCTCCGAAGGTACATGTTGGGTTGGCATATTTGAGATTAGGATTTGTCACTCCGATTGTCGGAGAGGTATCTCTGGGCCCTCTCGGTAATGCACATCACATAAGCCTTGCAAGCATTGCAACTAAATGTGTTAGTTGTGAGATGATGTATTACGGAACGAGAAAAGAGACTTGCCATGAACTGAGATTGAACTAGGTATTGGATACCGACGATCGAATCTCGGGCAAGTAACATACCGATGACAAAGGGAACAACGATATGTTGTTATGCGGTCGACCGATAAAGATCTTCGTAGAATATGTAGGAGCCAATATGGGCATCCAGGTCCCGCTATTGGTTATTGACCGAGAGGTGTCTCGGTCATGTCTACATAGTTCTCGAACCCGTAGGGTCCGCACGCTTAAAGTTTCGATGGCGCTTATTATGAGTTTATATGATATTAATGTACGAAGGTTGTTCGAGTCCCGGATGAGATCACGGACATGACGAGGAGTCTCGAAATGGTCGAGACATAAAGATTGATATATTGGAAGCCTATGTTTGGACTCGGAATCACTCCGGGTGAAATTGGGAATTTTACGAGTACCGGGGTTACCGAACCCCGGGAGTCAATGGGCCTTGATGGGCCTTAAGGGAAAGAGAAAAGGGGCCCTATGCTGGCGCAGCCTTCCCCCTTCCCTAGTCCTATTAGGATTAGGAGAAGGGGTGGCGCCTCTCTCCTCTCCCTTGGTCAAACCCTAGTTGGACTAGGATTGGGGGAATCCTACTCCCGGTGGGAGTAGGACTCCCAGCGCAGCCATAGGTGGCCGCCAGCCCTCCCTTCCCTCCTTTATATACAGGGCAGAGGGCACCCCATGACACACAAGTTGATCATTGAGATCGATTCCTTAGCCGTGTGCGGTGCCCCTTCCACCAAATTACACCTCGAATATACCGTTGCGGAGCTTAGGCGAAGCCCTGCGCGGTGGAACATCATCATCGTCACCACGCCGTCGTCTTGATGAAACTCTCCTCAACACTCGGCTGGATCGGAGTTCGAGGGACGTCATCGAGCTGAACGTGTGCAGAACTCGGAGGTGCCGTACGTTCGGTACTTGGATCGGTTGGATCGGGAAGAAGTACGACTACTTCCTCTACGTTGCGTCAACGCTTCCGTTGCTGGTCTACAAGGGTACGTAGACAACACTCTCATCTCGTTGCTATGCATCACCATGATCCTGCGTGATCGTAGGAAAATTTTTGAAATTACTACGTTCCCAACACTTTTGTCACTCACAAGACCTGTCGGCGATCATGGAAGAGTTTGACGCTGCTCAGTGCTGAAGCAGATCTTCAAGACGATGGCTTCACTAAAAGATTCAAGTTTGACTCCACTCCTCCATGGAATGTTGTCCTACGTCGAACTCCATCCCTTGAAGACTCTGACTATTCTTCCTCTGCGGCAACGGTGAATGCCAAAGTGATCGATGATGAAGACGATGCTACTTCACCGTCCCCTACTTCTGCACGCATCGACACTCCACCAAGTTCGTCTGCGCCGCCAAACAACAACGACAACCCTGCTGCTTCACCTACTCCTCATGGGAACGAGTAGATGCTCTATGTCTTCAAATCTTTTTGGTCCTTACTGACAAAAGGGGGAGAAGCATATGAGTTTGATAGTCTTCAAGCGGGTTCATATGGGCGGTTGCTTTATATTTTGCCTAGTGTTTACAACTCTCACTTTTGATACATTTGGTTCTTTGAGTTGTAACACTTAAACTCGATGGTCGTCTGCTACTTATTTGCTTTTCTGTGATGCGATGATAAATTCCGCATGTGCGATGATAACTTCCGCACTTAGATCATTCTGCAGACGTCCATTTTTCATTATGCATGTCATTCTCTTAGTTATATCATTTCATGCATGATGAATTATCTTCATAAGTTGAAGAGGATCACCACAAGTACAACCTGCCATGTGCATTTGCATTCCGAAAGCAAATTACTTATATGCACATCTTCAGGGGGAGCCTTTGCCACTTATGAAGACAATACCCTATCCTTTACAATTTCACATACTTTATCCCCGTTGAAAACTTCAACCAGTTTGTCATCAATCACCAAAAAGGGGGAGATTGTAAGTGCATCTAGTGCCACCCATAGTTGGTTTTGGAGTATTGACGACAAATTTGGTTGAGGGACTAACACAGGTAGTGTCCCTCATTGATTCGGTTTACCTACCGGAGATGACCCCTAAAAATGTATGAAGACATTCACGACAATGGTGGTATGTGAAGATATTCATATTGAAGACTATGACATGAGAAGACATTGAGTGGAGACTATGGAGCACGAAGATCGTGTCGTTTCGTTGTTTCCTTTTCTTCTTTGTTGAGTCATAGGAACCACCGTCTTTGTTAAGTGGGGTCCAAGTGAACAAAGTCGTAATGGTCAAGTGATGCTCAACCCAAATCCTATGTCTTCGACGAAGACAATGAGAGCAAATCTTATCCAGAGCTGGATGAGTCGCTTTGCTTGTAGCCCAAGTAAAGTTGCCGTGTGTGTTTGAAATCTGACCGTTGGAACACGTGTCGGTTCCTTAGTGACCAGGGTCATTTCGGACATATCAGGTCGGGTTGCCTAGTGGCTATAAATAGCCCACCCCTACACCATAAATTGGTGGCTGCTCGAGTTAGTGCACGACTTTTTTCGTTTGAGAGCAACCCACCTCGAAGCCTTTGAGAGAGAAATCCTTGCGAGGACAAAGCCCAAACACCCAGAGCCAAAGAGTGTTAGGCGTCATCAAGTCTTCTCGTCTGCTTGACACAAGACTTATTACACTTGAGGACTGTGAATCCTCCACCGGTTAGGCGTCGCGCTCGAGGATCCAAGAGTCATTGTGGATCGCCGTGAACGAAGTCTCAGAAGGTTCGAAGTCTACTTTGAAGACTTACCAGAGTGATTGGGCGAGGACTGTGTGTCCTTAGCTCAAGGGAATAAGGTGAAGACGCGGTCTTCTCGAGTTGAATCTCAGCCTCCTAACCAGACGTACAGTTGTCACAAAGAATCGAACTGGTCCAACAAATCCTGTGTCTTCAACAAGTGACTGGTTCTATCCTCTCCCTCCCTTTACTTAGAGTTTGTCTTCGTGAAGTCATTGCCTATTTGTCGTACCTGTTTGACTTCATTGCTTGACTACTATCGTTGGTTGGCTTCATACTATCTTCCATCCCGATCCTTACTACTAAGCTGCTATTAGTCTTTGTACTTTCACATTACTGCATACTTGACTATGGTTTGCTTGTTGTAGTTTATCTTCCGCTGCATATCAATTAGGTCATTTCTATTGTTTGTCTTTGAAACTTCCATGTTTTGAAGACTTTCATAAAAATCGCCTATTCACCCCCCCTCTAGTCGATAACTAGCACTTTCAAGGACGACACTCATCTTTTCTCTATCTTCTGCCGTGGTCGGGCATTGAGCCGTGCTCAATCGCACACCTTGCAATACAGGCAAGAGCCCCTTCTTGGACTGATCCATATTGAACTTCTACAATATCTTGTCAAGGTAATGCTTTGTGAAAGACCAATGAGGCGCCTCGATCTATCTCTATAGATCTTGATGCCTAATATATAAGCAGCTTCTCCAAGGTCCTTCATTGAAAAACACTTGTTCAAGTAGGCCTTTATGCTTTCCAAGAATTTTATATCATTTCCTATCAACAGTATGTCATCCACATATAATATGAGAAATGCTACAGAGCTCCCACTCACTTTCTTGTAAACACAGGCTTCTCCATAAGTCTGTGTAAACCCAAACGCTTTGATCATCTCATCAAATCGAATGTTCCAACTCCGAGATGCTTGCACCAGCCCATAGATTGAGCGTTGGAGCTTGCACACCTTGTTAGCATTCTCTGGATCAACAAAACCTTCCGGCTGCATCATATACAATTCTTCCTTAAGAAAGCCATTAAGGAATGTCGTTTTGACGTCCATATGCCATATCTCATAATCATAGAATGCGGCAATTTCTAACATGATTCGGACGGACTTCAGCTTCGCTACGGGCGAGAAAGTCTCGTCGTAGTCAACCCCTTGAACTTGTCGATAACCCTTAGCGACAAGTCGAGCCTTATAGATGGTCACATTACCATCCGCGTCTGTCTTCTTCTTAAAGATCCATTTATTTTCTATGGCTCGCCGATCATCGGGCAAGTCAGTCAAAGTCCATACTTTGTTTTCATACATGGATCCTATCTCGGATTTCATGGCTTCTAGCCATTTGTCGGAATCTAGGCCCGCCATCGCTTCTTCATAGTTCGAAGGTTCACCGTTGTCTAACAACATGATTTCCAAGACAGGGTTGCCGTACCACTCTGGTGCGGAACGTGTCCTTGTGGACCTACGAAGTTCAGTAGGAGCTTGATTCGAAGTACCTTGATCATCATCATTAACCTCCTCTCTAGTCGGTGCAGGCACCACAGGAACATCTTCCTGAGCTGCGCTACTTTCCGGTTCAAGAGGTAGTACTTCATCAAGTTCCACTTTCCTCCCACTTACTTCTTTCAAGAGAAACTCTTTCTCCAGAAAGGACCCGTTCTTAGCAACAAAGATCTTGCCTTCGGATCTGAGGTAGAAGGTATACCCAATGGTTTCCTTAGGGTATCCTATGAATACGCATTTTTCCGACTTGGGTTCGAGCTTTTCAGGTTGAAGTTTCTTGACATAAGCATCGCATCCCCAAACTTTTAGAAACGACAGCTTAGGTTTCTTCCCAAACCATAATTAATACGGTGTCGTCTCAACGGATTTCGACGGAGCCCTATTTAAAGTGAATGCGGCAGTCTCTAAAGCATAGCCCCAAAATGAGAGCGGCAAATCGGTAAGAGACATCATAGATATCACCATATCTAATAGAGTGCGATTACGACGTTCAGACACACCATTTCGCTGAGGTGTTCCAGGCGGCGTGAGTTGTGAAATGATTCCACATTTCCTTAAGTGTGTGCCAAATTCGTGACTTAAATATTACCCTCCACGATCCGATCGTAAGAACTTTATTTTCCTATAACGTTGATTCTCAACCTCACTCTGAAATTCCTTGAACTTTTCAAAGGTCTCAGACTTGTGTTCCATTAAGTAAACATACCCATATCTACTCAAGTCATCAGTGAGAGTGAGAACATAACGATAGCCACCGTGAGCCTCAACACTCATTGGACTGCACACATCAGTATGTATGATTTCCAATAAGTTGGTTGCTCGCTCCATTGTTCCGGAGAACAGAGTCTTGGTCATTTTACCCATGAGGCATGGTTCGCACGTGTCAAATGATTCGTAATCAAGAGACTCCAAAAGTCCATCTGCATGGAGCTTCTTCATGTGTTTGACACCTATGTGACCTAGGCGGCAGTGCCACAAGTATGTGGGACTATCATTATCAACCTTACATCTTTTGGTATTCACACTATGAATATGTGTAACATTACGCTCGAGATTCATTAAGAATAAACCATTCACCAGCGGGGCATGACCATAAAACATATCTCTCATATAAATAGAACAACCATTATTCTCGGATTTAAATGAGTAGCCATCTCAAATTAAATGAGATCCTGATACAATGTTCATGCTCAAAGCTGGCACTAAATAACAATTATTGAGGTTTAAAACTAATCCTGTAGGTAAATGTAGAGGCAGCGTGCCGACGGTGATCACATCGACCTTGGAACCATTCCCGACGCGCATCGTCACCTCGTCCTTCGCCAGTCTCCGCTTATTCCGCAGCTCCTTTAGTGTTGTCGGCCTTCTTGTCCGCTAAGTATTTGGGGCAGTTCCGCTTCCAGTGACCACTTCCCTTGCAATAAAAGCACTCAGTCTCAGGCTTGGGTCCATTCTTTGGCTTCTTCCCGCAAGCTGGCTTACGGGCGCGCAACTCCTTGCCGTCCTTCTTGAAGTTCTTCTTACCCTTGCCTTTCTTGAACTTAGTGGTTTTATTCACCATCAACACTTGATGTTCCTTTTTGATCTCCACCTACGCTGATTTCAGCATTGAATATACCTTAGGAATGGTCTTTTCCATCCCTGCATATTGAAGTTCATCACAAAGCTCTTGTAGCTCGGTGGAAGCGGCGAAGGATCCTGTCAATGACCGCGTCCATCCGGAGATTAACTCCCGGTGAGTCAAGCGGTTGTGCAACCCGACATTTTGAGTATGTGCTCACCGATGTAACTATTTTCCTCCATCTTACAACTGAAGAACTTGTCGGATACTTCATATCTCTCGACCGGGCATGAGCTTGGAAAACCATTTTCAGCTCTTGAACATCTCATATGCTCCGTGTTGCTCAAAACGCTTTTGGAGCCCGGTTCTAAGCTGTAAAGCATGCCGCACTGAACGAGGGAGTAATCATCAAGACGAGACTGCCAAGCGCTCATAACGCCTTGGTTCTCTCGATGGGTGCTTCACCTAGCGGTGCTTCTAGGACATAATCTTTCTTGGCAGCTATGAGGATGATCCTCGGGTTCGGACCCAGTCCGTATAGTTGCTGCCATCATCTTTCAGCTTGGTTTTCTCTAGGAACGCGTTGAAGTTGAGGGCAACATTAGCGCGGGCCATTTGATCTACAAGACATATTGTAAATATTTTAGAATAAGTTCATGATAATTAAGTTCATCTAATCAAATTATTCAATGAACTCCCACTCAGACAGACATCCCTCTAGTCATCTAAGTGAAACATGATCCGAGTCAACTAGGCCGTGTCCGATCATCACATGAGACAGACTAGTCAACGTCGGTGAACATCTTCATGTTGATCGTATCTTCTATACGACTCATGCTCGACCTTTCGGTCTTCCGTGTTCCGAGGCCATGTCTGTACATGCTAGGCTCGTCAAGTCAACCTAAGTGTATTGCGTGTGTAAATCTGGCTTACACCCGTTGTATTCGAACGTTAGAATCTATCACACCCGATCATCACGTGGTGCTTCGAAACAACGAACCTTCGCAACGGTGCACAGTTAGGGGGAACACTTTCTTGAAATTATTGCGAGGGATCATCTTATTTAATCTACCGTCGTTCTAAGCAAATAAGATGTAAAACATGATAAACATCACATGCAATCAAATAGTGACATGATATGGCCAATATCATATTGCTCCTTTAATCTCCATCCTCGGGGCGCCATGATCATCTTCGTCACCGGCATGACACCATGATCTCCATCATCATGATCTCCATCATCGTGTCTTCATGAAGTTGTCACGCCAACGATTACTTCTACTTCTATGGCTAACGTGTTTAGCAATAAAGTAAAGTAATTTACATGGCGTTATTCAATGACACGCAGGTCATATAAAAAATAAAGACAACTCCTATGGCTCCTGCCGGTTGTCATACTCATCGACATGCAAGTCGTGATTCCTATTACAAGAACATGATCAATCTCATACATCACATATATCATTCATCACATCTTTTGGCCATATCACATCACAAGGCACATGCTGCAAAAACAAGTTAGACGTCCTCTAATTGTTGTTGCATGTTTTTACGTGGCTTCTATAGGTTTATAGCAAGAACGTTTCTTACCTACATAAAACCACAACGTGATATGCCAATTTCTATTTACCCTTCATAAGGACCCTTTTCATCAAATCCGCTCCAACTAAAGTGGGAGAGACAGACACCCGCTAGCCACCTTATGCAACTAGTGCATGTCAGTCGGTGGAACCTGTCTCACGTAAGCGTACGTGTAAGGTCGGTCCGGGCCGCTTCATCCTACGATGCCGCCGAAGCAAGATAAGACTAGTAGTGGCAAGAAAATTGACAACATCTACGCCCACAACTGCTTTGTATTCAACTCGTGCATAGTAACTACGCATAGACCTAGCTCATGATGCCACTGTTGGGGAACGTAGCATAATTTTAAAATTTTCTACGCATCATTAAGATCTAGCTATGGAGTTATCTAGCAACGAGGGGAAAAGGAGTGCATCTACATACCCTTGTAGATCTCGAGCGGAAGCGTTCAAGAGAACGGGGTTGATGGAGTCGTACTCGTCGTGATCCAAATCACCGATGACCGAGCGCCAAACGGACGACACCTCCGCGTTCAACACACGTACGGTTGGGGAATACGTCTCCTCCTTCTTGATCCAGCAAGGGGGAAGGAGAGGTTGATGGAGATCCAGCAGCACGACGGCGTAGTGGTGGAAGTAGCGGCGATCTCGGCAGGGCTTCGCCAAGCACTACGAGAGGGAGAGGTGTCACGAGAGGGAGAGGGAGGCGCCAGGGGCTAGGATGCGGCTTCCCTTCCTCCCCCCACTATATATAGGGGCCAAGGGGGGCGCCGGCCCCTCTAGATCCCATCTAGATGGGGGGGCGGCGGCCAAGGGGGTGGCTTGCCCCCCAAGCCAAGTGGGGCGCCCCCCCACCCCCAGGGTTTCCAACCCTAGGCGCAGGGGAGGCCCAAGGGGGGCGCACCAGCCCACCTGGGGCTGGTTGTAACATCCCAAATTTTGGAATGTTTATATAATTAATTGAATTGTTTGTTTGTTTGCTTGAGTGAATTAAACTTGAGTGAAATTTGAACCTTTTCAAAAACTTTTGAATGAGAGGGAATAAAATGACTTTCCCCTTCTCCGGTAAATTCAAATTCATCCTATTAAAATCAATGAGAGAAGATGACATGACTTCTTCAACTATAAAGAATTTGAACGGAGTTTTGCAATTTAATTCTTTCAAATATTTGCACTTGCTTCTCTATTTTTCTTCCCCGAGAAATACCCGAAAATAAATTCTTGCAAGCAAGAAAGAGCGGAGGAAAATGACCCTCCAAAATCAGGGGCATTTTGAAAATATTTGAGCCAAGAAAACCAAAGTTTTTATTTAAAAATTATTTGCAAAAAGAAATAAAGCCTTTAGGGATTTTCTGAAAAACATTTTTTTTAGGTTTTTATTTTGGCCGTGGAATAATGCTCATCATCTACATTTTATTTTTCTGATAATTTTAGTATATAAAAACTCTTTATTCCGAATTGATTTGATTTCCTTTTTATTGTTTTAGTTTCCTAATTTTAAAAATAGGAATGGAATCGTTTTTATTAGGAAAAACCTGCTGGCCCATTAAGCACTTTCCTATTCTAGCCCAACAAGAGATCATCTCCTTCCTCTGTTTCCTCTCACGTTCTGAAGCTTTCCATGTCCATGGAGACAGAAATCTCCACCTTCCCGATCTCCCTCGTCTTTCCATCCCAGCGCCTCCCGAGACCGCCTATAAACCCCCTCCTCTCCTCGCTCCATTTTTCCCATCACCACGCCTCCCCTGCCTGTAGCCTTCTCGCCACCGTCCTCCTTTTCCTGCCTAGAACGCCACCAGAGCTCTCCTGAACCTCCCATCGCCCAGCGCCACCTCCCAAGCGCCGACCCCTCCTCCGCCACCCCACCTCGCCCGGCGACCTCGCCCCCTCGCCGAGCAGCCCTCCACATCGCCGCCTCCTTCCTGCCATCTCTGCCTCACGTCAGGTAACTCCGTTTTCGTTTTCAGATTTATTCCCGTAACAGATTTAGTTCCGTTCTTGTTTAGCTTATAACTTTTGATCTAGAAGTCCAATGATGCTCATTCTTTTTGCGTTAGATCATAATTTTTTTGTAGTTTCCAAAAATATATAATTTGTCTATGTTTGGATTTATAAAAATTGAGTTAGATCAGATTTGAATTAAAGCTTGTTTTGCTTATTCGGGAGTTTAAAAATAGATTTTTATTTGATTCTTTTTCTACTGATCACTAGTGATCATATTTACCAGTGGTAAAAACTTCAAAATTGTTTGAGTATTTTAGCTTATTGTTTCATGTAAAACAAATTCTGTTTTAGTTCTATTCAATTATAGCTACATCTTTTCTATAGTTGTTTTTAAATTATTTTATTTTATATTTCAGAAAGTTTATGTTTGGTTTCTATTAGTTAAACAGTAGGTGTTCAACAAGTTTTTATATTTATTTTTATTTTGTTATCGTGAAATCAATTCAAGTTCGCTAATAACTTGCAATGGATTTCTCTACTGTTTTAACTCCCAATTGAAAATACTTTCAAAATAGCTTTATGAAAAAATACTTTATTTTTTCTTTGTCTTAACTAAATTTATATTTTATTCTCTGTTATTTTAGTGTTTTATTTTCCGTTAGACAAAACTATTTTTGTGAATGTTGTAGAAGAAGACTCCTAGTTTTATTTGAAGTTCCTTGATTCTTATTCGCTCTCTCTTTGTTTTGATTGTTAGTGTGAGTGCTTATGTGAATGATATGTTTGTTATATAGATTTCATCAGAGAGTGACGAGTAGTCTATCAAGTTATTTCTTGAGAACGATAATTCTTCTTCGTCAACATCACCAGGCAAGTTCACTTTGACCATGCTTTCATACCTATGTTTTATTGCATTTAGTGGCACCTTTGCAACCACCCCTCAGTAGTGTTATTGAATCCTTGTAGTTGAGTAGTATGCATGAGGTAGGAACCCATCCCCCTGTTACCAAGCCCGGGACGATATTTTATTTAATGCTACGCTATAGTAGACGGGGTTTGGTATGAGTGCTCAGGAGTGGTGTGAGAATGGAGGCTCTACGTCAATGACGACAACTCCATGATGGAATCTGCAAGGACTGCATCTTCAAGGCCTCAAGACTTCAAGACTCAAGACAAGAATTCAATACACACTACTGGGTGAAGGACGGTTGACGGGCACCCTGGAGAAACCAGTGGTTGGCCGGGATGCATGGAGAAGCGCCATGACATCTTGCGAAAGCTTCACCCAGACTCAAAGAGACGGAAGAATACTTCACGCCGGAAGCTTACCTGTGCAACCGCAAGTCATTATGGGCTCGCTTGGTTGACCTTAGTTGTGACTCTGGCTGGGGCGGTACTAGCAGATGTAGAGCTACGGTAGGATGGGTTGAGTACAGACGGTGGTCGAGGAACTCTTTGGAAGACCATGTTTGGTCATCTTGTTCTCAAACACTCAAAGTGCGAGAACGTAAAGAGAGGATCGAATCTTGCGGGTAAAGTGTACAAACCTCTGCAGAGGGTTTAAACCTAATCGATTAGCCGTGTCCCGATTACGGACAATTTGAGCCTCTGGACTTGGATCTATCTCGGAACTCTCAACACGGATTGATAACTTAATTGTGGGCAACATATGATGAATTTTGGGCTATGAGACATCGGTTGGCGGAACCATGTCATGATAGAAAACTCCATAGTACAGACTCCATTTATGCCTTTGATGTAGGTAAAATAAAATCAGCTTTTATGCAAACAAAACTCGAATCTGAGCCATAAAGCCATACTGCATATAGTATAGTTTATCATCTGTTTTCTCATATTGTGATCTTGCGGTACATTCAATGTACTGACCTACACGGCTGCAACGTATCATGTTGCGATACTTTCCTCGACGAGTAAGAGTTACGATCAGGGTTACGGTCTACACTCAACCTGCCGATGGCGTTGATGGGACTCCACACCCGCTTGATTGTTTCCGCTGAGTATTATGAGGTATATATCATTTTACATTATTTATACATGTGATTGCACTTTGATATATACATTGATGTACTGTGTGTGCCGACATACTTGATCCGAGGATGGCACAAGAACACGTAGGCTTGACCGTCTGAGGTCGGGTCGCTACAGAGATGGTATCAGAGCACATGTTGACTGCAGAACATGACCCTAGAAATCGGAAAGCCCCTAGGACAGGATGTCTCAAAAAACTTTATTTTCAAAAGGATCCTTTACTTCTCATCTTTTCTGATTTTATCAAATAGACCCTCTCACCTCAAGTAGTTAGAATATACCCCTTTTCCCTTTTGACCACATGAAGGATCAACTGAAGCCGCTCCAAGAAAGATATCGGACAGCTGATGACCTCTTCAAAGTAACCAAGATTTCACCATGCATTAGAAGAGTTGAAGCTGCAACAATCGAAGACTCTGAAGACTTGAAGAATTTGAAGAATCTGAAGAGTTATTTGACCTTTAGAAGACCAAACCCCTGTTACACACTTACGTTAGATGCGGCGATTTGTGAGATGTCATTTGTTTGATGTTTTCCGACAGCCACAAAGTAAAACTTGTTTCTTCAAAAAACTATTGTTTGTATTGTGTGTATATCCCTCCCCACCTCTCTCTCATCTCACCCTAAAACCCTTGAACCCCATAGATGATGAATGAAGTTGGACTGATATTCTCTGGATCAAGACTCAGCCCGAGGCGAGCTATGGATGCGAACATGGAAAATCACTTGGGAGCAATTTGGTTTCGAGGAAGTATGAGGTCCAATACGCTCTTGATTTTTTCGAGAAAGTGTTGCAACCTAGTGGAACATGCATCAAGCCATACAGGGATTTAATGGAGCAAGAACTTGGGAGGAATTCAAGAAGACCTGTTGAGATCACGCCTCATCCGGAAGCACTATGATAACCCGAGACCTTGTGCTCGCAAGATTTATGGAGAAATAGGACACACCAGGGAGGAACACAAGGATGGATGCCCTCATTGTGAGGAAGAACACCCACCGAGGAATGCCCAACTAGTCGGTGACTTGTTTCTTGTGTGAAGGAACCACCCATTACCCGGCAGTGTCACATTTACTCCACGGTGCCACAAACTATTCAGGAGCGAGAAAGAAAGAATGAAAGAAGCTCTCCGAGAAGTTATGAAAGAACCAGGATGAATGAAAGTGTTGAAGACCTTGATGGATAAGGCCTCAACAGATTTTACTCCAATGCCTGCTATTCATGTGGAGAAGAAGGACAGTTTTCACAGTATTGCCCCAAGGGAAGAAAAGAGTATCTGGGATATTTTCCGACAGCAGAAGTGAAGTTTGACCCCCGGGAGATAGAAACTCTGAGCATTACAGCAAAATCCAGGAAGAGAAGACAATCCGAGAACGACGCAACTTTTGCAGAGAAGGACCTAAGTCATATCACTTGTTACAGATGCAAGGATTTAGGTCATTACGCTAGTAAATGTCCAGAAAAGAAGCCAAGAATCCAAGGAGTCCGCATAGTCACAAAGAAGCCCCGAGACATGTCGGAAGTCATTTCTTTTCGCTGCAAGGGGGCAGGACATTATGCTATTAAATGTCCCGACAAGATGAAAGCTGGAGTTGAGTAGTTAGAATTTTGATATGGAGTAGTAGAAAGCAATTTCATTTTCATGAGCTCAATGAGTTGAATTATGTAATAGATTACTCTGAGATTGTAATAGTTCATGACTCAATAAAGTTGTAATGTCACATGCTGAAAAGCTTTAAGGAGTTGTCATATTTTATCTTGGAAATTAATATTCTTGATGAACATGGAAGAAGGTGAGTCGTGATGCATAAACAGGAAATTGGAAATTGAGTTTGAAGTTCTGTTTGGATGATATGAATGTGTGCCGCAGGAGATAAGTACCTTATTCTGAGCATCATTTCTGTTTCACAACTGGAGATGACGACCCTTTACGAGTCTTTCCTTAAAGGTCCGGAAACCATCATGACCCTGACAAGTGATCATGATTACCCAAGATCTGAAGGACATGATGAAGCATATTCACCTTGAAGGAGATGCAGTCTACAAAGGCTACCCTTCATGCATAAGGGAGTGGAACTTTGGTATGTGGAGGTACACCTCCACCATTTGAAAGGAGTTTGCCCAAAATAATGGGGCAGTACTTTTTATTTCACGTGTGCCACAAGCAACTTTCTTCGATGCTGTTCGTGAAGCAGCCATGGAAGCCATCGTCGATCGAGAAATACTAGAAGCAAGACTCCGTTATACTCAGGAATACCTAAGCGAAGTGCATCTGAGATGATGGAGGTGAAGCTCAAGGCCACCACAATGAAACAGAAGATTGAAGAATTCAAGGCACATGTCGCACAATTCGGTGGGATCAAGAATCCTCAAGGAGGAAAAATGAATAAAGTTGGAAGTAATGTCCACCATACCGAACCATGTGGGTGGCAGCATTTGTAATAAACTTTTTGGAATTTGGATTCACGAAAAATGTTTAAGGATGTAATGAAAGATTGATATGAGAATAATGAGATGTTATGGATAAACTTGTGCATTTTTGGTCATAGTACTCTGTAAAACCACAGGATCAATGAAGAAAGAAATGTGTTATCCATGGCGGTCCATAGAAGGAAGCTGGACAAAATAAGTTGGAATTTTGCTTTTGATATGATGGTATGAGGAAACAGAGTACTACTGGATTTAAAGGAGGTGTAACAAGAGAGTTACTCCAAGGATGAGTTAAAGCTGCACTAGTGTTGAAGTGGGGCATAACCCACAGGCCCAGGATTTTGAGAAGGAACAGATGTACCCTTGATGAAGGAAGAAATTTGGAAGAATCAGTGATCCAATCAGCATACGTTTCGTAGGAGGTTACGCAAAAACCTGAGAGTGGTGAAGTAACGATAGATGTTTCATTTGGCTTGCAGAAACCATGGAATTATACGAACTCAGTTCGTCGACAAGAGAAATTCTGCAATGCTTGTGAGTATGCCCAAGTGTTAGAATACGTGATTCCCTGTTTACGTATGTGGTAATGATTCAAGTACGGGATGGATTGGCCCCCATACCGGAGACTTCTATCATGAACTATCATATGTTGATGGAAAATCAGAGAGCCTTGAAAACCTTAGAAGAGTGTCGACGCGATAAGCCATAAAACCATAGAATGGTAGGACGATGGAACCCTTTACAGGCAACCGTTGCCAATCGTAGGTTATACGCTGAGATCCAACCCCGACCATTTTCCTGCAGGAGAAACCATGAATTGTCGACCACCATGAGATTTTCGATAGTTGTTTAGTATTGGCGACAGACCCGTCAGAGATGAAGACCCAGTTTCGGAAGAACCTTACCATGACGAAATGATACATGATATTGTGGAAAAGGTTATACCCCTACCGAAAGAGCCTCAGTAAAAGAGTTATCCGGAGCGACACGGTCGACCCAAAGGGATGGAGTACATGAGTTCCGTTGGAACCATAACCCTGCTTTTAAGTGTGGTAGCACACTAGACCATTCCGATCGATGGATTTGCTGGAAGACCTTCAAACCCTTTCTTGCTAGCCTATTCGAATCTCGAGGACGAGATTCATTTTAAGTGTGGTAGGTTTGTAACATCCCAAATTTTGGAATGTTAATATAATTAATTGAATTGTTTGTTTGTTTGCTTGAGTGAATTAAACTTGAGTGAAATTTGAACCTTTTCAAAACTTTTGAATGAGAGGAATAAAATGACTTTCCCTTCTCCGTAAATTCAAATTCATCCTATTAAAATCAATGAGAGAAGATGACATGACTTCTTCAACTATAAAGAATTTGAACGGAGTTTTGCAATTTAATTCTTTCAAATATTTGCACTTGCTTCTCTATTTTTCTTCCCGAGAAATACCCGAAAATAAATTCTTGCAAGCAAGAAAGAGCGGAGGAAAATGACCCTCCAAAATCAGGGGCATTTTGAAAATATTTGAGCCAAGAAAAACCAAAGTTTTTATTTAAAATTATTTGCAAAAGAAATAAAGCCTTTAGGATTTTCTGAAGAACATTTTTAGGTTTTTATTTTGGCCGTGGAATAATGATCATCATCTACATTTTATTTTTCTGATAATTTTAGTATATAAAACTCTTTATTCGAATTGATTTGATTTCCTTTTTATTGTTTTAGTTTCCTAATTTTAAAAATAGGAATGGAATCGTTTTATTAGGAAAACCTGCTGGCCCATTAAGCACTTTCCTATTCTAGCCCAACAAGAGATCATCTCCTTCCTCTGTTTCCTCTCACGTTACTGAAGCTTTCCATGTCCATGGAGACAGGAAATCTCCACCTTCCCGATCTCCCTCGTCTTTCCATCCCAGCGCCTCCCGAGACCGCCTATAAAACCCCTCCTCTCCTCGTTCCATTTTCCCATCACCACGCCTCCCCTGCCTGTAGCCTTCTCGCCACTGTCCTCCTTTTCCTGCCTAGAACGCCACCAGAGCTCTCCTGGAACCTCCCATCGCCCAGCGCCACCTCCCCAGCGCCGACCCCTCCTCCGCCACCCCACCTCGCCGGCGACCTCGCCCCCTCGCCGAGCAGCCTCCACATCGCCGTCTCCTTCCTGCCATCTCTGCCTCACGTCACAGGTAACTCCGTTTTCGTTTTCAGATTTATTCCCGTAACAGATTTAGTTCCGTTCTTGTTTAGCTTATAACTTTTGATCTAGAAGTCCAATGATGCTGATTCTTTTTGCGTTAGATCACAATTTTCTTGTAGTTTCAAAAATATATAATTTGTCTATGTTTGGATTTATAAAAATTGAGTTAGATCAGATTTGAATTAATGCTTGTTTTGCTTATTCCGGGAGTTTAAAATAGATTTTTATTTGATTCTTTTTCTACTGATCACTAGTGATCATATTTACCAGTGGTAAAAACTTCAAAATTGTTTGAGTATTTTAGCTTATTGTTTCATGTAAAACAAATTCTGTTTTAGTTCTATTCAATTATAGCTACATCTTTTCTATAGTTGTTTTTAAATTATTTTATTTTATATTTCAGAAAGTTTATGTTTGGTTTCTATTAGTTAAACAGTAGGTGTTCAACAAGTTTTTATATTTATTTTTATTTTGTTATCGTGAAATCAATTCAAGTTCGCTAATAACTTGCAATGGATTTCTACTGTTTTAACTCCCAATTGAAAATACTTTCAAAATAGCTTTATGAAAAAATACTTTATTTTTTCTTTGTCTTAACTAAATTTATATTTTATTCTCTGTTATTTTAGTGTTTTATTTTCTGTTAGACAAAACTATTTTTGTGAATGTTGTAGAAGAAGACTCCTAGTTTTATTTGAAGTTCCTTCGATTCTTATTCGCTCTCTCTTTTGTTTTGATTGTTAGTGTGAGTGCTTATGTGAATGATATGTTTGTTATATAGATTTCATCAGAGAGTGACGAGTAGTCTATCAAGTTATTTCTTGAGAACGATAATTCTTCTTCGTCAACATCACCAGGCAAGTTCACTTTGACCATGCTTTCATACCTATGTTTTATTGCATTTAGTGGCACCCTTGCAACCACCCCTCAGTAGTGTTATTGAATCCTTGTAGTTGAGTAGTATGCATGAGGTAGGAACCCATCCCCCCCTGTTACCAAGCCCGGGACGATATTTTATTTAATGCTACGCTATAGTAGACGGGGTTTGGTATGAGTGCTCGGGAGTGGTGTGAGAATGGAGGCTCTACGTCAATGACGACAACTCCATGATGGAATCTGCAAGGACTGCATCTTCAAGGCCTCAAGACTTCAAGACTCAAGACAAGAATTCAATACACACTCTTGGGTGAAGGATTTGTTGACGGGCACCCTGGAGAAACCAGTGGTTGGCCGGGATGCATGGAGAAGCGCCATGACATCTTGCGGAAAGCTTCACCCAGACTCAAAGAGACGGAAGAATACTTCACGCCCGGAAGCTTACCTGTGCAACCGCAAGTCATTATGGGCTCGCTTGGTTAACCTTAGTTGTGACTCTGGCTGGGGCGGTACTAGCAGATGTAGAGCTACGGTAGGATGGGTTGAGTACCGGACGGTGGTCGAGGAACTCTTTGGAAGACCATGTTTGGTCATCTTGTTCTCAAACACTCTGAAGTGCGAGAACGTAAAGAGAGGGATCGAATCTTGCGGGTAAAGTGTACAAACCTCTGCAGAGGGTTTAAACCTAATCGATTAGCCGTGTCCCCGGTTACGGACAATTTGAGCCTCTGGACTTGGATCTATCTGGAACTCTCAACACGGATTGATAACTTAATTGTGGGCAACATATGATGAATTTTGGGCTATGAGACATCGGTTGGCGGAACCATGTCATGATAGAAAACTCCATAGTACAGACTCCATTTATGCCTTTGATGTAGGTAAAATAAAATCAGCTTTTATGCAAACAAAACTCAGATCTGAGCCATAAAGTCATACTGCATATAGTATAGTTTATCATCTGTTTTCTCATATTGTGATCTTGCGGTACATTCAATGTAATTGACCTACACGGCTGCAACGTATCATGTTGCGATACTTTCCTCGACGAGTAAGAGTTACGATCTGTGGTTACGGTCTACACTCAACCTGCCGATGGCGTTGATGGGACTCCACACCCGTTTGATTGTTTCCGCTGAGTATTATGAGGTATATATCATTTTACATTATTTATACATGTGATTGCACTTTGATATATACATTGATGTACTGTGTGTGCCAACATACTGATCCAGGGATGGCACAGCAACACAGAGGCTTGACCGTCTGAGGTCGGGTCGCTACACTGGTTCCCCTCCCACTTCAGCCCATGGGGCCCTCCGGGATAGGTGGCCCCACCCGATGGACCCCCGGAACCCTTCCGGTGGTCCCGGCACAATACCGGTGACCCCCGAAACTTTCCCAACGGCCGAAACTGCACTTCCTATATATAATTCTTCACCTCCGGACCATTCTGGAACTCCTCGTGACATCCGGGATCTCATCCGAGACTCCGAACAACTTTCGGGTTACCGCATACTAATATCTCTACAACCCTAGTGTTCCTAACCTTAAGTGTGTAGACCCTACGGGTTCGGGAGACAAGCAGACATGACCGAGACGACTCTCCGGTCAATAACCAACAGTGGGATCTGGATACCCATGTTGGCTCCAACATGCTCCTCGATGATCTCATCGGATGAACCACGATGTCGAGGATTCAATCAATCCCGTATACAATTCCCTTTGTCAATCGGTACGTTACTTGCCCGAGACTCGATCGTCGGTATCCCAATACCTTGTTCAATCTCGTTACTGGCAAGTCACTTTACTCGTACCGTAATGCATGATCTTGTGATCAACCACTTGGTCACATTGAGCTCATTATGATGATGCATTACCGAGTGGGCCCAGAGATACCTCTCCGTCATACGGAGTGACAAATCCCAGTCTCGATTCGTGCCAACCCAACAGACACTTTCGGAGATACCCGTAGTGCACCTTTATAGCCACCCAGTTATGTTGTGACGTTTGGCACACCCAAAGCATTCCTACGGTATTTGGGAGTTGCACAATCTCATGGTCTAAGGAAATGATACTTGACATTTGGAAAAGCTCTAGCAAACGAACTACACGATCTTGTGCTATGCTTAGGATTGGGTCTTGTTTATCACATCATTCTCCTATGATGTGATCCCGTTATCAATGACATCCAATGTCCATAGTCAGGAAACCATGACTATCTGTTGATCAACGAGCTATTCAACTAGAGGCTCACTAGGGACATGTTGTGGTCTATGTATTCACACATGTATTACGATTTCCGGATAACACAATTATAGCATGAATAATAGACAATTATCATGAACAAAGAAATATAATAATAACCATTTTATTATTGCCTCTAGGGCATATTTCCAACAAAAACCACATCTAAACAGAAAGTAGATGGATTATTTATTCTTAAGCAGCAAGGAAAAATATTGGGTTGTCTCCCAACAAGCGCTTTTCTTTAAAGCATTTTTAGCTAGGCATTGAGATTTCAATGATGCTCACAAGAAAGACAAGAATTGAGGCACAAAGAGAGCATCATAAAACATGTGACAAACACACTTAAGTCTAACATACTTCCTATGCATAGGCATATTATAGGCAAACAAATTATCGTAGCAAGGAAAAACTAGCATATGCAAGGAAGCGGAAAGGAACAATAGCAATCTCAACATAACGAGAGGTAATTTAGTAACATGAAAATTTCTATAACCGTATTTTCCTCTCTCATAATAATTACATGTAGGATCATAAGAAAATTCAACAATATAGCTATCACATAACATATTCTCAACACGATCCACATGCATGCGAAGTTGACACTCTTCCAAAATAGTGGGATTATCATTAACTAAAGTCATGATTTCTCCAAGCCCACTTTTATCAAAAATTTCATAAGATTGAATGTTATCCAAATATGTGGGATCTAAAGTTGACACTCTTCCAAACCCACTTTCAATATTATTCAAACACTATTAGCAATCTTATATTCATCATGGAGCTTAAATAAATTTTCAAGATCATAAGAAGAATCTCCCCAATCATGACTATTGGACATAGCAAAACTAGCATCCCCAAGCTTAGGGTTTTGCATATTATTAGCATAATTTACATCAATAGAATTTATAATAGAATCATTGCAATCATGCTTTTTAATCAAAGATCTATCGTGAAGCACTTCATCACAATTTTTAGATTTACGGATTTCAGGCAAAAGCTTATAAAGATAATCTAGTGCATCCAAATCACTAGGAATTGGTTCATCATAATTGGATCTCTTAAAAAGATTGGCAAGCGGATGAGGATACATAGATATTAGCTTCTCCGTTTAGGAATAAATACTCAACTATTTCAACCAAGCGAGAAAATGAGCCAAGAAAGACATCAAGGAGAACGGAAAAGAGAGGGCGAATAAAACGGCAAGGGTGAAGTGGGGGAGAGGAAAACGAGAGGCAAATGGCAAATAATGTAATGCGAGAGATAAGGGATTGTGATGGGTACTTGGTATGTTGACTTTTGCGTAGACTCCCCGGCAACGGCGCCAGAAATCCTTCTTGCTACCTCTTGAGCTTGCGTTGGATTTCCCCAAAGAGGAGAGGATAATGCAGCAGAGTAGCGCAAGTATTTCCCTCAGTTTTTGAGAACCAAGGTATCAATCCAGTAGGAGGCCACGCGCAAGTCCCTCGTACCTACACAAAACAAATAGCTCAACGCAACCAACGCGATTAAGGGTTGTCAATCCCTTCACGGTCACTTACGAGAGTGAGATCTGATAGAGATAATAGATAATATTTTTGGTATTTTTGGTATAAAGATGCAAAGTAAAATAAAAAGCAAAGCAATAATAAAGTAAGGGAAGATTGATATGATAGAGAATAGACTCGGGGGCCATAGATTTCACTAGTGGCTTCTCTCAAGAGCATAAGTATTTTACGGTGGGTGAACGAATTACTGTTGAGAAATTGACAGAATTGAGCATAGTTATGAGAGTATCTAGGTATGATCATGTATATAGGAATCACGTCCGAGACAAGTAGACCGACTCCTGCCTGCATCTACTGCTATTACTCCACTCATCGACGCTATCCAGCATGCATCTAGAGTATTAAGTTAATGAAAACAGAGTAACGCCTTGAGCAATATGACATGATGTAGAGGGATAAATTCATGCAATATGATAAAACCCCATCTTGTTATCCTCGATGGCAACAATACAATCGTGACTTGCTGCCCCTCATCACACCGGGAAAGGACACCGCAAGATTGAACCCAAAGCTAAGCACTTCTCCCATTGCAAGAACTACCAATCTAGTTGGCCAAACCAAACGGATAATTCAAAGAGCTTGCAAAGATAACCAATCATACATAAAAGAATTCGGAGAAGATTCAAATATTGCTCATAGATAATCTTGATCATAAACCCACAATTCATCGATCTCAACAAACACACCGCAAAAAGGAAGATTACATCGAATAGATCTCCATGAGAGAGGGGGAGAACATTGTATTGAGATCCAAAAAGAGAGAAGAAGCCATCTAGCTACTAACTATGGACCCGAAGGTCTGAAGTAAACTACTCACACTTCATCGGAGAGGCTATGATGATGTAGAAGCCCTCCGTGGTGGATTCCCCTTCCGGTGGAGCTCCAGAACAGGCCCCAAGATGGGATCTCATGGATACAGAAAGTTGCGGCGGTGGAATTAGGTTTTTTGCTCCATATCTGATCGTTCGGGGGTACGTAGGTATATATAGGAGGGAGAAGTACGTCGGTGGAGCAACAGGGGGCCCACGAGGGTGGAGGGCGTGCCCCCCTACCTCGTGCCTTCCCTATTGGTTGCTTGACGTAGGGTCCAAGTCTCCTGGATCATGTTCGGTGAGAAAATCACGTTCCCGAAGGTTTCATTCCATTTGGACTCCGTTTGATATTCCGTTTCTTCGAAACACTGAAATTGGCAAAAAACAAAAAATCTGGGCTGGGCCTCCGGTTAATAGGTTAGTCCCAAAAGTAATATAAAAGTGGAAAATAAAGCCCAGTATGGTCCAAAACATTAGATAATATAGCATGGAGCAATCAAAAATTATAGATACGTTGGAGACGTATCAAGCACCATGTTTAAGTAGAGAATACAGCGGGTAAGAGAGAGGCTACACCGCTGCATAGAGGGGGGAAGAGTTGGTGATGATGGCGGTGAAGTTGTTGGTGAAGATTGCGGTGATGATGATGGCCACGGCAGCGTTCCGGTGCCACCGGAATAGAAGGGGAGAGGGGGCCCCTTCGTCTTCTTCTTCCTTGACCTCCTTCCTAGATGGGAGAAGGGTTTCCCCTCTGGTCCTTGGCCTCTATGGCATGGGAGGGGCGAGAGCCCCTTCGAGATTGGATCTATCTCTCTGTTTCTCTCTGTTTCTGCGTTCTGTCCTAGTCCCCTTTCACCATTTCGTATATATATGGAGCTTCGTAACTCCAATTGGACTGAAACCTTTACCGTGATTTTTTTTTCCAAAAATTAGCTTTCTTGCGGCCGAATAAGGGCATCAACTGCCTTACAGGTGGCCCACGAGGGTCAGGGGCGCGCCCTCGGGGGGTAGGGCGCACCCCCCTACCTCGTGCCCACCTCGGACACCGTTTCGCGTTGATCTTTCTCCCAGATTTTCCAAATATTCCAAAATAATTCTCCGTCCGTTTTTATCCCGTTTGGATTCCGTTTGATATGGATATTTTGCGAAACCAAAAACATGCAACAGACATGAACTAGCACTGAGCACTGAATCAATATGTTAGTCCCAAAAATAGTATAAAAAGTTGCCAAAAAGTATATGGAAATTGTAGAATATTGGCATGGAACAATAAAAAATTATAGATACGACGGAGATGTATCACTATTCAACTCTCGTTTAAGATATTTTGTAGGAAAGCTTCTCTCTAAATGGGAAGGTCCTTACGTTATCGAGGAGGTCTACCGTTCCGGTGCCATAAAAATCGACAACTTCGAAGGCACAAATCCGAAGGTGGTGAACGGTCAAAGAATTAAACATTACATCTCAGGTAATCCTATAAATGTTGAAACTAATATTATTGAAACCGTAACTCCGGAGGAATACATAAGGGACACTTTCCAGAACGTTTCAGACTCCGAAAAGGAATAGGTATGTGGTACGGTAAGTAAACCGACTCCAAAACAGTTCTAATGGCAATTTTTCTCCGTTTTGGAATATTTAAGAAAATAGGAAAATAAGAAGCAGTCCGGGAAGGACACGAGGCTTCCACGAGGGTGGGAGGTGCGCCCTACCCCCCTAGGCGCGCCCCCTACCTCGTGGGCACCACGTGTGCTCTCCGGACTCTGTTTTCTTGCATGATACTTCTTCCGGTCGATAAAAATTCATTATATAATCTCCCGAAGGTTTTTACCACCGTATCACGCAATTATCCTCTGTTCTTGTTTCGAGTTGTTTTCTGTCAGAGTTGTCAAGGCCAGGCATCATGTCATCCCCCTCCTCCAACAATGGTGACAACGAAGCTTGGCTAATGAAGATAGAGCTGAAGAGGGAAGAACCCATGGAGATCAACAAGGATGAAGGGATCAAGAAGGCCATGGAGGACCAAGCTCCGGCAGCAGAAGACATCCTTCAACTTGATCACAATCTTCTAACCCCAACTGAGATCGAAGCTTTCAAGATGATTGAGTTAGCTCGTATACAAAACAAGTATCTCACACGTGAAATTTTTTTTGTTGAAGGAGCATATCATCGCACTCAAGGGCATTATCCGCAAGTTGGAGGACCTCTTACGCTCGATGTGCGACTATCATCATCACCTCCATATTCTTCACCAGCAAATGAGATATAATCACATGGGTATGGGCACTCCCCTTGGCAACTGCCAAGCTTGGGGGAGGTGCCCCGGTATCGTATCACCGTCACATCTCTATCTTTCCGTTTTCTTAGTTCGATCCTTTTAGTAATATCTTGATCTAGTAGAATAAAGTTTTTGGTATGATCTAGTTTTGAGTTTTGCTTTATAATCCTTCTATGTAATCGAGTCCGTGAGCTATATAATAAAGATTAGTGTTGAGTCAAGGGCTTGATTATCTTGCTATGATCTTGAGGGAATAAAAGAAAAAGGAAGAATAAAAATAAACAAAGAGATCATATTGATCTTATGAAGAGTAATGACTTCACATATAAAGAGTATGATGATTAAAAGTTGTTGAGAGTTGACAAACATAGTTTTGGTCATCGTTGCAATTAATAGGAAGTAATAAAGAAAGAGAGGTTTCACATATAAATATACTATCTTGGACATCTTTTATTGTGAGCACTCATTAAAATATGACATGCTAAAGAGTTGATGTTGGACAAGGAAGACAACGTAATGGGTTATGTTTTCTAATATCTGAGATAAAGTATATTGTCATGGATCATCCAACATGTTGAGTTTGCCTTTCTCCCTCATGCTAGCCAATTCTTTGCACCAAGTAGAAATACTACTTGTGCTTCCAAATTCCCTTAAACCCAGTTTTACCATGAGAGTCCACCATATCTACCCATGGATTGAGTAAGATCCTTCAAGTAAGTTGTCATCGGTGCAAGCAATAAAAATTGCTCTCTAAATATGTATGATTGATTAGTGTGGAGGAAATAAGCTTTATATATACGATCTTGTGATGTGGAAGAAATAAAAGCGATGGACTGCATAATAAAGGTCCATATCACAAGTGGCAATATAAAGTGACGTTATTTCGCATTAAGATTTTGTGCATCCAACCTTGAAAGCGCATGACAACCTCTGCTTCCCTCTGCGGAGGGCCTATGTTTTACTTTTATCTCTTACCCTTATGCAAGAGTCATGGTGATTTTCACCTTTCCCTTTTTACATTTTATCCTTTCCTCCAAAAGTAATAGTTCTGCACAACTCCAAAAGTCGTGAAACTCCACGGAAGTTATTTTTGGAAATAATAAAAAATACTGAGCGAAGAAAATACCAGAGGGGGCCCACACCCTCGCCAGGAGGGTGGGGGCGCGCCCTACCCCCTGGGCGCGCCCCCCTGCATCGTGGGCCCCCTGGTGGCCCTCTGGTGCCCATCTTCTGCTATATGAAGTCTTTCGTCCGAGAAAAAGCCAGAAGCAAGCTTTCGGGACGAGACTCTGCCGCCACGAGGTGGAACCTTGGCGGAACCAATCTAGGGCTCTGGCGGAGCTGTTCTGCCAGGGACACTTCCCTCCGGGAGGGGGAAATCATCGCCATCTTCATCACCAACGCTCCTCTCATTGGGAGGGGGCCAATCTCCATCAACATCTTCACCAGCACCATCTCCTCTAAAACCCAAGTTCATCTCTTGTATCCAATCTTTGTCTCCAAGTCTGGGATTGGTACATGTAGGTTGCTAGTAGTGTTGATTACTCCTTGTAGTTGATGCTAGTTGGTTTATTTGGTGGAAGATCATATGTTCAGATCCTATATGCATATTAATACCCCTCTGATTATGAACATTAGTATGATTTGTGAGTAGTTACGTTTGTTCCTGAGGACATGGGAGAAGTCTTCCTATTAGTAGTCATGTGAATTTGGTATTCGTTCGATATTTTGATGAGATGTATGTTGTCTCTCCTCTAGTGGTGTTATGTGAACGTCGACTACATGACATTTCACCATTGTTTGGGCCTAGAGGAAGGCATTGGGAAGTAATAAGTAGATGATGGGTTGCTAGAGTGACAGAAGCTTAAACCCTTGTTTATGCGTTGCTTCGTAAGGGGCTGATTTGGATCCATATGTTTCATGCTATGGTTAGGTTTACCTTATACTTCTTTTGTAGTTGCGGATGCTTGCAATAGGAGTTAATCATAAGTGGGATGCTTGTCCAAGTAAGGACAGCACCCAAGCACCGGTCCACCCACACATCAAATTATCAAAGTACCGAACACGAATCATATGAACGCGACGAAAACTAGCTTGACGATAATTCCCATGTGTCCTCGGGAGCGTTTTCCTTCATATAAGAAATTGTCCAGGCTTGTCCTTTGCTACAAAAAGGATTGGGCCACCTTATTGCACCTTATTTACTTTCATTACTTGTTACCCGTTACAAATTATCTTATCACAAAACTGTCTGTTACCGATAATTTCAGTGCTTGCAGAGAATACCTTGCTAAAAACCGCTTATCATTTCCTTCTGCTCCTCATTGTTTTGAAACTCTTACTTATTGAAAGGACCTACACTTGTGGGTCAGCAGCGCTCGGCAGAGGAGAGGCAGCCGAAAGTAGTACAAAGCCCCTCCGCAGTAGTAGTAGTAGTATTTAGGGGCTATTTTGTTCAGTTCATCTGATTATATAGATAGCTCTAGTGATTTCTAGCTGCATATTTTGACAAATTGCAGTGTTACAAGGATTGACAAATGTCAACGTTACTAGATCAACAAATGTAAATCTTTCCAGTTTGATAAATGGCAACATACCCAATATGACAAATGCAAATCTTACCAAATTGTTTGTACGTGGTTGCACACGGGTCATCCAAAACAACCGTTTACATTGAAGGGATGCACAAATCCTGCGTTGCTCTCACTTTGCATACGGGTGTTCTATCTAAAACGTTTGCGATCAAGAGCAGCAGAAATCCTGCTCGGCACATTTTCTCTTGGCTTCCTGGGGAAACTGTCGGTTTGCATACGGGTGTTCTAACTAAAACGTTTGCAATGAGTATTTTTATATTTAAAAAGCGAATTAAACTGTGGCTTGGGTGCCATTAATGGAGAGGATGCGACGAAGGCGGGCGGCCATGGAAGGCAAAGGGCTTGCTTCCCAGTGAGTGTGCGCAACGTACAGCTCGCACGCTTCCCGGTGAGCCTGCGCATTCGAGGACAGCTTGCATGCTTCTCGATCAGCCTGCGCGTGCTTGCATGCCTCCCGTTCAGTCAAGGTCAAGCAGCTGTCCGCAGGGCACCTCCTACAGCCATTAAAACCAAGACACATGGCGTCACGTGAATGGTTAACAGAACACACACGGTTTGAATTACACAAACGTTTGAGATATTAAAGTGGCAGCTATTTTTTCAAAATGCCTTTGTTGGCTGTCATTATTCGAGTGCACCTTCTCTCAAAATGGACACGAAAAATACCACAGCATGTTGATGCCGCTCCATGATAGCATGCCAAGTTTCATGAATTTCAGACGAGTTTTGGATTTACTAGAATTTAAAAATCAGGCATCTCAATGTTTTGCCAGCAATCAACGGTACCCTGGTGTTTGAAATTCATTCCCATTTCTTGCATGGGACCTAAGCATGCACCCAAGGACACATATTTGATTTTTCAACCAATTTATATGCACTAGAGCATGTGCATGTAGTTCAAATTTGAATTATGCATATGAATTTATGGAAAACTCATTTAATGCATAAAAATGTCCAAACGAACCCTGAAAAATCACAAAATTTCACACGACACTCCTGTTGTTCTATGTTGGCACGAGAAAAAAAATTGGAAGCAATAAGAGGCAATGGATATCGTTTCGTCCCCAAAGGTGGGGATATTCCCTACCGAAACCATCATTCTTGTTGTGAGAAGCTCCGTTTTGTGAGAAGCATATACCCAAACCTACCCCAAATGGGACAAAAATTTACCACGGCATGTTGATGCCGCTCTAGGATAGCATGCCAAGTTTCATGAATTTCAGACGAGTTTTGGATTTACTAGAATTTAAAAACCATGCATCTCAATGTTTTGCCGGCAATCAATGGGGCCCTGGTGTTTGAAATTCATTCTCATTTCTTGCATGGGACCTAAGCATGCACCCAAGGACACAAATTTGATTTGTCAACCAATTTATATGCACTGGAGCATGTGCATGTAGTTCAAATTTGAATTGTGAACATAAATGCATTGAAAACTCAGTTAATGCATAAAAATGTCCAAACAAACCCCGAAAAATCATAAAATTCACACAACACTCCTGTTGTTCTATGTTGACACGAGAAAAAAATTGAAAGCAATAAGAGGCAATGGATATCGTTTCGCCCCCAAAGGTGGGACGTTCCCTACTGAAAACCATCATGCTTGTTGTGAGAAGCTCTGGTTTGTGAGAAGCATATACCCAAACTTGCCCCAAATAGGACAAAAATTTTACCACGACATTTTGATGCCGCTCCATGATAGCATGCCAAGTTTCATGAATTTCAGACGAGTTTTGGATTTACTAGAATTTATAAACCAGGCATCTCACTGTTTTGTCGGCCATCAACGGTGCCCTGGTGTTTGAAATTCATTCCCATTTCTTGCATGGGACCTAAGCATGCACCCAAGGACATAGATTTGATTTTTTCAACCAATTTATATGCACTGGAGCATGTGCATGTAGTTTAATTTTGAATTGTGCACCTAAAATGGCTAGAAAACCAATTTAATGTATAAAATGTTCAAACGAACCCTGAATAATTCCAATTCTTTTATGACACACATATAGTTGCATGTTCACTCCAGATAAAAGGTCTAGCAATTCAAACACCGTCCATTGCCGCTGTGACCCCATTATGTAATTCAAATCAAGATGAAAAATCAAGTAGATCGCACACAGTTTATTATTAGCAACCATGTGAGTGAAGGAAATATGCCCTAGAGGCAATAATGAAGTTATTATTTATTTCCTTATATCATGATAAATGTTTATTATTCATGCTAGAATTGTATTAACCGGAAACATAATACATGTATGAATACATAGACAAACAGATAGTCACTAGTATGCCTCTACAAGACTAGCTCATTGATCGAAGATGGTTGTGTTTCCTAACCATAGACATGTGTTGTCATTTGATTAATGGGATCACATCATTAGGAGAATGATGTGATTGACATGACCCATTTCATTAGCTTAGCACTTGATCGTTTAGTATGTTGCTTATGCTTTCTTCATGACTTATACAAAGTTCCTGCAACTATGAGATTATGCAACTCCCGTTTACCGAAGGAACACTTTGTGTGCTACCAAACGTCACAACGTAATCGGGTGATTATAAAGGTACTCTCAGGTGTCTCCAAAAGTATATGTTGAGTTGGCATGAATCGAGATTAGGTTTTGTCACTCCGATTGTCGGAGAGGTATCTCTGGGCCTTCTCGGTAATACACATCACATAAGCCTTGCAAGCATTGCAACTAATGAGTTAGTTGTGAGATGATGTATTACGGAACGAGTAAAGAGACTTACCGGTAACGAGATTGAACTAGGTATTGGATACCGACGATCGAATCTCGGGTAAGTAACATACCGATGACAAAGGAACAACGATATCGTTATGCGGTTTGACCGATAAAGATCTTTGTAGAATATGTAGGAACCAATATGGGCATCCAGGTTCCGCTATTGGTTATTGACCGAGAATGGTTCTAGGTCATGTCTACATAGTTCTCGAACCCGTAGGGTCCGCACGCTTAACGTTCGATGACAGTTCATTATGAGTTTATAAGTATTGATGTACCAAGGTTGTTCGAGTCCCGGATGTGATCACGGACATGACGAGGAGTCTCGAAATGGTCGAGACATAAAGAATGATATATTGGAAGCCTATGTTTGGACTTGGAAGGTTCGGATGAAAACAGGAAGTTACGAACACCGGGGTTACGGAACCCCGGGGTCTATGGGCCTTGATGGGCCATAAGAGAGAAGAGGAAGGGCCGGCCAGGCAGGCCGCCCCCCCCCCCTCTAGTCCGAATAGGACAGGAGAGGGGGCGCGCCTTCCTCTTCCCCTCCTCCAATCCTAATCCAACTAGGAGAGGGGGAGTCCTACTCGGTGGGAGTAGGACTCCTCGGCGCGCCTCCCCTAGGGCTGGCCGCACCCCCTTGGCTCCTTTATATCACGGGGCAGGGGCACCCCATGACACACAAGTTGATCTACGGATCGTTCCTTAGCCGTGTCGGTGCCCCTTCCACCATATTCCACTTCGGTCATATCGTCATGAGCTTAGGCGAAGCCCTGCGCCGGAGAAGTCATATCGTCGCAGAGCTTAGGCGAAGCCCTGCGTCGGTGGAGCATCATCATCGTCACCACGCCGTCGTCGACGGAACTCATCCCGACACTTTGCTGGATCGAGTCCGGGATCGTCATCGAGCTGAACGTGTGCGAACTCGGAGGTGCCGTGACGTTCGGTTCTTGGATCGGTCGGATCGTGAAGGCGTCGACTACATCAACCGCGTTGTTATAACGCTTCCGCTTTCGGTCTATGAGGGTGCGTGGGCGGACACTCTCCCTCTCGTTGCTATGCCATCACCATGGTCTTGCGTGTACGTAGGAAATTTTTGAAATTACTCGTTCCCCAACATGGCATCCGAGCCTGGTTTTATGCGTTGATGTCATATGCACGAGTAGAACACAAGTGAGTTGTGGGCGATATAAGTCATCTGCTTACCAGCATGTCATACTTTGGTTCAGCGGTATTGTGAGATGAAGCGGCCCGGACCGACATTACGCGTACGCTTACGCGAGACTGGTTTCACCGCTCCGAGCACTAGTTGCTTAAAGGTGACCGCGGGTGTCTGTCTCTCTCACTTTAGTTGAACCGAGTGTGGCTACGCCCGGTCCTTGCGAAGGTTAAAACAGCACCAACTTGACAAACTATCGTTGTGGTTTTGATGCGTAGGTAAGAACGGTTCTTGCTCAGCCCGTAGCAGCCACGTAAAACTTGCAACAACAAAGTAGAGGACGTCTAACTTGTTTTTGCAGGGCATGATGTGATGTGATGTGGTCAAGACGTGATGCTATATTTTATTGTATGAGATGATCATGTTTTGTAACCGAGTTATCGGCAACTGGCAGGAGCCATATGGTTGTCGCTTTATTGTATGAAATGCAAAAGCCATGTAATTGCTTTACTTTATCACTAAGCAGAGCGATAGTCGTAGAAGCAATAGTTGGCGAGGCGACAACGATGCTACGATGGAGATCAAGGTGTCGCGCCCGGTGGCGATGGTGATCATGACGGTGCTTGGAGATGGAGATCACAAGCACAAGATGATAATGACCATATCATATCACTTATATTGATTGCATGTGATGTTTATCCTTTATGCATCTTATCTTGCTTTGATTGACGGTAGCATTATAAGATGATCTCTCACTAAAATTATCAAGAAGTGTTCTCCTGAGTATGCACCGTTGCTAAAAGTTCAGTAGTACCCGGACACCACGTGATGATCGGGTGTGATAAGTTCTCGTCCATCTACAACGGGTGCAAGCCAGTTTTGCACACGCAGAATACTCAGGTTAAACTTGACGAGCCTAGCATATGCAGATATGGCCTCGAACACGGAGACCGAAAGGTCGGCGTGAATCATATAGTAGATATGATCAACATAGTGATGTTCACCATTGAAACTACTCCATCTCACGTGATGATCGGACATGGTTTAGTTGATTTGGATCACGTAAACACTTAGATGACTAGAGAGATGTCTGTCTAAGTGGGAGTTTTTAATATGATTAATTGAACTTAAATTTATCATGAACTTAGTACCGATAGTATTTTGCTTGTCTATGTTTACTGTAGATAGATGGCTCGTCTGTTGTTCCGTTGAATTTTAATGCGTTCCTTGAGAAAGCAAAGTTGAAAGATGATGGTAGCAATTACACGGACTGGGTCCGTAACGAGGATTATCCTCATTGCTGCACGTAAGAATTACGTCCCGGAAGCACCGCTGGGTGCCGTGGCTGCTGCGAGAGCAACGCCGAAGTTGTGAGCGTCTGGCGAGCAAAGCTGATGACTACTCTATAGTTCAGTGTGCCATGCTTTACGGCTTAGAACCGGGTCTTCAACGACGTTTTGAGCGTCATGGAGCATATGAGATGTTCCAGGAGTTGAAGTTAATATTTCAAGCAAATGCCCGGATTGAGAGATATGAAGTCTCCAATAAGTTCTATAGCTGCAAGATGGAGGAGAATAGTTACATCGGTGAGCACATACTCAAAATGTGCAGGTATAATAATCACTTAATTCAGCTGGGAGTTAATCTTCCGGATGATAGTGTCATTGATGAATTCTCCAATCACGCCACCAAGCTACAAGAGCTTCGTGATGAACTATAATATGCAAGGGATGACTAAGACAATTCTGAGCTCTTCGCAATGCTAAAAGCAGCGGAGGTAGAAATCAAGAAAGAGCATCAAGTGTTGATGGTCAACAAGACCACTAGTTTCAAGAAAAGGGCAAAGGAAAGAAGAAGGAAACTTCAAAAGAACAGCAAGAAAGTTGCTGATCAAGAGAAGAAACCCAAGTCTGGACCTAAGCCTGAAACGAGTGTTTTACTACTGCAAGCGATCGACACCGGAAGCGGAACTGCCCCAAGTATTTGGCGGATAAGAAGGATGGCAAGGTGAACAAAGGTATATGTGATATACATGTTATTGATGTGTACCTTACTAGAGCTCGTAGTAGCACTGGTATTTGATACTGGTTACATTGCTAATATTTGCAACTCGAAGCAGGGACTACGAAATAGACGAGCACGGCAAAGGGCGAGGTGACGATGCGCGTGGGAAATGGTTCCAAAGTCAATGTGATCGCGATCGGCACGCTACCTCTACATCTACCTTGGGATTAGTTTTAGACCTAAATAATTATTATTTGGTGCCAGCGTTGAGCATGAACATTATATCTGGATCTTGTTTAATGCGAGGCGGTTATTCATTTAAATCGAGAGAATAATGGTTGTTCTATTTATATGAGTAATATTTTTATGGTCATGCACCCTTGAAGAATGGTCTATTCTTGTTAAATCTCGACGAGTGATACACATATTCATAATGTCGAAGCCAAAAGATGCAGAGTTGATAATGATAGTGCAACTTATTTGTGGCACTTGCCGTTTAGGTCATATCGGTGTAAAACGCATGAAGAAACTCCATACAGATGGACTTTTGGAATCACTTGATTATGAATCACTTGGTACTTGCGAACCGTGCCTCATGGGCAAGATGACTAAAACACCGTTCTCGGTTGTATGGAGAGAGCAACAGACTTATTGGAAATCATACATACAGATGTATGTGGTCCGATGAATGTTGAAGCTCGTGGCGATATCGTTATTTTCTCACCTTCACAGATGATTTAAGCGGATACGGGTATATCTACTTGATGAAGCATAAATCTGAAACATTTGAAAAGTTCAAAGAATTTCAGAGTGAAGTTGAAAATCATCGTAACAAGAAAATAAAGTTTCTACGATCTGATCGTGGAGGAGAATATTTGAGTTACGAGTTTGGTCTACATTTGAAGCAATGCGGAATAGTTTCGCAACTCACGCCACCGGGAACACCACAGCGTAATGGTGTGTCCGAACGTCGAATCGTACTTTACTAGATATGGTGCGATCTATGATGTCTATATCCGATTTACCGCTATCGTTTTGGGGTTATGCTTTAGAGGCGGCCGCATTCACGTTAAATAGGACACCGTCAAAATCCGTTGAGACGACGCCTTATGAACTATGGTTTAGCAAGAAACCAAAGTTGTCGTTTCGAAAGTTTGGGGTTGCGATGCTTATGTGAAAAACTTCAACCTGATAAGCTTGAACCCAAATCGGAAAAATGTGTCTTCATAGGATACCGAAAGGAGACAATTGGGTATACCTTCTATCACAGATCCGAAGGCAAGACATTCGTTGCTAAGAATGGATCCTTTCTAGAGAAGGAGTTTCTCTCGAAAGAAGTGAGTGGGAGGAAAGTGGAACTTGATGAGGTAATAGTACCAACTCCCTTATTGGAAAGTAGTTCATCACAGAAATCAGTTCCTGTAACAACTACACCAGTTAGCGAGGAAGATAATGATAATGATCATGAAACTTCAGATCAAGTTGTCACTGAACTTCGTAGATCAACCAGAATAAAATCCGCACCAGAGTGGTACGGTAATCCTATTCTGGAAGTCATGCTACTAGATCATGGTGAACCTACGAACTATGAAGAAGCGATGGTGAGCCCAGATTTCACAAGATGGCTTGAAGCCATGAAATCTGAGATGGGATCCATGTATGAGAACAAAGTATGGACTTTGGTAGACTTGCCCGATGATCGGCAAGCTATTGAGAACAAATGGATCTTTAAGAAGAAGACGGCGCCGATGGTAATGTAACTGTCTACAAAGCTCGACTTGTTGCAAAAGGTTTTCGACAAGTTCAAGGGGTTGACTACGATGAGACTTTCTCACCCGTGGCGATGCTTAAGTCTGTCCGAATCATGTTAGCAATTGCCGCATTTTATGATTATGAAATTTGGCAAATGGATGTAAAACTGCATTCTTGAATGGATTTCTAGAAGAAGAGTTGTATATGATGCAACCAGAAGGTTTTGTTGATCCAAAGGGTGCTAACAAAGTGTGCAAGCTCAACGATCAATTTATGGTCAGTGCAAGCCTCTCGGAGTTGGAATAAGCGCTTTGATAGTGTGATCAAAGCATATGGTTTTATACACACTTTTGGAGAAGCTTGTATTTACAAGAAAGTGAGTGGGAGCTCAGTAGCATTTCGATATTATATGTGGACGACATATTGTTGATTGGAAATGATATAGAATTTCTGGATAGCATAAAAGGATACTTGAACAAAAGTTTTTCAATGAAAGACCTCGGTGAAGCTGCTTACATATTGGGCATCAAGATCTATAGAGATAGATCAAGGCGCTTAATTGGACTTTCACAAAGCACATACCTTGATAAAGTTTTGAAGAAGTTCAAAATGGATCGAGCAAAGAAAGGTTTTTACCTGTATTACAAGGTATAAGATTGAGTCGACTCAATGCCCGACCACAGCAGAAGATAGAGAAAATGAAAATGTTCCTATGCTTCAGCCATAGGCTCTATCATGTATGCAATGCTGTGTACCAGACTGACGTATGCTTAGCTGTAAGCTTGGCAGGAAGGTACCAAAGTAATCCAGAGTGGATCATCGGACAGCGGTCAAGAACATCCTGAAATACCGAAAAGGACTAAGGATATGTTTCTCGTATATGGAGGTGACAAAGAGCTAGTCGTAAATGGTTACGTCGATGCAAGCTTTGACACTGATCCGGACGATTCTAAATCGCAAACCGGATCGTATTTTTATTAAGCGGTGGAGCTGTCGGTTGGTGCAGTTCTAAACAAAGCGTCGTGGCGGGATCTACATGTGAAGCGGAGTACATAGCTGCTTGGAAGCAGCAAGTGAAGGAGTCTGGATGAAAGAGTTCATTTCCGATCTAGGTGTCATACCTAGTGCATCGGGACCAATGAAGATCTTCTGTGACAATCTTGGTGCAATTGCCTTGGCAAAAGAATCCAGATTTCACAAGAGGACCAAGCATATCAAGAGGCGCTTCAATTCCATTCGGGACCAAGTCCAAGTGGGATACATAGAGATTTGCAAAATACATACGGATCTGAATGTTGCAGACCGTTGACTAAGCCTCTTCCACGAGCAAAACATGATCAGCACCAAGACTCCATGGGTGTTAGAATCATTCTTGTGTAATCTAGATTATTGACTCTAGTGCAAGTGGGAGACTGAAGGAAATATGCCCTAGAGGCAATAATAAAGTTATTATTTATTTCCTTATATCATGATAAATGTTTATTATTCATGCTAGAATTGTATTAACGGAAACATAATACATGTATGAATACATAGACAAGCAGATAGTCACTAGTATGCCTCTACAAGACTAGCTCATTGATCGAAGATGGTTGTGTTTCCTAACCATAGACATGTGTTGTCATTTGATTAATGGGATCACATCATTAGGAGAATGATGTGATTGACATGACCCATTTCATTAGCTTAGCACTTGATCGTTTAGTATGTTGCTTATGCTTTCTTCATGACTTATACAAAGTTCCTGCAACTATGAGATTATGCAACTCCGTTTACGGAGGAACACTTTGTGTGCTACCAAACGTCTAACGTAATCGGGTGATTATAAAGGTACTCTCAGGTGTCTCCAAAAGTATATGTTGAGTTGGCATGAATCGAGATTAGGTTTTGTCACTCCGATTGTCGGAGAGGTATCTCTGGGCCTTCTCGGTAATACACATCACATAAGCCTTGCAAGCATTGCAACTAATGAGTTAGTTGTGAGATGATGTATTACGGAGCGAGTAAAGAGACTTACCGTTAACGAGATTGAACTAGGTATTGGATACCGACGATCGAATCTCGGGTAAGTAACATACCGATGACAAAGGAACAACGTATATCGTTATGCGGTTTGACCGATAAAGATCTTCGTAGAATATGTAGGAACCAATATGGGCATCCAGGTTCCGCTATTGGTTATTGACCGAGAATGGTTCTAGGTCATGTCTACATAGTTCTCGAACCCGTAGGGTCCGCACGCTTAACGTTTGATGACAGTTCATTATGAGTTTATAAGTATTGATGTACGAAGGTTGTTGAGTCCCGGATGTGATCACGGACATGACGAGGAGTCTCGAAATGGTCGAGACATAAAGAATGATATATTGGAAGCCTATGTTTGGACTTGGAAGGTTCGGATGAAAACAGGAAGTTACGGAACACCGGGGTTACGGAACCCCGGGGTCTATGGGCCTTGATGGGCCATAAGAGAGAAGAGGAAAGGGCCGGCCAGGCAGGCCGCCCCCTCCCCTCTAGTCCGAATAGGACAAGGAGAGGCGCGCCTTCCCTCTTCCCCTCCTCCAATCCTAATCCAACTAGGAGAGGGGAGTCCTACTCCGGTGGGAGTAGGACTCCTCGCGCGCCTCCCCTAGGGCTGGCCACACCCCCCTTGGATCCTTTATATACGGGGCGGGGGCACCCCATGACACACAAGTTGATCTACGATCGTTCCTTAGCCGTGTCGGTGCCCCTTCCACCATATTCCACTTGGTCATATCGTCGCGGAGCTTAGGCGAAGCCTGCGCCGGAGAAGTCATATCGTCGCGGAGCTTAGGCGAAGCCCTGCGTCGGTGGAGCATCATCATCGTCCTGCGCCGTCGTCTTGTGGAACTCATCCCGACACTTTGCTGGATCGGAGTCCGGGATCGTCATCGAGCTGAGCGTGTGCGTAACTCGGAGGTGCCGTCGTTCGGTGCTTGGATCGGTCGGTCGTGAAGGCGTCGACTACATCAACAGCGTTGTTATAACGCTTCGCTTCGGTCTCACGAGTGCGTGGGCGGACACTCTCCCCTCTCGTTGCTATGCCATCACCATGGTCTTGCGTGTACGTAGGAAATTTTTTGAAATTACTACGTTCCCCAACAGTGAGATGCGGCACAAAATATCCTAGAGCACCGTTAGTGTATAGTACGCCTATGTCTTACACGAGAAGGTGCGTCGGCTACAGTCCATAGCCGGCGTCTCAAGCACACTAGCTCGCTCCCCAAATATCATTTCACTGTTCAATCATCGCCGGTGAAAGATGGGCACGTGGACCCGCGTCGTGAGGGCAACTTCGGTGGCCCACTCCGGCGAGAGCGTGGCCGCAGCCGCCATGCACGTGCTAATAAGGTGCATGAGCGCGGCCGCAATCTGCGACCGGGCGGCAAAGGCAGCCCAAACGGCCGCTGTGCTTCTCAGGTGGCGGCAGCAACATCTGCCTTGGGGATAGCAATTGGCGAGAGCGACACAGCAGGTGTGCGTTCCACAGCGGCGGCCTTAGCCCTGTCGGAGGCCGCCCACGACCATGTCGAGGCCGCCCATGCTCAGCTCCTAGCGGTCACCGCACAAATCGAATGAAGCTTCTCCGACAACGGTCGGCAACCCACGGCCGGCGTCTTGCCGCAATCCCGAGGCGTTGAGCGATCGTCCTTCCTCCGTCGCATACCTTGCGACGACGGAGCCCGTCCAAGCCCAGATCGCGTCCGCCCACGTCCAGCTCGTGGCAGCCTTTTCCAAAGAGATGGCGGACGCGGATGGCGAGATGCTTGTCGAGTATGGTGCGATGGATGCCATGGAGCCCCTTCCCCAGGAGACCGTCGGGCGCGAGCTGGATATGGAGGCAGCGGCGGAGATCGACGAGCACCAGACGTGGTAGTACTCTTTGTTTTGTTTAATTAAGAGCACCGGTCTTTAATTTGTTAGAGTAATGTTTATGTCAGCTAGCTCTGTTTAATTGCTGAACTTGCTCGATTAAGAAGTGTGGGTGTGTTGTAGTCTCCTTTGTGTACCCTGATACGTCTCCAACGTATCTATAATTTTTTATTGTTTCATGCTATTATATTATCTGTTTTGGATGTTTAATGGGCTTTTTTATACACTTTATTTTTGGGACTAACCTACTAACCGGAGGCCCAGTCCAAATTGCTGTTTTTTTGCCTATTTCAGTGTTTCGCAGAAAAGGAATATCAAATGGAATCCAAATGGAATGAAACCTTTGGGAGAGTGATTTTTGGAACAAACCAATCCAGGAGACTTGGAGTGGACGTCAAGGAAGCAACGAGGCGGCCACGAGGTAGGGAGGCGCGCCCAATGGGGTAGGCGCGCCCCCCACCCTCATGGGCGCCTCGTGGCTCCCCCAACCGACTTCTTTCGCCTATATATACTCATATACCCCGTGAACATCCGAGAGCACCACAAAACCGTATTTCCACCGCCGCAACCTTCTGTACCCATGAGATCCCATCTTGGGGCCTTTTCCGGCGCTCCGCCGGAGGGGGAATCAATCACGGAGGGCATCTACATCAACACCATAGCCTCTCCGATGATGTGTGAGTAGTTTACCTCAGACCTTCGGGTCCATAGTTATTAGCTAGATGGCTTCTTCTCTCTCTTTGGATCTCAATACAAAGTTCTCCTTGATCTTCTTAGAGATCTATTCAATGTAATTCTTTTTGCGGTGTGTTTGTCGAGATCCAATGAATTGTGGGTTTATGATCAAGATTATCTATGAACAATATTTGAATCTCCTCTGAATTATTTTATGTATGATTTGTTATCTTTGCAAGTCTCTTCAAATTATCAGTTTGGTTTGGCCTACTAGATTGATCTTTCTTTCAATGGGAGAAGTGCTTAGCTTTGGGTTCAATCTTGCGGTGTCCTTTCCCTGTGACAGCAGGGGCAGCAAGGCACGTATTGTAATGTTGCCATCGAGGATAAAAAGATGGGGTTTATATCATATTGCTTGAGTTTATCCCTCTACATCATGTCGTCTTGCCTAATGCGTTACTCTGTTCTTATGAACTTAATACTCTAGATGCATGCTGAATAGCGATCAATGTGTGGAGTAATAGTAGTAAATGCATAATCGTTTCGATCTACTTGTCGCGGGCGTGATGCCTATATACATGATCATGCCTAGATATTCTCATAACTATGCACTTTTCTATATATTGCTCGACAGTAATTTGTTCACCCACCGTAATATTTATGCTATCTTGAGAGAAGCCACTAGTGAAACCTATGGCCCCCGGGTCTATTTTCCATCATATTAATCTCCCAATAACTAGCGATTTCTAGCGCCGTTTATTTTGCAATCTTTACTTTTTAATCAATACAAAAAAAAATACCAAAAAAATTTATCTTATTATCTCTATCAGATCTGACTTTTGCAAGTGGCCGTGAAGGGATTGACAACCCCTTTATCACGTTGGTTGCAAGGTTCTTATTTGTTTGTTCAGGTACGATGGATTTGTGTGTAGCCTCCTACTGGATTAATACCTTGGTTCTCAAAAACTGATGGAAATACTTACGCTACGTTGCTGCATCACCCTTTCCTCTTCAAGGGAAAACCAACGCAGTGCTCAAGAGGTAGCATACCCAAATTATGCAATGACGTGGATGACCACTGTAACCATGGAAATTTGAACCAAAATTTTGACGTTCAAACTCATCACACACGGGTGAAGCTATCTGAATAGTTTGTGATGTCGACATATCGTACACAGTTCTGAATAAGCGACCGTGTCTGATGACACTTTGCACGCCAGTTTTTTGGCTGAAGCGATTCCAAATTTTCGGCTTTCGTGGAAATATCTACCTCCCCGCCCCTCCCCCTTACCAAAAGCCACATTTCCCCCTCTTTCCGCCTTCCTTTCCAAGCTGAAACCTTCACTCCTTGCTTGCAGCGCCGCCTCCTCGTCGGCGCCCCTCCTTCACGCTGCTCGGCCTCGTCTATCCAGGCATGTAGTCCACACCGACCCCCATCCTCCTCCTCCTTCCACATCCCACATGCCCCGACCGCCGGCGCGAGCGCGACACCTTCCACTCAAATCACCGACCCCTCCACCAAATAAGCACCGGCCTAAGCCATGGTGCATGCGGTATAGCTAGGATCTCAAGGAGCATTTGGCAGCAGAGAAGCAAATCGCTGCCGCACGCGCGGATGAGGTCGCGATGGCTGCCATTCGTGCCGACCCCCAGATCTTGGAGGAGCACCTTGTCATTTGCTATCTACGCCGGTTAAGCATGCTCGGTTTACCCGTTGCGTGTGCTACTCCTGCCTTACCTTCACAAATTCTAATGAATTGTGCTATCTAATTTTACTATGCAATCTGTTGCTCTAGTGTATATGTTCTATATGTCGTGCAGTGTGGTGCTCACTTATTAACTGTTTTGTTAATTAGTTGTCGTCTTCAGTTAACTATTTGGTTCAATTCTGCAAATGTGATGTTCAATTCTTCAGGCTGCAATTTTGTATCGTCTTCCATGTGAGAAATAAATCGAATTTATCTTTACAAAATACATGAGAAACGAATGCAATTGCTATATTTACAAGTTGTCAAGCATGCTTGGTTTGGTTATACATTGTGCAATGTGGTGCTCAGTAATCTTTGGTTCATTTGTGTTGTGGTGTTTAGTTAACTGTTTGGTTTAATTCTGCAATATGATGTTCAATAGTTATGGGTGCATTATGTTATTGTATATACCATATGAGGAATAAATTGAATTTGGCTGTAGTAAATACAGGAGAAACAAATACAATTGCTACAATTGGTTGTAGTTAACTGTTTGGTTAACTATTTGATCTTCTATTACGAGTATGTTATATTGTGCAATGTGATGCTCAGTTAATGTTTGGTTCATTTGTTGTGGTGTTTAGTTAACTGTTTGGTTCAATTCTGCAATGCGATGTCTAATTGTCGTGGGTAGAATTTTGTATTGTTGTGCATGTGAGGAATAAATCGAATTTGGCTGCACTTAAAACATGAGAAACATATACAAGTGCTATTTCCTAGTTCTTAATTATGCTTGGTTCGGATAAATGGGTTTTCCGTGTGACTTGAATTAATCTGATGAATCTGTAATGTGCTTATTTTTCATCAACATATTTTACTGATAGCATGCGAACCCTTACTTAACCTGATGACTAACTACCTTATATGTGTTGCAGGGAAACAATGGGAAGCACTAAGGTTTACAAACAAGGTTAGCACGTGCATGGTCCGTTCTCTAATAGAACATTATTGTGCAATTGCAGGAACCATTCTAATATTTTGTTTTTAACAATTTGGTCTTGCACATGTAGGTCCTGGTGTCAGAGGTTTTGACCCACTGTTCGACCCTTTCTGCATATGGGGAAATGAGTTGTCCATGAATATCAATCAAATCAAGAAACTCAGAAAGATTGTTAGGATAAAGAAATTAGCGACAAAAAACAACAAGATCTTTGTCTGCACAATGAACAAGACATCAGTTCACTACAATATGGTACTAACTATTATACTTTGCCTTTTTTTATTCCTTTGCCCCATTTCCAATATAGAGAAGATATTTATGCATATCCTTGTTTTCAGGCCTTTCCAAAGCAGTTCACTGATGATTACCTCGCAAACCACCTCTGTGGTTAGGAGGCGAGGAAGGTTTTCATACAACACCCACGGTTCAATATTGAAGTGTTCCTGAAGACGACGAAGGACGAACGGTCAATCATCCACAGGCACTGGCCTAAAGTTGCAAAGACCTTCAACATGAATGAAGGCTCAATATTCGCCTTCCACTTCAGCAGTTTTCCAGATGAGATGCATCTGTCTATATACCGTCTATGATGCTAATTTCGAAAGGTTCTACATGTTGCATGTGGAACTTGGTGCTGGTGCAGTTGTGTAATGGGGTAGCTGAGTGCTGAAGCTATATCATGTTGTACTCTGATGTATTTCAATTATGAAATTATGCTTCCTTAATATGGAAATGAAATATATTGTGTGCTTAATATGAATGTCAATTAGATTAATAAATGGATTATTAATAATAGCGCAATTAGCCTGCTAATGGCGAATTAGTCTGCTAATTGGGTTTTGCTATTGCAAACGGTTATTGAAAAAATACCGTGGGCGATGACCTCAGGCAACGCACACAGTTTCTAGGAATAAACCGTGTTGGATCGATGAACAATCACACACGACTTTCTCTTGAAAATTGTTTGTGTTAGGCCACCTTGCGCAAACGTTTACCACATAAAAACTGTGTGTCATGGACATTCTTTGCCACACAGTTTCTTCTACGGATCGTGTGTGATACATTCAATAACGCAGACGATTTAACAGGAAAAATTATGTGTGATGTACCTGTGAACGGAAACGTTTTCTTTGGAGCTACTGTGTGGGATGTACATACAAACTGAAACATTTAGCGAGGACTGACTGTGTGGGATGTACCTGCGACCGGAAACAATTTCGCCATATAATTGTATTTTTTAGCTCTACTGTATGTATTTCCGTATTTGAACGCTCGTCGGTCGTACACGACCTCATTTTGCCGAGCGTGTGTACCAGGAGGCCATATCCCCGATGGTTTCTAGGTCGTGTGGGAAGGACCCCCTATCGCCCATACTCACTTGGCGACGGTTCCAAATGCCGTTGCGGAAAGGGGTTTTAAACCGTTTGCTTAGGACCAACGCGCACCAGTGCTTGACCATGTCACTTGATTCATTCTTAGAAAAAACAGGATAAACTTGGGATACTTTTTCTCCTACATTAGTGGCAATATGAGAAAAATATTCTTTTTATATTCAAATAAATTTCCTCCCTCCCTAAGTTTGGTTATGTAGGCATTCTCATTGCAATTCACCACATAAAACATATAGATATCACTTAGAACACTATTAATCCCAAATGTGAGAGTGCAATTAAACCAGGAATTTTTATGTCTCAATGCTTCACACCCCAAAAGTAGACTAAGTTCATCATAAATTACATGGATGATCATGATGGTACATGATCATGATGTCAGAGCATTTGGCAATGATTTGATCACAATGGTGCGTGCATTGCAAATTAAAATGACCAACCTCATCACAATGTTCACAAGTAATGGGATGGATGCATCAAAATCATTTAGCATGATCATTGAGTTCCTTAAGTCATATTTTAATTCTCTCATGCGTATGCCTCTTACAATACCTCTCATCCATAATTTCATTCTTCCATACAGTCTATTCTTCCCACAATAATAAACATGCTTATATGAAACTTTTTTTGTAAAACATTTATCATGCCTATTGCAACCATGATTAATATTCAAAGAACATACATCAATAACCTTTCTAATTTCCTCTTTTATTCATTCATGACTAGCTTTTCATTCCATGCTTTCAGGATAAATTTTATAAAGATAATCAAGTACTTTCATTTTTTGTTGTTTTCTTCCATAAGACGATTAGTGAGCAAAAACTAAAATATTCAATCGCAAGATCAAAAGAAAACACTTTTAAGCACTAACTCCCCGGCAATGGCGCCAGATCTTGATGTCTACTACGTACTCCCATTCTTCTAGATTTTGTTGGGTCTCCAAGTGCATTGGAGTGTAGGACAGAAACAATTTCTCTCAAGTGGATCAGCTAAGGTTATCAATATGTGGGAGGTGTAGGTTGAAATTATTCCCTCTCAAACAACCCTGCAATCAAGATACATGTAGTCTTTTGTATCCTCAACACATCTAATACAATTGTCAGTTGTAGGTGTGCACTAGTTCGGCAAAGAGATTCATAATTTGGATGTAATAATATTTTTATGCTTTTGTAATAACTAGGTACAAGAAGGTAACAAGTAGCAAAAGTGAGTAAAATGGTGTCTCAATCCTTAAAACAAGGGCTCATACTTCCACTAATGTCTCTCAACATCATTAATATAGTTAAAAGACATGATATATCCTCAAAAAGTATGGCAAACAATCACTCCAAAGTACTTCTTATTATATCAAAGCGAGATGAGATAGTGCAGGTATGGCTAAGCATACCTCTAAGTTTGTCTTTCTAATCTTAGTCCATACGACACGCCTCAATGTCACTTCAGGAAAGCCCGAAAATTATACTAAACAATCACATCATTATCTTCTTCATTCTAACTTAATATATAGAGTCACCGCAGTGTCACTACAGCTATCTTCGACAATTATACTAGATATGCATCACATAATCTCACCGATTTCCAAAAGATTCAATCCAACATAAAGGAACTCATATCATGAGAAAGATTCAATTAACCACAGAGAGAATAAGAGGGATACATCTTAATTCAACTTAATTAACAAAATCCATGATCATGAACAATATTAAAAACTTAGATGATCAAGCAAGAGAGAAACAACACATAGCTACCGATACAAACCCTCAACCCCGAGAAAGAACTACTCCCGCATCATCATAGGAGTAACAAGGGATGATGAAGAGCTCGAAGAAGATGAACACCCCACACCCCCTCCGACAGGGTGCCGAAAAAGTGCTAGTTGGGCCTCCCCCGAAAAGTAGAGAGGCGACAATGAAAAAATCACATAAAAATAGGGGGCGTGAGAGGCGGCGAAGAGGGCCACCAACGGCTCCACAGGCCCTCTCCTCGTGCCGCAACCCTAGGGTGCATGGTGGGGTCGCATGGGGCCCAAGGTATCTTCTAGCTTGAAACTTCATGAAGGTATTTTTCTTGATTATTTTGGCCCCAAAAAATTATTTCTGCAAATTTTAGAAGGATGTTGAAAACAACAACTGGCACTGGACACTGGATTATGTAGGTTAGTCCAATAAGATCATATAAAAAGGTGCCAAAGCCATGTGTAAGTGGTATGAATATAGCATAAATACTTTAAAAATTATAAATACATTGGACATATATCGGTCATCGACAATGTCAGACCTACTCGGGTATGGGAGTGTGGACAGTGGTGCATCGGCGGCTGTGGTGCATCGGCGGCTGGTTCCAATGGCAGCGGTGGTCGTTCGGTCTAGGGACCTGGATGTAATTTTATTACGTTTAAGGTGTTTTATACTTTGGTGAACTTTTTACAATAGAATTGAGTCATTTTTGCGTAAGAAAATACCAGAGACTAGAGGACACTTGGTTTATTTACGTGGCAATGAGCTCATCCTTGGCACTGAATTATTAGTTCCGTCCAAGCGAGCATCAAAGCCTGAAGGTCTGCTTTGGTTTTCTGGTTGTCAACTCTTTCACACTATTTCCTGGATTTACAACGACATTTAGGCAAAATTTTGTGACATAAACAAACTGGGATAAAATTATCATGTTTACCAACTAAACTTGCCACTCGCGTCAACTAAAGTTGTCATAAAAAACCTTCAGGCATTCGGGATTCATCGGGGTCCAAAAAAAGCCGCTCTAGTAGGTTGACCCACACGGAGGGGGGTATTTTTGTAGTGTCAGCTTAGCATCCGTCTCGCTTGAAAGGCTCGCCCGTATTGGCCCGTCTCTTAGTGATGTCGCTCTCCCGCTAGTTCAGTTGCTCGCTCGCTCGTTTTATGTATGGTTTCGTCTGTTTTTTTTTCTTTCGTTTTTCCTTCTTTCTCTAGTTGTTTTGTTTTTCCATCATGTTTTTTTTTCATTTCTTTCATGCTTTTTACTAGTTTTGTTTTTGTTTTCTTTCTTTCTTTTTTCCTTTTTTCTTTCTTATTCGTTTATACTGTTTATTTCTTTTCTTTTTTGTTTCCTTTTTGGTTTTTAGAGGTTTTCTCCGTTTTCTTTATACAATTTTATATACACCAGGAACTATTTTTATATACATATTTAACATTTTCTCAATACGTGATTAACAATTTTGCCAACTTATATTTTTATGTCTACCTTTTCATACATATTGTATATTTTTTGTATACAACAGGAATATTTTTATATACACATTTAACATTTTAAAAATACCTGATTAAAAATGTTTAGACATTTTTTTAACACAACACAATCGAAGTTGGTCACATACACAAGTATACATTCACCCTATGAATGCACGTACGCACACGCTAGTCCTATGAGCATCTTTGAGAGACTGAGTTAGCACATTATCTTGAGATTGACAAAGTCATCACAGACGCCTTCATAGTAGACGGAATCGTCTACTCTCACTGAACGCACATCACCTGAAGGCCTGAAATAAATCCACAAATAACGTGAGCACCAATGTCAAACCTAGGACTTGAATACTGGTGGGCTGAGGATCCCACTTTCCTCCTAACCATCCAACCACGGGTTAATTCGCAACATTTTTTTATGTCTACTTTTTCCATAATGATTGTACATCTTTTGTATACATCAGGAACATTATATATATACATATTAACATTTTCCAAATTATACATTTTTTGTATGCATCAAAAACATTTTTATATACACATTTAACATTGTACATATACATGATTAACATTTTTGAAAAGCTTACATTCTTTGATGTCAACTTTTTCCAAACACATTGTAGATTTTCTTGTATATATTTTGTGTATAATTTAGAAACATTTTTATAGATATTTACATTTTAAATGCATGATTGAAATTTTCAGAAAAATTGAAAACAATTTCTTTCTACTTTTTTGATACGCGCTATATACTTTTTGTATACGTCAGAAACATTTTTGTTCTACACATTTATCATTTGTTTAATGCATGATTAAAATTCTTCAACTTTTGCATATAAAGTGATTTTTACAATAGACATGCTCAAAATATTTCGAAATATAAGAAAAGGTAAAAAAACGAATGCAAAAAAGTGAAAGAAAAATGTGCCGAAGGCCTGTGTCCATGCTGGGCCGGCCCAATTTGGCGGCTGCCTTCAGCAAAACATCCTACTGTCTCTCTTCAGGCACACCCAACTAAAGGAGCTCAGCCCGTTAACACCAAGTTATCATGCATTCCCTGCGTATTGTTAACTCGTGGTACTTCATCCGTTCCAAAATACTTGAAGTTCTATTTTTTCATGGGGAAAAAATATCTTTAAGTTCGACTAAATTTATTGAAATTATATCAATATCCGCAGCACCAAATTAGTTTCAATGTTTTTTTAAAACAACACCCATATATTAATTAATTAAGAAATTCTTACAATCGTTCAAATACAGGATTTGCCATGCAGGACAAAACACTATTACATAGCACACCATAGGGCCTACTGTCAAAACTACAATCAACAATCTCATGGGCCACTATATTGGTCAGTCAGTCAATCTTCATAATCTTGAGACTAACAATAAACTTTGAGACGCTCAACGCTTCATTTTTCAGATCCACAAGAGGAGACATGTCTATGGTTTGTTTTGCCAGAAAAGATGCCACAAAAGAGCAATCACTTTTCAAAATAACTGGTTTGTGAAGAGTAATACCAATGTATAACCCGGCAAGGCACACCCGGAGTTCCGCCTCATCCATACAGGTACACGACCGAATAAAGTCTCACGACAAAACGATGACTTCGCCCAGATGATTCCTTGCGACAACTCCTACGCTAGCAGATCTCATGCCCTCTATAAAACTAGCATCAACATTTATCTTAATATACTCAGGAGCAGGAGGCTTTCAGAGAACACAATCTTTTGTCATAAGATTAGCGTACCTCCAACTATCAGTCACCCCCTTACCTTTGTTGCTTAAGTCCACTTGCACACAACCGTTGACTGATGAGAAGCTCTTCCAATAATTATCCACAAAGATATCGAGGCGGACACAGATTTCCCCCCTTCTAAAAATCAAATCGTTTCTCGGATGCCAAGCTCTCTAGAACATGAATAGAACTTGCTCGCGCACATGCGACCCCAATTGGTCCAACAAAATGAGAAACCAGTCCAGACCCATAAGCTAAATAACTCCTCTCCCGGATATCCCACACTTCCCCCAAGGCGAAATGCAAAGCCCGAGCCTTTGAGCAAGTCACAAAAGTATGGAAAATTCTTTCATCTTCAACACCACATATAGAGCACATAACCTGACGTAGTTTGATGATGAGATACTCTATTCATCTGGACCGTCAAATTGTTAGACGCGGCCCCACCGGGCGAAAAATCTGATTTTTTGCGGAACTTTGGCCTTCAAAATAACGTCCCAAAGCCTCTTTCCCCATTAGCGAAGCTATTGTCTCCTTTGCCATCCTTGAGATTTAAGGCCAGTTTATACGCACTTTTAACTGAAAACATACCATTTATCTCATAGTGTCATGCAACTAAATCACCCTCTCCCAGACTGAATACACAAAAATTTAAGATCTCCTCAGCATCATGGTCATAGAACAAGTGCTTAATGAAATTTTCATCACATCTTCTTGTCCCGCTCATGAATAATTCAGACACCCATTTCAGTCTAGATTGATTATTTTGGGTCAAAATTTTAAGCCCAAATTCCTTGGTAGCTAGCTATCTCTCCAGATATTTATACTGTTACCATCCAACACTCTCCAAATGACACCTTTTTAAAGCAGTTTGAGGCCATGCACAATACCTTGCCAATTCACCGATGTGGACTACGAGAAGACAGTATCCAGGATGTGACCACTGAGGTAATACTTTGCCTTCATTACCTTAGCACATAACAAGTCAGGATACACCAATAAATGGCAAGCCTGTTTTGCCAAGATCACTTGATTAAATAACCTTAGATCACGGAACCCCATGCCGCCATGCCCTTTTGATTTTGTTAGTCTATCCAAGCTAACCAATGGGTTTTCCTCATATCTTCTTCATCTCACTGCTAGAAATTCCTTATGATCTGGCATAGCTCCTCAGAAAGTGAGGCTGGAAATTTAAAGATTCCCATGGCATACATGGGGTGCGCTTGAAACACTGCCTTGACTTGAATTTCCTTTACACCACTAGAGACATACTTTTCAATCCAGTCAGATGGCCTTTTTAAAACCTTATCTTTGGTCGATTGAAATTTACCAGCCTTCATTCTACCCTCTGGCATCGGCAGCCCAAGGGACTTATCCTCGAAACCCACTGTAGTAAGTTTTAGAATAACCATAGTGGTTTGATACGTCTCCAATGTATCTATAATTTTTTATTGTTCCATGCTATTATAGTATCAATTTTGGATGTTTTATATGTTATTAGATGCAATTATATATCATTTTTTTGGACTAACCTATATAAATCCCAGGCTTGTGGGGCCCTTGTGGCACATCAAACCCTAATTCCACCTCTATAAATACTGGAATATTCCCCTGACATCAAAGAGACACCCGAAATACTTTTCCGCCGCCGCAAGTTCCAGAACCATGAGATCCCATCTGGAGGCCTTCTCCGATACTCTGCTGGAGGGGGGATCGATCACGGAGAGGCTCTACATCAACCTTGCTGCCCTTCCGATGATGCGTGAGTAGTTTACCATAGACCTATGGGTCCTGTTGGGGATATGACTATGGGGTATGAACCGCCCAGGAGGGGCCGGGTCATACCACTGGCAACTCATCAATGAAGATGGCGGATCATACAAGCCCGTTGACGGCCCAAAACCCAGAGGCGACTTGAGGCCCAAGAGCATGAACCGCCATATGTGTATGACTTGTTTTGTAAGGCAGGCGTAGTTAGTCACCGAGCCCGACACTTGTGTATGAGCCGGTCGGGACTCTGTGAACCGCCGGGCGTCTTGCCTGTGTATATAAAGGGACGACCCGACGGTGCCTTAGGGCAACAAAACAAGAGAACGAAAACTAGGTCAAGCGTATTCGCTCCCTGGTAATCGAAACCCTAACAATACCACCTCAAACTGGACTAGGCTTTTACCTTCACCGCAAGGGGCCGAACCAGTATAAACTCTCCGTGTCCTTTGTCCCGATTAATCCCTTTAAGTTAACCTAGTTGCGATGGCTCCATGACTAAGTCCTTCCGCTAGGGCATCTACCGTGACAATTCCACGACAGTTAGCGCCCACCATGGCGCAGGCGCACGTGGTTTCGAGTTCTTAAAGGGCAACTTTGAAGGGATCAAGGGGTACGCTGTGGGCCGGATGACCAAGAGTCGTCGCGGCAAGCTCTACATTGACGATGCAGACTGGGGCCCCAAGGCCGGCTCAATTGAGTACGGGTACCAGGTCCCCTTTGGCGGAATCCATGTCTTCATCGGCAAGATCGGCGAACCAGGCCCTGAGCCAGACATCTGCACCGACATCATCAAGACGGCTCAGCGTGCACGACCCACCCCGAGTTCAGCCCGCCGTGAAGCACGCCTTTGTTGGTTTCATCCATGGGGTGGAAGGCGAGGAAGGATCTGTGTCTGGCGGTGAGACGGCCATCTACTCTTATGGTGAGTCGTCCATAGGCGATACTAATTCATTGTATCAACTTCAAGACGGTCGGCGTGGGGGCTGTTCCGATGGTGACAGTATTCCGGACCCCTATGAGTTGCCGAACCGGGTCGCGATCTTCATGGCCGGTACGCAGCCGACGCTTGGTTCAACAACTGCCGCGGCTATGACCTCCAGCTCAACGGCCCCGGCAACGGCTGGTGCTAGCGGCACGGCGCGGCCGTTGACTCAAGCTTTGACAGAGTTATTGGAGGCT